>JBBGZY010002331.1:0-708309 GCA_037952925.1 Lithobates clamitans
CATCTTTCTTTCTTTCCTTCCATCTTTCTTTCTTTCCTTCCATCTCTCTTTCCATCTCTCTTTCTTTCTCCCTCCACCCATCCCCCTTTATTTCTCTCTTTGTGACAGCCTACCAGAATAGGGTAGGATCTGTGAGAGCAGCTTCCTGTGCAGCTCTGCTTGAGGAAAATATATCTTTATTATGCCCACTTACCTACCCCCTGTACTGTCCACTCCCCTATACTGTACCCTCCTAATACAGTTCATAATACAGTGGGGCCTCATGTCTAAGTTTTGCCTAAGGCCTCACAAAGTCTAGAGCCGCCTCTGCTTACCAACACTTAAGGGTTATTGCATAATTTTGCCTTCTTACACTACTTCATTACCGAGAAGTATAACATGGTCATGCGGCTCCCTTTAGAACCGCCACCTGCGGGGAGTTGTTGGGAGGGTCCGGTACTCTGGAGGCTCTACCTCTGAAGTGCCCTACCTCCTCCCCCACTAGGCCATAACTGCCCAATTAGGCAGTAACGCTCTGATTGGAGACTTAGCGTTTCCCTATTTTTCCTTATTCTCCCTCCACCCTTTATTTCCTACTTCTTGCCAGTCCCCCCTTTGTCTCCCTATTTTCTTTTCTCCTAACCTTTCCTTTTCTAGCCTCCCTTCTCCCTACACTAACTACTGCCCTGGGTTCTGGTGGGGTCCGGCGGCCCAATCCTGCTCCAATAAAAATGTCATTAAAATTGGTGTCCTGGAACGTTAAGGGACTGAACGTCCCAGAAAAACGATCCAGCTGTCTCGCTGAACTCTGGAGGCAAAGACCCCAGATAGTTTTTTACAAGAGACTCATTTTAGAGCAGACAAGATCCCAAAACTCCACAATAATCATTTTCCAATAGCATATCATAGTGTATCGCCCGATACAAAGTCAAAGGGCACGAGTATTCTCCTAGCCAAAACTGTACCCTGGCAGCTGACAGACCTTCGCACTGACCGAGAAGGTAGATACCTTTTTGTCAAAGGTACAATACAATCGCAAACTTTTACTCTGGCTAACCTATACCTGCCGAATGTGGATCAGCTCCCGGTACTGGAATCATGTCTAAATGCCCTGGCCTCGTTCACTGAGGGAACCTTGGTCTTGGGGGGGGACCTCAACCTCACCGTTGACCCCCGAAAAGACTCGTCAACGGGCTCTTCGGCCCTGTCCCTAAGAGTTCGAAACCAAATCAAGGATCTTTTGCACTCTCACCGTTTAGTCGATATTTGGCGTATCCTCCATCCGCAGGAGAGAGATTACACATTTTTCTCCGCGGTACATGGCTCATATTCTAGGATAGATCTTTTCCTAGTCTCACACGACGCGATCCCATTAGTCTCTAGTGCCCAGATCGGTCACATTGCAATATCAGATCATGCTCCGATCTCCATTAGCTTGACTACACAATACATGACACCTAGATCCACCACATGGCGACTAAATGAGTCTCTCTTTCAAGACTCTGAAATTAAAGCAGACATCTTGCGAGAAATGCGTAATTTCTTCGAGAGCAACAAAGGATCGGTTTCTAGTCCTCTCTCTATCTGGGCTGCACATAAATGCTACATTAGAGGAATATTTATCAAACATGGCCACAGACTCAAAGTGGCCAGAGCAAAAACTCTGTCTGAGTTGCTCGCAAAGCTTCACGACTGTAAAAAACGCCACAAAACTCACCCTGACAGGACATTGGAAGTAGAGGTAACTAACCTCAGAGAACAAATCAGGGAATACTCTCTTTTCCAATCTAAGAACAGGTTATTGAGGGCGCGTAGATCCTTTTACGAATACAGAGACAAATGCAGCAGATCTCTGGCCAATGCCATACGAACCCGACGCAACTTATCCTATATCCCAGCTTTATCCACTTCCACAGGGTCCAAAATTCATGATTCTGCTGAGATGGCGAAGTCTTTCCGTGCTTTCTACGAAGCTCTTTATAATTTGCACTCTCACCCACCGGGAGACCGGTCCCTAGATAGACTGGAAGCAATAGAAACTTACCTCGCGGAGGCTCATCTGCCTTCTCTTAATGAAGAAGAAGTAGACTTACTCTCGCAACCTATAACGTCGGAAGAATTCACAAATGCCTTGGCAGGATCCCCGTCAGGGAAAGCGCCCGGACCCGACGGCTTTACAATCTCTTATTACAAAACGTTCCAAGCCCAACTAACAGCTCATTTCGTCTCTGCATTTAACGCAATAATAGATAATCACGTTATACCTCCGGACCTCTTACAGGCCAACATTACAGTTATCACCAAACCTGAAAAGGATCCGCTCCTTTGTGCAAGTTACAGGCCTATTTCACTACTCAATTGTGACCTCAAGTTGTTCACAAAAATCTTGGCTGAGCGATTAGGTCCTGTCCTCCAACGTATAATCCCTCTGGACCAGGCCGGTTTTCTCCGCAATAGAGAAGCACGGGATAACACAATAAGAACGATAGATATAGTAGCGAGAGCTAAACACCTTAATATTCCACTCATCCTGTTGTCCACAGACGCCGAAAAGGCGTTCGACAGGGTGAACTGGACTTTCCTTCTAGCGACCCTGCGACGCTTGGGTATGCCAACTGCTATGTTGTCCTGGATATCCGCCATCTATTCTTCCCCTACCGCATCAGTTAGGGTAAACGGAATAGCTTCCAATCCCTTTAAGATAAGCAATGGTACAAGGCAAGGATGCCCACTTTCTCCACTCTTGTTTATACTTTCCCTAAAACCCCTATTGCAACATATTAGACTCAATCCTGACATTAGAGGACTTGAAACGAGTACATACCATCATAAAATTGCTGCTTATGCAGATGATCTGCTATTCTATGTCACGGAGCCACTTACCTCTCTCCCGATTCTCTTATCAACACTACGCCAATACGGGGAGGTTTCTGATTTCAAAATTAATCTGCAAAAATCGGAGGCGCTTAACGTCTCCCTCGCTCCTAACTTACAGGCTCGCCTTTGTAGCAATTTCCCCTTTCGATGGGCTCCCCAGGCCATCCAATATTTAGGCACTAAGATTCCTTCGAACCTATATCTCACCTATCAACTCAATTTCCAACCCCTCCTGAACATCTTTTCCTCCGACTTAGATAGATGGAAGACATTGGCGGTATCATGGTTTGGTAGATGTAACGTTTTAAAGATGAATATCATGCTGAGACTGCTTTATCTATTACAAGCCTTACCGGTTAGGATACCACAGATCTTTTTCCGTAAATTACGCAAGCTCTTCATTAATTATATCTGGGAGGGCAAGCCCTCGCGACTTAGACGATCCCTTCTACAGCGTTCGAAACTCAGGGGGGGACTTGGCCTCCCCGATCCAGCCCTGTATTACACAGCAGTTCATATGAATAGAGTGGTGGACTGGTGCAGACACCGATCTTATAAGCTATGGGTCAGCCTGGAACAGGAAACGGTGTCGTTTCCCCTTGAGGGCACGCCTTGGAGTGGGACTAGCTTCTCCAAATTCGCATCCCCACATCTATTAATTGAGCCCACTTTGCAGGAGATTAACAGATACTTTAAAATAGCAGAGATACCTAGTTTTCCCTCCCCATTGACGCCCATAATTGGTCACCCAGACTTTTTACCCGGCATTTCTGATAAATCCTTCAGACTCCACCCGGACCAGAGCCTAGTTAGAGCTTCCTTTTTTCTTGGACCCTCAGAGTGGAGTGACCCCTTAGGCATATACCCCAGTTTTGGAGCCTCAATCTTGGGCAGGTGGAAGATCTTGCAACTCACTCACTTCCTCAAGTCCCTCCCGGATGCGGATGGCTTCCGCAGACAACCGACACCTTTTGAGGAATTGTGCCTAGGAGATGAACCTATACGGAAATCCCTTTCATATTCCTATAATATCTTACTTACTATCACATCCCAATCAGACCCCCCATTTCTGAGGAAATGGGAGAGAGATCTTAATACCACATTCACCGAAGACCAAAAGACCCGTATACTTCTTTTTGCACATAAATCCTCGCTCTGTAGCAAGTACCAGGAAATCACCTATAAGATCCAGACACGCTGGTACAGGACTCCCTCAGTACTGGTGTCTATATTCCCGGGACATAGTCCACTGTGTTGGAGATGTGGCACACAGACTGGTACACTGCTTCACATATTCTGGGAGTGCCCGGCCCTGGCAGCTTTCTGGGGACCGTTATTGCAAATTATTCACAAACTCACGGATGTTGCTCTCCAGGATAACCCGGCAGCAATACTCCTAAATCTAACTCCCATGTCCTGTAGGCGATATCGTAAATCCCTCCTGAAACACCTCCTGAGTGCGGCCAGGGCTTGTGTCCCCGGTGCCTGGAGACAGCAGTCCCCACTGGCAGTCTCGCAATGGTTTGCCAGGGTTTGCGATATTCAACGTATGGAACAGCTCACAGCTGCCTTAGGGGAGAGGGAGGAGGAACACAACACCCGTTGGACATATTGGAACATGTTCCGATTTTCGGATGCCTATAAGTCATACTTCTGAATGCTTTGTCTTAAGACAATTTGGAGTAGTGGGTCGTCGACCCCATTGGAGCACCAGATCCCCTTCCCCTCTTTCCTCAGACCTCCCCTGTTCCTCCCCCACTCCTTTCTTTTCTCTATTGACACCATTGGTGTCTCCCACCCTATTTTCATATAAATGAGAATAAAAAAAAAAAAAATCCCTGGATTGCAATATCTGCTGATACCATTCCATTTATTCCAATACTGAAATTATAACCTATATAGAGTATAAGGCTTGGGAGTTGCCCCCTGAAATGGGGTTCTCCCCATTGGCTCTGTTCACTGAATTACGTATACGTCTTTTGTTGGGCCGGGGGTCTCCTCTGCCGCGCTGCTTGTATGTGGTGGCGGTGGGGGTGATTCCGGACCACGGATCTTTATTGGAAATGGGACAGTAGAACTTGGAGTGCTGTCTCATTAATGCAAATTTTGTTATACAATTGTTGTTGATGCCTAATGTTGGAATTGGTTGAATGATAAGTTTGATTTTCTTTCTCTCTGTACATTCAGCAATCCTTAAATAAATAAAAAGTTGAGGACATGTGTTTTGGGGACATGTATTTCGGGACATGTATTTTGGGGACATTGTGTTTTGGGAACATGTGTGTTTACTTTGTGTTTTTTACATTGTGGTGACACTAGGGTGGTGATCAGTGTGTAAAAAACAGCTCATACTCACTGATCACCAGCCGGCTGCAGCGATCCGCTCTCCTCTCCTCACTGACAACTTCCGTGTGAGGAGAGGAGAGCCGATCGCCTAGCAACTGGCTCTGTGTTTAAATCACATGACGGGTGTGATTCGACACGGCCGTCATGTGATCAGGAAAGCCAATCACAGAGCCCTACTGCTGATCAGAGATGCGCTGTGTCCGGGTGACACGAGCGCATCGGGATCGCGCCGCTGCATGGGAATGCTCCTTCTGAGGGACGTTCCTGAACGTCCACTCAGAAGGAGAGAGCGCCCACCCTGCCGTTTATGTGCAGTGCCCGGGTGGGAAATGGGTATGTAGTATTTTCTCACTGTTTCTTTGCTGTACAGAATGATTGTTCATGTAGTTAATGTGGAACTCCACCCAAAAATGGGGAAACTCTGCTTGTCTGCCTTCTACCTATTTGATGTCTGTTTACCTGCACTGTCTCTATTGTAGGGGCCCCAGAGCATTACATTGCCCAGGGGCCCATGATGCGATTAAGACGGCCCTGTAATGTATTAATGATTAAAACCCACAAACACCAATGATGTCTGTAAATAGAGATGGGTCGAACACCCCCCTGTTTGGTTCTCAGCAGAACTCCCGAACAGGTGAAAAGTTCTGCCCCAAACAGCAAACTCCATTGAAGTCTATGAGAGCCGAACGTGAGAAATCAAAAGTCCCCATTTTGAAGGCTTATATGCAAGTAATTGGCCATAAAAAGGGTATGGGGGGTTCGGGTCCTGCCCTGGGGGACATGTATCAATGCAATTTTTTTTAACTGATTGTTTTTTCAGCAGCAGTGATTTTAATGATGCTTAAAGTGCAACAATAAAAATTAAAAATTCCTTTAAATATAGTGCCAGGGGGTCCCCCTAGTCTGCCTGTAAAGTGGTGCATCTGTACCATGTATAGAGCCTGCTGCAGCAAAACTGACATTTATAAAGAAAATAACAAGTCAAATCACATTCAACTTAACTCGCAGTTACAATTTCCGGCACCCAGCTATTGCAAAAAATGGCTTGCCCCCCCCCCCAAATCCATACCAGACCCTTATCCATGTTGATGGGGACAAGGCTCTCTTCTCCACAACCCTGGGCTGTGATTGTGGGGGTCTGCCAAGTGGCCCCACCCTTACCTGCCCCAAAGCACCCACCCCCCATGTTGTGGCCCACATGTGGCCTGGTATGGTTCGGGGGGAGGCACTAACTCGTCACCCCCTTTCCTGACCTGCCAGGCTGCATTCTTGGATAAGGGCCTGGTATGGACTGGGGGGACCCCATGCTGTTTTTTTTTTTTACAATTTTTTTACCGCCAAATGTTTTTTTAAAAATGTAGTTGTCAGTGGGGAAGCCCATTGACAGCCGACAACTCATTGGTGCAGTTCTGCATGTGTCCACAATAGGTGACGTCGCCACACACCAACATGACAGAAGGTGCGCACATACGTCTCCAAATGGATGAAGAAGGTGGAGATCCACCCACCCTCCATGCATTAAAGGGACCCACAGATTCCAAAGACCAGGTCCTAAGAAGAATGGGGCGTCCCCATGGGTGCTGGGCAGCCACCGCAAGCACAGAAATTAACGTCCTGTTACAGTGAAACACAATGATTACATATGTAGCACTGACCCCCTAAAGGGCTGCTGGTAATTGATTGGGCCTGCACTCAGCCTGTCAACCCCAGAAAATGGCCTCTACCCCCTAGGCACAACTGTGTGGTAGTGTGTGTGTAAAGCCCAATGGTTAAGAGCAACACAGCAATAACACAATATACTGAATATTTACCATTACCTAGGTATAGGGTGACCACATTTCCAAACTGCCATTCAGGGACACCCCCCCCCAAAAAAAGAGATGGTTTTTGATACTTTTTTTTGCCAATTTTTTTGGGGGGAAAAAAGCAAACAGTGGTAACCAGTTTAGACAGGTGATATGCAATGTGCACCGGCTTTAACTAAGTCACTTAGACAGCAGCAGAACGAAGGGGGACACGGAGGAAGAATGGAGGGGGACAGAAGCAGAACGAAGGGGGACACTGAGGAAGAACGGAGGGGGGCAGCAGAATGGAGGGGGACAGCAGCAGAACTGAGGTGGACACGGAGGAAGAACGGAGGGGGACAGCGGCAGAACGGATGGGAACACGGAGGAAGAACGGAGGGGGACAGCAGGATGGAGGGGGACAGCAGAAAGAAGGGGACACGGAGGAAGAACGGAGGGGGAAAGCAGCAGAACTGAGGGGGAGTGGGGGGGGACAGCAGCAGATCTGAGGGGGAGTGGGGGGGACAGCAGCAGATCTGAGGGGGAGTGGGGGGGCAGCAGCAGAACTGAGGGGGGTGGGGGACAGCAGCAGAACGGAGGGGGCTGGGGGACAGCAGCAGAACGGAGAGGGCTGGGGGACAGCGGCAGAACTGAGAGGGGTGGAGGACAGCAGCAGAACTGAAGGGGGTGGGGGACAGCAGCAGATCTGAGGGGGGTGGGGGACAGCAGCAGAACTGAGGGGGGTGGGGGACAGCAGCAGAACGGAGGGGAGTGGGGGACAGCAGCAGAACTGAGGGGGGTGGGGGACAGCAGAAGAACTGAGGGGGGTGGGGGACAGCAGCAGATCTGAGGGGGGTGGGGGACAGCAGTAGAAATGAGGGGGAGTGTGGGGGACAGCAGCAGATCTGAAGGGGGTGGGGGACAGCAGCAGAACTGAGGGGGGTGGGGGACAGCAGCAGAAATGAGGGGGAGTGGAGGGGACAGCAGCAGATCTTAAAGGGGTGGGGGACAGCAGCAGAACTAAGAGGGGTGGGGGACAGCAGCAGATCTGAGGGGGGTGGGGGACAGCAGCAGAACGGAGGGGGGTGGGAGACAGCAGCAGAACTGAGAGGGGTGGGGGACAGCAGCAGATCTGAGGGGGGTGGGGGACAGCAGCAGATCTGAGGGGGGTGGGGGACAGCAGCAGAACTGAGGGGGGTGGGGGACAGCAGCAGAACTGAGGGGGAGTGTGGGGGAC
This sequence comes from Lithobates clamitans, assembly GCA_037952925.1. Lineage (NCBI taxonomy): Eukaryota > Metazoa > Chordata > Amphibia > Anura > Ranidae > Lithobates > Lithobates clamitans. The sequence continues at coordinate 8,224 of JBBGZY010002331.1, forward strand.
AGCAGCAGATCTGAAGGGGGGTGGGGGACAGCAGCAGAACTGAGGGGGGTGGGGGACAGCAGCAGATCTGAGGGGGGTGGGGGACAGCAGCAGAACTAAGGGGGGTGGGGGACAGCAGCAGAACTGAGGGGGGTGGGGGACAGCAGCAGAACTGAGGGGGGTGGGGGACAGCAGCAGAACTGAGGGGGGTGGGGGACAGCAGCAGAACTGAGGGGGGTGGGGGACAGCAGCAGAACTGAGGGGGGTGGGGGACAGCAGAAGAACTGAGGGGGGTGGGGGACAGCAGCAGATCTGAGGGGGGTGGGGGACAGCAGTAGAACGGAGGGGGGTGGGGGACAGCAGCAGAACGGAGGGGGGTGGGGGACAGCAGAAGAACTGAGGGGGGTGGGGGACAGCAGCAGATCTGAGGGGGGTGGGGGACAGCAGCAGAACGGAGGGGGGTGGGGGACAGCAGAAGAACTGAGGGGGGTGGGGGACAGCAGCAGATCTGAGGGGGGTGGGGGACAGCAGCAGAACGGAGGGGGCTGGGGGACAGCAGCAGATCTGAGGGGGAGTGGAGGGGACAGCAGCAGATCTGAGGGGGAGTGGAGGGGACAGCAGCAGATCTGAGGGGGAGTGGGGGGGCAGCAGCAGAACTGAGGGGGGTGGGGGACAGCAGCAGAACGGAGAGGGCTGGGGGACAGCGGCAGAACTGAGAGGGGTGGAGGACAGCAGCAGAACTGAAGGGGGTGGGGGACAGCAGCAGATCTGAGGGGGGTGGGGGACAGCAGCAGAACTGAGAGGGGTGGGGGACAGCAGCAGATCTGAGGGGGAGTGTGGGGGACAGCAGCAGATCTTAAGGGGGTGGGGGACAGCAGCAGAACTAAGAGGGGTGGGGGACAGCAGCAGAAATGAGGGGGAGTGTGGGGGACAGCAGCAGATCTTAAGGGGGTGGGGGACAGCAGCAGAACTAAGAGGGGTGGGGGACAGCAGCAGATCTGAGGGGGGTGGGGGACAGCAGCAGAACGGAGGGGGGTGGGGGACAGCAGCAGAACTGAGAGGGGTGGGGGACAGCAGCAGAACGGAGGGGGGTGGGGGACAGCAGCAGAACTGAGAGGGGTGGGGGACAGCAGCAGATCTGAGGGGGGTGGGGGACAGCAGCAGATCGGAGGGGGGTGGGGGACAGCAGCAGAACGGAGGGGGGTGGGGACAGCAGCAGAACGGAGGGGGGTGGGGACAGCAGCAGAACTAAGGGTGGGGGACAGCAGCAGAACTGAGGGGGGTGGGGGACAGCAGCAGAAATGAGGGGGGTGGGGGATAGCAGCAGATCTGAGGGGGGTGGGGGACAGCAGCAGAACTGAGGGGGGGGACAGCAACAGATCTGAAGGGGGTGGGGGACAGCAGCAGATCTGAGGGGGGTGGGGGACAGCAGCAGATCTGAGGGGGGTGGGGTACAGCAACAGAAATGAGGGGGGTGGGGGACATCAGCAGAACTGAGGGGGGGGACAGCAACAGATCTGAAGGGGGTGGGGGACAGCAGCAGATCTGAGGGGGGTGGGGGACAGCAGCAGATCTGAGGGGGGTGGGGGACAGCAGCAGAACTGAGGGGGGTGGGGGACAGCAGCAGAACTGAGGGGGAGTGTGGGGGACAGCAGCAGATCTGAAGGGGGGTGGGGGACAGCAGCAGAACTGAGGGGGGTGGGGGACAGCAGCAGATCTGAGGGGGGTGGGGGACAGCAGCAGAACTGAGGGGGTGGGGTACAGCAACAGAAATGAGGGGGGTGGGGGACAGCAGCAGAAGTGAGGGGGAGTGTGGGGGACAGCAGCAGATCTGAAGGGGGTGGGGGACAGCAGCAGATCTGAGGGGGGTGGGGGACAGCAGCAGAACTGAGGGGGGTGGGGGACAGCAGCAGAACTGAGGGGGGTGGGGGACAGCAGCAGAACTGAGGGGGAGTGTGGGAGACAGCAGCAGATCTGAAGGGGGTGGGGGACAGCAGCAGATCTGAGGGGGGTGGGGGACAGCAGCAGAACTGAGGGGGGTGGGGGACAGCAGCAGAACGGAGGGGGGTGGGGGACAGCAGCAGAACTGAGGGGGGTGGGGGACAGCAGCAGATCTGAGGGGGGTGGGGGACAGCAGCAGAACTGAGGGGGGTGGGGGACAGCAGCAGAACTGAGGGGGGTGGGGGACAGCAGCAGAACGGAGGGGAGTGGGGGACAGCAGCAGAACTGAGGGGGGTGGGGGACAGCAGAAGAACTGAGGGGGGTGGGGGACAGCAGCAGATCTGAGGGGGGTGGGGGACAGCAGTAGAACGGAGGGGGGTGGGGGACAGCAGCAGAACGGAGGGGGGTGGGGGACAGCAGAAGAACTGAGGGGGGTGGGGGACAGCAGCAGAACGGAGGGGGGTGGGGGACAGCAGCAGAACGGAGGGGGGTGGGGGACAGCAGCAGAACGGAGGGGGGTGGGGGACAGCAGCATGACGGAGGGGGGTGGGGGACAGCAGCAGATCTGAGGGGGGTGGGGGACAGCAGCAGAACGGAGGGGGGTGGGGGACAGCAGAAGAACTGAGAGGGGTGGGGGACAGCAGCAGAACGGAGGGGGGTGGGGGACAGCAGAAGAACTGAGGGGGGTGGGGGACAGCAGCAGAACGGAGGGGGGTGGGGGACAGCAGCAGAACGGAGGGGGGTGGGGGACAGCAGCAGAACTGAGGGGGGTGGGGGACAGCAGCAGAACGGAGGGGGGTGGGGGACAGCAGAAGAACGGAGGGGGGTGGGGGACAGCAGCAGAACGGAGGGGGGTGGGGGACAGCAGCAGAACGGAGGGGGGTGGGGGACAGCAGCAGAACGGAGGGGGGTGGGGGACAGCAGCAGAACTGAGGGGAGTGGGGGACAGCAGCAGAACTGAGGGGGGTGGGGAATAGCAGCAGAACGGAGGGGGGTGGGGGACAGCAGCAGATCTGAGGGGGGTGGGGGACAGCAGCAGAACGGAGGGGGGTGGGGGACAGCAGCAGAACGGAGGGGGGTGGGGGACAGCAGCAGAACGGAGGGGGAGCATGCATTGCTCAGTGCTCACTTTAACAAAGAAGTGTAAGTTACTCTAACCTGGAAGTTTGTGTGGCGGGAGGCAAACTCATGGACCTCGTGGGTTGGAGGGAGGGAGGACTCGGACAAGGCTCAGGAGAGAAGTTGAGACTGGAGAAGTCGGGCAGCTCGGAGTCGGGCTGTGCTGCTGGCAATGTGCTGCTGCTGCACTGGCTGGCGGCTGCTGGAGTAGTCGGCAGCCCCAGGACTGGCACTGATTGGGCAGTAGGCACAGCTGAGCTGACTGGGCACAGGCTAGTAAGTAAGTGTGGCTGCCTGGGCCAGGCTGGCGGCTGCTCTCTCTGTCTCTCGGAGGCGCGCCACTCAGCCGTAGCCCGTGCCCACTGCGCTGACTGCCCACGTGACGGACGGTGTCAGCTGACGTCACTGGTTGCTAGACGCGGGGCGGGCGGGCGGCCCTAGCCTAGCAACCAGTTAGGCAATAGGCATATGATGTGTGTTATGTGTTACTCACTTATGTATAATGATTATAAGGGTGGCGGAGTCGGACTGGTGCCGGCGGTGTGTTTTTTTTTTCATTCCGGGACACTGTATAGTCCCGGAATGAAGGTGCCCGGGACACGGGACAAAAATCTGAAATAAGGACAATCTCGGGCAATCCGGGACACGTGGGCACCCTACCTAGGTATCCGCTACTCCACCAGCTGTAATGAGTAATAGAGTCTCACACGACTTGTAACTTAACCACACAAACAGTTTACTGGAAACTTGTTCACATATTAGACATAGTGATAATTCTGATATTCAGAGTGACAGTAACATCAATCAAGGTGTGCATGTGTGAACCCAAAACTTTTATGGTCACTTGCTTTAAATATGCAGACAGGTGACAAGTGGGACTTATGCTCAATATGGTAAAACCTTGACACTGAGCAGTTTCCCACCCCCACCTCAGAGCATACACACACCAAATTAATAATGTAACATCAGGTGTAATACAATAAGGTAATACAATACAGATATTTATCTCGCCTACTCAAGGGCTCCCCCTAGGTTGCAACGCACTTCTCAATATTGTTAAAGTGGGTCATAATGCTATATAACCACAGTGTGAGGTTTGGGGGTTGTTTAGCTCAAGTGTAGCACCCGCTAGCGAGAACAGTCCACACAGATGATTCCTTTTCAGGGCTTTTTTGGCCCACTTTTATTAAAGAAAATCAAGGTTCCAGAAATGAAAACAAAAGTAGTTTCCCTCACAGGGGGTTTTCACCATCAGCTTTAAATAAAAGGATATTTAGCCTCCTGGCTTACACATGCAGCATTGCAAACAAAATACCGAGCCACCTGGCTCTCTTCAGCAGCAGACACACCACTGCTCAGGCTCCCACATGGAGCTCTCCTGACTACTGTCAGCGACCTCAGACTCAGGTCTCTGGCTTTTACCTTACAGCCTGCACTCTCTGGATACTTCAGTGCACCCCTGCACTCTGGATACTTTAGTGCACACCTGCACTCTCTGCATACTTCAGTGCACACCTGCACCCTCTGGATACTTCAGTGCACACCTGCACCCTCTGGATACTTCAGTGCACACCTGCACTCTCTGGATACTTCAGTGCACACCTGCACCCTCTGGATACTTCAATGCACACCTGTACTCTCTGGATACTTCAGTGCACCCCTGCACTCTGGATACTTTAGTGCACCCCTACACTCTCTGGATACTTTAGTGCACCCCTACACTCTGGATACTTTAGTGCACACCTACACTCTCTGGATACTTCAGTGCACACCTGCACTCTCTGGATACTTCAGTGCACACCGGCACTCTCTGGATACTTCAGTGCACACCTACACTCTCTGGATACTTCAGTGCACACCTGCACTCTCTGGATACTTCAGTGCACACCTACACTCTCTGGATACTTCAGTGCACACCGGCACTCTCTGGATACTTTAGTGCACACCTGCACTCTCTGGATACTTCAGTGCACACCTGCACTCTCTGGATACTTCAGTGCACACCTGCACTCTCTGGATACTTTAGTGCACACCAGCACTCTCTGGATACTTCAGTGCACACCTGCACTCTCTGGATACTTCAGTGCACACCTGCACTCTCTGGATACTTCAGTGCACACCGGCACTTTCTGGATACTTTAGTGCACACCCGCACTCTCTGGATACTTTAGTGCACACCTGCACTCTCTGGATACTTCAGTGCACCCCTACACTCTCTGGATACTTCAGTGCACACCTGCACTCTCTGGATACTTCAGTGCACACCTACACTCTCTGGATACTTCAGTGCACACCTGCACTCTCTGGATACTTCAGTGCACACCTGCACTCTCTGGATACTTCAGTGCACACCTACACTCTCTGGATACTTCAGTGCACACCTGCACTCTCTGGATACTTCAGTGCACACCTGCACTCTCTGGATACTTCAGTGCACACCTGCACTCTCTGGATACTTCAGTGTACACCTGCACTCTCTGGATACTTCAGTGCACACCTGCACTCTCTGGATACTTCAGTGCACACCTGCACTCTCTGGATACTTTAGTGCACACCTGCACACTCTGGATACTTCAGTGCACCCCTACACTCTCTGGGTTCTCCCTTGCAAGCCTGGACTCCTGGAGACCTCCTGTCTCTCTGGGTGGAGCCCAGAATCATGGTCCTGACTCTGCTATCAGGCCCACACACCTAAACAATCAGTGTGCCGGTGAGTCCCAAAACCTGGACCCAGGACTAGGGATTTCATCCCACCCAGATTTCTAAGAAATCCCCAGGCTCCAGGTCCCAAAATGGACCTTACTAAATAATGAGAACACTGAAAAGTCAGTTTCCTCTCAAACAAGCAAATACCCTGGAGCCCCTCAACCTGCCTGGTTGAGAATCCTGGACCAATACACTGGTGGGGTACCACACTATCACAATAGGAAAAAGTCTCTTGTCGTCTTCTTTCTTCAGCTAGCTTATTAGACTGCAGTATTTATAATCCAGATAGTGAAACAAGTAATTGTAGGTTGTATAGTAATAGCAATACTTTGATAGTTGTATGCTTGTGGAAAAAGGCAATTAGTATAACTCCTCCTTAGCGGTGGTTGTGTTGTAACATTAACTTATAACACATGGACAGCAGTCCTGCAGTTCCACTGTGTGTGAGCTAAGGCTGAATGAGAATACTTCTGTAGGACTACAAATCCCACCAGCTGTCTGTAACTTTGCAATGCAGTAACAGTACGCTCTATTGATATGGGCAAGTGCCCGCTCACCACACTAGGTCCAGATGCCTGCAAAGTTCCTCTCCTGGAAGTTCAGTTCGGTCCAATATTTAAACAAACAATAGTGCGCTAAAATTAACTTTCTAATACTGTGCACAGACTCCTAATTAGAGCAGTGATGAACTAGTGATAATTGCATAAATCAAGTGCTATGTGCTATAAAAAGTACTATATGATAGAAACAAATAAATATATTAAAAAGTCAGCAATATGCACATAAAAAGATACAATCAATACTCGCTAAGTTCAGTCACCAATAATGGGGGCATACTTCAGCTCTCTATTACAAAAAAGATAGCCAAGATAGTGATAGTCCCAATGTTATGAATGTAAAATATAACAAATATAAAGAAAAGGCAAAGTGTAGTCAGATTAGAAGCACCATTCCCAGCAAACTATACAGGATAAATGGTGCTCAATTACTTCACCCCGCTCCTTCTCTCCACTCCTCTGATTAAGATAAATCTCTCATGGAATAAAAGAAATACATCATTGCGCAATGATCAGCATGAAAAGCATCAAAGGCACAAGTAGATCCACTCACATGTACTTCTAAAATGCCCAGCGCTTGAGAACATTCGGACGCTCGTAGCAAATTCTTTTCCTCCTACCGCATCCAGTGTACTTCAAACAGACACATCAGATGTTGTCACTGGCTCCTCCCGACACGTTGCATCACATTGCACGTGGCTTTATCATTATTTATCATTATTTGTAATATCTCAGTTCGGTCCAAGCTGGCGCCGTCACACCGCGTCGCTCCTTCTGATGACTGTGATGCCGGAAACTTCAGAAATCCTGGGCTCTCTGGTCCATCTGCATGCTGGTTCAGCTGACTCTGCTCTGGAGCTCCTCAGAGGCCAAGCTGATTCTGCTCCACGCCTTGTAAGCCGCAGTCTGTTGGTCACACACAGACCTCACTGTAGGCAGGCCTTGAATCAAGTCCCAAGAGGCCGGAAACATGCCACGCCTGTCCCATATCCTTACCCAGCAGGCTGTTCTGTGGCTTGGGTTTGTGGGTAAGTGAACTGGGCATCGTGGGTAGGTAAGTCCCAAACTAAATTAAACATATGAGTCACTTTCTCATTAAACTACACAGTCCATCATGCATTGCAGCGCTGTGTTTCAAGCATTGAAGGAAAAAATGTCTTGACTGAGTTTTAACATAAACAAGGACATTAGAGGGAGCCGTTCCCTTACTGAAAGCACATGACATATTTGCATAGTAACTTAGGTGGCAAAAAATCCTGCGCTACATACTTCCCCTACTTTGAATCTTTGGTCCCCAAAGATATTCAAAATTCGTGACCTGCTACATGTTTTTGCCTTTAAGCAGTGACACAGAACTGACAAAAGAGCCTCCCACCAATTATCATATGAAGGGAGGCTGTTCTGTACACCTGCAGCTGACACCGTGGTGTCTTGTATAGATGTAAAGAAAAAGGGGAAAGAAAGAAACTGCGCATAGGTGAAGTGTGTAAACAGTGAAAAATGAAAAAAGCTGTGAATTCCTGTATGCAACACAAGCACAGTAAATCAAAAATGGAAAAATGGAATCGCACTGAAGAGGGGACTAGTGACCATACAGATGACCATCAATCCTCCTTAGTGAATAAGTAAAAAAATATATAGAGCATATATAATATAATGAAATACAAATGTGAATAAATAAATAACAAGTAAATAAGTATGCATTACTCATATGCAACAATGGAAAATAAAAAGTCCATATGTAGACAATAGGGATGAGCTTCGTGTTCGAGTCGAACCCACGTTCGACTCGAACATCGGCTGTTCGGTCGTTCGCCGAATTGCGAACGATATGGGCCGTTCGCGCCAAATTCGTGTGGCGCGTCACGGCCCATAATTCACTGCGGCATCGCAGTGCATTGCTGGCTGATGATTGGCCAAGCATGCACTATGACCCGCATGCTTGGCCAATCACAGCGCCGTCAGTAGAGAGAGCTGTAATTGGCCAAAGCCAGGGTGGCTTTGGCCAATTATGGCTCAGGGGATTTAGTACACACCCCACACTATATAAGGCCGCCTGCACGGCGGCCCTGTGTAGTGTGTGTTCCGGTGTGCTGAGAGATAGAGAGAGAGAGAGACAGTGTCATTTGATTTGAGTTAGATAGATTAGGCAGAACAGTCAGTCAGTTAGCTGCACTTACAGTGTATTGTGTATATATATGCATCCCAGGTGTTGCATATATATATATACACTGTATTCAGTTTAGCTAGATCCGTTCCTGTTATCTTCTATCTAGACTATTTACATTTAGTGCAGTGTGTCCTGCTCACAGTGTTCAGCTAGATCCGTTCCTGCTATTTACATTCAGTGCAGTGCGTCCTGCTCACAGTGTTCAGCTAGATCCGTTCCTGCTATTTACATTCAGTGCAGTGCGTCCTGCTCACAGTGTTCAGCTAGATCCGTTCCTGCTATTTACATTCAGTGCAGTGTGTCCTGCTCACAGTGTTCAGCTAGATCCGTTCCTGCTATTTACATTCAGTGCAGTGCGTCCTGCTCACAGTGTTCAGCTAGATCCGTTCCTGCTATTTACATTCAGTGCAGTGCGTCCTGCTCACAGTGTTCAGCTAGATCCGTTCCTGCTATATACATTTAGTGCAGTACGTCCTGCTCACAGTGTTCAGCTAGATCCGTTCCTGTTATCTTCCTACTGACAGGCAGGCTTGTCTGGTTACAGTATATAAAGCTACCTGAAGAAAATTACAGGTGTTCTTTTTGATCCTATTAGTACCACGGTCAGGCAGCTAGACTATTTACATTTAGTACAGTGTGTCCTGCTCACAGTGTTCAGCTAGATCCGTTCCTGTTATCTTCCTACTGACAGGCAGGCTTGTCTGGTTACAGTATATAAAGCTACCTTAAGAAAATTACAGGTGTTCTTTTTGATCCTATTAGTAACACGGTCAGGCAGCTAGACTATTTACATTTAGTACAGTGTGTCCTGCTCACAGTGTTCAGCTAGATCCGTTCCTGTTATCTTCCTACTGACAGGCAGGCTTGTCTGGTTACAGTATATAAAGCTACCTTAAGAAAATTACAGGTGTTCTTTTTGATCCTATTAGTACCACGGTCAGGCAGCTAGACTATTTACATTCAGTGCAGTGCGTCCTTCTCACAGTGTTCAGCTAGATCCGTTCCTGGTATTTACATTCAGTGCAGTGCGTCCTGCTCACAGTGTTCAGCTAGATCCGTTCCTGGTATTTACATTCAGTGCAGTGCGTCCTGCTCACAGTGTTCAGCTAGATCCGTTCCTGCTATATACATTTAGTGCAGTACGTCCTGCTCACAGTGTTCAGCTAGATCCGTTCCTGTTATCTTCCTACTGACAGGCAGGCTTGTCTGGTTACAGTATATAAAGCTACCTGAAGAAAATTACAGGTGTTCTATCCCAGCTTAGTGCAGCTACAGGCCATTAGTATGTCTGGAAGGCCAAGAAGGAGAGGCAGACAGTCACAAGCCAATAAGAGAGGGCAAGCAGGCTCTGTGTCTAGTGCTGGTCGTGGAGACGGTGCATCCTCATCAGCACGTGGCCATGGGACACGCTTGGCCTTTTTTTCGGCAGCTGGCCGTGTTGAGCCGCAACATGCGGAAGACTTGGTCGAGTGGATGACCAAGCCGTCCTCATCCTCCTCATCCTCTCTCACCCATGCCCAGGGTGCTTTGTCTGGCAAAGCAGCGGCCTCTTCCCTCAGCTCAATGTCATCAGTGACTCCTTCCCTAGCTCCACCATGTCCTCATGAGGATTCCCTCCAACTGTTTGACCACAGTGTTGGGTACATGCTCCAGGAGGATGCCCAGCGTTTGGAAGGCTCTGATGATGATACTGAGCTCAATGAAGGCAGTAACATGAGCACGGACAGAGGGGGTGCCCAAGAAGGACAGCAATCTGGCAGTCATGCTCCCCCTGCTGCAGCATACTGCCAGGTTTGCTCCAGTGATGAGGAGGGAGGGGATGATGAGGTCACTGACTCAACGTGGGTGCCTGATAGGAGAGAGGAGGAGGAGGAGGAGGAGGTGGCACATCACCAACTAGGCAGGATGCCCTCCAGGGGCCAGCCTAAGGGCAGCACATTGACTGCATCACACCCCAAAGCTCCACATGTGCAGGGCGCTGCAGTCTCTGCGCGTTATTCAAAAAGTTCTTTGGTGTGGGCCTTTTTTGAGACGAGTGCATCAGATCGCACCGCTGCTATTTGCAACATATGTCTCAAGCGTATCTCGCGTGGCCAAAGCATCTCCCGCTTGGGTACCACATGCTTGACCAGACATATGTTGACCTGCCATGCAGTTCGTTGGCAAGCGTATCTAAAAGACCCACACCAAAGAACAAAGACGATCTCTCCTTGCTCCTCATCAGCTGAGATTTCCAACCCCACTAGACCTTCAGTCCTCTCTGCGACCTGCAGTGAGAGGAATGAAGGTGTAGAATTAGGTGTGTCACAGCCAAGTACTTGTGGGCAATCTGCTTTTGGTACACCGACGTCAGATTGTACCAGGCAAATTTCCCTGCCCCAGCTGCTGCACCGCCGAAAGAAGTTTGCTCCCAGCCATCCACATGCCCAGCGGTTGAATGCTAGCTTGGCAAAATTGCTAGCACTTCAACTGCTGCCATTTCAGTTGGTAGACTCTGCCCCCTTCCGTGAGTTTGTGGAATGTGCGGTTCCTCAGTGGCAGGTACCCAAACGCCACTTTTTCTCACGGAAGGCGATTCCGGCTCTCTACCGGCATGTGGAAGGCAATGTCCATGCCTCGCTGGACAGGGCGGTCAGCGGTAAGGTGCATATTACCGCTGACTCATGGTCCAGCAGGCATGGACAGGGACGTTACTTAAGTTTCACGGCGCATTGGGTGACTCTGCTGGCAGCTGGGAAGGATGCAGGACAAGGTGCAGTAGTGTTGGAGGTTGTTCCGCCACCACGCCTCCAAAATGCTGATTGTGACACACCTCTCTCCTCCACCCCCTCCTCTTCTTCTTCCTCCATGGCCTCTTCCTCGGAACCAGCGGTGCTCCGTAGGCGTTCAAGGGGCTACGCAAGTACGCAGGCCAAAAGATGCCATGCGGTGCTTGAGCTGGTGTGCTTTGGGGACAGGAGCCACACTGGGGCAGAGGTTCTGTCAGCTCTGCAGGGGCAGGTTCAGAGGTGGTTGACGCCACGCCAACTTAAGGCAGGAATGGTGGTTTGCGACAATGGCACCAACCTCCTCTCTGCCCTCCGACAGGGACAACTGACCCATGTGCCCTGTTTGGCTCACGTCCTTAACTTGGTGGTGCAGCGGTTCTTGGGCAGGTACCCGGGCTTACAGGATGTCCTGAGGCAGGCCAGGAAAGTCTCTGTGCATTTCCGCCGGTCATATAATGCCAGTGCTCGGCTGACGGACCTCCAAAAGGAGTTTAACCTGCCCAAGAACCGCCTAATCTGTGACATGCCCACCAGGTGGAACTCGACGTTGGCCATGCTGCAGCGGCTGCACACGCAGCAGAGGGCCATCAATGAGTACCTGTGCGACTATGGCACCAGGACAGGGTCAGGGGACCTTGGTTTTTTTTCCCCACGCCAGTGGGCCATGATCAGGGATGCATGCACTGTCCTGTCACCATTCGAGGAGGCCACGAGGATGGTGAGCACTGACAGTGCATGCATCAGTGACACTGTCCCCCTTGTCCACCTGTTGGAGCACACGCTGCGTGGAATAATGGACAGGGCACTTGAGGCAGAACAGAGGCAGGAAGAGGAGGACTTCCTTAGCTCTCAAGGCCCCCTTTATCCAGACAGTGTTCCTGCGTGCCCGCCGATCACACAGGAAGAGGATGAGGAGGAGGAGGAGGAGGAGGAGGAGGAAGATTGTGTCAGTATGGAGGTGGAGCCTGGCACTCAGCATCAGCAGTCTTTAAGGGATCAGTCCCAAGGAACACATGGACTTGTACGTGGCTGGGAGGAGGTGGCTGCGGACGTTGTTGTCCTTAGTGACCCAGAGGACTCCGGACCGAATGCCTCAGCAAACCTACGCTGCATGGCCTCCCTGATCCTGCAAAGCCTGCGTAAGGATCCTCGTATTCGTGGTATCAAGGAGAAGGACCAATACTGGCTGGCAACCCTCCTTGATCCACGTTACAAGGGTAAGGTTGCGGACCTTATCTTGCCATCGCAGAGGGAGCAGAGGATGAAACATCTTCGGGAGGCCTTGCAGAAAGGTCTGTGCAACGCGTTCCCAGAGACTGGGAGGTTACAAACTCCTGTTTCTGGACAACGTGTTGCTGAGGCTTCGGTCAGTCAAAGAAGGAGCGGTGGAGAAGGTGGCCGTCTGACCGATGCGTTCAGACAATTTTTTGGTCCGCAGCCCCAAGGTATGATCGGTTCCAGCAACCATCGCCAGCGTCTGTTTTACATGGTGCAGGAATACCTAGGGGCAAGATCAGACTTGGACACCTTTCCCACCGAAAATCCTCTGGGTTACTGGGTCTTGAGGATGGATCACTGGCCAGAGCTTGCACAGTATGCAATTGAGCTACTGGCCTGTCCTGCATCCAGCGTTCTTTCGGAACGCACATTCAGTGCTGCTGGAGGCGTGGTAACCGATCACAGGGTGCGTCTGTCCACCGACTCGGTCGATCGGCTGACCTTCATAAAAATGAATCAGTCTTGGATCACCACCAGCTACCAAGCACCTGATGCAGATGTAACCGAATAATTTTTTTTGAAATCTCAGATCCCTTCAAAGACTGCCTATGCTGATGCTGAGTGACTATCCCTGAGTAATTATCCTCTTCCTCCTCAATCATCACGCTGATAGCTTGTAAGAACATTTTTGGTTCTGGGCGCCACCACCAGTGCCTAAGGCACAATTTTTCAGCCCCTGTTTAACAGGGGCGTGTAATTACAATTTTTGATGTAATACTTTGCAGCAGGGCTCGTTCCTGCATTCCAACTAGAGTGTCTGTGAGGGGTTGCAGTGTTGTGGCACCAGCACCAGTGCCTAAGACCCAATTTTTCAGCCCCTGTCTAACAGGGGCGTGTAATTACAATTTTTGATGCAATACTTTGCAGCAGGGCTTGTTCCTGCGTTTCAACTAGAGTGTCTGTGAGGGGTTGCAGTGTTGTGGCACCAGCACCAGTGCCTAAGACCCAATTTTTCTGCCCCTGTCTAACAGGGGCGTGTAATTACAATTTTTGATGCAATACTTTGCAGCAGGGCTTGTTCCTGCGTTTCAACTAGAGTGTCTGTGAGGGGTTGCAGTGTTGTGGCACCAGCACCAGTGCCTAAGACCCAATTTTTCTGCCCCTGTCTAACAGGGGCGTGTAATTACAATTTTTGATGCAATACTTTGCAGCAGGGCTCGTTCCTGCGTTCCAACTAGAGTGTCTGTGAGGGGTTGCAGTGTTGTGGCACCAGCACCAGTGCCTAAGGCCTAATTTTTCAGCTCCTGTTCAACAGGGGCATGTAATTACAATTCTTGATCTAATATTTCACAGCAGGGCCCTGTGAGGGCTTACAGTGTTTTGGCCACAGCAACACCTAAGGCCCAAATTTCTGCTGAGTATATAGGGCAGGACCCTACTTTCAAACATCTAACTTACAAACGACTCCTACTTGCAAACGGAAGGAGACAACAGGAAGTGAGATGAAATCTACCCCTAAGGAAGGGAAATTCTCTCCTGTAAGAGTTAATATGGGAAAACAATTTCTCCTTTCCACTGATGCTTTCCAATCCTTGTTCCACAAAAAAACCCAAATTTTCCAAAAACATTTTTCATTGGGACAAAAAAGTGAGGTGAAATCTTCTGAAGAGGAGGAAAGACGCAAAACAAATGTCACAGGGGTGATAACCCTTCCCTATGTTTTCCAAAAAGCTTAGAAAAGATTTTTTGGCCTGAGCTAAACACATTAAAAATGTTCAAAATTACAAACAGATTCTACTTAACAACAAACCTACAGTCCCTGTCTTGTTTGCACCGCCTGAATACTGCTGTTCAGAGTATATAGGGACCTTTCCTTATTTTAATTTGGGTGCGGGGTTCCCCTTAATATCCATACAAGACCCAAAGGGCCTGGTAATGGACTGGGGGGTACCCATGCCGTTTGTCTCACTGATTTTCATCCATATTGCCATGACCCGACATGACATTAAACCCGCAAACAGTTTTAAATGAGATTTTTTCCTTTAAAAATGACATTTGGTGCAGGGACTGTTCTAAACATGGGAAACACACGTCACTTTACAGGCATACTATAGACACCCCCCAGGTACGATATTTAAAGGAATATTTCACTTTTTTTTTTTTACTTTAAGCATCATTAAAATCACTGCTCCCGAAAAAACGGCCGTTTTTAAAAGTTTTTTTTGCATTGATACATGTCCCCTGGGGTAGGACCCGGGTCCCCAAACCCTTTTTAGGACAATACCATGCAAATTAGCCTTTAAAATGAGCACTTTTGATTTCGAACGTTCGAGTCCCATAGACGTCAATGGGGTTCTAACGTTCGTGCGAACTTGCGGTCCGTTCGCGGGTTCTGGTGCGAACCGAACCGGGGGGTGTTCGGCTCATCCCTAGTAGACAATATAGATGAATCACCCAGGTGATTAATAGAAATCAATTGAAATCTTGCTGAATAAAAGCAAAGTGCTTGGTCCACCACCATATATAGAGAGACTGGCCGCTTACCAGAAACTCATGACCCCCCACTACAGAGGGTCAGAGTGAGCTGTTTAAACTGTTACTCCGGGTCACCACCGAAAGACCGAAAAATTGGCACTGGGATGGAACATCAGGGGCCTTGGTATGATGATGGGACATCAAGCTCTCAACAGAGTGGATGTGATATAAAATAGAAAAGCTCCAATAGTGTAAAATCGTTAAACTGTATTGTAAAATCAAAAAAAGAAACACTCACATGTTGGTATTCAATGTTAATCGCTTAGGAAAAAAGTCTGGGGCGCCGGCCGGAAGCTCACAGACAACCCGTCCTACTGGTACTGGTATCACAGCAGCGGTGGGAGGTGACACAAACACGTAGCTCACCTTATGCTGCGTTTTGTAATAGAGTTACGTCGTCCAGGGGCAGTAGGTGGTTTCGATGCCAAGTCTTTAATGGCCCTGTATTTCCTTCTGGCTGAATCTGGTATACTGGCAACCCTAGGAGTTGTTTGCATATAACATAGGGCTGTGATTTCCAACGATCAGCCAATTTGTGCTTCCCAGGTATGCCCAGATTCCTCAACAATACTTTGTCTCCCAGTTGTAGGTCTTGTACTCACACCCTGAGGTAAAAATTTCTCTTGTTCCTCTGTCCTCTGGCATCCGATGCAGCTTGAGCCTTATCATAGGCGGTTTTCAGGCTTCTCTGCAGTCTGTCCACATACCCTCTGTGAGAAGTTACTGAGGAATGGTCCAGAGATGTACCGAAAGCCAGATCCACTGGTAAGCGGGCTTCCCGTCCAAACATCAAGCGGTATGGAGAATATCCCGTGGCATCACTTGTAGTACTGTTGTAAGCGTGCACTATGGCTGCTATGTGCTTACACTAGTGTTGTTTCTGCTCAGACCTTAGAGTTCCCAGCATGCTTAAGAGAGTTTGGTTGAATCTCTCTGGTTGAAGATCTCCCTGAGGATGGTAAAGAGTGCTTCTGGATTTCTGGATGCCCAACAGATCTAAGATTCTTTTAATGAGACTACTCTCAAAATCTCTTCCTTGGTCTGAGTGGATACACTGTGGTAGGCCATAATGGACAAAGAATTTTTCTAGTAGGATCTTGGCCACCGTAGATGCCTGTTGATCTCTTGTGGGAAATACCTGGGCATAACGGGTGAAATGGTCAGTTACCACCAGGACATTTCCCTGCCCATTCAGGTCAGACTCCAAGCATAGAAAATCAATGCACACCAGGTCCAATGGTCCTTGACTCTCTAGGTGGCCCATTGGAGCGGCTCGTTGAGGTAAAGTTTTTCTCTGAATACATCTAAGGCAAGAATGGCAGTAACTCTCGACTTCGGTCCTAATATAGGGCCAATAGAATCTGTCTCTCACTAGTTGGAAAGTCCTTTCAGACCCTAGATGGCCATGATGATCATGTAGAGCGATCAACACCTTCTCTGTATGTTTCTCTGGTAAGAACAACTGCCATTTCTCTTCAGAGGGGCCCCTTCGGTAGACCACTCCTTGTTGCAACTACAACTGATCTCACTCTCGGTGTATTAAACGTCCTTTTTTTAACGAGTCAGCAAGAAGTAAATCAGGGCATTTGCTCTCTAGTGCCTTCAATGCCAAACTGCAGAGGGGGTCTTCCAACTGGTCCCTACGCAGATTCCTTTTTGAAAGTTTTGGCAGACCTTCATCTCCAACTTGGGTGATGTTGCAATAGCCTCTGGGCACTCCAGCAGCCAACATTCCAATTTCTTCAGCCCTGGCCCCACCTCTTGCTTGCTGTTCTGCCCCTTCACAAAGGGCCCTCACTCCCTCGGGGGTGAGATGGGTCCATTCCTCTGAGGAGTCTCGGGAACAGTGGGGTCTTCTCGACAAAGCATCTGCATCCTTGTTCCCGACCCCCGGTCTATACTTCAAACTGAAGGTAAGACCCGAGAGGGCAGCCAACCATCTATGGCCTGTGGCATCCAGCTTTGCAGTAGTGAGTAAGTATGTGAGCGGTAGGGATGAGCCGAACACCCCCCCGGTTCGGTTCGCACCAGAACCTGCGAACGGACCGAAAGTTCGCACGAACGTTAGAACCCCATTGACGTCTATGGGACTCGAACGTTCGAAATCAAAAGTGCTCATTTTAAAGGCTAATTTGCATGGTATTGTCCTAAAAAGGGTTTGGGGACCCGGGACCTACCCCAGGGGACATGTATCAATGCAAAAAAAACTTTTAAAAACGGCCGTTTTTTCGGGAGCAGTGATTTTATGATGCTTAAAGTAAAAAAAAAAAGTGAAATATTCCTTTAAATATCATACCTGGGGGGTGTCTATAGTATGCCTGTAAAGTGACGCGTGTTTCCCGTGTTTAGAACAGTCCCTGCACAAAATGTCATTTTTAAAGGAAAAAATCTCATTTAAAACTGCTTGCGGGTTTAATGTAATGTCGGGTCCTGGCAATATGGATGAAAATCAGTGAGACAAACGGCATGGGTACCCCCCAGTCCATTACCAGGCCCTTTGGGTCTTGTATGGATATTAAGGGGAACCCCGCACCCAAATTAAAATAAGGAAAGGTGTGAACAGCAGTATACAGGCGGTGCAAACAAGACAGGGACTGTAGGTTTGTTGTTAAGTAGAATCTCTTTATAATTTTGAACGTGTACATTTTTAACGTGTTTAGCTCCAGCCAAAAAATCTTTTTTAAGCTTTTTGGAAAACATAGGGAAGGGTTATCACCCCTGTGACATTTGTTTTGCTGTCTTTCCTCCTCTTCAGAAGATTTCACCTCACTTTTTGTCCCAATGTTTTTTGAAAATTTGGGTTTTTTTGTGGAACAAGGATTGGAAAGCATCAGTGGAAAGGAGAAATTGTTTTCCCATATTAACTCTTACAGGAGAGAATTTCCCTTCCTAGGGGTAGATTTCATCTCACTTCCTGTTGTCTCCTTCCGTTTGCAAGTAGGAGTCGTTTGTAAGTTAGATGTTTGAAAGTAGGGTCCTGCCCTATATACTCAGCAGAAATTTGGGCCTTAGGTGTTGCTGTGGCCACAACACTGTAAGCCCTCACAGGGCCCTGCTGTGAAATATTAGATCAAGAATTGTAATTACATGCCCCTGTTGAACAGGAGCTGAAAAATTAGGCCTTAGGCACTGGTGCTGTGGTGCCACAACACTGCAACCCCTCACAGACACTCTAGTTGGAACGCAGGAACGAGCCCTGCTGCAAAGTATTGCATCAAAAATTGTAATTACACGCCCCTGTTAAACAAGGGCTGAAAAATTGGGCCTTAGGCACTGGTGCTGGTGCCACAACACTGCAACCCCTCACAGACACTCTAGTTGGAATGCAGGAACGAGCCCTGCTGCAAAGTATTGCATCAAAAATTGTAATTACACGCCCCTGTTAGACAGGAGCAGAATAAATTGGGCCTTGGGCACTGGTGCTGGTGCCACAACACTGCAACCCCTCACAGACACTCTAGTTGGAATGCAGGAACGAGCCCTGCTGCAAAGTATTGCATCAAAAATTGTAATTACACGCCCCTGTTAGACAGGAGCAGAAAAATTGGGCCTTGGGCACTGGTGCTGGTGCCACAACACTGCAACCCCTCACAGACACTCTAGTTGGAATGCAGGAACGAGCCCTGCTGCAAAGTATTACATCAAAAATTGTAATTACAAGCCCCTGTTAAACAGGGGCTGAAAAATTGTGCCTTAGGCACTGGTGGTGGAGCCCAGAACCAAAAATGTTCTTACAAGCTATCAGCGTGATGATTGAGGAGGAAGAGAATAATTACTCAGGGATAGTCACTCAGCATCAGCATAGGCAGTCTTTTAAGGGATCTGAGATTTCAAAAAAAATTATTCGGTTACATCAGCATCAGGTGCTTGGTAGCTGGTGGTGATCCAAGACTGATTCATTTTTATGAAGGTCAGTCGATCGACCGAGTCGGTGGACAGACGCACCCTGTGATCGGTTACCACGCCTCCAGCAGCACTGAATGTGCGTTCCGAAAGAACGCTGGATGCAGGACAGGCCAGTAGCTCAATTGCATACTGTGCAAGCTCTGGCCAGTGATCCATCCTCAAGACCCAGTAACCCAGAGGATTTTCGGTGGGAAAGGTGTCCAAGTCTGATCTTGCCCCTAGGTATTCCTGCACCATGTAAAACAGACGCTGGCGATGGTTGCTGGAACCGATCATACCTTGGGGCTGCGGACCAAAAAATTGTCTGAACGCATCGGTCAGACGGCTACCGCTTCTCCACCGCTCCTTCTTTGACTGACCGAAGCCTCAGCAACACGTTGTCCAGAAACAGGAGTTTGTAACCTCCCAGTCTCTGGGAACGCGTTGCACAGACCTTTCTGCAAGGCCTCCCGAAGATGTTTCATCCTCTGCTCCCTCTGCGATGGCAAGATAAGGTCCGCAACCTTACCCTTGTAACGTGGATCAAGGAGGGTTGCCAGCCAGTATTGGTCCTTCTCCTTGATACCACGAATACGAGGATCCTTACGCAGGCTTTGCAGGATCAGGGAGGCCATGCAGCGTAGGTTTACTGAGGCATTCGGTCCGGAGTCCTCTGGGTCACTAAGGACGACATGGTCCGCAGCCACCTCCTCCCAGCCACGTACAAGTCCATGTGTTTCTTGGGACTGATCCCTTAAAGACTGCTGCTGATGCTGAGTGCCAGGCTCCACCTCCATACTGACACAATCTTCCTCCTCCTCCTCCTCCTCCTCTTCCTCTTCCTGTGTGATCGGCAGGCACGCAGGAACACTGTCTGGATAAAGGGGGCCTTGAGAGCTAAGGAAGTCCTCCTCTTCCTGCCTCTGTTCTGCCTCAAGTGCCCTGTCCATTATTCCACGCAGCGTGTGCTCCAACAGGTGGACAAGGGGGACAGTGTCACTGATGCATGCACTGTCACTGCTCACCATCCTCGTGGCCTCCTCAAATGGTGACAGGACAGTGCATGCATCCCTGATCATGGCCCACTGGCGTGGGGAAAAAAAACCAAGCTCCCCTGACCCTGTCCTGGTGCCATAGTCGCACAGGTACTCATTGATGGCCCTCTGCTGCGTGTGCAGCCTCTGCAGCATGGCCAACGTTGAGTTCCACCTGGTGGGCATGTCACAGATTAGGCAGTTCTTGGGCAGGTTAAACTCCTTTTGGAGGTCCGTCAGCCGAGCACTGGCATTATATGACCGGCGGAAATGCACACAGACTTTCCTGGCCTGCCTCAGGACATCCTGTAAGCCCGGGTACCTGCCCAAGAACCGCTGCACCACCAAGTTAAGGACATGAGCCAAACAGGGCACATGGGTCATTTGTCCCTGTCGGAGGGCAGAGAGGAGGTTGGTGCCATTGTCGCAAACCACCATTCCTGCCTTAAGTTGGCGTGGCGTCAACCACCTCTGAACCTGCCCCTGCAGAGCTGACAGAACCTCTGCCCCAGTGTGGCTCCTGTTCCCCAAGCACACCAGCTCAAGCACCGCATGGTATCTTTTGGCCTGTGTACTTGTGTAGCCCCTTGAACGACTACGGAGCACTGCTGGTTCCGAGGAAGAGGCCATGGAGGAAGAAGAAGAGGAGGGGGTGGAGGAGAGAGGTGTGTCACAATCATTAGCATTTTGGAGGCGTGGTGGCGGAACAACCTCCAACACTACTGCACCTTGTCCTGCATCCTTCCCAGCTGCCAGCAGAGTCACCCAATGCGCCGTGAAACTTAGGTAACGTCCCTGTCCATGCCTGCTGGACCATGAGTCAGCGGTAATATGCACCTTACCGCTGACCGCCCTGTCCAGCAAGGCATGGACATTGCCTTCCACATGCCGGTAGAGAGCCGGAATCGCCTTCCATGAGAAAAAGTGGCGTTTGGGTACCTGCCACTGAGGAACCGCACATTCCACAAACTCACGGAAGGGGGCAGAGTCTACCAACTGAAAAGGCAGCAGTTGAAGTGCTAGCAATTTTGCCAAGCTAGCATTCAACCGCTGGGCATGTGGATGGCTGGGAGCAAACTTCTTTCGGCGGTGCAGCAGCTGGGGCAGGGAAATTTGCCTGGTACAATCTGACGTCGGTGTACCAAAAGCAGATTGCCCACAAGTACTTGGATGTGACACACCTAATTCTACACCTTCATTCCTCTCAGTGCAGGTCTCAGAGAGGACTGAAGGTCTAGTGGGGTTGGAAATCTCAGCTGATGAGGAGCAAGGAGAGGTCCTCTTTGTTCTTTGGTGTGGGTCTTTTAGATGCGCTTGCCAACGAACTGCATGGCAGGTCAACATATGTCTGGTCAAGCATGTGGTACCCAAGTGGGAGATGTTTTGGCCACGTGAGATACGCTTGAGACATATGTTGCAAATAGCAGCGGTGCGATCTAATGCACTCGTCTCAAAAAAGGCCCACACCAAAGAACTTTTTGAATAACGCGCAGAGACTGCAGCGCCCTGCACATGTGATGCAGTCAATGTGCTGCCCTTAGGCTGGCCCCTGGAGGGCATCCTGCCTCGTTGGTGATGTGCCGCCTCCTCCTCCTCCTCCTCTCTCCTATCAGGCACCCACGTTGAGTCAGTGACCTCATCATCCCCTCCCTCCTCATCACTGGAGCAAACCTGGCAGTATGCTGCAGCAGGGGGAGCATGACTGCCAGATTGCTGTCCTTCTTGGGCACCCCCTCTGTCCATGCTCATGTTACTGCCTTCATCGAGCTCAGTATCATCATCAGAGCCTTCCAAACGCTGGGCATCCTCCTGGAGCATGTACCCAACACTGTGGCCAAACAGTTCGAGGGACTCCTCAGGAGGACATGGTGGGGCTAGGGAAGAAGTCACTGATGACATTGAGCCGAGGGAAGAGGCCGCTGCTTTGCCAGACAAAGTACCCTGGGCATGGGTGAGAGAGGATGAGGAGGATGAGGATGGCTTGGTCATCCACTCGACCAAGTCTTCCGCATGTTGCGGCTCAACACGGCCAGCTGCCGAAAAAAAGGCCAAGCGTGACCCATGGCCACCTGCTGATGAGGATGCACCGTCTCCACGACCAGCACTAGACACAGAGCCTGCTTGCCCTCTCTTATTGGCTTGTGACTGTCTGCCTCTCCTTCTTGGCCTTCCAGACATACTAATGGCCTGTAGCTGCACTAAGCTGGGATATATATATATATATATATATATATATATGTACTGATACTGTAGCTAGCAAAATCAACTGCCTGCCTGTAGTATGAGAACACCACCAACCTTCTACAGGTAGCTTTAGCTGAACACTGTGAGCAGGACGCACCCTACTAACTTGTAGGTTTAGCTGAACACTGTGAGCAAGACGCACTGCACTAACTGTAAATAGTCTAGCTGCCTGACTGTGGTACTAATAGGATCAAAAGAACACCAGCAATTTTCTTCAGGTAGCTGTATTTACTGTAACAAGACAAGCCTGCCTGTCAGTAAGAAGATAACAGGAATGGATCTAGCTGAACACTGTGAGCAGGACGCACTGTACTAAATGTAAATAGTCTAGCTGCCTGACCGTGGTACTAATAGGATCAAAAGAACACCAGTAATTTTCTTTAGGTAGCTGTAAATACTGTAACAAGACAAGCCTGCCTGTCAGTAGGAAGATAACAGGAACGGATCTAGCTGAACACTGTGAGCAGGACGCACTGCACTAAATGTAAATAGTCTAGACGATAACAGGAACGGATCTAGCTAAACTGAATACAGTGTATATATATATATGCAACACCTGGGATGCATATATATACACAATACACTTTAAGTGCAGCTAACTGACTGACTGTCCTGCCTAATCTAACTAACTCAAATGAAATGACACTGTCTCTCTCTCTCTCTATTTCTCAGCACACCGTAACACACTGCACAGGGCCGCCGTGCAGGCGGCCTTATATAGTGTGGGGCGTGTACTAAATCCCCTGAGCCATAATTGGCCAAAGCCTCCTTGGCTTTGGCCAATTACGGCTCTCTCTTAAGGCGGCGCTGTGATTGGCCAAGCATGCGGGTCATAGTGCATGCTTGGCCAATCATCAGCAAGCAATGCACTGCGATGCCGCAGTGAATTATGGGCCGTGACGCGCCACACGAATTTGGCGCGAACGGCCCATTACGTTCGCAATTCGGCGAACGACCGAACAGCCGATGTTCGAGTCGAACATGGGTTCGACTCGAACACGAAGCTCATCCCTAGTGAGAGGATTATCTGTTTTGATTGAGAACTCAGCGCCATATAGGTAGTCCCTCAGTATGTCCACTACTGCCCACTTCAAGGCCAGGAATTTAAGCTTGTGAGTGTGGTACTTCCTCTCAGCAGGTGCCAGGCTCCGACTCACATAAGCAAAAGGCCTTAAATGTCCGTCATGCTCCTGGTACAGCACTCCCCCCAACCCATCTCGACTGACATCTACATGCAGTTCGTAGGGCTTGGCTTGATCTGCATAGGCCAATACTGGAGCAGTTGTAAGGCTCCACTTCAACTTCTTGAAAGCCTCTTCACACCCAAGTGGTCCAATGCTCTTGTATAGACTCTTTGGGATTCCTGGGCCATACTGATGATTTTACAGGCTTAACTGAATCTGGATCATCGTCTTCCTCCTCACTTCTCAATAGCTCATTGAGTGGGCAAGCTATTTTAGCGAAGCCCTGGACAAATCTCTGGTAATATGAGCAGAATCCCAGAAATGACCTAAGCTGGGTCACATTAGTGGGTCTCGGCCAGGAGGTGACAGCTTCCAGTTTCTATTATAATTGTATTTTTTTATTGGTTTTCAAAAATTAAGTACAAAGTTGTAACAAACGAGCATTACATTATCAATGTATGTGTATTATACAGCAATCATAATAGAAAAAAGGAAAACAAAGTATAAAGTAACAAATATAGGTGACAAAAAGTGTTCACAGTAATAAAACACATATAGTAGGTCAATTCCCTATGGTGTGTATAATAAGCGTAATATTGGAGGGAGTCTGGACCCTTGAGATCAGTTCAGGCCATATACACAGGTAGTATAGGATTGACTTAAGATTAGAGTGAACCTGGCGACATGGGGGTCCCGTACTCCGAAAGATCCCACGGTTCCCATATTTCAGTGAATTTGGAGACACAATCGTGTACCGAGGCTGTCAAAAACTCCATTGTCCGAATCTCAGCCACCAAGTGTAGTAATCTGGACCGTGGGGGAGGGGTATTGGTTAACCAGAATAACGGGATAAGTCTTCTGGCGGCTAGTAATATGTAGGATATTAATTTGTTTGTCTTTTTAGATATCCCTGATGGAGGTAAGCCCAATAGATAGGTCAAGGGATCCACCGGAAGGGACACCCCCGTCACCTTTTGTATAAGAAAATGTACATCACACCAAAAAGGTTGAATCAAGGAGCACTGCCAAAAAATGTGGAACAGTGAGCCTATTTCAGTTCCACATCGCCAACAATGCTGTGAGACTGAAGGGTCATACTTATGAATTACATCGGGAGTTCTGTACCAGAACATGAGAATTTTAATGGTTGTCTCTCTCTGAGTGACACATTTGGAAGATCTAAATGTAGAGGACCAGATTCTATCCCACATCTGTATTGTAACAGGACGGCCCACTAGATGAGACCACCTGCGCATATAAAGATGTAATGTCTCTGTGATGGGAGACGACTCATGGAGGATACTATATATACAGGAAATTAAATGTAATTGATGAGGGCCTTGGGCACACAGATATTCAAAAGTAGTTGGTTTATCTAGAGTTAGGGATGGTGATTTAGAATGAAAGAAATGTCTAATTTGCATATAGAAGTGGAAGAGATGTGGTGGAAGGTCAAATTTCTCACTTAAAGTGTTAAAGGTATGTAGTTTCCTTGTTATGGGATGTACAAGGTTCCTAAGTTGAAAGAGATGAACATTCACCCATGGGAAAATCCTGCCCAAGGACATACTATCCGGAATGAGAGGGTTAAATAATACGTTTATAAGAGGGGAGCAGGGAGACATAAGGGAAAAGCGTTTAAGGCAGTTACGCCATATATTTAGAGTCAATATCATTGGTCCAGTACACTGACGTTTATATATAGGATCCAGAGCAGGGGGAGTGCCCCAAACCAAGGATCCCGGGTGGACCGGGTACAGTACCCCCTTTTCAATAGCAGACCATTGGTTTGGTGCATGTAAGGAGGACCAAGAGGTAATGGCCCTCAGATGTGTAGCATAATAATATTTAGTGATGTCAGGAGCTCCTAAGCCTCCTCTGGATCTAATGGCAAACAACACTGAGCTTGCTATACGGTGCGCTCCGCCATTCCATATAAACTTCAGGAAAGTTCTGTGAAGTGCTTTTAATTGTGTGGCAGGTACAGCTACTGGGAGGGTTTCAAAATAATAAAGTAATCTAGGCAGTATAGACATTTTCAAAACATTAATTCTGCCTAAGAGAGATAGGGGGTATTTGGTCCAGTTCGACAGAGATTTATTAATATCTAGTTTCAGGGGAGGGAAGTTGGTATCATATAGGGAGGTATAAGAAGGGGTAAGTAATACACCTAAATATTTAAGAGAGGTATTACACCATTTATAGGGGAAAGATTCTTTGAGTTGAGATATTAATGGCGATGGAATGTGTATAGGAAGGGCTTCAGTTTTAGAGGTGTTGATTTTGTACCCGGAGATAGCACTAAAAGAGTTCAATACTTTATGTAGTGAGGGAAGGGATATTAGCGGGTTAGTGATTGTGAGCAAAATGTCGTCTGCAAATAACGATAATTTATATTCCCCCTGTCTCATCACCACCCCACTGACATCCGGGTGAACTCGAATATACTCAGCCAGGGGTTCTAGGCACAGAATAAAAAGCAATGGCGAAAGGGGGCAACCCTGTCGAGTTCCGTTTGTCATGGGAAAGCCAGGAGACAGGAAAGACGACATTTGTACTTGCGCGGAGACATTGGAATATAAGGCTTCTAAGGCTGTTAAAAAAGGGCCAACAAAACCATATATCTTTAAGGTGGCGAACATATAGGGCCAACTTAGCCTGTCAAAAGCTTTTTGTGCGTCTAAACTCAGGATCAATGCCGGTCGGGAGGTTCTGTCCAAGAGATCTATCAGATCTATTGTACGCCGGGTGTTAGCTCCCGCATGTCTCCCAAGGACGAAACCTACCTGATCCCTGTGTATCAGTTTGGGGATGACTACAGAAAGTCTGGTAGCAAGAATTTTAGTAAAAATCTTGTAGTCTGAGTTTAAGAGGGCTATGGGCCTGTAGTTATCCGGGAGAGAGGGATCCTTTCCAGGTTTAGGAATAACTGAAATAAAAGAATGGGGGAACTGTGAATGAGGGGGAGTGCCCTTGAGAAAGGAGGCATATAAAGCTAGCATGTGAGGAGATAAAATATCAATAAAAGATTTATAGTATGAGTAAGGCAATCCGTCCGGGCCAGGGGCTTTGTGTAATGGGAGATTTTTAATTATAGCAGAAAGTTCTTCAGCTGTAACTGCTACATTTAAGCTTTCTAAATCTGTTGTAGATAGTTTCGGTAGCTTTATATTGGAAAAAAAAGACTCAAAATTTTCCTGGGTAAATTCAAATTGATTCTCCGGATTCAGGCAATTATACAGTTTATTGTAAAAGTTGCCAAAAATTTTGGACATCTCACGAGGACAATGAGTTCTAGATCCATCTGGTCGTATAAGAAAATCGGGCAAGGAGTTAAACGGACGAGGGCAATACTTATTGACTAGCATTCTGTGAGGTTTATTGGAGAATTCATAAAATTTTTGCTTCGTCCACAACATGGATCTAGCTGTTTTGTTAAGTTTTGTTGATCTAATTTGTTCTCTAAGTTGAATGACTTTGCAAAGTTTTGGCACTGTGGGACCACCCAAAAGTCTCCGCTCAGCAGTTACCAGAGCAGACATTAGGGACTGTAATAGGTTATTTCTATCCCTCTTCAGTCGAGAACCCTCAGCAATACATCTACCTCGGAAAACAGCTTTGTGTGCCTCCCACAGTGTAGAAACCTGAGACACCGATCCAGTGTTGAGTAAAAAATACTCTCTCAAGCTATTTGCTAGAGTAGAGCGGGAGATTTCAGACTGCAAGAGATGATCATTGAAACGCCAATGACAGGATTTGGTGTAGGTCTGAGATAACATTAAATCCAGCATAATGGGTGCGTGGTCTGACCATGTAATGGGAGAAATATCTGAATCAACTAAATAGGGAATAAGTGGGGCTGAAATAAAGAAATGATCTAGACGGGAATACATATTATGAGCTGATGAGTAGAACGTAAATTGTTTAGCAGAAAGGTGTTTTATCCTCCATGAGTCGAAAAGTCTATGTGACCTAATACATTTACGGAAGGCATTAGCCTGAGACAGTACAAACAGGTGGGGTTCTTGCGAGCCACAAGTGGACCAATGCCTCTAAGGAGTAAAACAACTATATTTAAAGCAGCAAACACTTCACCACGTTTCATTCTGTGTATTTGAATATAAATAAAATCAATTGTGCTCGCGCTAAAAATGTGAATTGAAAAAAATATGAATATATATAAACTGAGTATAAAATATAAACTAATTGTGCAGAAATATTAAACCATAATTAGTATGCTAATAAAAACATACATGTAAAAAAAAAAAAAAAATATATATATATATATATAATGTGCAATCCTTATATATAAAATTCACAAAGTGCATCCATATAACAGTGCAATCCTTATATAAAATGCTGAAAGTGCATCATGCATGAATATAGACCTAATTAATAAGTGCAAATCCTGTGACAATCAAGTGTCCAAACAAAATACGATCAGCAGATTCAAACTGAAACAAAGAAGTGCAAGAAAACAGTGTCCATGAATTAAGTGTTCATCATGCTTCTCCTGAAAAGTGTCCAAATCACAACAAGCTGGATGTGCTCTCCTGTGATCCCCACTTGTGCTTGCGCTCACCTCTATTCGTGTGACACGGTAGTTGAACAGTGTAAAAACATGCATTGGGGCCACTCCTGGGCTCACTCAGGATGCAATGATGTATGTCCAATCCTCACAGGTAAAACATCATTCATAAAAGAGAAAAAGAAAGCTCCATGGTGTAATATAGTAAGGGATTTATTTAAAGTAAAAGAAGTTCCTCCAGGAGGGTACTCACAGTATGCAGGTGCTACAGTGCACCAAACTATACAGGTGTATCTCGTTTAGCAGCGACTCGTATGGTGTGCGGTGTGGTGTATATTCCTCTCCTTCCCTGCTGACAGCTCCGTCCTACCCCTCCCCGATGCGTATTCGGCACAGGGATCACGTGCCTTCCTCTGGGGGATATCATTTGGATGGACTCTCAATGTGAATTTTATATGCTGCCGGCGGGCATTTTGGCGAGGACCGCAGACAGCACTAGTGTGGAACTGCAGCTGAAATGAGCGGCCAGTGGCCATTTTGCCTAGGACCAACCATCTATGTTGTAATAGGCTTCAGCTGTGTATAATTTTGCAATGGAAAGCCATGTTTCACATCACCCATCATCCAATAGAGTTATGTCGGCAGCCATAATGCCTAGGTCCGCAGACAGCTCTAGTGATGGGCTACATTAATAAGCAGTTGATTAAATAAAATAAAACAGCAACTGACAGCGCTATAAAATTAGATCCATCACAAAAATAAATGGCCATGAATACCATTGCGGACAGTGATGGTATATGAAAGTGATCCTATACAGTTATATTGTGTTTGATAATCAAGGAAAGAGCTGTGCAGCCAGGAATCACCACACCGCACCTCATATACAATATGAAAGAGCCTGACCAAATTAAAATAAATCTGAATTGCCTTTAAAAACACATGCAAAAAGTTTAAAACATAAATTCCATAACTAAAATGAGAAATCTACTCGGATGACCTAATAATTCTCCTAAACGGAGTATTTAGAAAACCCCCTATCAAAAGAGATCTGTATCTCTGGCCCCTATTGAAGAGTAAAATAAATTTTAATATAATAAAAGTTTTGGCACTGTGGGACCACCCAAAAGTCTCCGCTCAGCAGTTACCAGAGCAGACATTAGGGACTGTAATAGGTTATTTCTATCCCTCTTCAGTCGAGAACCCTCAGCAATACATCTACCTCGGAAAACAGCTTTGTGTGCCTCCCACAGTGTAGAAACCTGAGACACCGATCCAGTGTTGAGTAAAAAATATTCTCTCAAGCTATTTGCTAGAGTAGAGCGGGAGATTTCAGACTGCAAGAGATGATCATTGAAACGCCAATGACAGGATTTGGTGTAGGTCTGAGATAACATTAAATCCAGCATAATGGGTGCGTGGTCTGACCATGTAATGGGAGAAATATCTGAATCAACTAAATAGGGAATAAGTGGGGCTGAAATAAAGAAATGATCTAGACGGGAATACATATTATGAGCTGATGAGTAGAACGTAAATTGTTTAGCAGAAGGGTGTTTTATCCTCCATGAGTCGAAAAGTCTATGTGACCTAATACATTTACGGAAGGCATTAGCCTGAGACAGTACTCTTTTAGATGGGGTAGGACTAAAAAGTGCTTGTCTGTCTCTAGTGGGTGACATGACCAGATTGAAGTCCCCACCAACTATCATAAAAGGTTGTGAGCAATATTGGGGAGTATCAAAGAGTTTGTCGAGGAAATCAATCTGGCCCGTGTTCGGGGCGTACAAATTAACCAATGTAAAGGAGGTAGACATGTATTCACACTCTAGAACAAGAAATCTCCCTTGAGGGTCCGCATGGGACTTCCGAACTTTAATAGGACATGTTTTTCTGATCAGAATTGCCACTCCTGCCCTGCTCGTAGAGTCAGAGGCAAGGTAGGAGGTGGGAAAAAACCTTGAGGCAAATTTGAATGATCCTCTTGACCGAAAATGGGTCTCCTGGATCATTACCACATCTGCGCCTGAAGCCCTGAAATCTTTCAGGGCCATCCAGCGCTTACTAATGGAGCCCAGTCCCTTTACATTGTAAGACATAATTTTTAAAGCCATGATTGTGGTCTATTTAGGAATGCCAATATGAACACCGCTAACACTATAAACATTAGAGTATTTAAAGAAAGAAAATACATATGTTGCATTTTACGGGTATTAATAATAGTAAGCATCCTCCCATCTCTAACTATTGAGATACAAACCCCATGGCAGATCTCTCTCAAAGTGAGGTAATAATGACCATGGGGTCTCAATCTGTGAAACACAGCAGTGGATATAATTAAAAAAATTAAAAAGGAAAAACAAAAAATTAAAATAAGAAACAAAAAAGCAAAAAAGAGTTCAAAACTCTGTGTACCTGAGAAACAACAATCTCTCAGGAAGCCCTGGATGTAGACCAGGGCCTGGTAGGGGCGTGAACGGACTCTCATCTGGCGACTCTGTCTGAGGGGATGAGATGGGTCTGCTGCTCACCTTGTGCATTTGGTTGCTAATAGAACAAAGTAGGACAACAGTCATTAGAGGAGTAAGAAGAAAACAAAAACCTGTAAGTCCTTAAAGAAAAAGCAAGGTTAACAAATAAAACAGGTACGTTGAACCCGAAAATAAACGGGGCAGGATCAGAAGAAAACTGGTAGGACCAGTACAGCAACATCGTTTCGTCGGGAAAAAAAAAGAAAAAGAAAACTCCAGAGGAAACGGAAATGCAAAAAAATTTGAGAAAATAGAACCAAAAAAGGAAATTCCAGAAAAGTTCAAGGGGGTTGTTTAGAGGATCGCAGACGTTGAGGGGTGGAAAGATGCTTCTTAGATTTCCCCTGGACAGGGGTCCAGATGTGAGTAGGAGTAGTCGGAGGTAGACGAACTTGTGTGGCCGGTGGGATCATGTCCTCTTCCGGGAGGGGGGAGCCCCAAATTTTTCAGGAAGGCTTCTGCTTCTTGTAATTCACGTAGCGAGTACTGGGTGCCCTCTTTGGATACAGTTAAACGGAAAGGGAATCCCCAGTAATAAGGAATCTTGAGTTGTTGCAGATGTGAAGTCAGGGGAGGTAAGTTCCTACATTTAGCGAGGGTGATGGGAGAGAGGTCGCTAAAGATTTGCAATTTAGCACCTTTGAACATTACTTGGGATTTATTGCGAGTCGCCATAGTTAGTGCTTCCTTACTTTCAAAAAAGTGAAAACGTACCAGGACATCTCTTGGCCTAGCTCCAGCCGGAGGTTTTGGACCTAAAGACCGATGGGCCCTATCCAGGCGCCAATCTATATCTACCACCGAGGGGGCTAGAGAGTTGAAAAGGCTCAGGAGGTAGGCTCAGAGCTCAGAGTCACCCACCGTCTCGGGTATCCCTCTGAATCAAAGGTTTTGTCTTCTTTCTCTATTTTCCAAGTCCTCCTGTTGTATTTGTAGTTGAGATACAGAAAGGCGTAAAGTATGGTTTTCCTCCTCAATTGTTTGCACGTAATTTATCATTTCGTCGAATTTGTTCTCTAGAGTGTCTGTGCGGTCACCAATTTGGGTTATTTCCCCCCTCAATTCGGCAGCTAGTTTGCTTACCTCGGCCGAGACATTGGACGTAATCTGTTGAAGTAAAAGTTGTAGCTTGGAATCCAGGATGTCAGGGGTAAGAGTCGCATTTGAGGGTGGCAAAGTGTGTGCCGGTATCTGCGAGTTGGTTAGAGAGGGGTTTGTAGCATCTTCCGAGACTAAAGAGGGATCTAACAGGGCAAAAGGATTTACGGAAGGATTAGAGGAGGTAGGTTGTGATCTGGTAACAAAACGTTCCATGTTTGGTTCTTCTCGTGGTGCAATCAGTGATTTGTAGTATTGTTGCTGTTGGCCGACTTTGCCCATGAGGTATGCAGAGGATTTAGTGGTCAAACTTGCAGGCTTACCTCCGACGCTGTGTATATCTACTGTTGTTGTACGGAGGTCTCGGTGAGCAGGCTAGGACCCTGAGATTATTTAAGCTGCATCCTTTTCATATGTAGTAGCAAGCTTCATCTGGATCCTCAGATCCCCCTGTTTGCACCTCCCCTCCTCCCCACCATTAAACTGGGAGAGAGGAGACAACATTCACAGTCCCCAGCACTCTGTGTGAGCCTGTGCAGCCTAAGGGGTGAGATGAGTGACACTGGGAGCAGATTGGAGTCCCAATATGGCCGCCGGCTTCCAGAGGTAGGCCGAAGCCACGGACTATCCTAAGGGACGGCCGCCGGGGATGTGTACACGGCCACCCCAGGTCTCCAGAACTCCCCCGGGGATATGGGAACAGATTGTCAGGTAGGCCTTTGTCTCCTGGGGACTCGGTTGTGGGAGATATTGCGGGATGCCTTACTCACAGTGTCCCGGGAGAGCGTCCGTAATCCAGGCCGCGGTCCGCGTCTAGTTGGTAGGCCGCAATTTACTCAAGTCAGCCGCCGGAGGGATCCCCGCGGTCCCTCTGTGTTTGCAGTGTAATCCGCCTGCCTCTCAGAGACTATGTGATCCACCAGGCCGTTCGATCTATCCGTCCACCTCTCAATCCGCACGGCCAGAGGTACAGGGCGGAGAGCCTGCCTGCAGGCCCCAAGATGTCGGCGGAGGGTCCCGATGGTAAAGGGGAATCCTTATTTATGGAGAGGATCTGGCTGACAGGAGTTGAAATATACTCCCAGGACCGATTGGCAATGGTCTGGGAACAAAACGTGCAGTTTGTGGCTGTGATGGGATGAGCAGAGACAAAGGATGGCTCCAGATTATTGCGGGCTGTGAGGAGTTTAGCTCACACACGTCTCTCCAGCTGCACGTCCGGACATGCCCCAGCTTCCAGTTTCTGAGGATCTGTAGCCACCCCTTCGGCAGACATGATGTGGCCCAAGTAATTGACTGAAGGTTTGTAGAACTGGCACTTTTCCATTGAGAGCTTCAGCCTTCGTCATTGCGCCTCTTCAGGGCCTTCTCCAGGCGCTCTTTGTGCTTTTCCAAAATCGTGCCAAACACGATGATATCATCTAGGTATACCAATACTTCAATCAGGTTCATGTCACCCACAGTCTTCTCCATCAATCTCTGGAAGGTGGCTGTGGCGCCAGACAGACCTTGAGGCATGTGGTCAATCTCGAAGAAGCATACTGGGGTAATGAAAGCGGTCTTCTCCCTCTTCAGGGTGCATGGGGATTTGGTAGTATCCACTTTTCAGGTCCAGCTCGCTGAACCACTTTGCCCCTGACAGGCTCTGTAGGGCATCTTCTATCCTGGGTGTGGTATATTGGTCAGGAATGGTCCTTCGGTTCAATGTCCTGTAGTCGATGCACAACCTCAATGACCCATTCGTTTTCCTTACTACCACTATTGGGGAGACATATGGACTCCGAGACTCTCGGATAATTCCAGTTCTCTTCAGCTCAGCCAGCTGTTCTCGCAGGTCCTCCAAGTCCACCAAAGGAATCCATCTGACTCTTTCTTGGAAAGGCTTGTCTTCCTCCAGGCGGATCCAGTGTTGGGCACTTTTTGCACGCCCAACGTCGAACTCACTCTTCGAGAATGCAGTTTGCCATCTTAGGAACTGGGTCTTAGCCCTTTCCATCCAGGCAGGTGTGAGAGGAGTATTCTTTGAGTAAAATGCTTCCACGGGGATTTCATCCTTCTCTCCCCTCGTCAACTCACATGGTGAGACTGGGGTAGCCTGGTTTACTTCCCCCAACAGCTTCCGAGCTGGCATCTTCACAGGTGAGGCTGTGGTATTGCGAACACTGACTGAGATTCTCCCGTGACTTCTCTGTAGTGCCTTAGTTGATATCACCTCTGGAATTATCTCCAACCCCTTATCTTCCTTCTGCCCACTTCAAGGACAATGAAAGGGCCTGGTTGTTTCCAGCTAAGCTTGACGGATGCTCTCAAACAAACTACTTTACCCGGCTGTATCAATCTCTCACTTTCGTCCAAGCACCAGATCTTTCCCACTTCTTCCAGTGGGGCCTTTTGCTCTTGTACAAGGCTCCGATAGACTTGCCTTAACATAGGGTGCACACTCATGGTTGGAGTGCCTTGCTCTTGGACTAGAGGTGTTAATAATCTTCTGACTAGGTCAGTATTGGTTCTAATGATGAGGGGACTTTTGCCAGCCCCTGGTGGGCGGGAACAAACCACTGCCAACGTATAAAAAAGTCTCGGCCTTTCCAGCCACACTGGGGTCAAAGGTCAGCTTGATTGGTAGATAGCCATCATAAGGGAAGTTCTGGGTACCCAGGCCCCATATTTCCAGCTCTTCCAACTTCTGTAGTGGCAAGTGTTTGAGATGCTTGTCATGCTTGTCATGCTTGCCAATGCTTGTTTGAGCTCCAGTATCCAAAAGGACCTTGGTATAAATTCCCTCTATCTGGATGGAGACAATTGGAGGGTCCCACTAACTAGGAAGGGAACCCATGGGAGGTGACAGGTTGGGCCTGTTCAGTGATTAGAATCTTGGCCCCTCTCTTGTTGAGGCTCTGATCCGGCTTGAACCTAAGTTGAGCTCTGGGAGTCTGGTATGCATAGACTTCCTGATGCCCAGTTGCCTGAGTTAAAGGCAGTGGGACACTGAGTCGCTTAGAGGCAGCTACTGGAACTCTCGGTGAGGCCTTTAAATCCCACTGTAGTTTCTTTGTATCGTTGGATTGTTTGGAGTTAGCCGATGTAGTAGGGCACCCAGTTGACTCCTTCACTGGGGCCCTCTCAAGTTTCCCGCCGGCTTTTGGCGTTGTGTCTCAGGCTTTACTGGGCTCGGACACACTTGGCGATAATGTCCAACTCCTCCACAGTTGAAACTGATCCCTTGTTTTGCTGGCTTCTCTATCTGAGCGACCATATAACCTGTCTGCTTCAAGGGCGATGAGAGTTCATTGCTCTGTGGAGCAATTAGCTTGGCAGTCAACAGAGCCATTAACTCCAACATCTCCTTTTGCGTCTGGAGCAGCTTTTCCAGTTCGGAGTCACATCTTGGCAGGTGTTGGATAGGTGGGAACCAAGACATTGGATCAGTAGTCACTGTCAGGACACTGGGTTCCTGAGAACACTGTAAGACATTAGACTGGCATTCATTTGGTCTGATTGTGTTGTGGGGCTGATCTTCCTTCTGCTTCTTCTCCCTTTCCATCTCCATCTTGGCTGCCTCATTAGTTTCTTCTATAAGCACTAGGGATGAGCTTCGAGTTCGAGTCGAACTCATGTTCGACTCTAACATTGGCTGTTCGCAAGTTCGCCAAACAGCGAACAATTTGGGGTGTTCGCGGCAAATTCAAATGCCGCGGAAAACCCTTTAAAAGTCTATGGGAGAAATCAAAAGTGCTAATTTTAAAGGCTTATATGCAAGTTATTGTCATAAAAAGTGTTTGGGGACCTGGGACCTGGGATCAATGCAAAAAAAAGTTTTAAAAATGGCCGTTTTTTCAGGAGCAGTGATTTTAATAATGCTTAAAGTCAAACAATAAAAGTGTAATATCCCTTTAAATTTTGTAGCTGGGGGGTGTCTATAGTATGCCTGTAAAGGGGCGCATGTTTCCCGTGTTTAGAACAGTCTGACAGCAAAATGACATTTGGAAGGAAAAAACCCATTTAAAACTACCCGCAGCTATTGCATTGCCGACAATACACATAGAAGTTCATTGATAAAAACGGCATGGGAATTCCCCACAGGGCAACCCCGAACCAAAATTTAAAAAAAAAATGACGTGGGAGTCCCCCTAAGATCCATACAAGGCCCTTCAGGTCTGGTATGGATATTAAGGGGAACCCCGGCCAAAATTTCCATACTAGACCCTTATCCGAGCACGCGTCCTGGCAGGCCGCAGGAAAAGAGGGGGGGACGAGAGTGCGCCCCCCTCTCCTGAACCGTACCAGGCCACATGCCCTCAACATTGAGAGGGTGCTTTGGGGTAGCCCCCCAAAACACCTTGTCCCCATGTTGATGAGGACAAGGGCCTCATCCCCACAACCCTGGCTGGTGGTTGTGGAGGTCTGCGGGCGGGCGGCTTATCGGAATCTGGAAGCCCCCTTTAACAAGGGGACCCCCAGATCCCGCCTCCCCCTGTGTGAAATGGTAAGGGGGTACTTACCCCTACCATTTCACTAAAAAACTGTCAAAAATGTTAAAAATGACAAGAGACAGTTTTTGACAATTCCTTTATTTAAATGCTTCTTCTTTCTTCTATCTTCCTTCATCTTCTGGCTCTTCTGGTTCTTCTGGCTCTTCTGGTTCTTCCTCCGGCGTTCTCATCCAGCATCTCCTCCGCGGCGTCTTCTATCTTCTTCTCCTCGGGCCGCTCCGCACCCATGGCATGGGGGAAGGCTCCCGCTCTTCTTCTTCTTCTCTTCTTCCTTCTTCTCTTCTTCATTTTCTTCTCCGGGCCTCTCCACACCCATGCTGGCATGGAGGGAGGCTCCCGCTGTGTGACGGCATCTCCTCGTCTGACGGTTCTTAAATAATGGGGGGTGGGGCCACCCGGTGACCCCGCCCCCCTGACGCATGGGACATGACAGGTCCCGTCAAGTCACCGTGCGTCAGGGGGGGCGGGGTCACCGGGTGGCCCCGCCCCCCGTTATTTAAGAACCGTCACACAAGGAGACTCCGTCACACAGCGGGAGCCTCCCTCCATGCCAGCATGGGTGCGGAGCGGCCCGGAGAAGAAAATGAAGAAGAGAAGAAGAGAAGAAGAGAAGAAGAGAAGAAGGAAGAAGAGAAGAAGATGAAGAGAAGAGCGGGAGCCTCCCCCCATGCCATGGGTGCGAAGCGGTCCGAGGAGAAGAAGATAGAAGACGCCGCTGAGGAGATGCTGGACGAGAACGCCGGAGGAAGAACCAGAAGAGCCAGAAGAACCAGAAGAAGAAGATGAAGGAAGACAGAAAAAAGAAGAAGCATTTAAATAAAGGAAATGTCAAAAACTGTCTCTTGTCATTTTTAACATTTTTGACAGTTTTTTAGTGAAATGGTAGGGGTAAGTACCCCCTTACCATTTCACACAGGGGGGGCGGGATCTGGGGGTCCCCTTGTTAAAGGGGGCTTCCAGATTCCGATAAGCCCCCCACCCACAGACCCCCACAACCACCGGCCAGGGTTGTGGGGATGATGCCCTTGTCCTCATCAACATGGGTACAAGGTGTTTTGGGGGGCTACCCCAAAGCACCCTCCCAATGTTAAGGGCATGTGGCCTGGTACGGTTCAGGAGGGGGGGCCCCACTCTTGTCCCCCCCTCTTTTCCTGCGGCCTGCCAGGTTGCGTGCTCGGATAAGGGTCTGGCATGGATTTTTGGGGGGACCCCACGCCGTTTTTTTTTGGCGCGGGGTTCCCCTTAAAATCCATACCAGACCTGAAGGGTCTGGTATGGAATTTAGGGGGAACCCCACGTCATTTTTTTTTTATTTTGGCCGGGGGTTCCCCTTAATAACAATACCAGACCTGAAGGGCCTTGTATGGAATTTAGGGGGACTCCCACGTCATTTTTTTTTTTAAATTTTGGTTCGGGGTTGCCCTGTGGGGAATTTCCATGCCGTTTTTATCAATGAACTTCTATGTGCATTGTCGGCAATGCAATAGCCGCAGGTAGTTTTAAATGGGTTTTTTCCTTCCAAATGTCATTTTGCTGTCAGACTGTTCTAAACACGGGAAACATGCGCCCCTTTACAGGCATACTATAGACACCCGCCAGCTACGAAATTTAAAGGGATATTACACTTTTATTGTTTGACTTTAAGCATTATTAAAATCACTGCTCCTGAAAAACGGCCGTTTTTAAAACTTTTTTTTGCATTGATCCATGTCCCCTGGGGCAGGACCCAGGTCCCCAAACACTTTTTATGACAATAACTTGCATATAAGCCTTTAAAATTAGCACTTTTGATTATTCATGTTCGTGTCCCATAGACTTTAACGGTGTTCGCGTGTTCGAACAAACTTTTTTCCTGTTCGTATGTTCTGGTGCGAACCGAACAGGGGGGTGTTCGGTTCATCCCTAATAAGCACCTCATCTGGAATGGAAGGATCGTTCAAATACTGCCTTAATTGGAAATTGATACAGTCACTTCTCAGTCCCGTAGCCATGGACCTTAGGAATTTCTTTTGTATCCGTTCCGTCCCAAAGTCGGAGTCCTCTTCTTGTGAGACAGACAACAAGCGGTCCTTCAACTCAATGGTTCTGAACAAAAAATCCTGAGGAGTTTCTCTATTGCTCTCAACCATATTTATCAATTGGTGGTACAGTTCAGAAGCACTTTCCTCTTTATAGTAGCTTTTTACTATTCTCCTGAGTTGTACTAGGGTCAGTTCATTCTTCATCTCCAGAATGCCTCTGAGATGTAGGCCGGGACTGACCACCTCAATGTGGTGCATCAGGTTTGTGTAGGACAGCTGGTCTTTCTCTTTCTTTTCACCTATCCGACCAGCAATCTTAAAGTCCTTCCTGTTTTTTACCTCTGGCAGGTTACCTTGGGGAATCTCTCTCTGACTGAAAAAGGTCCTTGCCTTGGATGACTGTCTCTTGAGCCCTTGTACTTGTTATCTAGCTCTCTAATCTGCTCCGCCATCAGTCTGGAGGTCTCTTGGAACCTCTTTTGTATACCGTGATACTGCTGTCTCAGGTCAGCTAATTGTTGCTCCGGTTGGGGATCTTTCTGGTGGAACTTGGGGGTTTCTTTAACATCCCTCTTCTTGTTCAAAGGGGGCTCTAGCCCACGTTTGTTTGCAGTCGACTGAAACCGAGGCTTCCCTGTAGCTGACTCCGTTTGTCTGGAGTTGGTGAGGTTTCTTTCCTGCCCTGGGGGTGTGTTATGCAAAACTTTGTTTTGTTAGCCAGTTGCACACTTGTACCTTTGAAGTTTTCAGGGACCCCCTTTCTCCACTCCAACAGTGCATAAGTGTGAGAGGTCCCACGATCTGGTCTGAGGGCAATCACCCATGCCTTCCGGTCTGGGGACAGTGCCTTCACAACTTGACTGACCTGTTCTTCCTCCCAGGCTTCTTCTGGAAGTTCAATCGCCACACTCGCTTCTGAGCGGGTGCCTTCTGCTTCGCACCATTGAACCACAGTGAGTGGGTCCATTCTAGTGCTAAAAGGGGTACCCTGTGTGGGGGTTTAGATTTCAGAGTCGCAGAAATCCCGGACGAGCCCCCACGTGTAGCACTTACCCCCTAAAGGGCTGCTGGTAATTGATTGGGCCTGCACTCTGCCTCTCAACCCCAGAAAATAGCCTCTACCCCCTAGGCACAACTGTGTGGTAGTGTGTGTGTAAGGCCCAATGGGTAAGAGCAACACAGCAATAACACAATATACTGTATATTTACCATTACCTAGGTATCCGCTACTCCACCAGCTGTAATGAGTAATAGAGTCTCACACGCCTTGTAACTTAACCACACAAACAGTTTACTGGAAACTTGTTCACATATTAGACATAGTGATAATTCTGATATACAGCGTGAGAGTAACATCAATTCAGGTGTGCATGTGTGAACCCAAAACATTCTTTTGTCACTTGCTTTGAATATGCAGACAGACGACAAGTGGGACTTATGCTTCATATGGCAAAACCTTGACACTGAGCAGTTTCCCACCCCCGTCTCAGAGCATACACACACCAAATTAATAATGCAACATCAGGTGTAATACAATAAGGTAATACAATACAGATATTTATCTTGCCTGCTCAAGGGCTCCCCTAGGTTGCAATGTACTTCTCAATATTGTTAAAGTGGGTCATAATGCTATATAACCACAGGTAAAAGTCTCTTGTCATCTTCTTTCTTCAGCTAGCTTATTAGACTGCAGGATTTTTAATCCAGATAGTGAAACAAATAATTGTAGGTTGTACAGTGAGTAATACTTTGATAGTTGTATACTTGTGGCAAAAGGCAATTAGTATAACTCCTCTTTAGCGGTGGATGTGTTGTAACATTAACTTATAACACATGGACTGCAGTCCTGCAGTTCCACTGTGTGTGAGCTATGGCTGAATGAGAATACTTCTGTAGGACTACAAATCCCACCAGCCATCTGTAACTTTGCAACGCAGCAACAGTACGCTCTATTCATATGGGCAAGTGCCCGCTCACCACACTAGGACCAGATGCCTGCAAAGTTCCTCTCCTGGAAGTTCAGTCTGGTCCAAGCTGGCGCCGTCATACCGCATCACTCCTGATGACTGTGATGATGGAAACTTCAGAAATCCTGGGCTCTCTGGTCCATCGCATGCTGGTCCAGATGACTGTGCTCTGGAGCTCCTCAGAGGCCGAACCGATTCCGCTCCACGCCTTGTAAGCTGCAGTCTGTCGGTCACACACAGAAGTCACTGTAGGCAGGCCTTGAATCGTGTCCCAAGAGGCCAGAAACCTGCCATGCCTGTCCCTTTTATATACTTACCCAGCAGGCTGTTCTGTGGCTTGGGTTTGTGGGTAAGTGAACTGGGCATCGTGGATAGGTATGTCCCAAACTCAGTTAAACATATGAGTCACTTCCTCATTAAACTACACAGTCCATAATGCATTGCAGCGCTGTGTTTCAAGCATTGAAGTAAAAAATGTCTTGACTGAGTTTTAACATAAACAAGGACACTAGAGGGAGCCGTTCCTTTACTGAAAGCACATCACATATTTGCATAGTACCTTAGGTGGCAAAAACTCCTGCGCTACACATAATTTACAGAATAAATGCCTTAACAACTTCAATACCGGGGACCTTCCCCCCATTCCTGCCCAGGCCAATTTTCAGCTTTCAGCGCTGTCACACTTTGAATGACAATTACAAAGTCATGTAACACATACAGATTTGGCCACACCTAATGTTTTTGGTATCTCTCTGATGGGTTTGTTTTGTTTTTTCAGCCTAATGATGGCTTGCTTCACTGATAGTGACAGATCTTTGGATCTCATAGTGAGAGTTGACAGCAACAGATTCCAAATGCAAATAGCACACTTGAAATAAACTCTGGACCTTTTATCTGCTCCTTGTAAAATGGGATAATGAGGGAATAACACACACCTGGCCATGGAACAGCTGAGCAGCCAATTGTTCCATTACTTTTAGTCCCTTAAAAAGTGAGAGGCACATATACAAACTGTTGTAATTCCTACACCGTTCACCTGATTTGGATGTAAATACCCTCAAATTAAAGCTGAAAGTCAGTTAAAGCACATCATGTACGTTTCATTTCAAATCCATTGTGGTGGTGTATAGATCCAAAAAGATTAGAATTGTGTCGATGTCCCAATATTTATTGACCTGACTGTAGTTGCCAACATTAATAAAAAATATATAGGGACACTTTTTTATCTGCAGGCGGAGTCTTGCTTTAATTAGGGCGCGGGGCATTCATTTGAAGGCGGGACTTATCGAGAAAAGGAAAAATGAAAAATGGGCGTGATTTAAGCGAGAATGGGTGTAACGACACCCCAAGTATGAAAGGGGTTAAAGCCATTTAAGACATTCCATTTCCGAACACAAAGGCAGCTACCGAACACTTCAATCAGCCGAGCAAGAAACCCATACAAATAATTCTCCCCCAAGTATGAGACGAGGCTCTGTCTTGAGGGTCAAACAGGAATGACTTTTTATTGAAAGGGATACAAGTCTTATATACAGTAAAAAGAGGAGGTGTATACCTCCTGCTCATATTACTCTGAAAATACATCTGTGACCAGAAACCTATTGAACATGAGCTCATTAACTAATCCCTTTAAGCAGCCTGGTCATTGTTAAGATAAATCAGGATTTCACCACAGGTCAGACTTGTTGTCACCGAGCTTCACATTATCATAAGTTTAAACACAGGACATATTCTCACAACAGCACGAGCTCCACTAGAAGTCGTCCCGTCTCCTACATTGTAGGAGGCCAATGTGATCAGCTCTTTCAATTAACATGTTAAGTTCATAATCAAACAAGCCAAGAATAGTCTTTACATATATCCTGGGGGATATTGTGTATAAATATTACTGTCCCATTTTAAGTAATCCAATATATATTTTCTCAGTCACTATTTGTAATATGGCATATCCAGGGTCCCCAGAGTCTGTGTGTCTTGGGGGACATGGACCTGAATCTAAAGTAACGCCACCTCAAGGGTCCCAAGGCATACAACTCACAAAGAGCACCGTTCCCCCAAATGCCAGGGTCCAAAATCAGTAGGCAAGAGGCTAGCATTTAGTCCCCTCCAAAAGCCTCTGTACCGGCTAGGTCTGTCACAATGGGCATGGCTCAAAGGGGGTGTGGTTAGAGTCTGAGATGGATGAGGGATGGAGAAAGAAAGAAAGAACAGCAGGCCCAGATCCTACACTACAATAGAAATATGTGTATTCCAGAAAGTTTAACAATCAACAGATAAAGATACTCCAAACACCTGGTGTTAGCGCTTCAATCATCCGGCACCATGGTTGTTATGGTGTCAACGCATTATTTCTATTACTACATTGTAATATAAAATTAAATAGTTTAACTCACCATAATGCAGAATCAGCGGGAGCCCTGAGTTTGTCACTTGTCACATCGCCTGCCACCAGATGCCATCAGGTGTCCCCAGCAGAGTCCCTCCTTACATCAGGTGTCCCCAGCGGAGTCCCTCCTTACATTAGGTGTTTCCAGCAGAGTTCCTCCTTACATCAGATATTCCCAGCAGAGTCCTTCCTTACATCAGGTGTTCCCAGCAGAGCCCCTCCTTACATCAGGTGTTCCCAGCAGAGTCCCTCCTTACATCAGGTGTCCCCAGCAGAGTCCCCTCTTATATCAGGTGTCCCCAGCAGTCCCTCCTTACATCCGGTGTCCCCAGCAGAGTTCCCTCTTACATCAGGTTTCCCCAGCAGTGTCTGTCCTTACATCAGGTGTCCCCAGCAGAGTCCCTCCTTACATCAGATGTCTCCAGCAGAGTCCCTCCGTATACCAGGTGGCCCCAGCAGAGTCCCTGCTTACACCAGGTGTCCCCAGCGGAGTCCCTCCTAACACCAGTTGTCACTCAGCAGAGTCCCTCCTTACATCAGGTGTCCCCAGCCAAGTCCCTCCTTACACCAGGTGCCCCCAGCAGAGTCCCGCCTTACACCAGGTGTCCCCAGAAGAGTCCCTCCTTACACCAGGTGTCCCCAGCAGAGTCCCTCCTTACATCAGGTGTCCCCAACAGAGTCCCCTCTTACATCAGGTGCCCCCAGCAGTGTCCCTCCTTACATCAGGTGTCCCCAGCAGAGTCCCTCCTTACATCAGGTGTCCCCAGCAGAGTCCCTCCTTACACCAGGTGTCCCCAGCAGAGTCCCTCCTTACATCAGGTGTCCCCAGCAGAGGCCCCCCTTACACCAGGTATCCCCAGTTACCAGTGGCGTCACTAGGGATGGTGTCACCCGGTGCGAAAAAACATGGTGTCACCCCCCACCCTACAGTATAGATCCCCCTCACTAAGTGCAGACTCCCTCCCTCAGTACAGATCTGCCTGAGGATAAACCACCCCCTCCTCTATCAGTCCAGACCCCCCTGGTCAAACCACCCCCCATCAGTACAGACTCCCCAGGACAACCCACCCCCCATAAGTACTGACCCCCAGGACAACCCCCCATATGTACAGATCCCCCCAGGACAACCCACCCCCCATATGTACAGACCTCCCAGGACAACCCCAATATGTACAGATCTCCCAGGACAAACCACCCCCCATATGTACAGACCCTCCCAGGACAACCTACCCCCCTATATGTACAGACTATCCCAGGACAACCCACCCCACCATATGTACATGCCCTCCCAGGACAACGCACCCCCATATGTATAGACCCCCCAGGACAACCAACCCCAGCTATATGTACAGACCCTCAGAACAAACCACCCCCCATATGTACAGACCCCCAGGACAACCCACCCCCTATATGTACAGACCCCCAGGACAACCCACCCCCCTATATGTACAGACCCCCCAGGACAAACCACCCCCCCTATATGTACAGACCTCCCAGAACAACCCCCCATATGTAAAGACCCCGCAGGACAACCCACCTCCCTATATGTACAGACCCCCCAGGACAACCCCCCCTATATGTACAGACCCCCCCAGCACAAACCACCCCCCTCCCCTCAATCACTGGGTGGAGCGGAGGATTCAATGTGCAGCCACCCAGAAAGTTGCTTGCTCAAACTGTCCCTCTCCGGGTGACATGCTTGTGACAAGAGGCAGCCGCAGTGAGAGTGAGACAGAGCAGAGTTCCATTATTGGAACCAATAGTCTTTCCAACAGTCTTTCCTATATTGTGCCAAGTGCTCCCCCATAGCTTTCAAAATGTGTTTGTACTCTTTTGCATCTGCAAAGTCCTGTTTGTAGTGTGTAGGTTCCAGGACAAGATAGGGGACATCAACTACTCCCACTACACCTCCACAGGCCATTCCTATCTCTGAAAGCTGTGGGCCAACTTTCTCATACATTTTAATTAAAGCGGCTGCAGTTGTACACAAACATGCCATCCAGCTCCCACTCTTCGATATTCACACCAAATATAAAGTTTAGCTCC
Organism: Lithobates clamitans; assembly: GCA_037952925.1. NCBI lineage: Eukaryota > Metazoa > Chordata > Amphibia > Anura > Ranidae > Lithobates > Lithobates clamitans. The sequence continues at coordinate 52,631 of JBBGZY010002331.1, forward strand.
TTTGGTTATTTTAGGGCCCTTTGCTTGGCTTCCTTAATTCCTTTCTTGACATCTGCCTCCCGACAGATTGTAATTGCAGCATTCTGCACTTGCCTTATAGAAGTCCTTGATTCCTGAGACAAGTCATCTCCGAGTCGAGACTCCATGGCTCGTGCTGTGCTCTCTGCTTCCTGTGCCTTTTCCTCCGGAATTTTGGCCATATGTTCTGCTTTCTTCACCTCCTGCTCCGCCTGGGTTTTAAATCGATTTGATGTATATCTGTACGATCTGGGCTTATAAAGGCCACAAGATAGCCATTTTGTTTGAACTTTTTGGTTATGAATGAAGATTCTCATCCTTGGATTAATATAAAGGACAGCTGCATGCGCACAAAAGGAATGTCGCTCAGGTTTCATTCCTTCTGGAGGAGTCCCAGCCATCTAAATGTCTTTTGAGTCAGAAACTACATCAAGTTCTGGTTCTCCAGAATCCATTAGCTTTAAGTTAAAAATGATAACAAGTGTACCTGATTCTCCAGTTATCTTACTAAATTGCTCCATAACGTCCTTCTGAGAGTGAAATGGAGAATACTTGTAAATAAGCTCTGTCTCGATGGCAAATTTATCCGTATCATCTGTCAAGGGTTCACACGTTTTTGAATTCCATGTAGGTAGAGGAACAATAATCTCATCAATTCCTTCTTCTTCATGAAATGTATGCGACATAATCAAACATGTCATTGTAAGGATGAAATCTTTTCCAAATCTCATAGAGCCAGACCTCCAACCATTTTCATACTGCCCAATTTGAGTGGACTTAGGAGTTCTTTTGGTGGACCGGCCGAACTGAATGACACTTGCAGCTTCACTTGGATCCATTCCTGTTCCATCATCAAGAAAACAAAGTATAAACCCCCCTCTTAGATCTTCCCTTTGCACTGTGTAAATATCAATTGTTGTAGCATCAGCATCTCTTGCGTTATCAACTAATTCAGCCAAAGCACCAAAAAGGAATTCATGCGTTGTTGAATTAGTGTGCAGATACTCAAAGGTCAACTGGGCCCGGTTCAAACTGCTATAGTTTGTTAATGCCATGATCCCACTGCTCAGTGCCTATGGGGGCTGAACATAAAGATTAACCTATAGTCGATAATCGAGGCGTCATTCTTGTTGATCTTGGTAGCCCTAAATTGGATGCTCAAGGTTCAATAGTATCTGCTTCATATTTGTGAAAGCAGCGGGCATATGAGGCACTCGGCTGTAGAGAAATGGAGTTGTATCGTTGGCGGTGGTGACTCGGTTGAATAAGTTGCTTTTTTTTTTCCCTCTCTTACATCGTCTGTGAGCGAGCTATGGAGGAGACATGGCCACCGCTGTCGGTTATGGCACCTGGTTACCTAAGGAGGTGTGTGGCACAGTTTCAATGCTCATGCCTGTGGGTGGTTAGGATGGCTGGTCACCTGTGAATGTCCCAGGAAATTTGGGACAGTTGGCAAGCAATAGCTAGCAGTTTTTGTTTTTTTCTCACACTTTTTAAACAGCGTTTTTTTGTTTTTTTCTTCCTGCTAATTAGGGGGGGTGGTTAATTGTTCCCAGGTGTATAAAAGTATCTTTAAAAACTCCCCTAGGAGCTTGCTCCCTACTGGTGGCTTGCATGTTGATTTTTGAACTAAAGTGGAGAGTTAATAACCAGGAGTTGAAAACAGGAGTCTTCCAACCTGTAAGTAATGTCTTTCACTTCCTTTAAGTAACTGTATTGTAACTGGGAGATGAGTGCTAGCAGGGTTGAAGATTTTGCTCAGTGCACAGTGTGCCACATGTATGCAAAATTGGTGCAACAGCTCCAGGATGGATGACGCTGTGACAGATGTGAGCAGGTTGCCCTTCTGGAAGCTCGCATTTGAGATCTGGAGTAGCAAGTTGCAACACTGGGCAGAAAGGACAACCTTGAAAGGGGTCCTATGCTCACTGAGCAGGTGGTCAGTAGGGTTGATGTGGAGGGTGGAGGGGCATGTCAGGATTATCAGATAGGAAGATGGGTTAATGTAGTTAGAGGGAGTGGAAGGGGCTCGCAAAAAAGGAAGGCCAGTCCTGTGTTTGTGCATCAAAACAAATTTGCCGAGTTTGGTGAAGATGTGAAGGTGGCAAACACAGAGGTGGCAGCCCTAGATGTCACTGCTACCCCTAACAGGCGGGAGAGCAGCTCATCTAGTAGAGGTGATGAGGGGAATGCAGGTAGGCCTAGACAGTTGGTGGTAATAGGGGATTCTATAATCAGAAGGACTGATAGAATAATTTGTCGCCAGGATCGCCTCAACCAAATGGTTTGCTGTCTCCCTGGTGCTAGGGTTCGGCATGTGGTGGACCGGGTGAATAAATTACTGGGAGGGGCTGGGCATGACCCAGCTGTCTTGGTCCACGTTGGAACCAATGACAGTATACATGGAAGGTGGAGGCTCCTTAAGAATCAATTTAAAGAACTAGGCTGCAAGTTGAAGGGAAGGACCTCCAAGGTGATATTCTCTGAAATATTTCCTGTACCATGCACAACACAGGAAAGGCAAGGGGATTAGAGAGCTGAATGCATGGCTAAAGACCTGGTGTAGGGAGGAGGGATTTGGGTTTCTAGAGCACTGGGCTGACTTTTCATTGGGGTGCAACCTATATGCTAAAGACGGTTTGTACTTGAATGGAAGGGGGTCTGCTGTGCTGAGGGAGAGGTTTATGGAAAGGCTGGAGGAGTATTTAAACTAGGATTGAGGAGGGAGGGTGAACTAGAATTACATCAGGCAGACAGGTCAGTTAGGGGTCAGACATTAATGGAGGGTGGAATGGGGATAGATGGGGGGAGGGTTATGGCAGGTGACAAATTTCCCTGTTGCAAACAGCCATTGGAAACTATAGTGCCATTTGTACTACTAAAAATGATATGAAAAACTCCAGAGCAAAATGTAATAATGCATTAAAGTGTTTGTTCACCAATGCCAGAAGTCTGCCAAGCAAAATAGGTGAGTTGGAAGCTCTGGTGCATGAGGTGAACTATGATGTAATCGGCATTGCTGAAACTTGGCTACAATCCTCACATGACTGGGCTATTAATATTCCTGGCTATGCTCTCTTTCGGAGAGACAGGGTAAAAAGGAAAGGTGGCGGGATCTGTCTCTATGTGAGAAGTGATCTCAAAGCAAGCGTGAAAGAGGATGGAGAGTGTGATGAGTGAAGCATTATGGGTGGAACTGCATATAGATGGGTGTAGTTCAAAGTTAATCATTGGAGTTTGTTATAGACCACCCAATGTTAACGAGGAGGTGGAGACTCAGCTCCTTGCACAGATGGAAAGGGCTGCAAGGGCTGGGACGGTGATAATAATGGGGGATTTTAACTACCCGGAAATTGACTGGAGTAATGGCACTGCTGGGACCGTTAAAGGGCAAAAATTTATAAACCTAGTACAGGACAATTTTATGGTCCAGTTTATTGAGGCCCCAACTAGGGATGGAGCTCTGTTGGACCTGGTAATCTCAAACCATGCAGAGCTTATTACTAATGTTCAGATAAAGGAACACCTGGGTAGCAGTGATCATAACATGATTTCATTTGATGTTAGCTGTAAACAAGAAATACATATGGGAAAGATAAAAACACTTAACTTCAAGAGAGCAAATTTTCCAAGGATGAGGGCTGCTCTCCAGGATTTAGACTGGGAGGGAATATTTGCATTGATAAACAGAACAGAAATGGGAATTCTTCAAAAAAAACTGTTTGAGATCTCACTGCAAAGTATATTTCCATGGGCAATAAGTTTAAAGGCTAAAAACAAAACCTATGTGGCTCACAGCCAAAGTTAAAAAAGCTATAAACAATAAGAAAAGAGCTTTTAAAAAATATAAAAATAAAGGAACACTAGTGTCGTTTAAATGTTTCAAAGAATTTAACAGAATATGTAAAAGGGAAATCAAGGATGCAAAAATTCAAAACAAATGACAGATTGCAAAAGATAGTAGCACAAACCCCAAAAAATTCTTCAAATATATTAATAGTAAAAAGACCAGGTATGAGCATGTAGGCCCTTTACAAAATAATCTGGAGTGGGTGACTGGGGACAAAGAGAAGGCTAATTTATTAAATACTTTCTTCATCTCTGTGTATACAAAGAGCATGGGGGAGCTCATGTCCATAATGGGGGTGGTAGTGACACAGCCCCCGAATGATCCACAATGGCTCAAAAGTGATCTGGTGCAGAAATATTTAGACAGAATAAAGGTGGATAAAGCACCTGGACCTGATGGCATCCACCCACCGATCCTAAAATAATTGAGTTCTGTAGTTTCAAAGCCATTGTACCTAATTTTTAGGGACTCATTAATGACGGGAATAGTACCACTGGATTGGCACAGGGCGAACGTGGTACCTATATTTAAAAAGGGATCAAAGTGTTTACCAAGTAACTATAGACCTGTTAGTTAAACTTCTATAGTCGGGAAGATACTGGAGCGTTTAATAAAAGACCACATAGACGAGTTCTTGCTGGAAAAAAACATTTTAAGCAACAGACAGCATGGGTTCATGAAAGACAGAAGTTGTCAGACAAACCTGATTTTTTTTTATGAAGAGGTAAGTAAAACCTTGGACAGAGGGGTGGCTGTGGACGTGGTATACTTGGATTTTGCAAAAGCGTTCAACACAGTTCCGCACACGTGGCTCATGTGTAAGGTAAAGTCTACAGGCTTGGAAATATCAGTTTGTAAATGGATAGAAAACTGGCTAAAAGACAGAATTCAGAGAGTAGTGGTTAATGATTCTCACTCTGAATGGTCTAAGGTTATCAGTGGTGTAACCCAAGGTTCAGTGTTGGGACCCTTACTTTTTAATATCTTTATAAATGATATTGGGTCTGGCATCAAAAGTAACATTTCAGTCTTTGCAGATGACACCAAGCTATGCAGTGGAATAACGTCCTTACAGGATGTCTCCAATTTACAAGCCAACCTCAATTCTCTGTCTAATTGGGCGACTATGTGGCAGATGAGGTTTAATGTTGAGAAATGTAAAGTTATGCACTTGGGGGCTAAGAATATGCATCATACATACTAGGGGGAGTACAACTGGGGGAATCCATAGTGGAGAAGGATCTGGGGGGATCCATAGTGGAGAAGGATCTGGGGGATCCATAGTGGAGAAGGATCTGGGAGGATCCATAGTGGAGAAGGATCTGGGGGTTTTGGTAGATCATAAGCTCAATAATAACATGCAATGCCAAGCTGCAGTTTCCAAAGCGAGCAAAGTTCTTTCTTGTATTAAGAGAGGTATGGACTCCAGAGAGAGAGATATCATTTTGCCCCTGTTCAAATCATTAGTAAGACCTCATCTGGAATATTCAGTTCAGTTTTGGGCACCAGTTCTCAAAAAGGATATCGGGGAACTGGAGAAAGTACAGAGAAGGGCAACCAAACTGATAAGAGGAATGGAGGAGCTCAGCTATGAGGAAAGATTAGAGGAACTGAATTTATTCACTCTTGAGAAGAGGAGAATAAGGGGGATATGATTAACATGTTCAAATATATAAGGGGTCCATATAGTGAACTTGGTGTTGAGTTATTCTCTTTACGGTCAACACAGGGGACTAGGGGGCACTCTTTACATCTAGAGGAAAAGAGATTTCATCTCCAAATACGGAAAGGTTTCTTCACAGTAAGAGCTGTGAAAATGTGGAATAGACTCCCTCCAGAGGTGGTTCTGTCCAGCTCAGTAGATTGCTTTAAGAAAGGCCTGGATACTTTTCTAAATGTACATAATATAACTGGGTACTAACATTTCTAGGTAAAGTTGATCCAGGGAAAATCCGATTGCCTCTTGGGGATCAGGAAGGAATTTTTTCCCCTGCTGGAGCAAATTGGAGCATGCTCTGCTGGGGTTTTTTGCCTTCCTCTGGATCAACTGAGGGTGTAAAATTGGGTATATTGGATTGTACGATATTTTTTATTTTATTTATGTATTGTTTTTAAGGTTGAACTGGATGGACTTATCTTTTTTCAACTTGACTAACTATGTAACTATGCAAGTATGGTAACACTGTACCCGTATGACATTTTTATTATTTTTGAACACAAATAGAGCTTTCTTGTGGCGGTATTTAATCACCTCTGGGTTTTTTTAATTTTTTGCTAAATAAACAAAAAAGACTGAAAATTTTGAAAAGAGAACGTGTTTTTCCTTGTTTCTGTTGGAAAGTAGACAGTCCAATGTATTTAGTAAGAGGCATGGCGAGTTTTTTGGAGTTGTCATTTTTTTACACAGTTTTTTGGAAATTTAAAAAACATTTTTTTTTTGCATACTGTCATCAGTACAGTACAGCATCATCATATAACATGTGTGGCGGTGATCAGGAACACTGACTGGTGACAGTATGTAAAAAAATAAAATAATCATCATCATTTTTTTTCAATTTTTTTTTTACTATTTTTTTTAACACACTGTGACCAGAGCAATACTCTGGTCACAGTGTACTCACAGTGTACACACCGTACTACTCTGGGGAAGTGATCAGGATTTTTTTTACACATTATGATTGCTTATAACAATGAATTTCATTGCTATAAGCAACCATTTTTACTGAATGAAACTGATTAATTCAGTATTGTTGTGATTATCTGTGATTGGCCACAGCTAATTACATGGTACAGATGGGCTGTGATTGGCACCGTCTGTACTATGTGATCACTGTGACCAATCACAGCTAGCAACACAATGGATGGTATGAAAGGAAGCCATTCATTGTTTATAATTGTCATGTGATCTGCTGTGATTGGTCACAGCGATCACATGGTTCCAGCAGTGGGCCGGTACAGTGGTCTGTCATTGGCTGAGTCCGGTGGACACAGCGGATAACAGATCACGCCCACTGCACAGGCTGCAAGGCCACCTGGGGGCACGTTCTGGAAGGACATCATATGACATCCATCCGCAATGATGAAAGTGGTTAAGCACTAATATGTAGCAAATAAAGTAAGTTGCTCCACAGTACCAACAACATATTACTCATTATTGTTCTGCATTTTATAATTTTTTTTGGTGACATCAACTAAAAAGCTTTAAATTCCTATCAAATATGGAACACATATCATTATGTAAAATCTACAGGCTTAGAAATATCAGTTTGTAAATGGATAGAAAACTGGCTAAAAAACAGAATTGAAAAAGTAGTGGTTAATGATTCTTACTCTATGGTCTAAGGTTATCAGTGGTGTACCCCAAGGTTCAGTGTTATCAGTGGTGTACCCCAAGGTTCAGTGTTGTCAGTGGTGTACCCCAAGGTTCAGTGTTGTCAGTGGTGTACCCCAAGGTTCAGTGTTGTCAGTGGTGTACCCCAAGGTTCAGTGTTGTCAGTGGTGTACCCCAAGGTTCAGTGTTGTCAGTGGTGTACCCCAAGGTTCAGTGTTGTCAGTGGTGTACACCAAGGTTCAGTGTTGTCAGTGGTGTACCCCAAGGTTCAGTGTTATCAGTGGTTTACCCCAAGGTTCAGTGTTGTCAGTGGTGTACACCAAGGTTCAGTGTTGTCAGTGGTGTACCCCAAGGTTCAGTGTTGTCAGTGGTGTACTCCAAGGTTCAGTGTTGTCAGTGGTGTACTCCAAGGTTCAGTGTTGTCAGTGGTGTACACCAAGGTTCAGTGTTGTCAGTGGTGTACCCCAAGGTTCAGTGTTGTCAGTGGTGTACACCAAGGTTCAGTGTTGTCAGTGGTGTACCCCAAGGTTCAGTGTTGTCAGTGGTGTACCCCAATGTTCAGTGTTGTTAGTGGTGTACCCCAATGTTCAGTGTTATCAGTTGGGATGAGCTTCGAGTTCGAGTCGAACCCATGTTGGACTCGAACATCGCCTGTTTGACGTCCATCGAATTGCGAATGTTATAGGCCGTTCGCGCCAAATAATTCGAGTGGAGCGTCACAGCCCATAATTCACTGCAGCATCGCAGTGCATTGCTGGCTAATGATTGGCCAAGCATGCACTATGACCCGCATGCTTGGCCAATCACAGCGCCGTCTGTACAGGGAGCCGTAATTGGCCAAAGCCACGGTGGTTTTGGCCAATTATGGCTGAGGGGGTTTAGTACACGCCCCACACTATATAAGGCCGCGTAGTAGGAGTAGGCAGGCGAGTCAGTTAGCTGCACTTACAGTGTATTGTGTATACAGTGGGGACAGAAAGTATTCAGGCCCCCTTTAATTTTTCACTCTTTGTTATATTGCAGCCATTTGCAAAAATCATTTAAGTTCATTTTTTTCCTCATTAATGTACACACAGCACCCCATATTGTACACACAGCACCCCATATTGATAGAAAAACACAGAATTGTTGACATTTTTGCAGATTTATTAAAAAAGAAAAACTGAAACATCACATGGTCCTAAGTATTTAGACCCTTTGCTGTGACACTCATATATTTAACTCAGGTGCTGTCCATCTCTTCTGTTCATCCTTGAGATGGTTCTACACCTTCATTTGAGTCCAGCTGTGTTTGATTATACTGATTGGACTTGATAAGGAAAGCCACACACCTGCCTATATCAGACCTTACAGCTCACAGTGCATGTCAGAGCAAATGAGAATCATGAGGTCAAAGGAAATGCCTGAAGAGCTCAGAGACAGAATTGTGGCAAGGCACAGATCTGGCCAAGGTTACAAAAAAATGTCTGCTGCACTTAAGGTTCCTAAGAGCACAGTGGCCTTCATAATCCTTAAATGGAAGATGTTTGGGATGACCAGAACCCTTCCTAGAGCTGGTCGTCCGGCCAAACTGAGCTATCGGGGGAGAAGAGCCTCGGTGAGAGAGGTAAAGAAGAACCCAAAGATCCCTGTGCCTGAGATCCAGAGATGCAGTCGGGAGATGGGAGAAAGTTGTAGAAAGTCAACCATCACTGCAGCCCTCCACCAGTCGGGGCTTTATGGCAGAGTGGCCCAACGGAAGCCTCTCCTCGGTGCAAGACACATGAAAGCCCGCATGGAGTTTGCTAAAAAACACCTAAAGGACTCCAAGATGGTGAGAAATAAGATTCTCTGGTCTGATGAGACCAAGATAGAACTTTTTGGCCTTTATTCTAAGCGGTATGTGTGGACAAAACCAGGCACTGCTCATCGCCTTTCCAATACAGTCCCAACAGTGAAGCATGGTGGTGGCAGCATCATGCTGTGGGGGTGTTTTTCAGCTGCAGGGACAGGACGACTGGTTGCAATCGAGGGAAAAATGAATGCGGCCAAGTACAGGGATAGCCTGGACGAAAACCTTCTCCAGAGTGCTCAGGACCTCAGACTGGGCCGAAGGTTTACCTTCCAACAAGACAATGAACCTAAGCACACAGCTAAAATAACAAAGGAGTGGCTTCACAACAACTCCGTGACTGTTCTTGAATGGCCCAGCCAGAGCCCTGACTTAAACCCAATTGAGCATCTCTGGAGAGACCCAAAAATGGCCGTCCACCAATGTTTACCATCCAACCTGACAGAACTGGAGAGGATCTGCAAGGAGGAATGGCAGAGGATCCCCAAATCCAGGTGTGAAAAACGTGTATCTTTCCCAAAAAGACTCATGACTGTATTAGATCAAAAGGGCTTCTACTAAATACTGAGCAAAGGGTCTCAATACTTAGGAGCATGTGATATTTCAGTTTTTCTTTTTTAATAAATCTGCAAAAATGTCAACAATTCAGTGTTTTTCTGTCAATATGGGGTGCTGTGTGTACAATATGGGGTGCTGTGTGTACAATATGGGGGGCTGTGTGTACAATATGGGGGGCTGTGTGTACATTAATGAGGAAAAAATCAACTTAAATGATTTTAGCAAATGGCTGCAATATAACAAAGAGTGAAAAATGTAAGGGGGTCTGAATAATTGAATAATTTCCATCCCCACTGTATATATGCATCCTAGGTGTTGTGTATGTATATATATATGTATATATATATATATATATATATATATATATATATATATATATATATATACACACACTGTATTCAGTTTAGCTAGGCAGGCAGGTGTTTTTACAGTATTTACAGCTACCTGAAGAAAATTGGTGGTGTTCTTCTGATCCTATTAATACCACAGGCAGCTGCAGTATTTACAGTTAGTGTACCGTGTCCTCTGCACAGTGTGCACCTAAAGCTACCTGAAGACAATTGCTGGTGTTCTCATACTAACAATACTACAGGCAGGCAGTTAATTCTGCTAGCTGCAGTATCAGTATATATACATCCCACCTTTGTGCAGCTACATCTCACTGCAGGCCATTAGTATGTCTGGAAGGCCAACAAGGAGAGGCAGACAGTCACAAGCCAATAAAAGAGGGCAAGCAGGCTCTGTGTCTAGAGGCAACAGTGCTGGTCGTGGAGACGGTGCATCCTCATCAGTACGTGGCCGTGGGACACGCTTGTCCTTTTTTTCGGCAGCTGGCCGTGTTGAGCCGCAACATGCGGAAGACTTGGTAGAGTGGATGTCCAAGCCGTCCTCATCATCCTCACTAACCCAGGCTCAGGGTACTTTGTCTGGCAAAGCAGCTGCCAACGTGGCCTCTTCCCTCGGCTCAATGGCATCAGTCACTCCTTCCCTAGCCCCACAATGTTTTCCTGAGGAGTCCCCCGAACTGTTTGACCACAGTGTTGGGTACATGCTCCAGGAGGATGCCCAGCTAGAGGAAGGCAGTAACGCGAGTCCAGAGTGAGAGGGTACCCAAGAAGGACAGCAATATGGCAGTCATGTTCCCCCAGCTGCAGCATACTGCCAGGTTTGCTCCAGTGATAAGGAGGGAGGGGATGATGAGGTCACTGACTCCACATGGGAGCCTGATAGGAAGAGGAGGAGGTGGCACAATTTAAACGAGGCAGGATGCCCTCCAGGGGCCAGCTTAAGGGCAGCACACTGACTGCATCACACCGCAGAGCTCCGTATGTGCAGGGCGCTGGTGTCTCTGCGCTTTATTCCAAAAGTTCTTTGGTGTGGGCCTTTTTTGGGACAAGTGCATCAGATCGCACCGCTGCTATTTGCAACATATGTCTCAAGCGTATCTCGCATGGCGAAAACATCACCCGCTTGGGCACCACATGCTTGACCAGACATATGTCAACCTGCTATGCAGTTCGTTGGCAAGCGTACCTAAAAGACCCACACCAAAGAACAAAGTGGACCTCTCCTTGCTCCTCATCAGCTGGGATCTCCAACCCCACTATACCTTCAGTCCTCTCTGAAACCTGCACTGAGAGAAATGAAGGTGTAGAATTAGGTGTGTCACAGTCAAGTACTTGCGGCCAATCTGCTATCGGTACACCGACGTCAGATTGTACCAGGCAAATTTCCCTGCCCCAGCTGCTGCACTGCCGAAAGAAGTTCACTCCCAGCCATCCACATGCCCAGCAGTTGAATGCTAGCTTGGCTAAATTGCCAGCACTTCAACTGCTGCCTTTTCAGTTAGTAGACTCTGCCCCCTTCCGTGAGTTTGTGGAATGTGCGGTTCCTCAGTGGCAGGTTCCCAAACGCCACTTTTTCTCACGGAAGGGAATTCCAGCTCTCTACCGGCATGTGGAAGGCAATGTCTTGGCCTCGCTGGAAAGGGCGGTCAGCGGTAAGATGCATATTACTGCTGACTCATGGTCCTGCAGGCATGGACAGGGACGTTACCTAAGTTTCACGGTGCCTTGTGTGACTCTGCTGGCAGCTGGGAAGGATGCAGGACAAGGTGCAGTAGTGTTGGAGGTTGTTCCGCCACTACACCTCCAAAATTCTACTAGTGGTGATTCTGCCACAAGAGGCCTTGCAGAAAGGTCTGTGCAATGCGTTCCCAGAGACTGGGAGGTTACAAACTCCTGTTCCTGGACAACGTGTCGCTGAGGCTTCGGTCAGTCAAAGAGCGGTGGAGAAGGTGGCCGTCTGACCGATGCGTTCAGACAGTTTTTTAGTCCGCAGCCCCAAGGTATGATCGGTTCCAGCAACCATCGCCAGCGTCTGTTTTACATTGTGCAGGAATACCTAGGGGCAAGATCTGACTTGGACACCTTTCCCACCGAAAATCCTCTGGGTTACTGGGTCTTGAGGATGGATCACTGGCCAGAGCTTGCTCAATATGCAATTGAGCTACTGGCCTGTCCTGCATCCAGCGTTCTTTCTGAACGCACATTCAGTGCTGCTGGAGGTTTTGTAACCAATCGCAGAGTGCGCCTTTCCACAGACTCTGTTGATCGGCTCATATTCATAAAAATGAAACAGTCTTAGATAACCAGCTACCAAGCACCTGATGCTGATGTAACCGATTGATTTTTCAATGGATGTGGGATCCCTTGAAGACTGTATATGCTGAGTGACTATCCTATTATGCTAAGTGACTATCCTAGTCCTCCTCAATTTTCATGATGATAGTTTCTAAGAATATTTTCTGTTCAGGGCACCACCACCACTGCCTAAGGCCCATTTTTCTGCCCCTGTTTAACAGGGGCACGTAATTACAATCTTTGATCTAATATTTAACGGCAGGGCCCGTTCCAGCGTCCACCAAGAGTAACTGTGAGGACTTACAGTGTTCTGGTACCACAAACACCTAAGGCCCAAAGAGTGTATAGGGCAGGCCGTATAGTATATACAGGCGGTCCCCTATTTTCAAACATCCGACTTACAAATGACTCCTACTTACAAAAAGGCTGAACCTCAGTGATGGGATTTTAAAGGCAATTCAAAATAAATTTGAAGGAAATTCTTAATAGAAAAGTACGTTAAACGTAGAATTTATTTAAAGTACAACATTTTTTTAAAAGATTGATCACAACAAAAAACATATATCATACAAAAAAGAAATGACAAAATCATAAATGGTAATTAACAGTTATAGCAATGACAGTCCGACGTGTTTCGAGAATATAAAAATTATAGTCTTCATCAGGGACAATTTGCCATTTCTAGAATTACAAAAACATAATATCAGTACAAAACATTTTATTTATAAACAACAATTCAAATGCTTTACAGGACTGACAGGTTTGTATGGCCCTCCCATGGATATGCCAAAACTTACGTGCCAAACAATATTATGGTGCAAAATCCGACATCCATATAGTCTATATTGGCCTTTAAACATGAAAAGGAGCCCCCAGATATTATAATCCAATTAAGGCATCAAAGTAGATGTATAGTTGCAGTTTGGAGGAACCCAAGATAGCAACAGGGAGCGTCTAAAAGGAGAAATATGAACCAATGATGAGACTACCTTTCAACAAATGATATGGTAGAAGTTATAATTGGATCCATAATCAAAAATAGGACAAAAGATTGTACAATGAAGACAAACCCCCGATTTTGGGACTGCGACATTGCGGCGGACAGATCGGACACTTTTGACACTTTTTTGGGACCAATGACATTTATACAGCGATCAGAGGTAAAAATAGCCACTGATTACTGTATAAATATCACTGGCAGGGAAGGGGTTAATACCAGGGGGTGATCAAGGGGTTAAGTGTGTCCTAGGGAGTGATTCTAACTGTGGGACTGACTGGGGGAGGAGACCGTTCGTTGTTCATACTTAGCATGAACAGCAGATCTGTCTCTTCTCTCCTGACAGAACAGAGATCTCTCTGTTTACATTGACAGATTTCCATTCTGTCTCTCCCTTCGGAGTGATTGCAGATGTCTGGTGGACATCGTGGCCACCGGGCACCGTCGTTGCGCCGCGGGCATGTGCACGCCTCCTAATGGTCTTAAAGCAGCCAACATACAGCTACACCGATTTGTCTAGGAGAGCCAACCTGCCGCAGTATAACTGAGGCGGCTGGTCCTCTAGTGTTTAAACGATTCTGAAATAACAAAAAAAAAAATTTGGATGAAATTTGAATTTGAATCGTTTTCAAATTTTTAATCATTTTCACATTTACAAAGAGAATAAAATAGAATAGAAAATAAAGGAATAGAATAGAAAAAAAATAGAATATAAAAGAATATAACAGAAAATAAAAGAATAGAACATAATAGCATAAAACACAACAAAATAGAATAGAAAATAAAAGAACAGAATAAAGTAGAATAACATATAAACAAATAGAATAGAATAACATAGAATATAACCATCTTCCAAAATTTGAATTTCAAATAGAATTTGAATAGAAAATAAAAGAATAGAATAGAAAATAATAAAATAGAAAAAAATAGAATATTCTATTCTATTCTATTCTTTTCTAATCTATTCGAATTTCAGAATGTTTCTATTTAATACTATTCTTTATTCTATTCCATTCTATTCTATTCTTTTCTATCCTATTTTGTTCTGTTTTACTTTATTATATTCTATTATTTTATTTTCTATTCTATTCCTTTATTTTCTATTCTATTTTTTTTCTTTGGAAATTGGAAAAGAATTTGAATTTGAAAACTTTTCAAATTTGAATACTATTTGAAATTGATTTGAAAAAACTTTTTGAATCGATCCGAATTTGAATTAGAAAATTTGAATTGATTTGAATAAACAAAGCAAATTCTGAAAACGAATTAAACAGATTAAACTAATTTATGTAAATAATGAATCAAAACAAAACAAATGTTTTCGTTCTTCACATGTCTCCCCCCCGGACCTCTCCCAGCATCACGCTGGCATGATAAATAGTGGGAGGAGTCTGCCGCCAAGAAATTGGAGCCAAGAACCGCCCCCCACACATGAATCAGCCAAGATGGCGGAAAGCACGCCAGCACAGTGACGCAGAAGAATGACGTCACACGTGTGGTCCTCATGTGCGGTGCCGAAGTGCATGAGAACGCCAGCCCGCCCCATCCCCCACACCCAGAGGGTGGAAAAGGAGGGATAGGAGGCGGGCCTGGTGCCCATCGCAGCTCCCGGGTACTAGACAACAAGCCCCTCCCCCGATCCAGATGTTGGATTTTTTATTCATTAGTCTCATGAGATTCCAGATGGTTCTACATCAATGTGTGTTATATGAGGGGGGAGGGGAGCGTACACTGTGACCTGACTGGGATCTGTATTCTGTCTGTACAGGAAATGTTCGGGAGGAAATATTCACCCGGCCGGGATCTGACCTTCTCCTCCCCATCAGACTCCATCTCACCCTCAACCGTACAGATAGAGGGAGATGTGACCGGATTCAATGGAGTTATGAAGTCCCAACCAGACGCAGTGGCGCCATAATACTTATACACTGGGAATGTACACTGAGGAAATTTGAGAATAAATTATTCTCCAATATGAGGATATCAGAGAATGGAAGTCTGATCATATCCAATGTGACTCCGGAGAATAACGGGAGATACAGTGTGATTATACACAACTCTACAGGACACCATATACAGAGCGATTATTACATCGTCCATGTAGAAGGTAAGTCCATCCAACCCCCACCCCCAGTCCTAGCAGTGTCCTCCCCGCTCCGTGTCTTTATATACACCGTCCATGTAGAAGGTAAGTCCATCCAACCCCCACCCCCAGTCCTAGCAGTGTCCTCCCCGCTCCGTGTCTTTATATACACCATCCATGTAGAAGGTAAGTCCATCCAACCCCCACCCCCAGTCCTAGCAGTGTCCTCCCCGCTCCGTGTCTTTATATATACCATCCATGTAGAAGATAAGTCCATCCAACCCCCACCCCCAGTCCTAGCAGTGTCCTCCCCGCTCCTTGTCTTTATATACACCATCCATGTAGAAGGTAAGTCCATCCAACCCCCACCCCCAGTCCTAGCAGTGTCCTCCCCGCTCCTTGTCTTTATATACTCCATCCATGTAGAAGGTAAGTCCATCCAACCCCCACCCCCAGTCCTAGCAGTGTCCTCCCCGCTCCTTGTCTTTATATACACCATCCATGTAGAAGGTAAGTCCATCCAGCCCCCACCCCCAGTCCTAGCAGTGTCCTCCCCGCTCTGTGTCTTTATATACATCGTCCATATAGAAGGTAAGTCCATCCAGCCCCCACCCCCAGTCCTAGCAGTGTCCTCCCCGCTCCGTGTCTTTATATACACCGTCCATGTAGAAGGTAAGTCCATCCAGCCCCCACCCCCAGTCCTAGCAGTGTCCTCCCCGCTCCGTGTCTTTATATACACCGTCCATGTAGAAGGTAAGTCCATCCAACCCCACCCCCAGTCCTAGCAGTGTCCTCCCCACTCCGTGTCTTTATATACACCGTCCATGTAGAAGGTAAGTCTACCCAACCCCCACCCCCAGTCCTAGCAGTGTCCTCCCCGTGTCTTTCTATCGATACATTATATAGTAGAAGATCTGGTAGAGACGTATGTACAATGTCCTCTGATTACTGCCCCATCCTCACCATTCATAAAAAAGCAGTACAGCGCATAAAAGATTCATCACTTGAAGCAATAGTATTGATAAAAAATGTCCATATTGAAGAATTTCCAATTTGTGATCCAATGGTGCGAGTGACATCCACACAAGATGAGTGACTGTAGTGAGATATACCTCCACCAACGATAACACTAGCCGCTCACCTCAGCTGGTGGACCCCTGAGTGAATCAGTCAGGTCAGAAACAGCCTTTTCCTCACAGGGAAGTAAACAGGAGCAGGTACACTTGTGGCCGGTCAAATATCAATCTTTGTAGAGCTCGCAGTGATCACATGTAATAAAATAAAGAACATCTAGTGCTCTCTGTATGTTGCATAAAAGTTTTAATGTAATAATAGTGGGAAAACTTACAAACGAAGCACTGTTCCCCAGTGCGGAGGATATAAAGCCTAATGGGATGATCCACGGAGATCAGCGAGCGAGACGCGGGTGACGTCACAATCCTAGTCACGTGATGTGTTCCGTACGCGATACGTCCCTTGTAATGGGCGGGACTTCTTCAGCAGTGACAGCATTACGTGATCCACCCGCTATAAATATAACTCCAGTAAATGAGATTTATATCAATAAAAAGCTCCTTTGTCTGCATCCTGGGAAATAGGACCAACCAATGGATAAATCTAAGTATCTGACAGAATTACACAGACTGTTAAATGATCCAGACACTTATCAGATTCTCAATAAGGACCCTATGTTGATGTATAAAGACGAACTACACTGGCTAATAGAGGAGGGGAAGACGCATGGGATTCTGACAAAAAAGGAGGCGTCCTATTTGGACCCCTTATTTTGTAGAACTCCAATTATTTATTGCCTTCCGAAAATCCATAAGGATAGTGTTAATCCCCCTGGAAGGCCCATAGTCAATGGCATAAATTCCATTTCCTCTAGGGTTGGTCAATACATCGATCATTTCCTTCAATCGTTCAAAGCATTTCTGAAAGACACAAAACATATTATTCAAACTATCGAATCAACTAGATGCTCTTCCTCAAGTATCTTGGTGACAGCGGAAGTAGGGTCCCTTTACACCATTATTGGACATGAGGATGCTTTGTCCTCAGTCCAATGGGCTCTATCCAGGTTTTCTGTCCTCTCAATTAGACACAAGAATTTTCTTTTAAAGTGCTTGCGTTTTTGTCTAGCTAAGAATTATTTTTGGTTTAATCGTCAATTTTATTTCCAAAAGAGGGGCGTTGCGATGGGTGCCCGCTTTGCTCCCAGTGTGGCCAACTTATTTATGGCCTACTGGGAGGAAGATGTAATGTTCAAGCACCGTCCCCCAGAACTAGTTTGTTACAAACGGTACATAGACAACCTGATAATGATCTGGGAGGGCGATCAATCCAGTCTAGATACCTTTGTGCAAACACTTGATGCTAATACCAAAAATATTCAGCTTACCTGGAACTTTAGCGAAGAAAAAATTGTGTTCTTAGATTTGGAGATACGGAAGGATAACGATAAGTTTGGATTGTGTAATTATCTTAAACCTACAGATCGTAATTCTTTTATCCCATTGGAGAGCAGCCATCACAAATCATGGCTATGTAACATTCCTAGGGGACAATTTGTGAGACTCAGACGAAATTGCACATATGATAGTGATTAAATCACTCAATCTATGTTGCTTACTTCTAAATTCCATGAAAAAGGTTATGATAAACAAGTTTTAAAGAACGATATGGAAAAAGTTTTAGCTATGGACAGGTCTGAGTTGGTCTCCAATAAAGTCAGGGATACCAGTGTCAACGCTCCCAACTTTAAGATGATACTTAATTACAATGTCCAAAACAAACAATTTGAGAAGTTGGTTGCGAAGAACTGGTCGATCCTGAAGCAAGATCGTGTGCTGGGTCCCCTGCTGCCACCACGCCCGTCTTTCATTTACAAAAAAGCTCCGTCCTTAAGGGACCGTCTAGCACCTGGAGTGGTAGATCCCCCCATACAAACAGACAATAGACTGTTCTCTTTTCTTTCAGGTTTTTATGCCTGTGGGCGTTGCACAGCCTGCAGACATTCCAACTGCAACAATAAAAAACGGAAACAGTTTACTGCCACTTCCACTGGCAAGGAATATAAAATTGATCAATTGATCACCTGTACGACAGTTGGGGTCGTCTACATGTTGGAGTGTGGATGTGGCCTCCAATACATCGGAAGGACCTCCAGGCCCCTCCATGTTCGTCTAGGTGAACACGTCAATAACATTAAAAAAGGATTAAAAAAAAACTCATAATGTTTCCAAACATTTCAAATTAGTACATGGTCACAATCCCAGAGGATTAAAATTCTGGGGCATCGAAAAAGTCAATAAACATTGGAGGGGAGGAAATTTTCTTTGCCAACTTAGTCGTAGGGAATCCCATTGGATTCACAAGACCAAGGTTCTTTTACCTAGAGGCTTGAACGTCGAGTTTGACGTCAACTGTTTTATCTCTGACCGATAATTCATTTGAGTTTTATGTTTGAATATAATTATGTCTTGAATTTTAATCCAGTATTATTATGTAATGCACTAGGATGTTCCACGGAATCGAGCTAGTACGCGGGTTGTTTCACAAAAATAGACATCCTATATGGATGGTGTTTTATATAAATATTAGCCATTTATAGTGACATTACACCTACAAAGTTACTATGGGTTTAGTTGCGTTTGTTTATATTATCGCTAATGCTGGCCCCTTTGCTGTTCTGTCATAAGAACCATTGCTTTCGTTTCCGTATATGGGTTACCATGGTGTTTAGTACACACTAAGGCCCATTGGCTGTTCCGATCAGCTGAGTTATATTTATAGCGGGTGGATCACGTCATGCCGTCGCCGCTGAAGAAGTCCCGCCCATTACAAGGGACGTAACGCGTACGGAACACATCACGTGACTAGGATTGTGACGTCACCCGCGTCTCGCTCGCTGATCTCCGTGGATCATCCCATTAGGCTCTTTATCCTCCGCACTGGGGAACAGTGCTTCATTTGTAAGTTTTCCTACTATTATTACATTAAAACTTTTATGCAACATACAGAGAGCACTAGATGTTCTTTATTTTATTACATGTGATCACTGCGAGCTCTACAAAGATTGATATTTGACCGGCCACAAGTGTACCTGCTCCTGTTTACTTCCCTGTGAGGAAAAGGCTGTTTCTGACCTGACTGATTCACTCAGGGGTCCACCAGCTGAGGTGAGCGGCTAGTGTTATCGTTGGTGGAGGTATATCTCACTACAGTCACTCATCTTGTGTGGATGTCACTCACACCATTGGATCACAAATTGGAAATTCTTCAATATGGACATTTTTTATTAATACTATTGCTTCAAGTGATTAATCTTTTATGCGCTGTACTGCTTTTTATGAATTGTATATTTGAGATTTGATAAGTTTTATCCTCAGTACCACAGCTGCTCTAGTTCAATATTATCAAGAGACGCAGCCGTGCTCTTGAGCGAGCATGGCGTAAATCTAAATCCCTGCAAGACTTTACCCTCTACAAATCTGTCCTTCTCAAATACAACTCCTGCCTCCACACTGCTAAACAAACCTATTACAACACTCTCATCAAAACCCTCTCATCCAAACCTCGTCAACTCTTTTCTACCCTTAATTCCTTACTTCACCCCCCACTGCCCCCTCCCACCAACTTGCCTACCGCTCAACATATTGCCAACCACTTCAATAGCAAAATCAACACAATTCGCAAGGAGATATCCAGCATTAAAATTCCTCCCCTACCCAACATATCAGGTCCAACACCACACTCAATACTCTCCTCCTTTTGCCCAGTTACCACAGAAGAAGTTGATAAACTCCTCTCCATGGCACACCTCACTACATGTCCCCTGGACCCTGTCCCCTCTCAATTGCTGCGACCACCTTCCCACTCTATCCTCAACTCCCTAACCCACATCTTCAACCTCTCCCTCTCCTCCGGCACCTTTCCTTCCCCGTTCAAACATGCACTGGTTACCCCCATACTCAAAAAACCCTCACTAGACCCCACCTGTTTGAATAACTTAAGACCTATCTCCCTTCTCCCGTTTGCCTCCAAGCTCATCGAACGCCTTGTTCATGACCAAATGAGTCGCTACCTCACGGACAACAACCTTCTCGACCCCCTACAGTCTGGCTTCCTCCTACAACATTCGACTGAAACTGCCCTACTAAAAATCACCAATGACCTAATAACTGCCAAAACCAATGGCCACTACTCCATACTCATACTTTTAGACCTCTCTGCTGCCTTTGACACAGTTGACCACCTGCTGCTCCTCAGCAAATTACACTCCCTTGGCCTCCGTGATTCTGCATTATCCTGGTTCTCCTCCTACCTATCTCAGCGCACTTTCAGCGTCACTTATAACTCCACCTCCTCCGCTCCCCTTCCTCTTTCTGTTGGGGTACCCCAAGGCTCTGTCCTTGGGCCTCTCCTTTTCTCACTCTATACCTCTTCCCTGGGCCAGTTGATCACCTCCCATGGCTTCCAATACCATCTCTATGCCGATGACACACAGATCTATCTCTCCACTACTCAACTCACCCCCTCGATCTCCTCACGGATCTCAAACTTGCTGAATGACATATCGGTATGGATGTCACGCCACTTCCTCAAACTCAATCTTTCTAAAACTGAGCTTGTTATATTTCCTCCTTCACGGTCCCCCTCCTGTGACTTCACCATTAATATCAACAACACAACCATTGGTCCCTCCACACATGCCAGAGTCCTGGGTGTAATCCTTGACTCTGACCTCTCCTTCAGCCCCCATATCCAATCACTGGCTAAATCCTGCCGCCTTAACCTCCGCAACATCTCCAAAATTCGACCCTTTCTGACTAATGACACTACAAAACAACTTATTCACTCTTTGATTATTTCCCGCCTCGACTACTGCAACTCTCTCCTTAATGGCCTACCCTTACACAGGCTCCTCCCCCCTTCAGTCTATTATGAATGCTGCTGCTAGACTAATACACCTCACTAATCGATCCGTGACTGCTGCTCCTCTCTGCCAATCCCTTCACTGGCTTCCCCTACCCCACCGTGTAAAATTCAAAATGCTAACCATAACATACAAGGCCATTCACAACATCGCCCCCATCTACATCACCAACCTCATCTGCAGATATCACCCAAATTGCCCCCTCCGCTCCTCCCAGGACCTCCTGCTCTCTAGCTCCCTTGTTACCTCCTCCCATGCTCGCCTTCAGGACTTCTCCAGAGCCTCTCCCATCCTCTGGAATTCCCTGCCCCAGTATGTCCGATCAGCCCCTACCCTGTCCACCTTTAGGAGATCCTTGAAAACTCATTTATTCAGGGAAGCCTATCCCACACCCACATAACTGTCCCTGAGCCACCCCCATCAAATCATTCTTTGCAGCTATTACCTTTTGTACCACCACCCCCTCCCTTTTAGAATGTAAGCTCTACGAGCCGGGCCCTCCTGTACCTTTTGTATTGTACTGTAATTGTGTTGTCCCCCTTATACATTGTAAAGTGCTGAGTAAACTGTTGGCGCTATATAAATCTCGTATAATAATAATAATAATAATATTATGTGATTAGCGCTGGTTGACTATTTTTTACATTGTTGCCATCCTCACCATTCCCTGTGGATTCACATCTGCAGTGCTCAGCCCTCCTGAAGTTGCTGTGATCTGAACTGTGCTGTGCCTTCTGCTCGGGGTCCCCATGAGGTAGATGTGACCATTGATGGCGGGGTGACAGATCCCCAATGGAGGGCGGAGCTTCTGCCAACACCAACCAATCAGGTTTCACCTCTTAGGAAAGAGTCGTTTCTAATAGGAGTTTCTGTCATATTTCAGGTTGTCAGTAATATAATGAGCTTCTTCAGTAGATTCTAAATGTTTTGTCAGTAAATAAAAGTTGTGTGGGGTGACAACCCTGATGGGGGTCACATGACTGAAGAAAATGGGTGTCATGTTAGTGGGGGGATTTAGTGTTTGGGGGAGGGGTGCACACAGACACAATCTATCTCCTCCAGTCTCCAGGAAGATGTCTGCACACCTGATTATAGGTAAGGATGGGGGAGGGGCATGCTGTGTATATATTGGATCTGATCAATGGAAATGATTGTCTCTCTCAGTTCCAGTATCGGTTCCGCTCCTCCATGTCTCATGTCCCCAGAATGGCAGCGCTGAGATCTACTGCAAGGTGGAGGAGGGGACTAAACCGAATATCCGTCTATCTGTGATTGGAGGATCCCAGGAGAGATATTCTGCATCTGCCAATAACATTACAGCCATTGTGGAGTCACCGGGGCCCTGGAACATCACCTGTACTGTGAAGAATGGGGTCAGCCGGTCGGAGGAGAGCAGAGCCGGGGTCACCTGTCCAGGTGAGGAGACATCAGAAGTGGATGGAGAAATGTCTGTAGATGACAATATAAAGGAATTTTTTTTCTGAGAGAGCAGGTGTAGATACCCCTCCCCCTTCCGAGTCACCCCTTGACTCCGCCCCCTACTCACCTCCCATTACTCCCCCTTTAGAGAATACAGAACCATTCATTTTGGGATGCCATGTAATTTGTATGAATTATAATTTGTATCCCAGCAGCAATAGATCCCCAACTAGCAATGTACCCCTCCCAGCAACAGTAGATCCTCCCAGCAATAATAGACCCCTCCTCCCAACAATAGAATTCTCAGCAACAATAGATTCCCCTGTAACAATAGATCCACCCCTGCAAAAATAGACCTTCTACAGCAACAACTGATCTCCCAACAGCCAGCAACAGTAGACCTCTCCCTCACCAGTAGATCCCTCCCAGCAACAACAGACCCCCCCACAACAAAATACCCCCCAGTAACAATAGACCTCCACCAGCAACAATTGATCTCCCAGCAGCCAGCAACAATACACCTCTCCCTCCCAGCAACATAAGACTCCAAAGCAACAATAGATCCCCCATTAGCAACAATAAACCTCCCCAGTTACAAAAGACCCGCCAGAAACAATAGATCCCCGTGACAATAGATCCCCCAGCAGACAGCAACAATAGACCCTCCAGCACACCCCAGCATCCCTCCCATTACACACATTCAGTGCTGGAGGTTCCCGGAACTGCGTTCCCCCTGAATAAAAGTCCTGACAATATATATTTGTCTGCAATCCAGTAAATGAGATTTATATCAATAAAAAGGTCCTTTGTCTCCAATCTGGGAAATAGAACCCCCCCTCCCCCATCTGCACTCTTCATTGAAATGATGTTTTCTTTTAAGTTTCAGGTCATCAAGTTATCTGTAGAGAAAGTAAATTTATAAAGAATCATCTAATTCACCATCTCCATCCATAAAGGAAATTGTATTTTATTGTCTGAAATAAATCAGTAGAGATCTCTATCGATATATCAATCCTTTGGGTTCATCATATTCAATAAAGTGGCTCATTAGGTGGATTTACTAAAGAAGTTGAGCATCTTCACTTTGTACAGTTACTTCCACTTATCTTAGTGAATGGGTGTAAGGAAATATCCTGTCTTTTTTTTTTTCCTTGCACATGATTGGATAATGTTTGCAAAATAAGTTTTCACTTATCTTTACTTCATTCAATAAGCTAACTTAAAATCCACCTTGTAGAGTGAATATGCTCTACTCCCTTAAGAAATCAGCTCCGCCACTCCTCCCCCACCATGTCCCCTTTTTTCATGTCACCTTCACCCATTTCCCTCACCATATCTCCTCCACAATGTCCTCTCCACTGTGTTTCCTCCATCAGGTCTCCTCCACCATGTCCCCTCCACATTATCATCTCAACCATGTCCCCTCCAACATATCTCCTCTATAGGGATGAGCTTCGAGTTCGAGTCGAACTCATGTTCTACTCGAACATTGGCTGTTCGCAAGTTCGCCGAACAGCGAACAATTTGGGGTGTTCGCGGCAAATTCGAATGCCGCGGAACACCCTTTAAAAGTCTATGGGAGAAATCAAAAGTGCTAATTTTAAAGGCTTATATGCAAGTTATTGTCATAAAAAGTGTTTGGGGACCCGGGTCCTGCCCCAGGGGACATGGATCAATGCAAAAAAAAGTTTTAAAAACGGACGTTTTTTCAGGAGCAGTGATTTTATTAATGCTTAAAGTCAAACAATAAAAGTGTAATATCCCTTTAAATTTCGTACCTGGGGGGTGTCTATAGTATGCCTGTAAAGGGGCGCATGTTTCCTGTGTTTAGAACAGTCTGACAGCAAAATGACATTTGGAAGGAAAAAACTCATTTAAAACTACCCGCGGCTATTGCATTGCCGACAATACACATAGAAGTTCATTGATAAAAACGGCATGGGAATTCCCCACAGGGGAACCCCGAACCAAAATAAAAAAAAAAAATGATGTGGGGGTCCCCCTAAATTCCATACAAGGCCCTTCAGGTCTGGTATGGATTTTAAGGGGAACCCCGCGCCAAAAAAAAAAAAAAAAACGGCGTGAGGTCCCCCTAAAAATCCATACCAGACCCTTATCCGAGCACGCAACCTGGCAGGCCGCAGGAAAAGAGGGGGGGACGAGAGTGCGCCCCCCCCCCTCCTGAACCGTACCAGGCCACATGCCCTCAACATTGGGAGGGTGCTTTGGGGTAGCCCCCCAAAACACCTTGTCCCCATGTTGATGAGGACAAGGGCCTCATCCTCACAACCGTGGCCGGTGGTTGTGGGGGTCTGCGGGCGGGGGGCTTATCGGAATCTGGAAGCCCCCTTTAACAAGGGGACCCCCAGATCCCGGCCCCCCCCCTGTGTGAAATGGTAAGGGGGTACTTACCCCTACCATTTCACTAAAAAACTGTCAAAAATGTTAAAAATGACAAGAGACAGTTTTTGACAATTCCTTTATTTAAATGCTTCTTCTTTCTTCCTTCATCTTCTTCTTCTTCTGGTTCTTCTGGCTCTTCTGGTTCTTCCTCCGGCGTTCTCGTCCAGCATCTTCTCCGCGGCGTCTTCTATCTTCTTCTCCTCGGGCCGCTCCGCACCCATGGCATGGGGGGGAGGCTCCCGCTCTTCTCTTCATCTTCTTCTCTTCTTCTTCTTCTCTTCTTCATCTTCTTCTTCATCTTCTTCTTCATCTCTTCTTCCTTCTTCTCTTCTTCATGTCTTCTGCGGGCCGCTCCGCAGCCATGCTGTGGCATGGTGGGAGGCTCCCGCTGTGTGACGGCGTCTCTTCGTCTGACGGTTCTTAAATAACGGGGGGCGGGGCCACCCGGTGACCCCGCCCCCCTCTGACGCACGGTGACATGACGGGCCTTCCCTGTGACGTCACGGGGAATGCCACAGGGAAGTCCCGTCATGTCACCGTGCGTCAGAGGGGGGCGGGGTCACCGGGTGGCCCCGCCCCCCGTTATTTAAGAACCGTCAGACGAAGAGACGCCGTCACACAGCGGGAGCCTCCCACCATGCCAGCATGGCTGCGGAGCGGCCCGCAGAAGACATGAAGAAGAGAAGAAGGAAGAAGAGATGAAGAAGAAGATGAAGAAGAAGATGAAGAAGAGAAGAAGATGAAGAGAAGAGCGGGAGCCTCCCCCCTCATGCCATGGGTGCGGAGCGGCCCGAGGAGAAGAAGATAGAAGACGCCGCGGAGAAGATGCTGGACGAGAACGCCGGAGGAAGAACCAGAAGAGCCAGAAGAACCAGAAGAAGAAGAAGATGAAGGAAGAAAGAAGAAGCATTTAAATAAAGGAATTGTCAAAAACTGTCTCTTGTCATTTTTAACATTTTTGACAGTTTTTTAGTGAAATGGTAGGGGTAAGTACCCCCTTACCATTTCACACAGGGGGGGGGGCCGGGATCTGGGGGTCCCCTTGTTAAAGGGGGCTTCCAGATTCCGATAAGCCCCCCGCCCGCAGACCCCCACAACCACCGGCCACGGTTGTGAGGATGAGGCCCTTGTCCTCATCAACATGGGGACAAGGTGTTTTGGGGGGCTACCCCAAAGCACCCTCCCAATGTTGAGGGCATGTGGCCTGGTACGGTTCAGGAGGGGGGGGGGCCGCACTCTCGTCCCCCCCTCTTTTCCTGCGGCCTGCCAGGTTGCGTGCTCGGATAAGGGTCTGGTATGGATTTTTAGGGGGACCCCACGCCGTTTTTTTTTTTTTTTGGCGCGGGGTTCCCCTTAAAATCCATACCAGACCTGAAGGGTCTGGTATGGAATTTAGGGGGAACCCCACGTCAATTTTTTTTTTAAATTTTGGCTGGGGTTCCCCTTAATATCCATACCAGACCTGAAGGGCCTTGTATGGAATTTAGGGGGACCCCCACATCAATTTTTTTTTTTTTTTATTTTGGTTCGGGGTTCCCCTGTGGGGAATTCCCATGCCGTTTTTATCAATGAACTTCTATGTGTATTGTCGGCAATGCAATAGCCGCGGTAGTTTTAAATGTGTTTTTTCCTTCAAAATGTCATTTTGCTGTCAGACTGTTCTAAACACGGGAAACATGCGCCCCTTTACAGGCATACTATAGACACCCCCCAGGTATGAAATTTAAAGGGATATTACACTTTTATTGTTTGACTTTAAGCATTATTAAAATCACTGCTCCTGAAAAAACGTCCGTTTTTAAAACTTTTTTTTGCATTGATTCATGTCCCCTGGGGCAGGACCCGGGTCCCCAAACACTTTTATTGACAATAACTTGCATATTAGCCTTTAAAATTAGCACTTTTGATTATTCATGTTCGTGTCCCATAGACTTTAACGGTGTTCGCGTGTTCGAACGAATTTTTTTCCTGTTCGCATGTTCTGGTGCGAACCGAACAGGGGGGTGTTCGGCTCATCCCTACTCCTCTACCACATCTTCTCCACTGTGTCTTCTCCTTCATGTCTCCTTCAGTTTGTCTCTTCAACCATGTTCCTCCATCATGTCTCCTCCACCTTGTCTCCTTCACTGTGCCCTTACACTGCTTCTCCTCCATCATATACCCTCCACTGTGTCTCCCCTGCCATTTCCACTGTGTCTCCTCGATCATGTCCCCTCCACTGAGTCCCCTCCACCGCATATCCTTTACCACCATGTCTCCTCCACTGTGTCTCCTCCATCATGTCTTCTTCCACCATGTTCCAGAAATGTGTCTCTCTGCCTTTGTCTCCTCCACCGTGTCTCATCCACTATGTTCCTTTATCAGTTCTCCATCACCATGTCACCTCCACCTTGTTTCCTCCACCGTGTCTTCCCCACAGTGTCCTTTTATACCAGGAACAGCTAAGCCAATCACTATCACTTACCGGACAGGGGTGTCTTAGGTGAGATTTACTCAGTCTTAAAGGGACTGCCCTGGTACTGACATTACCCCCCTTCTTTGAGGGGGAACTCCTACAACCCCAGACTTACTTGGCATTAAAAATGTAACTGCCTTTTAAGTTGGTCAGTGTGACAATCCAAATTCAAATGGTACAGAATAGGGATGAGCTTCGAATTTGAGTCAAACTCATGTTCGACTCAAACATGGGCTGTTCGCAAGGTCGCCGAACAGCGAACAATTTGGGGAGTTTGTGGCAAATTCGAATGCTGTGGAACACCCTTTAAAGTCTATGGGAGAAATCAAAAGTGCTAATTTTAAAGGCTTATATGCAAGTTATTGTCATAAAAAGTGTTTGGGGACCTGGGTCCTGCCCCAGGGGACATGGATCGATGCAAAAAAAAGTTTTAAAAATGGCAGTTTTTTCGGGAGCAGTGATTTTATTGATGCTAAAAGTGTAATATCCCTTTAAAATTTGGAGCTGGGGGGTGTCTATAGTATGCCTGTAAAGGGGCGCGTGTTTCCTGTGTTTAGAACAGTCTGACAGCAAAATGACATTTCAAAGGAAAAAAAGTCATTTAAAACTACTCGCGGCTATTAATGCATTGCCCTTCCGACAATACACATAAAAGTTCATTGATAAAAACGGCATGGGAAATTCCCACAGGGGAACCCCGAACCAAAATTTAAAAAAATACATGACGTGGGGGGTCCCCCTAAATTCCATAATAGGCCCTTCAGGTCTGATATGGATATTAAGGGGAACCCCGCGCCAAAATTAAAAAAAAAAACGGTGCGGGGTCCCCCCAAAAATCCATACCAGACCCTTATCCGAGCACGCAACCTGGCAGGCCGCAGTAAAAGAGGGGGGGACGAGAGAGCAGCCCCCCCTCCTGAACCATACCAGGCCACCTGCCCTCAACATTGGGAGGGTGCTTTGGGGTAGCCCCCCAAAACACCTTGTCCCCATGTTGATGAGGACAAGGGCCTCATCCCCACAACCCTGGCTGGTGGTTGTGGGGGTCTGCGGGCGAGGGGCTTATAAGGATCTGGAAGCCCCCTTTAACAAGGGGACCCCCAGATCCAGGCCTTCCCCCTTTGTGAAATGGTAAGGGGGTACAAAAGTACCCCTACCATTTCACTAAAAAAACTGTCAAAAATGTTAAAAATGACAAGAGACAGTTTTTGACAATTCCTTTATTTAAATGCTTCTACTTTCTTCTATCTTCTATCTTCTACCTTCCTTCATCTTTTTCTTCTTCTGGTTCTTCTGGTTCTTCCTCCGGTGTTCTCGTCCAGCATCTCCTCCGCGGCGTCTTCTTCCCTTCTTCTCCTTGGCCACTCCGCATCCATGGCATGGAGGGAGGCTCCCGCACTTCTCTTCATCTTCTTCTCTTCATCTTCTTCTCTTCATCTTCTTCTCTTCATCTTCTTTTCGGGTCGCTTTTGGCATAGAGGGAGGCTCCCGGTGTGTGAAGCTTCTCCTCTTCTGACGGTTCTTAAATAATGGGGGGCGGGGCCACCTGGTGACCCCGCCCCCCTCTGACGCACGGGGACATGACGGGACTTCCCTGTGGCATTCCCCGTGACGCCACAGGGAAGTCCCGTCAAGTCACCGTGCGTCACCGTTATTTAAGGACCGTCAGAAGAGGAGAAGCGTCACACAGCGGGAGCCTCCCTCCATGCCATCATGGATGCGGAGCGGCCCGAAAAGAAGATGAAGAGAAGAAGATGAAGAGAAGAGCGGGAGCCTCCCCCCATGCCATGGATGCGGAGCGGCTCGAGGAGAAGGAGGGAAGAAGACGCCGCGGAGGAGATGCTGGATGAGAACACCGGAGGAAGAACCAGAAGAACCAGAAGATGAAGGAAGATAGAAGATAGAAGAAAGAAGAAAGAAGAAGCATTTAAATAAAGGAATTGTCAAAAACTGTCTCTTGCCATTTTTAACATTTTTGACAGTTTTTTAGTGAAATGGTAGGGGTACTTTTGTACATCCTTACCATTTTACACAGGGGGGAGGGCCGGGATCTGGGGGTCCCCTTGTTAAAGGGGGCTTCCAGATTCCAATAAGCCCCCCGCCCGCAGACCCCCACAACCACCGGCCAGGGTTGTGGGGATGAGGCCGTTGTCCTCATCAACATGGGGACAAGGTGTTTTGGGGGGCTACCCCAAAACACCCTCCCAATGTTGAGGGCATGTGGCCTGGTACGGTTCAGGAGGGGGGCCGCTCTCTCGTCCCCCCCTCTTTTCCTGTGACCTGCCAGGTTGTGTGCTCGGATAAGGGTCTGGTATGGATTTTTGGGGGGACCCCACAACGTTTTTTTTTTTACATTTTGGCACGGGGTTTCCCTTAATATCCATACCAGACCTGAAGGGCCTGGTATGGAATTTAGGGGGACCCCCACGTCATTTTTTAAATTTTGGTTCGGGGTTCCCCTGTGGGGAATTCCCATGCCGTTTTTATCAATGAACTTCTATGTGTATTGTCGGACCGGCAATTCATTAATAGCCGCAAGTAGTTTTAAATGACTTTTTTTCCTTTGAAATGTAATTTTGCTGTCAGACTGTTCTAAACACGGGAAACATGCGCCCCTTTACAGGTATACTATAGACACCCCCCAGGTACAAAATTTAAAGGGATATTATACTTTTATTGTTTCACTCTAAGCATTATTAAAATCACTGCTCCTGAAAAAACATCAGTTTTAAAACTTTTTTTTGCATTGATCCATGTCCCCTGGGACACTTTTTATGACAATAACTTGCATATAAGCCTTTAAAATTAGCTTTTTTGATTATTCATGTTCGTGTCCCATAGACTTTAACGGTGTTCGCGTGTTCAAACAAATTTTTTGCCTGTTCGCATGTTCTGGTGCGAACCAAATGGGGGGGTGTTCGGCTCATCCCTAGTACAGAATCAGCAGCAAGGAAGAGCAGGGTCAGAACAAGCCAGGTCATACACAAGTAGATCAGAGAAGATGTCAGCTGGATCAAGCACAAACACACAAAGGTAGGTATGCTACCACAAGCACTGGTGGTGTTTTGACACAGGGGTTTTAAAGGTGAACAGTGATTAGCTGGCCAATCACCATCGCTTCCAGGCCAGGGCTGTCTCAGGTGAGATTTGCCTAGTCTTAAACTGAGAGCCTAAATCGCGGTACTGAGACTGACTATGTTTTGTTCATTATTGTTGCCAACTTCTGCCTCTTCCTGACTCTGATTCTTCTCACATCCTGCTGTCTTTCTACATGGCTATTACCAAACCAGGCTTTTTACCTGGCTCCACCTTCAACTGAACTCGGCATCTCCACAGCACATTGTCAGCTATACGTCTGATTCCTCAGATATCAGCGCCCCCAAGTTCCTGCTCACAGTGTCTACACCTTGACACTTGTGCCTTTCCTTCACCCCTGTAGACTCTGTCTCAACATCCAGGGGTTCTCAGATGGGAACTGTACAAGAGACCTTCCCCATCATCTTAGGGTCTGCATACAGGTAGGTGACAGTACCATTCAGCCAAATGGAGCCTGAAAGGAGGGCCTTACCTATGGATGTTCTCTGTCAGCAAATAACAGCAGGTCTTAGCCTGATGGCTGGTAACACGTTCCTGACATCTGACATGAAAGGACATAGTGGAGGAGACACAGTTGAAGAGCAATGTAGGAGGAGACATGGTGGAGGAGACATCAACGTTTTGAGATGGGAATGAGGGACACCTATTAGCAAAAGGATGTGGCCATAGGACACACCCCCTGCCACACCCCCTTAAAGGATAATTCTACAAAAAAAAATATTAGTTAAATCCACAAGTGTTTTTTTGTACCACTACTATTCCTTTATATTGACTTTTGATATTTACAAATGCAGTAATTTAGAATTTGGATGAAAGGTTTAGCTCTGGGAAATACTTTTTTAAATAATACATTGTATATACAATTATATAGATCAGACCAATATGAGGGATAAATGAGGGGGACAGAGGGACATTGCTCCAAATCAGGGACAGTCCCTCCAAATCAGGGACAGTTGGGAGCTATTTATACTTCATTCATTTCTGTTTTTCTTTTTTCTGCTTTTCTAATCTTCCCATAATGTGATTTCCCCTCCCCCAGTCCCCCTCTCTGACATCACTGTGACCTCCTCCTGTCTCCCGGATGGGAGCGCTGTGGCCGAATGTTTGGTGAAAGGATCAGATCCGCGTTATTCCTGGAGTTTGGATGGAAGATCCGTCTCCTCACACAGCCGGGTACCTCTTCCTCCTCCGGTCTCCGGAACCCTCCACTGTGATGTCACCAATCAGATCAATAATCTAAGTAGATCCATCAACATCTCCTGCGCGGGTGAATGAGAGAAATGTCTCCAGGCTGAATTTACTACTAAAGATTTTACTGAGAGATAAAATATTCCAGATAAAAAGATTACAATCCAGGAAATACATAACATAACAGAATGATCAGCTTCCATCAGAGCCTTTTCCCTTCCCATATAGATCCCACCCAGAGGTGTATCATGGATGGGGCCACAGGGTTGGTTTCCCTGAGTGAAAAGTTCTTAGAGGGCACAGAGAAGCTGACAGCCAATAATGGGCAGTGGAGGTATCCCCCACCTGTAGTGATTTAATATATATTGTGGTATAGTATAGTGGTATCGTGGGTATGATAATCAATTAGTAAGTACTCTTCCGCAGCAACCCAATTCTTCCAGAGAGATGCACTTTATTGACTTTCAACACAGAACAAAGTCCAAAATCCACAGATGACAAAAAAAATCCGGCAGAGAAAATATAATTCAGAGACCCATATTCCTAGGCCTGTGTGTTCCCAGCCATACACAGACAAGCCTCCCTCATAACCTATAGACTGAATGCCGTGTTATATTCACTAAATATTGAATGGCTGAGCAATTTGATTGGCCGTTTCAATTTAGGACTTTGATAAGCTTTAGTCTATCAAACAGACAACAACCCCCAGCCGTGAACAGCCGTGAACCACCCCAATTTGCAGTCCCGCATATCAACATCAACAAGTCCCCTTTAGATATATGTAATTCGATTAGATTAACAGATACCACCTGAATACCCTTTGAGATGTTCAAATAGACTTGCATAAGATTAACACATCAAAGAGTCTTCAGCTGTTAAAATTCAGTTGGACAAATCAACCATTGTCATTCTGGCCTGGTCAACATTGACTGCATGTGTACATACACACAACAATGTCCCACATAAATCGGTGAACATATTACAACATATACAACACCACCCCACAGCATGCCTATTGCATACATGCAGTTGCGGGGTGGGCAATGCCTCCAACACCTATGATTTGCTGTCAGCTTTGATATCTTTCAGGCAGTGTATCTTGGGTGGTTTTGGACTTGTGTCACCCCTATCTAGGAGGGAACCCTGGACACTGGCAACCAACCCTTCACCACTGACCACACCACAGAACAAGTCCTAATATAAAATACAGTTCTTATGCAGAGGGACAGAGATAAAAAACTAGAACAGAGACCCAACATTCAGTAGAAGACATCATACAAGTACATAATGTGAGGAGGACACCAGAATGAGCTGCTTCATAATCTCTTTATAATTGTGAGACGTTCTATTTTTCTCCCAAAAAATCTACCAGGACATTTGTAGATGAAGCCCAATTCCAGCTAAGACTTTTAATAAAATATTATAACAGAGATAAGAAGAGTTAGAACTTCTGGCAGTTTTTTATTGCTGTCTTGCTCCATATTGGGAGGATTTCCTTTCACTTCCTGTGTGGTCACCATGATAGGAAATGAGGGGAAATCTCCCCAATGGGTAATAAGGAAGACACCAGCAGAGGAGAACTTATTATGAATATATATTTGTACAGCATTGGCAAAACCAACATTGATCAAGGTATAGACAACAAACTACAAGTATACTATACTCTTCTAGAAAGTTCCATGGTGGGGACAGGGAGCTGTCATTTGTGGTGAGCAGTTGTCAGAGGAGGATTGTGTCATCTGTCGGGGGGTTTTTGTTTTTCCTGCTTTTAGTGAGTCAGCGGGCAACATTGTGGATCTGCATTTCTGGAGGGCATTATTAATGAAGGATTTACATTGTGGCATTTTTTTTTTAGCTTACTGATTTTTTTAAATAAAGGAGATGTCAAAAGTGTCTTTATTTACTATTTTTCATATTTTTTTTGAAAGAATACCCAGAGGTTCTCATTCATATAGAGGGAGACCACTTTTTTTTTAATAAAGGGGTCTTCCAGATTTAAATGGACCCTCACAACCACTGCACAAGTGTTGTGAGTAGGAGGCCCTTGTCCTCATTAAGGGGAACCCCATGGCAGGGTACCCCCCCATACTGAGGGCATGTCTGGTATGGTACAAGAGGGAGGACGCACATTCCTTCTCCTTCCTGTCCTGACCTGGCAGGCTGCCTTCTCTGATAAGGGTCTTCTATGCATTCTGGTAGGACCTCTTGCAATTTGTTTTGTTATTATTTTGTGTAGGCTCCTGCTTGACATCCATACCATGAGATCCATGTATTTTGAGGAGGACCCTCACACTTTTCTTATATGTGATTGTTCCTTCATTAACACCTCTACCAGATTCTCTCCTAGGATAAGGGTCTGGTATAGGTGAAGGGAATCCCCGGTTATCTGTTTACAGACTGAAGTATACAGCCAGGATCTGTCATTTACCAGCAATGTAACCCCTCCCCCCTCACACCTGTTCATCTATGGAGCTAAGCAATTTTTACAGTTCTGCTATAAACTTGTTTGTTCAGCAATAATTTTGGCATTACAGAAGATAACAAGGTCATACATATGTATTTAAGGACAAGCCAGGCTTTCTTTTCATGATATTGTATTGAAACAATATTTTTTTTTTTCAATCCTTAGACAATAAAATGTAACAAAACTGAACATAAGAGACTTTTTCTTGTCTGAGCAGTGTTAGTTGAACCTCCCTGGCGGTATTCCCGAGTGTGGCTCGGGGGGAATTTTCAGTAGCAAAAGCGGTAACCCCCGAGCCACACTCGGGATCACATCGCAGGATCCAGGCAAAGTGACTTACCTTGTCCCCCGGATCCTGTGATGTCTCCCCCGCTGTGTGTGTGAGCCGTGTCCTCCGCTCGATCTATTACTGTGCCGAGCTCCGTTCCCTACGATCGTTGTGACACACGAGGACGGAGCACGGCGCCAAATTCAAAAAGTAATAAACACACAATACATACAGTACACTGTGATCTTACAGATTACATTCCTGGATCACATTATTTCACCTCCCTTTTGTCCCTAGTGGTTTGTCCCGTGTCCTGCATGCAGTTTTATATTATATATACTGTTCTTTCTGCCTGGAAACTGGAGATTGTCCATAGCAACCAAAAACCGTCCCTTTACATCAAAAGTGGTTTTAGACCAGCTAGAAAACAGCGATAATAAATTAGAATCACTCGCAGAATTGATCGATCGTGATTTGTGAGGAAATCTGTCATCAAACACTGAAAGTAATGAGAGCGACAATTCTGCAACTCAACAAATTTCAGTGTTTTTGATTTGAGTACATTATTGAATCATTTTTATTAGTATTATATTATTATTTGTTATAATTATTTATAGTTATTTATTATATTATAATTTATGATTTCGTATTTCAAACTTTATCATACCCGGGATGTCTACTAGACTCTTGTTTGGACAGATTTAAGTGAGTTATTCCTAAGAATTCCAGACCTACAATATAAAACACCAAATTTCCATGTAAAACAATTGTACCGCTTTTAGCATCAAAAATCTGACATAATGATCCCGCCAGGGAGGTTAAAAAGAGATATTGTAAACTAAATAGTGGGGATGGTGCTGTGCTAATCCAAAAAATAAATAAATAAATAAATAAATAAATAAATAGCAAACGTGCTATGACACTCCTAGTATCCTTGTGTATAAAACTAGCCCAAAAAAGGGCGTGGGATGTGCTACCAGTGAATGCAAAATAATATAAAGAAACGTGAGGTACAAACTGCAATAGGGTATATCTAATCTCAAAAAATGGTAAATCAATATACCTGAACTGTTGCATATAAATAAAATGCAATATCATCATCATAAACAATGCAAAACATGCAGTGTCAACCAAATCAAATCGTGCATATATAAGTATGTGGGTTTCAAAGGGTTAATAAACCCAATATGTAGCAAATAAGATTAAAAAGAATACAGTGTTATACTGTACGTCCGAGGAGATCTCAGAGCGTACTTAATAATCTAAAGTGTCCAGTGCAAACAAATCAGTGCTCAAAAGGCAGGAAACATAAAGACATATATACAGTCCAAAAATAGTGACTTGTGCAATAAATAAATGTCTTCAATAGCTCATCAGTCCTTAAAATGCCAATCGGTGAATTAGTGCAAACAGCAAACTTCCTTCATAGACCAATCACTCTAATAGGTGGGAGCCTTAGACCCTCAGGGGGCGGAGTGGCCACAAAAAGGAAGGGGATGCAATATAGTGTAGTAATTTTTAAACCAAACACGCTTTATTAAAAGTATAAACGGTACTCACACAGTGTACAAGAGAAAGCGCATACATCCAACGAGCGGCGAGCTCGTACGCTTCTGTCAGTGGAAGGTGCCTGTCCCGTCCCTACGCGTGACGTCACAGACCTGTATTAGACAGATATCTGCTCCCCCCTGAAAGGTGCCAAAGGTGACACCAGAGGGGGGGAGGAACCGGAAAAGCGGAAGTTCCATTTTTTTGTGGAACTCCACTTTAAGGGGGCAAATCCTTCCGGGGCTTAACCACTTCAGCCCCGGACCATTTGGCAGCTCAGTGACCGACGGACTTTTTACAATTTGGCACTGCGCCGCTTTAACTGGTAATAGCGCGGTCATGCAATGCTGTACCCAAACGAAAATTTGCGTCCTTTTTTTCCCACAAATAGAGCTTTCTTTTTATGGTATTTGATTGCCTCTGCGATTTTTATTTTTTGCGATATAAATGGAAAAAAAACAAAAAAAAACAAAAATTTTGAAAAAAAAATGATATTGTCTTCTTTTTGTTATAAGAAAAATCCAATAAACTCAATTTTAGTCATACATTTAGGCCAAAATGTATTCAGCCACATGTCTTTGGTAAAAAAAAATGTCAATAAGCGTATATTTATTGGTGTGTGCAAAAGTTATAGCGTCTACAAACTAGGGTACATTTTCTGGAATTTACACAGCTTTTAGTTTATGACGGCCTATGTCATTTCTTGAGGTGCTAAAATGGCAGGGCAGTACAACCCCCCCCCAAATGACCCCATTTTGAAAAGTAGACACCCCAAGGAAATTGCTAAGAGACATGTTGAGCCGATTGAATATTTTATTTTTTTGTCCCAAGTGATTGAAAAATTACAAAAAAAAAAAAAAAAAAATTTACAACAAGTTGTCACTAAATGATATATTGCTCACACAGGCCATGGGCATATGTGGAATTGCACCCCAAAATACATTCAGCTGCTTCTCCTGAGTACGGGGATACCACATGTGTGGGACTTTTGGGGAGCCTAGCCGCATACGGGAAAACCGTAAACCGCATACCGAAAACCAAACACCGCCTTCAGGATTTCTAAGGGTGTAAATTTTTGATTTCACTCCTCACTACCTATCACAGTTTTGAAGGCCATAAAATTCCAAGATGGCACAAAACCCCCCCAAATGACCCCATTTTGGAAAGTAGACACCCCAAGCTATTTGCTAAGAGGCATGGTGAGTATTTTGCAGCTCTCATTTGTTTTTGAAAATGAAGAAAAAAAAAATATTTTTTTTTCTTTTTTCAACTTTCAAAACTTTGTGACAAAAAGCGAGATCTGCAAAATACTCAGAAGAAGTTTGGGGTCTGGTACGCCTGACCTTGGCAGGGACCACAACTCCGTCGTCAGATCGTATTCTGAGCCTGAATTTGACAGATGAGTGACTTCCTCTTCACTAGGGATGAGCCGAACACCCCCCCTGTTCGGTTCGCACCAGAACATGCGTACAGGAAAAAAATTCGTTCGAACACGCGAACACCGTTAAAGTCTATGGGACACGAACATGAATAATCAAAAGTGCTAATTTTAAAGGCTAATATGCAAGTTATTGTCATAAAAAGTGTTTGGGGACCCGGGTCCTGCCCCAGGGGACATGGATCAATGCAAAAAAGTTTAAAGAGCGGCCATTTTTTCAGGAGCAGTGATTTTAATAATGCTTAAAGTCAAGCAATAAAAGTGTAATATCCCTTTAAATTTCATACCTGGGGGGTGTCTATAGTATGCCTGTAAAGGGGCGCATGTTTCCTGTGTTTAGAACAGTCTGACAGCAAAATGACATTTTGAAGGAAAAAACCCATTTAAAACTACCCGCGGCTATTGCATTGCCGACAATACACATAGAAGTTCATTGATAAAAACGGCATGGGAATTCCCCACAGGGAAACCCCGAACCAAAATTTAAAAAAAAAAAATGACGTGGGAGTCCCCCTAAATTCCATACCAGGCCCTTCAGGTCTGGTATGGATATTAAGGGGAACCCCGGCCAAAATTTTTTTAAAAAATGACACGGGGTTCCCCCTAAATTCCATACCAGACCCTTATCCGAGCACACAACCTGGCAGGCCTCAGGAAAAGAGGGGGGGGCGAGAGTGTGCCCCCCCTCCTGAATAGGGATGAGCTTCGAGTTCGAGTCGAACTCATGTTCTACTCGAACATTGGCTGTTCGCAAGTTCGCCGAACAGCGAACAATTTGGGGTGTTCGCGGCAAATTCGAATGCCGCGGAACACCCTTTAAAAGTCTATGGGAGAAATCAAAAGTGCTAATTTTAAAGGCTTATATGCAAGTTATTGTCATAAAAAGTGTTTGGGGACCCGGGTCCTGCCCCAGGGGACATGGATCAATGCAAAAAAAAGTTTTAAAAACGGACGTTTTTTCAGGAGCAGTGATTTTATTAATGCTTAAAGTCAAACAATAAAAGTGTAATATCCCTTTAAATTTCGTACCTGGGGGGTGTCTATAGTATGCCTGTAAAGGGGCGCATGTTTCCCGTGTTTAGAACAGTCTGACAGCAAAATGACATTTGGAAGGAAAAAACTCATTTAAAACTACCCGCGGCTATTGCATTGCCGACAATACACATAGAAGTTCATTGATAAAAACGGCATGGGAATTCCCCACAGGGGAACCCCGAACCAAAATAAAAAAAAAAAAAATGATGTGGGGGTCCCCCTAAATTCCATACAAGGCCCTTCAGGTCTGGTATGGATATTAAGGGGAACCCCAGCCAAAATTTAAAAAAAAAATTGACGTGGGGTTCCCCCTAAATTCCATACCAGACCCTTCAGGTCTGGTATGGATTTTAAGGGGAACCCCGCGCCAAAAAAAAAAAAAAAAACGGCGTGGGGTCCCCCTAAAAATCCATACCAGACCCTTATCCGAGCACGCAACCTGGCAGGCCGCAGGAAAAGAGGGGGGGACGAGAGTGCGGCCCCCCCCCCTCCTGAACCGTACCAGGCCACATGCCCTCAACATTGGGAGGGTGCTTTGGGGTAGCCCCCCAAAACACCTTGTCCCCATGTTGATGAGGACAAGGGCCTCATCCTCACAACCGTGGCCGGTGGTTGTGAGGGTCTGCGGGCGGGGGGCTTATCGGAATCTGGAAGCCCCCTTTAACAAGGGGACCCCCAGATCCCGGCCCCCCCCCTGTGTGAAATGGTAAGGGGGTACTTACCCCTACCATTTCACTAAAAAACTGTCAAAAATGTTAAAAATGACAAGAGACAGTTTTTGACAATTCCTTTATTAAAATGCTTCTTCTTTCTTCCTTCATCTTCTTCTTCTTCTGGTTCTTCTGGCTCTTCTGGTTCTTCCTCCGGCGTTCTCGTCCAGCATCTTCTCCGCGGCGTCTTCTATCTTCTTCTCCTCGGGCCGCTCCGCACCCATGGCATGAGGGGGGAGGCTCCCGCTCTTCTCTTCATCTTCTTCTCTTCTTCATCTTCTTCTTCATCTTCTTCTTCATCTTCTTCTTCTTCTTCCTTCTTCTCTTCTTCCTTCTTCTCTTCTTCCTGTCTTCTCCGGGCCGCTCCGCAGCCATGCTGGCATGGTGGGAGGCTCCCGCTGTGTGACGGCGTCTCTTCGTCTGACGGTTCTTAAATAACGGGGGCGGGGCCATCCGGTGACCCCGCCCCCCTCTGACGCACGGTGACTTGAGGGACTTCCCTGTGACGTCACGGGGAATGCCACAGGGAAGTCCCGTCATGTCACCGTGCGTCAGAGGGGGGCGGGGTCACCGGGTGGCCCCGCCCCCCGTTATTTAAGAACCGTCAGACGAAGAGACGCCGTCACACAGCGGGAGCCTCCCTCCATGCCACAGCATGGATTGCGGAGCGGCCCGAAGAAGACAGGAAGAAGAGAAGAAGAGAAGAAGAGAAGAAGGAAGAAGAAGAAAAAGAAGAAGAAGAAGATGAAGAAGAAGATGAAGAAGAGAAGAAGATGAAGAGAAGAGCGGGAGCCTCCCCTCAATGCCATGGGTGCGGAGCGGCCCGAGGAGAAGAAGATAGAAGACGCCGCGGAGAAGATGCTGGACGAGAACGCCGGAGGAAGAACCAGAAGAGCCAGAAGAACCAGAAGAAGAAGAAGATGAAGGAAGAAAGAAGAAGCATTTAAATAAAGGAATTGTCAAAAACTGTCTCTTGTCATTTTTAACATTTTTGACAGTTTTTTAGTGAAATGGTAGGGGTAAGTACCCCCTTACCATTTCACACAGGGGGGGGGGCGGGATCTGGGGGTCCCCTTGTTAAAGGGGGCTTCCAGATTCCGATAAGCCCCCCGCCCGCAGACCCTCACAACCACCGGCCACGGTTGTGAGGATGAGGCCCTTGTCCTCATCAACATGGGGACAAGGTGTTTTGGGGGGCTACCCCAAAGCACCCTCCCAATGTTGAGGGCATGTGGCCTGGTACGGTTCAGGAGGGGGGGGGGCCGCACTCTCGTCCCCCCCTCTTTTCCTGCGGCCTGCCAGGTTGCGTGCTCGGATAAGGGTCTGGTATGGATTGTTAGGGGGACCCCACGCCGTTTTTTTTTTTTTTTTTGGCGCGGGGTTCCCCTTAAAATCCATACCAGACCTGAAGGGTCTGGTATGGAATTTAGGGGGAACCCCACGTCAATTTTTTTTTTTAATTTTGGCTAGGGTTCCCCTTAATATCTATACCAGACCTGAAGGGCCTTGTATGGAATTTAGGGGGACTCCCACATCATTTTTTTTTTTTAATTTTGGTTCGGGGTTGCCCTGTGGGGAATTCCCATGCCGTTTTTATCAATGAACTTCTATGTGTATTGTCGGCAATGCAATAGCCGCGGTAGTTTTAAATGTGTTTTTTCCTTCAAAATGTCACTTTGCTGTCAGACTGTTCTAAACACGGGAAACATGCGCCCCTTTACAGGCATACTATAGACACCCCCCAGGTATGAAATTTAAAGGGATATTACACTTTTATTGTTTGACTTTAAGCATTATTAAAATCACTGCTCCTGAAAAAACGGCCGTTTTTAAAACTTTTTTTTGCATTGATTCATGTCCCCTGGGGGAGGACCCGGGTCCCCAAACACTTTTTATGACAATAACTTGCATATTAGCCTTTAAAATTAGCACTTTTGATTATTCATGTTCGTGTCCCATAGACTTTAACGGCGTTCGCGTGTTCGAACGAATTTTTTTCCTGTTCGCATGTTCTGGTGCGAACCGAACAGGGGGGTGTTCGGCTCATCCCTACTCCTGAACTGTACCAGGCCACATGCCCTCAACATTGGGAGGGTGCTTTGGGGTAGCCCCCCAAAACACCTTGTCTCCATGTTGATGAGGACAAGGGCCTCATCCCCACAACCCTGGCCGGTGGTTGTGGGGGTCTGCGGGTGGGGGGCTTATCGGAATCTGGAAGCCCCCTTTAACAAGGGGACCCCCAGATCCCAGCCCCCCCCTTGTGTGAAATGGTAAGGGGGTACTTACCCCTACCATTTCACTAAAAAACTGTCAAAAATGTTAAAAATGACAAGAGACAGTTTTTGACAATTCCTTTATTTAAATGCTTCTTCTTTCTTCTATCTTCCTTCATCTTCTGGTTCTTCTGGTTCTTCTGGCTCTTCTGGTTCTTCCTCCGGCGTTCTCGTCCAGCATCTTCTCCGCGGCGACTTCTATCTTCTTCTCCTCGGCCGCTCTGCACCCATGCCATGGGGGGAGGCTCCCGCTCTTCTCTTCTTCTTTTCTTCTCTTCTTCTCTTCTTCATTTTCTTCTCCGGGCCGCTCCGCATCCATGCTGGCATGGAGGGAGGCTCCCGCTGTGTGACGGCATCTCCTCATCTGACAGTTCTTAAATAACGGGGGGCGGGGCCACCCGGTGACCCCGCCCCCCTCTGACGCACGGTGACTTGACGGGACTTCCCTGTGATGTCCCGGGAATGCCACAGGGAAGTCCCACCATGTCCCATGCGTCAGTGGGGGTCGGAGTCACCGGGTGGCCCCGCCCCCCGTTATTTAAGAACTGTCAGACGAGGAGCACCGTCACACAGCGGGAGCCTCCCTCCATGCCAGCATGGGTGCAGAGCGGCCCGGAGAAGAAAATGAAGAAGAGAAGAAAAGAAGAAGAGAAGAGCGGGAGCCTCCCCCCATGCCGGAGCAGCCCGAGGAGAAGAAGATAGAAGACGCCGCGGAGGAGATGCTGGACGAGAACGCCGGAGGAAGAACCAGAAGGACCAGAAGAAGATGAAGGAAGACAGAAGAAAGAAGAAGCATTTAAATAAAGGGATTGTCAAACACTGTATCTTGTCATTTTTAACATTTTTGACAGTTTTTTAGTGAAATGGTAGGGGTAAGTACCCCCTTACCATTTTACACAGGGGGGAGGGCCGGGATCTGGGGGTCCCCTTGTTAAAGGGGGCTTCCAGATTCTAATAAGCCCCCCGCCCGCAGACCCCCACAACCACTGGCCAGGGTTGTGGGGATGAGGCCCTTGTCCTCATCAACATGGGGACAAGGTGTTTTGGGGGCTACCCCAAAGCACCCTCTCAATGTTGAGGGCATGTGGCCTGGTACGGTTAAGGAGGTGGGGGGCGCACTCTCGTCCCCCCTCTTTTCCTGCGGCCTGCCAGGTTGCGTGCTCGGATAAGGGTCTGGTATGGATTTTTGGGGGACCCCACGCCGTTTTTGTTTTTTTTTTGGCGCGGGGTTCCCCTTAAAATCCATACCAGACCTGAAGGGCCTGGTATGGAATTTAGGGGGACTCCCACGTCATTTTTTTTTTAAATTTTTGGTTCGGGGTTCCCCTTTGGGGAATTCCCATGCCGTTTTTATCAATGAACTTCTATGTGTATTGTCGGCAATGCAATAGCCGCGGGTAGTTTTAAATGGGTTTTTTCCTTCAAAATGTCATTTTGCTGTCAGACTGTTCTAAACACAGGAAACATGCACCCCTTTACAGGCATACTATAGACACCCCCCAGGTACGAAATTTAAAGGGATATTACACTTTTATTGTTTGACTTTAAGCATTATTAAAATCAATGCTCGTGAAAAAACGGCCGTTTTTAAAACTTTTTTTTGCATTGATCCATGTCCCCTGGGGCAGGACCCGGGTCCCCAACCACTTTTTATGACAATAACTTGCATATTAGCCTTTAAAATTAGCACTTTTGATTTCTCCCATAGACTTTTAAAGGGTGTTCCGCGGCATTCGAATTTGCCGCGAACACCCCAAATCTGCGAACTTGCGAACAGCCAATGTTCGAGTCGAACATGAGTTCGACTCGAACTCGAAGCTCATCCCTACTCTTCACTAGTGTACCTTCAATTTGCCATTTTGGGCTCTAAATTTAGATTATACAGTAGTGAGACTCACAGGTAAAAAAGCTCCTGGCTGTTAGCGACTGTATCAAAACGCTACCAAAAAACTGTTAGCGATCGCAGGGATCAGGCCTGACTCTGCGAACGCTGCAGTTATGTGTGTTTAGTGTTTTGTAAGTGACAGTGATCGATCGATACTGCACTTGGGTGGGCTGGGCTGAGCCGGGCGGAGGGGCAAAACGCAGGTGCTAGCAGGTATCTGGGCTGATCCCGCTAACACTGCGTTTATGGGAACCCTAAACTGCTGGGGACACTAGTATAGATCTGATCAGATACTATACCACTAAGGGAGGTGTATGCTGCGTGCGTGTTAGCGGTACTGGCGCTAACCTGATACTGCCTGGGGCGCCAAAGACCCTATTTGACCCTAAAACCTAACTTGTATCACCGCCAGGCGATCAGGGGGCTAAACCTTTATTAGGTAATAAACGACGGGTGTAAAAACAAACTAACCAGCGTCACCCGTAACAGTTATACGGTGATCACTGGTGAAAGGGTTAACTAGGGGGCAATCAAGGGGTTAAAACCTTTATTAGGTAGTATATGGGGGTCCCTGACGCTATAAAATGCTTACGGCGAACCTAAATACTTACCTCCCTAACTAGCGTCACCTGTGTCACTAATTGTGATTGGGGGGTGATTTGCGTGCCTACGTGTTCCACTGTTAGTATAGTGTTAGTAAAAACTTACTTGATGTCTTCTCTCCTGAGTGCCGG
This sequence comes from Lithobates clamitans, assembly GCA_037952925.1. Taxonomy (NCBI): domain Eukaryota; kingdom Metazoa; phylum Chordata; class Amphibia; order Anura; family Ranidae; genus Lithobates; species Lithobates clamitans. Next base: position 96,795 of record JBBGZY010002331.1, read on the forward strand.
AACAAAAAGACCGGCACGAGGAGAGATGACATCACTTCCTGCTTCTGTTTACATTACAGGAGCAGAGGAAGCTTCTCAGTCAGGAGCAATCGCGAGGGGGTGGCCATGAATCGGTGGCCTCCCCCTGAGCACGGATCACTCCTGGAACAATTCCGACCGCCGCAGGCACCGGGGGGCCCCGTCAGGTCCCCCGCCTGCTGGGAAGCAGGGACGTACAGGTACACCCATATGCCTGCCCGTGCCATTCTGCCGACGTACATCGGCGTGCGGCGGTCAGCAAGTGGTTAAAAGAGGCACATCTAAGTATGCAGACATCCGGGGTAAAGCTGTCCACATAGACCATCCCCCGCACTGCCGGCTCTCACCGCTGTTAGTCTGCGTGACCGGGAAGACTACCCTGCAGTAGAGCGATTTGAAAGCGAGGCCTGAAGCTCTCATGAAGCACAGCGTGGAAAGGATAACATTGATGGCGGTGCGGGGGATGGTCTATGTGGACAGCTTTACCCCGGATGTCTGCATACTTATGCCCCATACACACAGTTGGACTTTGTTCGGACATTCCGACAACAAAATCCTAGGATTTTTTCCGACGAATGTTGGCTAAAACTTGTCTTGCATACACACGGTCACACAAAGTTGTCGGAAAATCCGATCGTTCTGAACGCGGTGACGTAAAACACGTACGTCGGGACTATAAACGGGGCAGTGGCCAGTAGCTTTCATCTCTTTATTTATTCTGAGCATGCGTGGCACTTTGTCCGTCGGATTTGTGTACACACGATTGGAATTTCCGACAACGGATTTTGTTGTCGAAAAATTTTATCTCCTGCTCTCAAACTTTGTGTGTCGGAAACTCCGATGGAAAATGTCCGATGGAGCCCACACACGGTCGGAATTTCCGACAACACGCTCCGATCGGACATTTTCCATCGAAAAATCCGCCCGTGTGTACGGGGCATTAGATGTGCCTCTTTTATTCATCAACAATGTGAGTTTCTAAATGCTGAACCTTCAATAAATGGAACCATATTGCTACACTTAGAGGCGCCTCTCTTCTCTTTTATACTCATTTATGACATGACGCTACTCTTATATCAAGACATCGCTTGTATATCAAGTCAAAATGTATTTAAACGTTTTGCTTGTATTGCATAGTACTGTATAGTATTGCATTGTATTGTATAGTCACTCCAGAATAACTTTGCACAGTTCAGCAACAAATTGGAGCACTGTCTCTTTAAGGCTAGTTACCTTCCTCTCGCAGGTTCTCCTCACCTGCACACACAGACTATGCAGTCTCATGTGTCCAAACACAGATCATATAACAGATGAACTTACTTGATTGTAGGGATCTCAGATTGTGCCCGCATTCTCCACCATGTGTAAAGGACCAGCGTCAAATGTAAATCTTTAAGGACACCGCCACTCGCTGGTTCTTCTTTTTATGTTGTGTTTTATGTTCTTTTTTCTTGTTTGCCCCTTTTTATTAAAAGTAAGTTCAGCAAACAACATAGGTTTCCCTCACTGGGGTTTCCAACAAAAAATGACATTTAGCCTAGTTGGCTCTCACTTGCAGCACTGCAGCTCTGGCCTTACCCTCCAGGCCCTTGTCTGTCCCGTACAGACTGTTTCACCAACCAACCAACCACCTTGGTGTATATAGATAGCAGCCTCTTGCTGCACTGGCTCCCACGTGGAGCCCTCCTGACTCCTGGTACTCAGACTTCCTGTCTGCCGGGGTGGAGCCCAGAACTATGGTCAGGTTACTACTAAAAGCCCAGCACACACCTGACCAATCAGTATGCTGGCTGTTTTCAAAATCAGGACCCAGGACTGGGGATTTTATCCCACCCGGATCTCTCAGAAATCCCCGGGCTTCAGGTACCAAAGTGGACCTTTCTAAGAAAGGAGGAAACTAAAAGGACAGTTTCCTCTCCATGTTACAAGTTCCCTGGAGCCCCTCAACTTGTCTGGCTGAGAATTCTGGGTCACATCCTCCTTCTAGACCCTGGCAGGGCAACGCTCTGCCACAATATATATATATATATATATACAAAATCCTATTCTCACAGTTGATCCAGAGGAAGGTAAAAAAGGCAATAACGCGTGATCCAATTTGCTCCAACGGTGGAAAAAAATCCTTCCTGATCTCCCGAGAGGCAATTGGATATTCCCTGGTTCAACTTTACCTATAAATATTAGTATCCAGCTATGTTTTATATATGCAGGGGGGCTTACACTTCACTCTCTCTATCCACAGGAATTGGAATTCACTGGAAAGTATCACTGACACTATACAGCACTTGATATAGTATTGTACATAGCACTGTATATATCGCTGTATACCTGGAGTAGAACAATACATTGCCAACTCTCTCTCCCTGCAATACTGTCAGCTGTCCCCACACTGAACTCCCATACACTAAGGAAGGGCTGCTGGGACAATTTACTCTTATAGTATGTGGGGTGCAAGTTTGTCTACAACCATCACTATAGAATTTGACAAAAGACAGATGATTGCAATGTATTATGGGACATTCAGCAGAGTATTTCATGATGAACATCCCAAAAGTTTGGATTTTGTCTGAACACCCAAAATTCCATCCACACCTAAGTTCCTGCTCATCCTTAGTGGGGACATCGCCCACACTATACCAGAGGATGGCGCCCTCAGGAGAGGGAAACCTTGTAATTGGAGATGGAAAAGCTCTGTTCTGATTGGGTGATTAGAACCTTGTAATTGGACATGGAAGAGCTCTGTTCTGATTGGGTGATTAGAATGTAGGGTGCTGAGCACACAACACCTGGTAATTATTTCCATTTCAGGACCATTAAACATCCCAGTATAAGGTCAGCAGATTTCATAAAGCAGCCGTGATCTCCATCCCTTCCCCCTCATAGGGGGTTCGTATACTTTTGGAAATGTTTATAGATGTGATGGCTGGTGACTCTGTCACATGGTCATGTCCTCACCCGGCCCCCTGTCATTGTCTGACGATAATCTGACCTCCTTCTATTCTCCATGTGTATGGAATGATTTAGGACCAGCTACATCTTTATCAGGAGTAGGGATGAGCTTCGAGTTCGAGTCGAACTCATGTTCGACTCGAACATTGGCTGTTCGCAAGTTCGCCGAACACCGAACAATTTGGGGTGTTCGCGGCAAATTCGGATGCCGCGGAAAACACTCTTTAAAAATCTATGGGAGAAATCAAAAGTGCTAATTTTAAAGGCTTATATGCAAGTTATTGTCATAAAAAGTGTTTGGGGACCCGGGTCCTGCCCCAGGGGACATGTATCAATGCAAAAAAAAGTTTTAAAAACGGCCATTTTTTCAGGAGCAGTGATTTTAATAATGCTTAAAGTCAAACAATAAAAGTGTAATATCCCTTTAAATTTCGTACCTGGGGGGTGTCTATAGTATACCTGTAAAGGGGCGCATGTTTCCCGTGTTTAGAACAGTCTGACAGCAAAATTACATTTTGAAGGAAAAAACTCATTTAAAACTACCCGCGGCTATTAATGAATTGCCGGTCCGACAATACACATAGAAGTTCATTGATAAAAACGGCATGGGAATTCCCCACAGGGAAACCCCGAACCAAAATTTAAAAAAAAAAAATGACGTGGGGGGGTCCCCCTAAATTCCATACCAGGCCCTTCAGGTCTGGTATGGATATTAAGGGGAACCCCGGCCAAAATTTTAAAAAAAAATGACGTGGGGTTCCCCATAAATTCCATACCAGACCCTTCAGGTCTGGTATGGATTTTAAGGGGAACCCCGCGCCAAAAGAAAAAAAAAAAACGGCGTGGGGTTCCCCCAAAAATCCATACCAGACCCTTATCCGAGCACGCAACCAGGCAGGCCGCAGGAAAAGAGGGGGGACGAGAGTGCGCCCCCCCCCTCCTGAACCGTACCAGGCCACATGCCCTCAACATTGGGAGGGTGCTTTGGGGTAGCCCCCCAAAACACCTTGTCCCCATGTTGATGAGGACAAGGGCCTCATCCCCACAACCGTGGCCGGTGGTTGTGGGGGTCTGCGGGCGGGGGGCTTATCGGAATCTGGAAGCCCCCTTTAACAAGGGGACCCCCAGATCCCGCCCCCCCCCTGTGTGAAATGGTAAGGGGGTACTTACCCCTACCATTTCACTAAAAAAGTGTCAAAATAGTTAAAAATGACAAGAGACAGTTTTTGACAATTCCTTTATTTAAATGCTTCTTCTATCTTCCTTCATCTTCTTCTTCTTCTGGTTCTTCTGGCACTTCTGGTTCTTCCTCCGGCGTTCTCGTCCAGCATCTCCTCCACGGCGTCTTCTATCTTATTCTCCTCGGGCCGCTCCGCACCCATGGCATGAGGGGAGGCTCCCGCTCTTCTCTTCATCTTCTTCTTCATCCTCTTCTCTTCTTCATCTTCTTCATCTTCTTCATCTTCATCTTCTCTTCTAAATTTTCTTCTGCGGGCCGCTCCGCATCCATGCATGGAGGGAGGCTCCCGCTGTGTGACAGCGTCTCCTCGTCTGACGGTTCTTAAATAATGGGGGGCGGGGCCACCCTGTGACCCCGCCCCCCTCTGACACACGGTGACTTGACGGGACTTCCCTGTGACGTCATGGGGAATGCAACAGGGAAGTCCCGTCATGTCCCGTGCGTCAGAGGGGGGCGGGGTCACCGGGTGGCCCCGCCCCCCGTTATTTAAGAACCGTCAGACGAGGAGACGCCGTCACACAGCAGGAGCCTCCCTCCATGCATGGATGCGGAGCGGCCCGCAGAAGAAAATTAAGAAGAGAAGATGAAGATGAAGAAGATGAAGAAGATGAAGAAGAGAAGAGGATGAAGAAGAAGATGAAGAGAAGAGCGGGAGCCTCCCCTCATGCCATGGGTGCGGAGCGGCCCGAGGAGAAGAAGATAGAAGACGCCGCGGAGGAGATGCTGGACGAGAACGCCGGAGGAAGAACCAGAAGAGCCAGAAGAACCAGAAGAAGAAGAAGATGAAGAAAGATAGAAGAAGCATTTAAATAAAGGAATTGTCAAAAACTGTCTCTTGTCATTTTTAACTATTTTGACACTTTTTTAGTGAAATGGTAGGGGTAAGTACCCCCTTACCATTTCACACAGGGGGGGGGCCGGGATCTGGGGGTCCCCTTGTTAAAGGGGGCTTCCAGATTCCGATAAGCCCCCCGCCCGCAGACCCCCACAACCACCGGCCACGGTTGTGGGGATGAGGCCCTTGTCCTCATCAACATGGGGACAAGGTGTTTTGGGGGGCTACCCCAAAGCACCCTCCCAATGTTGAGGGCATGTGGCCTGGTACGGTTCAGGAGGGGGGGGGGCCGCACTCTCGTCCCCCCCTCTTTTCCTGCGGCCTGCCAGGTTGCGTGCTCAGATAAGGGTCTGGTATGGATTTTTGGGGGAACCCCACGCCGTTTTTTTTTTTTTTTTTGGCGCGGGGTTCCCCTTAAAATCCATACCAGACCCTTCAGGTCTGGTATGGAATTTAGGGGGAACCCCACATCATTTTTTTAAAAAATTTTGGCCGGGGTTCCCCTTAATATCCATACCAGACCTGAAGGGCCTGGTATGGAATTTAGGGGGACCCCCCCTTGTCATTTTTTTTTTTTTAATTTTGGTTCGGGGTTTCCCTGTGGGGAATTCCCATGCCGTTTTTATCAATGAACTTTTATGTGTATTGTCTGCAATGCAATAGCCGCGGGTAGTTTTAAATGGCTTTTTTTCCTTCGAAATGTCATTTTGCTGTCAGGCTGTTCTAAACACGGGAAACATGCGCCCCTTTACAGGCATACTATAGACACCCCCCAGGTACGAAATTTAAAGGGATATTACACTTTTATTGTTTGACTTTAAGCATTATTAAAATCACTGCTCCTGAAAAAACGGCCGTTTTTAAAACTTTTTTTTGCATTGTTACATGTCCCCTGGGGCAGGACCCGGGTCCCCAAACATTTTTTATGACAATAACTTGCATATAAGCCTTTAAAATTAGCACTTTTGATTATTCATGTTCGTGTCCCATAGACTTTAATGGTGTTCGCGTGTTCGAGCGAACTTTTTTCCTGTTCGCATGTTCTGGTGCGAACCGAACAGGGGGGTGTTCGGCTCACCCCTAATCAGGAGAAGAAGAATCTTCACATTGTAATTAGTGTGACTTCCCTGATACAGTTCCTACTGAATGATCTGACTGTGTCTGATATTTTATATTGGGGTTCTGTATATCTCTTTCATGGTATCTCCATATTTTATCTCCATTTACCAGAAATTTGGTCAGGTTGGGGTCACTTCCTGTCATCCGGTACGGTCTTTGTCATCTACACTGGGCTCCTCATCTTTATAGTCAATGACCGGAGGAAGATGAAGAATGAGAAGAATGCGAAGAATCAGAGTGTGAGGAGGACAAGGAGAAGGGATCAGATGGAGATGGAAATGGAACCAACTTACTATAATGAAGGAACATAAAGATGTAACCCGATTCATCCTGGAAGTTGTATGAGGTCACAAACACATCTACAGAATGGAGCACCTTGCAGTACATGGTCATATCTGTGTCTCCTGCTGACCTTGTGTATTGACCACCAATAATAGTTGGAATGTAATTAGTTATAAAGTGATATAGATGTATACACCTGAAATGTCTTTAGTTTGTGAGATTGTAGATGTAGTGTCTTAGAGTGTGTGTAAGTAATAGCAGTGATGGAATCAACCAATCACAACATGTGTCAGATCAGGTCAGCTCAGGGAAAATTGTCTTCAAATGAAACTTCCATAGAAATTGTTGCCATGAATTGTAACATGTATTGCTCCATCTGATTGTACATGATATAGGGGGAGGGGGGCATACATCACAACATCTTGAGGGATGATGATGATGATGATGATGAGCCCAGAAGTGGGGTGTCAGCAGTTTTAATGTCATGAAGCTGCTATAAGAGGAATCTCAGACTCTCAAGACGCTAATTAGAGGAAACTCAAATCCAGACCATAACTGAACCAGAAGAGCAATTTGTGTAATTTTGATTGGTTGAAGGAAAATATAAAAAGTTCTGTCAGTCTTTCCTCAGAATCACTCACCGAGCCTTTATAAATTACATTCTACCAGCTGATGACACCTAGAGAAGGTCATCGACTATCCAACCAGCCCTAGATGACATCAAGATGTAGCTATTACCCGACATTAGCTGACCTGACCATCCAAATCACAAGGCCTCTTGAAGCTCTGAGCCATTTATGATTCCTTAGCCCTCATTTACATTGACTGCGGCTTTGAAATTGTGCGACTTCACCTGAAATCGCACTCAAAGCTGCATTTCAATGTGACTTCAGGTGAGACTTGGAAGACATCCGTGCAACTTCTATGCAAAGTCACACCCAATATCACCAAAAGTAGTGGAGGAATCACTTTTTTTAAAGCGATGCAGCGCCGCAAACAGTGTGATTACCGGCAACATGGTGCAACTTGTCATGCGATTTGGCCTGTCAGGTCACATGACAAGTCGCTCCAATGTGAACGATGGCTTAAGGACTAAGATTTGTTCATCTGTTATACTACTCTGGACTAAGATTTGTTCATCTGTTATACTACTCTGACATTAAAGGAGTTGTAAAGGCAGAAGGTTTTTTATCTTAATGCATTCTATACATTAGGATAAAAAACCTTCTGTGTAGTAGCCCCCCCCCAGTATCCCCCTAATTACCTACCTGAGCCCCTTCTCTCTCCAGCGATGTCCACGATCCCCTCAGCCATCCTGGATACTCCTGTGGCTGTCAATCAAAGTCAGTCAGCCAATCAGGGGAGAGAGGGGGCGGGGCCAGGTCAGGGCTCCATATCTGAATGGATACACGGAGCTCTGACCTTCTTGGGTGCCCCCTGTAGCAAGCTGCTGGCTGAGGGGCACTCAAAAGAGGGAGGGGCTAGGAGCAACAGAAGAGGGACCCCAGAAGAGGAGGATCCGGGCTGCTCTGTGCAAAACAACCTGCACAGAGGAGGGAAGTATAACATGTTTGTTATTAAAAAAAAAAAAAGCGAGCCTTTACAATCACTTTAAGTTATGCTTGGATCCGGGGACATTAAATTTGGATATTTCAGTTCGGGGGGATCTCAGTGCCCATCAACTGGCCTACGGGTCTGGGGACCTACACCTCCTTTTTCTCCCCTCTTCCTCCTTTTTGTTTAGGGGGTGTGAAATTGGATACAGGTGGCGATTATCCACTTCTCCTATTCTGGGGTTGTGAGAAGGATTATCTTTTCCCTGGGTACTCTCCGTATTACTTTGTACTGCTCACAGAGCTACCCCTGAGGAAGGAGCCAAATGCCTGTGAAACGCGTCAGTGGTTCTATGTGATTTGGACTATGCTCTATTATGTACAAATAAGTAGAAGTATACTGTACCCTTGCATATTTTTCTCATGTAATTTCTTATGTGAAAAAGTTTTTATATACACTTTTATGTGATTGAATAACATTTATATTATTTGTAGACTAATATACTTTTTGAGCCGTTATATGGGGGATCCTTTTCGCTATATATATATAGTTTTTAAACATTGAGGTTATTTTATTTAAGGTTCTCTTAGTCCACCTAGAGCTCTCTACCAGGAGACAGTGATGACCCTATTGTGCCCGGACAGTGGGTACCTTAACCACTTCAGCGCTGGACCATTTGGCTGGCAAAAGACCAGAGTGTTTTTTGCGATTCGGCACTGCGTTGTTTAACTGACAATTGCGCAGTCGTGTGACGTGGCTCCCAAACAAAATTGATGTCCTTTTTTTCCCCACAAATAGAGCTTTCTTTTGGTGGTATTTGATCACCTCTGCGGTTTTTATTTTTTGCGCTATAAACAAAAAAATACATAAATAAACAATTTTGAAAAAAACGCAATATTTTTTATTTTTTGCTATAATAAATATCCCCAAAAAATATATAAAAAAACATTTTTTATCCTCAGTTTAGGCCGATACGTATTCTTCTACATATTTTTGATAAAAAAAATTGCAATAAGCCTTTATTGATTGGTTTGCGCAAAAGTTATAGCGTCAACAAAATAGGGGATAGTTTTTATCATCATTATTTTTTTTTACTAGTAATGGTGGTGATCAGCGATTTTTATCGGGACTGCGACATTATGGTGGACACATCGGACATTTTTGACACATTTTTGGGACCATTGTCATTTATACAGCGATCAGTGCTATACAAATGCATTGATTACTGTGTAAACTACACTGGCAGTGAAGTGGTTAACCACTAGGGGGCAGTGAAGGGGTTAAGTGTGTCCTAGGGAGTGATTCTAACTGTGGGGGGAGGGGCTACGTGTGACACGACACTGATCACCGCTCCTGATTACAGGGAGCTGTGATCAGTGTCCTGTCACTAGGCAGAATGGGGAAATGCTTGTTTACATCAGCATTTCCCCGTTCTTGGTCTCCGTGAGACGATCGCGGGAATCCCCGCGGACATCAAGTCTGCGGGACCCGCGATCACACTCATGGAGGTCGCGGCGGGTGCTCGCGCACGCCCGCAATCCGCTTCTTAAAGGGCAATGTACAGGTACGTTAATCTACCTGTATGTGCCCTTCTGCCGACGTATATCGGAGTGAGCCGGTCGCCAATCGGTTAAAGTGTATCTCAATGAATGGAGGTGGACTTTGAGGCCTCGTTCACATCATTTCTGCATGCGTTGTGCAAGGGCCACAACACTGGTATCACATGAGGATTTTTTCTGCTCGGGAAAAAAACTGACATGACATCAATATTGGTGTGAATAGGGCACATAACTGACGCGCGTGAAAATTGATGTGAAATTGATGTCGGTTTTCCCTTCAGTTCCCATCAGTTTTCATGCATGTATGGTGTGAAGCAGATCAAGACATTAATAAGGTAATCAATTTATTTTGTATCAGTGTTATAATAAATATGCTTAGAAACAGATAGATGACATCATAATTTTACATTGAGGTGTCTCGCTATTTGTCATTGCCCCAACCCCCACCCATCCACCTTCAATATATCTGAAGCACTTGGGGTCATTGGTGATAAAAGAGACTCCGAAGTGCCATCACCGTGTATTACTATTCTGCTGGACAGGTGATGGGTTGGAGGTTCCTCTTGATGTTTCCTGAACTGAATTCTACTTCTTCAGGCAGGTAGTGAGACTGATTGTACTTCTTCAGGAGAGGTAGTGAGACTGATTGTACTTCTTCAGAAGAAGTAGTGAGACTGATTGTAATTCTTCAGAAGAAGTAGTCAGACTGATTGTACTTCTTCAGGAGAAGTAGTGAGACTAATTGTGCTTCTTCAGGAGAAGTAGTGAGACTGATTGTACTTCTTCAGGAGAAGTAGTGAGACTGATTGTACTTCTTCAGGAGAAGTAGTGAGACTGATTGTACTTCTTCAGGAGAAGTAGTGAGACTGATTGTACTTCTTCGGGAGAAGTATTGAGACTGATTGTAGTTCTTCAGGGGAAGTAGTGAGACTGATAATACTTCTTCAGGAGAAGTAGTGAGACTGTACTTCTTCAGGAGAAGTAGTGAGACTGATTGTACTGGGTGTGTAGTCTATACTGGAGCCTCTCACTAACATGACATTCCCGGGACGAGGAATAATTGTATTGAGTAATTCTTCTCACTCCTTGAATTTTGCTATTACTTCTTTCTAGTTTTGGGTGAAGGCTCCAAAAACCAATGGTTGGTCTCTTGTATTTTCTCCTGGGAGTAACCTTTGTCTGTAAATGTTGTCTTTAGTCTTTCATGTTGGGTGATGTCGTCTTCTTTCTGGTTACAGTTTTTACTGCAATTCTGAACTTTTGGGATATTATTTTCCATTGTGGAAGGTGACATTATATTGTAAAGAAACAAATAGAGCCCAGGGCTCAGGGTACATTAAGAGCAAACTGCAACAGCCATAAATCAATGAAGTAGTTTAATAAACCAATAATAATTGACAATAATGCCTAATGAATAATAAAATCAAAATATAGAAAAATGTTGCAGGAAGCACCACAGTAACACAAGATTAAAAAACACAATGACAAGGTTTTAAGAAGTTAAATGGTATAGCATCAAGTTTTAATATGTAAACATCAAGTTTTAATATGTAAACATCAGCCTTCGAGCAACAGGAGACCAGCAAAGGAGATCAGTCCAAAAAAATCCCCAACCGAAAACAATGGGTGAAATGGTGGAACCGGAGTACAGTACTTACAATAGGAGGCAATGGATGAAATGATGGGAGCAGAAGAAAGTGAAGAGGAGAACGATCACAACTGCCCCATGGTGTGGGAAGACTAGCATCGTACAGGGGAGCTCGCCGGCTCCAGTATGCTGTTGAGTGGCTGTGGCGTGCGCTGAGCCGAAGCTCCGCCGTGAGGAGGATGGCCTGGCTGGAGCTCCGTGGCGATGAGTGATGACGTCAGCACAGGGGAGCCGCCGGGATGTCAGCGGGTGGAATACAAGCCGTTGAGTCTCCAGATGGAGGGGTAAAAACTCCTCACTGGGACATGGTGACACTGCCCAGAGGCCAACACTAGACCTGAGAGGCTAATCAGAGGAGATATAAAAGTGCAGACAGGCTAAACAGAGCTCACATCTGTCAGAACGGCCTGGGGCTCTTAGGAAAAACATAAAGTCAATACAAATAAATAAAAGTTGATGAGATTCAACGAGAGATAAATAGATTGAATGAAATGAAGCCAACAGGGAGACTGATCAGAAACCATCTGACCGGGAGGGAATGATGGGGATAGAGTTGCTGGAAAAACCACTGCTGGCTAATGTGGAAGCTTCACCGGGTTAACGGATGGATGGATCGATGGATCGATGCTTGCTGTGGCAAGGCTCTAGCTGGGGCCAATGTCCTGGGGTTACCTTGACGACGTGTTTCGCGCACGAGCGCTTTGTCATATTGTAGATGGAGGTACAACCTGTTTGTTCAAATTGTTTTTTTGTAATAATCCCACCAAGAAAGTGAAGATATTCAATCTATCTAAGATATATTCTTTTTTTCTCTTCTTTTATAAATAAAGGCTTATACTGTATTTTCCCCCAATTCTAAACCTTGTTCATTCATTTTAAAGATCATAAAATGTTATTTCTGAATCTTACTGTAAAAAACATTTTTCAATATAAAATCCAGAGAAGCTGTGAGAGTTCTACAATCCGAGGGGAATGGAGGATAGAACTGATATTGTTCCTTAAGATGGTAAATACCAACAGGTAGTTGAACCGTTTGTAGATTTATTAGTGGAAAATAATACAAAATACAAGTGCATTGAAAAAGTATTCATACCCCTTGAAATTCTCCACATGTTGTCATGTTACAACCAAAAACATAAATGTATTTTATTGGGATTTTATGTGATAGACCAACACAAAGTGTCACATAATTGTGAAGTGGAAGGAAAATGATAAATGATACAAATAAATATGTGAAAAGTGTGGGGGGTACATTTGTATGGCGCCCCCCGGAGTCAATACTTTGTAGAACCCCCTTTCTCTACAAGTCTTTTTGGGGATGTCTCTACCAGCTTTGCACATCTAGAGAGGACATTTTTGCCCATTCTTCTTTGTAAAATATCTCAAGCTCTGTCAGATTGGATGGAGAGCGTCTGTGAACAGCAATTTTCAAGTCTTGCCACAGATTCTCAATGTGATTTAGGTCTGGACTGTGACTGGGCCATTCTAACACATGAATATGCTTTGATCTAAACCATTCCATTGTAGCTCTGGCTGGATTTTTCGGGTCGTTGTCCTGCTGGAAGGTGAACCTCCCCCCAGTCTCAAGACTTTTGCAGATTCTAACAGGTTTTCTTCCAAGATTGTCCTGTATTTGGCTCCATCCATCTTCCCATCAACTCTGACCAGCTTCCCTGTCCCTGCTGCAGAAAACCATCCCCACCACATGATGCTGCCACCACCATGTTTCACAGTGGGGATGGTGTGTTCAGGGTGATGTGCAGTGTGAATTTTCCACTACACATAACATTTTACTTTTAGGCTAAAAATTTTTATGTTGGTCTCCTCTGACCAGAGCACCTTCTTCCACATGTTTGCTGTGTCCCCCACATGGCTTCTTACAAACTAAAAACAGGACTTCTTATGACTTTCTTTCACCAATGTCTTTCTTCTTGTCACTCTTCCATAAAGGGCAGATTTGTGGAGAACACGACTAATAGTTGTCCTGTGGACAGATTCTCCCACCTGAGCTGTGGATCTCTGCAGCTCCTCCAGAGTTACCATGGACCTCTTGTCTCTTCTCTGATGAATGCTCTCCTTGCCCGGCCGGTCAGTCTAGGTGGACTGCCATGTCTTGGTAGGTTTGCAGTTGGGCCATACTCTTTCCATTTTCCGATGATGGATTGAACAGAGCTCCGTGAGATGTTCAAAGATTGGGAGATTTTTTTATAACCTAACCCTGCTTTATACTTCTCCACAACTTTATCCCTGACCTGTAGGTCAGGGATAAATACCTGATACGTCACTTCCGGTCCGCGCTGTGTATTTCCGGTTACGTCCTACGCGTTATGTCATATCACATTACGTCATATCCCTGAGGAAGTCATGTGATATGACGTAACGCATAGGACGTAACCGGAAATACACAGCGCGGACCGGAAGTGATGTATCGGGTATCGTTATCACGCTGTTTCTTTGCTGATGTTTGGCACAACAGTTTTTACTGTAATGTAAGCGGCTACTTTTTAATAAATCTCTTTGGCATTACGTTATTACCCTATTGGAGGCCTTATTATTATTTTATATGTGGAGTCCACCAACCACAGGGAGGGGTCTTTCCCCATAAACAGAACAGATCAACACCACTATCCCGGCTACGAGGATTACATCTTTAAAGGATACACATAGGCATATTTACTGTGCCGCTAAGGTGAGAGTTCTGTGAGCGGTGGTGTGGTTATCACGAAAGTCACAAGATCATCTATCAACTCATGTTCACTGTGTTCGTTCACATTGTATTTATTATAACAGCACTTTATCCACGTTTAATCAACACTTATGGACTATTAATGATTCACTGATTAGTTGTGTAAATATTTTTTATTTTGAGGAATATCCATTTATTATACACACCAACAATATTGTAGATTTTATATCATTTTTATTGGTTTATTTATATTAGAGGTATTGCACTGGATCACTTACACAATGTATTTATTTATTGTGCACTATTTATATCTAAATATAAGTTTATATATATGTGACCATGAATGCTAGGCAATCTGCCAATGTTCCAGACACCCAACTTCTAACATGTTATAACTTTTTTATTCATTGTCTATATTAAAATGTCAGGCTAACCACACGTACATCCTGTTCAAGTACATAGCTCACAAATAATCTTTGCACTTCTAATTTTCTGCATAAGAAAGCAAAATACATTTCTTCTTGTATAACATATCTTAAAGCAGCACTCTAACATCCTTACAAAATGAATAGTAAAACAGAACAGAATAGAAAATAAAAGAATAGAATAGAAAAGAATAGTAAAACAGAACAGAATAGAAAATAAAAGAACAGAATAAAATAGAATAGAAAACAAGGGAATAGAAAATGAGGGAATATAATACAAAATAATACAATAAAATAGAAACAAAATAAAAGGAATATGATTGTCTTCCAAAATTTGAATGGAATAAATTTGAATTAAAAAGACTAGGAAAGAATAGAATTGGAAATAGGAGGATAGAATAGAAAATAACAAAAAAATTGAATAGAATAAAAAAAGAAAGAATAAAACCATCTTCTGTAATTTGAATTCAGAATAGAATAGATAAAAATACAATAGAATAGAATAGAAAGAATATAACCATCTTCTGAAATGTGAATTTTGAATAAAATAGATTAGAATAGAACAGCAAAGAATAGAATAGAAAATAAAGGAATAGAACAGAACAGAATAAAATACAATAAAATAGAAAATAAAACCATCTTACTGAAATTCAAATTTTGAATAGAATAAATTTGAATGCTAATTGTGATTCGAATGCTGATTCAAATTTTCTGAATTTGGTTGAATTTAATTTGACTAAATTTGGAAAATGTGAATCAAATTTGAAAATGAATAAATTAATTCCGAAAATGAACTAAAAAATTTTAACTAAACAAAATTATTTCAATAACTGATAGAAACTTAACAAATGTATTCGTTCTGCACATGTGTATTGCTGATAAAGAAGAGATATAATCTACACATCCAGTGACAGGAATATACAGCCACAATGTAAGAGATAAATGTGGGGGGTGGGGCAGTACTATCCATAAAGAGTCCTATAGATAGGATGGAATGTCCATCAGAGGAAATAGAAGTCTGAAGAATGGATGTCATGTACTATAATCCATCCAGAGTCACCCTGTACTCCCCCTGCAGCGCCATCATCAGGATCTGGGAGGAATCGCACTGACACAGAAAGCACAGGGTACAAGCAGGTTTTAGTGATGTAAAACTCCCAATGAAACAATATCAACTTACACTCAGAATGTAGATTGTAGCATAAGAAATTTCTTTCCCCAAAGCTCCAGGGAGAAGGCAGAGCACAGTGGTGATCCCGGTCCTCAGACCAAGCTGTCACAGATAAATCCAGCACTGGCACTCTAGGAGATGCTCTTCCTCAGAGGAGAGATACAGGAAACCAGTCAGAGAACACACAGGGACACACATGGGGGGAATGGGCTGGTCAAGCAACGTGTTTCAGAGCTGTCCACCCCTTTCTCCAGCCTAATCACTCTATGAACTTGGGAGATATATATTTGGATTAGAAGGACTACAAGACTCAGATTGGCGCTATGTTGATTCACTTCTAAAGACAATTATTTTACAAAAATTATGTTAATACACATTTAGCAGAGTAAAATAAGTATACAAGTGTAACGACACCCCGAGTATGAAAGGGGTTAAAGTTATTAGGACATTCCATACCCAAACACAAAGGCAGCTACCGAACACTTCCATCAGCTGAACAAGGAACCCATACAAATAATTCTCCCCCAAGTACGAGACAAGATGCTCTGAGGTTCAAGCAGGAATGATTCTTTATTCAAACACGTTATACAGATCCCACCTCAAAACACTCCCCCCCACCCTTAGAAAACAGGGCGGGTTAAACTGTCCAATGACAATGGATACACAGTTCAGGTGTGTTTAACTTCTCATCATTAAACAGTCTTATCAGCAGGGAGAGCTGTTGGAGGAATCCCCCCTCCCTCCATAGAGATACACATCCTGTGATATCCAAGGCAGACAGACACAAGAGAACATTGGAATACAGCCCCACCCCAAACTAGCACAGCAAATAGTACACAACACAATGAGACAGCACACATGATATATACATATATACAGCATTGAGTCTGACTAGCACAGATCATAGTGGGGTTCTCATTCACCCTGTGCCCCTATTAGTGACTCCCGTCACATGGCTCCCTCCTTGTGGAACACTCCGGCAGACCTGGCTTGATCCTTCTGGGGTCAATTGGGGATGTCCGGAACTAGGAGGCCGGAGTGACGTCTGTTTGCTGGGACAACCCATCAGCATTGCCATTTTGCTTACCGGGTCGGTAGCTGATGGTGAAATTGTAAGGTTGCAGGGCTAAGCTCCACCGCAGCAACCTGCCATTGCCTCCTGAGACCCGGTTAAGCCAGACCAATGGGTTGTGGTCGGTGACTAATGAAAATTCCTGTCCATACAAATAAGGGTTCAACTTTTTAAGGGCCCAGACCAGGGCCAAGCACTCCTTCTCCATTGCCGCATAGCTCACTTCCCGGGGTAATAGCTTTCTGCTCAGGTATG
The DNA here is from genome assembly GCA_037952925.1 of Lithobates clamitans. Lineage (NCBI taxonomy): Eukaryota > Metazoa > Chordata > Amphibia > Anura > Ranidae > Lithobates > Lithobates clamitans. The sequence goes on from JBBGZY010002331.1 coordinate 113,608, forward strand.
CGATGGGGTGTTCTCTTCCATCCTCCCCAATTTGGTTCAGCACAGCCCCTAGTCCAAACATGGAAGCATCTGTGTGGACAAGGAAACGTTTCTTAGGTACTGGGGCAGCCAAGACAGGGGCATTTACAAGTGCTTGCTTGAGGGCTAGAAACGTGGCTTCACAAGCTGGAGACCACAGGACCTCCTAGGTAAATTTATTTTTCATCAGGTCAGTCGGGGGCTTGGCGATAGCACTATAATCAGGGACAAAACGTTGGTAGTACCCTGCAGTCCCCAAGAAGGCTAATACCTGGGTCTTAGTATGAGTTGTGGGCCAGTTAGCTACTGCCTCTACCTTGGCTGGCACTGGTCTCTGGTTCCCACACCCTACTTGGTGTCCCAGGGAACTGCACCTCCGCCATAACTAGATGGCACTTGTCTGGTTTCAAGGTCAGGCCTGTGGCCCAAATCTTGTCCAATACCACCCCTATGTGAACCAGGTGCTCCTCCCAAGACCCACTGTAGATCGCAATGTCATCCAGGTATGCACATGCAAAATCCTGAAAGCCATCGAGGAGCCTATCCACCATACATTGGAACGTAGCTGTGGCATTTTTTATCCCAAATGGCATGACCTTAGACTGGTACAGGCCAAACGGGATAACAAATGCCAACTTGTGGATAGCATCCTCAGCCAGGGGAATCTGCCAATAGCCCTTACATTGGTCTGTTGTAGTTAAATAACGTCCCTTGGCTATACGATCTAGCAGTTCGTCCACCCTGGGCATCGGGTAGGCGTCAGGGGTGGTCTTCTCATTGAGTCGCCTGTAGTCCACACAGAACTGGGTAGTTCTGTCTTTCTTATGCACCAGGACTACAGGTGAGGCCCAAGGGCTGTCGGAGGGCTCAATGACTCCTAACTGAATCATCTCCTGTATCTCCTTCCGCATTCCTTCTCAGAATGCTTCAGGGATACGGTAGGGGGGCTGTCGAAGGGGTGCTTGTCCAGGGGTCTCTATGAACAGCCAAGGTCATGTAGCCCGGTTTTTGGGAGAAAGTCGCCTGTTTCTCTCACAGAAGCCGCTTAGCCTGTTGCTTCTTTGTGGGGCTTAACCGGTCCCCTAGCTGTACAAGGTTAATGAGTTCAGTCTGGGGGTCTCTCTCTAGTAAGTCAGGGAGGGGTAAACTTTCAGAGTCATCCACAGCAGGGGCACATACTGCAGCAACATCCTCCTGCCGTTCCTGATACTCCTTCAGCATGTTCACATGAAAGGTTCGCTGGTTTCTTTCATCTGCGCAGCTGGCAATAACATAGGTAGTATCACATACCTGGGCTACTACTTTATACGGGCCCTGCCAAGATGCCTGCATCTTGTCGGTCTTCGTAGGCTTGAGCACTAAGACCTTCTGCCCAACCTTGAAGATACGCTGTACCATCTCTTCTGTCTCCCCTGGGCCACCTGGAGATTCTCCCTTAACATCAGAGACAGTTGCTCCATGTGGTCCCTGAGTTCCAGAACATCTGGCACTATGGGGGTCCCCCCTGCTCTGTCTCTCCCTCCTAGTGTCCTCTAATGAGATCGAGGGGTCTGCCGGACCCTTCTCCGATAGAGTGACTCGAAGGGAGAGAACCCAGTAGCTTCCTGGGGTACCTCTCTGTACGCAAATAACAGGTGAGGCAGGAATCTCTCCCAGTTTCTGCAAGCGTCCGAAAAGGTCCTTAGCATTTGCTTGAGGGTCCCGTTAAAGCACTCACAGAGACCTTTAGTCTGGGGTGGTAAGGTGAGCTCAGCAAGGGCTTAATATTGCACACCTTCCACAACTGCTGGGTGAGCACAGCGATAAACTGGGTTCCCTGGTCAGAGAGAATCTCCTTAGGGAACCCCACTCTAGTGAATATCTTAACCAGGGCATCAGCTACTGTCTCTGCTTCAATGTTAGACATAGCTACTGCCTCTGGGTAACGGGTGGTGTAGTCCACCACGGCAGCCCTCAAAAATTGCACTCGCCTGCTCACATTTTGCAAGTGTATTTTGAGGGCTGGCGAGGAAGGGCTGCCTGGAGTGGGGGGGGCGAGCACCGCCGGCAGCTTGGGTGGAAAGGGAGTCCTTCTATCAGCGATCACGGATGGGAGAGAGAGAGAGTGGCTTAGCTTTCATTTCACATTGCTGTGTTCCCCGCTGCTCGCTGTCAGATACAGCCCCTCCTCCTGGTCCCGGGACTTTGACAGACAGATCACACGTCCAATCCCGGGATGTGTGATCTGTCAATCAATGTTCCCCGGCCAGTGGGCGGGGCTGTATATGATGTTGAGCGGCGGGAACACAGAAATTGAAATGAAAGCTGTTATTGCTGTGTTCCCTGAACATGCGCTCTGAACATCCGGGCCGCTCTACTGTTCCTCGCCTCCCCTGCACAGGTAGGCTGCATGGTGGGCACAGGCTGCATTGTGGATGGTGCACACAGGCTGCATGGTGGACACAGGGTGCATGGTGGACACAGGCTTTATAGTGCATGGTGGACACAGGCTGCATGGTTGACACAGACTGCATGCTGCATGGTGGACATGGGCTGCATGGTGGACACAGGCTGCATGGTGCATGGTGGACACAGGCTGCATGGTGGACACAGGCTGCATGGTGTATGGTGGACACAGGCTGCATGGTGGACACAGGCCGCATGGTGGGCACAAGCCGCATGGTGGATGGTGGACACAGGCTGCATGGTGGATGGTGGGCACAGGCTGCATTGGTGGGCACAGGCTGCATTGGTAGGCACAGGCAGCCTGCATTGGTGGGCACAGGCAGCTTGCATTGGTGGGCATGGATAAAATGTTGTTAATATTTATTTTTATAACTTAATTCTGCATAAAACATTCAGTCTCCAGTCTGCTTGCTTGTCTCTCGGAACCACCTCCGGTATGCCTCCGGTGTGACGGCATACCTGGCCAAAAGTGCTTCTTTTACCAGCCCATAGTTCATAATCTCCTCATCTGGGATGGTCCTGAATGCTTCACTGGCCCGGCTGGACAATTTCCCAGACAAAATGGTAACCCATTCCTCTGTGTGCACCCGGTGTAGGGCACATTGCCATTCAAAATCGGCAAGGTACTCATCAATCTCCCCTTCCGTTTCAATTAAATTTTTAAAAGCAGCAAAATGTACCTTTCTCCTTTCAGTTGGTGCTGCTGTGACTCCTGCTGCTGCAGCACCTCTTTGCTCTAGCCAATTTGACTCCACAGCCCCTATAACTCGGTCTATGACGTCCACTGTATGGTTAGGGCCATAATGTGCCAGTCTTATGTTAACAGCCCAATCAAAACTTGCCTCTTCGGGTGTCCTGTCTGTTACGCTGGGCCTTTCGGTTATGTTGGGTCTTTCGGCTTTATCCATTTCGACTAGTTCTGCGATAATGTCCCTCTTCTTGCAGTTGTTGGCAGGTCGGCCCGGTTCTTCAGTAAGTCCTTGAGGGTAGAGCACTTTAACTGTTCATACCATGCTTCCATTGGCCTGTGTCCTCTTGTAGCTGTCCTTCTGGGCTGTGGGAATCAACCCGCTGCTTGCCACCAATTGTAACGACACCCCGAGTATGAAAGGGGTTAAAGCTGTTTAGGACATTCCATTTCTGAACACAAAAGGCAGCTACCAAACACCCCAATCAGCTGAACAAGAAACCCATACAAATAATTCTCCCCCCAAGTACGAGACAAGGCTCTGTCTTGAGGGTCAAACAGGAATGACTCTTTATTTAGAGATCTCACACAAATATATATAGCAGGATGAAAATACAACCTGTAACCAGAAACCTAATTAACATGAGCTAATGATCTAATCCTTTAGACAGCCTAGGTGACTCAGAGACAAGACCTTTAGGACAGACTTCCCGTCTCCTAGCTCACCAACTATACAATACACATTATCATACATCTCAACACTAGGGATGAGCCGAACACCCCCCGGTTCAGTTCGCACCAGAACCTGCGAACGGACCGAAAGTTCGCACGAACGTTAGAACCCCATTGACGTCTATGGGACTCGAACGTTCGAAATCAAAAGTGCTAATTTTAAAGGCTAATTTGCATGGTATTGTCCTAAAAAGGGTTTGGGGACCCGGGTCCTACCCCAGGGGACATGTATCAATGCAAAAAAAACTTTTAAAAACGGCCATTTTTTCGGGAGCAGTGATTTTAATGATGCTTAAAGTAAAAAAAAAAAAGTGAACTATTCCTTTAAATATCGTACCTGGGGGGTGTCTATAGTATGCCTGTAAAGTGACGCGTGTTTCCCGTGTTTAGAACAGTCCCTGCACCAAATGTCATTTTTAAAGGAAAAAATCTCATTTAAAACTGCTTGCGGGTTTAATGTAATGTCGGGTCCTGGCAATATGGATGAAAATCAGTGAGACAAACGGCATGGGTACCCCCCAGTCCATTACCAGGCCCTTTGGTTCTTGTATGGATATTAAGGGGAACCCCTCACCCAAATTAAAATAAGGAAAGGTGTGGGGCCACCAGGCCCTATATACTCTGACCAGCAGTATACAGGCGGTGCAAACAAGACAGGGACTGTAGGTTTGTTGTTAAGTAGAATCTCTTTGTAATTTTGAACGGGTACATTTTTAACGTGTTTAGCTCCAGCCAAAAAATCTTTTTTAAGCTTTTTGGAAAACATAGGGAAGGGTTATCACCCCTGTGACATTTGTTTTGCTGTCTTTCCTCCTCTTCAGAAGATTTCACCTCACTTTTTGTCCCAATGAAAAATGTTTTTTGAAAATTTGGGTTTTTTTGTGGAACAAGGATTGGAAAGCATCAGTGGAAAGGAGAATTTTTTTTCCCATATTAACTCTTACAGGAGAGAATTTCCCTTCCTAGGGGTAGATTTCATCTCACTTCCTGTTGTCTCCTTCCGTTTGCAAGTAGGAGTCGTTTGTAAGTTAGATGTTTGAAAGTAGGGTCCTGCCCTATATACTCAGCAGAAATTTGGGCCTTAGGTGTTGCTGTGGCCACAACACTGTAAGCCCTCACAGGGCCCTGCTGTGAAATATTAGATCAAGAATTGTAATTACATGCCCCTGTTGAACAGGAGCTGAAAAATTAGGCCTTAGGCACTGGTGCTGGTGCCACAACACTGCAACCCCTTACAGACACTCTAGTTGTAACGCAGGAACCAGCCCTGCTGCAAAGTATTGCATCAAAAATTGTAATTACACACCCCTGTTAGACAGGAGCAGAAAAATTGGGCCTTGGGCACTGGTGCTGGTGCCACAACACTGCAACCCCTCACAGACACTCTAGTTGGAACGCAGGAACGAGCCCTGCTGCAAAGTATTGCATCAAAAATTGTAATTACACGCCCCTGTTAGACAGGAGAAGAAAAATTGGGCCTTGGGCACTGGTGCTGGTGCCACAACACTGCAACCCCTCACAGACACTCTAGTTGGAATGCAGGAACGAGCCCTGCTGCAAAGTATTGCATCAAAAATTGTAATTACACGCCCCTGTTAGACAGGAGAAGAAAAATTGGGCCTTAGGCACTGGTGCTGGTGCCACAACACTGCAACCCCTCACAGACACTCTAGTTGGAATGCAGGAACGAGCCCTGCTGCAAAGTATTACATCAAAAATTGTAATTACACGCCCCTGTTAAACAGGGGCTGAAAAATTGTGCCTTAGGCACTGGTGGTGGCGCCCAGAACCAAAAATGTTCTTACAAGCTATCAGCGTGATGATTGAGGAGGAAGAGGATAATTACTCAGGGATAGTCACTCAGCATCAGCATAGGCAGTCTTTGAAGGGATCTGAGATTTCAAAAAAAATTATTCGGTTACATCAGCATCAGGTGCTTGGTAGCTGGTGGTGATCCAAGACTAATTCATTTTTATGAAGGTCAGTCGATCGACCGAGTCGGTGGACAGACGCACCCTGTGATCGGTTACCACGCCTCCAGCAGAAAGAACGCTGGATGCAGGAGAGGCCAGTAGCTCAATTGCATACTGTGCAAGCTCTGGCCAGTGATCCATCCTCAAGACCCAGTAACCCAGAGGATTTTCGGTGGGAAAGGTGTCCAAGTCTGATCTTGCCCCTAGGTATTGCTGCACCATGTAAAACAGACGCTGGCGATGGTTGCTGGAACCGATCATACCTTGGGGCTGCGGACCAAAAAACTGTCTGAACGCATCGGTCAGACGGCCACCTTCTCCACCGCTCCTTCTTTGACTGACCGAAGCCTCAGCAACACGTTGTCCAGAAACAGGAGTTTGTAACCTCCCAGTCTCTGGGAACGCATTGCACAGACCTTTCTGCAAGGCCTCCCGAAGATGTTTCATCCTCTGCTCCCTCTGCGATGGCAAGATAAGGTCCGCAACCTTACCCTTGTAACGTGGATCAAGGAGGGTTGCCAGCCAGCATTGGTCCTTCTCCTTGATACCACGAATACGAGGATCCTTACGCAGGCTTTGCAGGATCAGGGAGGCCATGCAGCATAGGTTTGCTGAGGCATTCGGTCCGGAGTCCTCTGGGTCACTAAGGACGACATGGTCCGCAGCCACCTCCTCCCAGCCACGTACAAGTCCATGTGTTTCTTGGGACTGATCCCTTAAAGACTGCTGCTGATGCTGAGTGCCAGGCTCCACCTCCATACAGACACAATCTTCCTCCTCCTCCTCGTCCTCTTCCTGTGTGATCGGCGGGCACGCAGGAACACTGTCTGGATAAAGGGGGCCTTGAGAGCTAAGGAAGTCCTCCTCTTCCTGCCTCTGTTCTGCCTCAAGTGCCCTGTCCATTATTCCACGCAGCGTGTGCTCCAACAGGTGGACAAGGGGGACAGTGTCACTGATGCATGCACTGTCACTGCTCACCATCCTCGTGGCCTCCTCAAATGGTGACAGGACAGTGCATGCATCCCTGATCATGGCCCACTGGCGTGGGGAAAAAAAAACAAGCTCCCTTGACCCTGTCCTGGTGCCATGGTCGCACAGGTACTCATTGATGGCCCTCTGCTGCGTGTGCAGCCGCTGCAGCATGGCCAACGTTGAGTTCCACCTGGTGGGCATGTCACAGATTAGGCGGTTCTTGGGCAGGTTAAACTCCTTTTGGAGGTCCGTCAGCCGAGCACTGGCATTATATGACCGGCGGAAATGCACACAGACTTTCCTGGCCTGCCTCAGGACATCCTGTAAGCCCGGGTACCTGCCCAAGAACCGCTGCACCACCAAGTTAAGGACGTGAGCCAAACAGGGCACATGGGTCATTTGTCCCTGTCGGAGGGCAGAGAGGAGGTTGGTGCCATTGTCGCAAACCACCATTCCTGCCTTAAGTTGGCGTGGTGTCAACCACCTCTGAACCTGCCCCTGCAGAGCTGACAGAACCTCTGCCCCAGTGTGGCTCCTGTCCCCCAAGCACACCAGCTCAAGCACCGCATGGCATCTTTTGGCCTGCGTACTTGCGTAGCCCCTTGAACGACTACGGAGCACCGCTGGTTCCGAGGAAGAGGCCATGGAGGAAGAAGAAGAGGAGGGGGTGGAGGAGAGAGGTGTGTCACAATCATTAGCATTTTGGAGGCGTGGTGGCGGAACAACCTCCAACACTACTGCACCTTGTCCTGAATCCTTCCCAGCTGCCAGCAGAGTCACCCAATGCGCCGTGAAACTTAGGTAACGTCCCTGTCCATGCCTGCTGGACCATGAGTCAGCGGTAATATGCACCTTACCGCTGACCGCCCTGTCCAGCGAGGCATGGACATTGCCTTCCACATGCCGGTAGAGAGCCGGAATCGCCTTCCATGAGAAAAAGTGGCGTTTGGGTACCTGCCACTGAGGAACCGCACATTCCAAAAACTCACGGAAGGGGGCAGAGTCTACCAACTGAAAAGGCAGCAGTTGAAGTGCCAGCAATTTTGCCAAGCTAGCATTCAACCGCTGGGCATGTGGATGGCTGGGAGCAAACTTCTTTCGGCGGTGCAGCAGCTGGGGCAGGGAAATTTGCCTGGTACAATCTGACGTCAGTGTACCAAAAGCAGATTGCCCACAAGTACTTGGCTGTGACACACCTAATTCTACACCTTCATTCCTCTCAGTGCAGGTCTCAGAGAGGACTGAAGGTCTAGTGGGGTTGGAAATCCTAGCTGATGAGGAGCAAGGAGAGGTCCTCTTTGTTCTTTGGTGTGGGTCTTTTAGATGCGCTTGCCAACGAACTGCATGGCAGGTCAACATATGTCTGATCAAGCATGTGGTACCCAAACGGGAGATGTTTTGGCCACGTGAGATACGCTTGAGACATATGTTGCAAATAGCAGCGGTGCGATCTGATGCACTCGTCTCAAAAAAGGCCCACACCAAAGAACTTTTTGAATAACGCGCAGAGACTGCAGTGCCCTGCACATGTGATGCAGTCAATGTGCTGCCCTTAGGCTGGCCCCTGGAGGGCATCCTGCCTCGTTGGTGATGTGCCGCCTCCTCCTCCTTTTCCTCTCTCCTATCAGGCACCCAAGTTGAGTCAGTGACCTCATCATCCCCTCCCTCCTCATCACTGGAGCAAACCTGGCAGTATGCTGCAGCAGGGGGAGCATGACTGCCAGATTGCTGTCCTTCTTGGGCACCCCCTCTGTCCGTGCTCATGTTACTGCCTTCATTGAGCTCAGTATCATCATCAGAGCCTTCCAAACGCTGGGCATCCTCCTGGAGCATGTACCCAACACTGTGGTCAAACAGTTCGAGGGACTCCTCAGGAGGACATGGTGGAGCTAGGGAAGGAGTCACTGATGACATTGAGCTGAGGGAAGAGGCCGCTGCTTTGCCAGACAAAGTACCCTGGGCATGGGTGAGAGAGGATGAGGAGGATGAGGACGGCTTGGTCATCCACTCGACCAAGTCTTCCGCATGTTGCAGCTCAACACGGCCAGCTGCCGAAAAAAAGGCCAAGCGTGTCCCATGGCCACGTGCTGATGAGGATGCACCGTCTCCACGACCAGCACTAGACACAGAGCCTGCTTGCCCTCTCTTATTGGCTTGTGACTGTCTGCCTCTCCTTCTTGGCCTTCCAGACATACTAATGGCCTGTAGCTGCACTAAGCTGGGATATATATATATATATATATATATATATATATATATATATATATATATATATACTGCAGCTAGCAAAATCAACTGCCTGCCTGTAGTATGAGAATACCACCAACCTTCTACAGGTAGCTTTAGCTGAACACTGTGAGGTGGACGCACCCCACTAATTTGTAGGTTTAGCTGAACACTGTGAGCAGGACGCACTGCACTAAATGTAAATAGTCTAGCTGCCTGACCGTGGTACTAATAGGATCAAAAGAACACCAGTAATTTTCTTCAGGTAGCTTTATATACTGTAACAAGACAAGCCTGCCTGTCAGTAGGAAGATAACAGGAACGGATCTAGCTGAACACTGTGAGCAGGACGCACTGCACTAAATGTAAATAGTCTAGCTGCCTGACCGTGGTACTAATAGGATCAAAAGAACACCAGTAATTTTCTTTAGGTGGCTGTTAATACTGTAACAAGACAAGCCTGCCTGTCAGTAGGAAGATAACAGGAACGGAAGTAGCTGAACACTGTGAGCAGGACGCACTGCACTAAATGTAAATAGTCTAGAAGATAACAGGAACGGATCTAGCTGAACACTGTGAGCAGGACGCACTGCACTAAATGTAAATAGTCTAGCTGCCTGACCGTGGTACTAATAGGATCAAAAGAACACCAGTAATTTTCTTTAGGTAGCTGTTAATACTGTAACAAGACAAGCCTGCCTGTCAGTAGGAAGATAACAGGAACTGATCTAGCTGAACACTGTGAGCAGGACGCACTGAACTAAATGTAAATAGTCTAGAAGATAACAGGAACGGATCTAGCTGAACACTGTGAGCAGGACGCACTGCACTAAATGTAAATAGTCTAGAAGATAACAGGAACGGATCTAGCTAAACTGAGTACAGTGTATATATATATATATACAACACCTGGGATGCATATCTATACACAATACACTGTAAGTGCAGCTAACTGACTGACTGTTCTGCCTAATCTATCTAACTCAAATCAAACACTGTCTCTCTGTCTATCTCTTTCAACGCCGGAACACACACTACACAGGGCCGCCGTGCAGGCGGCCTTATATAGTGTGGGGCGTGTACTAAATCCCCTGAGCCATAATTGGCCAAAGCCTCCTTGGCTTTGGCCAATTACGGCTCTCTGTTCAGGCGGCGCTGTGATTGGCCAAGCATGCGGGTCATAGTGCATGCTTGGCCAATCATCAGCAAGCAATGCACTGCGATGCCGCAGTGAATTATGGGCCGTGACGCGCCACACGAATTTGGCGCGAACGGCCCATATCGTTCGCAATTCGGCGAACGACCGAACAGCCGATGTTCGAGTCGAACATGGGTTCGACTCGAACACGAAGCTCATCCCTACTCTTGATTTTTCAGTGCTCGTTTTGGACATTATCGGCTCAGGGTTCTGACCTTTATTGTTGTGTCTCTTTCACACACCCTCTGCACCCTGAAAAAACCCCTGTTTAATGACTGCTCATTTCAACCGATTACAAGGAACACAACCTGCTGCCTCAAGTATACTCATGTCTAACACCTTTCACGCTCACTGGTGCCGCGAGTAGTCTGCAATCACTGAACTACTCAGCATGAAGCCAGACACTACATCCACCAAGATGCATAGTGGTGTTGGACTCCGCCCCGCACCTTCTGCTACAGCCCCATGGCTACGCCCACCTACGTGGACACTCAGGAATCGTTCTTCAATCAAGCCTGTCCCAGGATCTCTTCAACCCTAGTGACTCACCTCATCTCCTCGAACCCATCAAATAGACTGCTTCAGTGTTGCTCCAGACAGACTTACGCCACCCATCGGCTCACCCGAGACTCCAGAAGCTCCGGTCCACATGACCCGCTTATCCGATGCCCCTCCTGACCGGCTACAAACGTGACCCCCAAGCCAAACGCCCGTTCTCTTCTGTCTCAGCTGGAACCTTCGGGTAGTATCCCAGTGTTTCCCAGGTTCACATACCACATACCTTTTACTGTTTATTATATATTTTCCACAGCAGAACTTTCTTAATGTTTTTTAAATATGCATAGCTTACCGTAGTGGGTGTGAAACACTTAAAGGTCTGACATACTAACCAGAGGGGTGACAATAGGGGCGGCCCACCCCTTGTGTTTAGGCTGTACCTGTTGCGCGCCCCTCCCTATTCTCCATTCTTCATCCCTGGCACACACTACCTGCCAAAGCCTCCACCCCTCTTATTGGTGACCGTTACTGACCAGGTAGAGGGGGTACAGAAGGTAGTCTGCTCTCCCCTACAGGTCGGGGCAGGTAGTCGGTCCCTGGGCTAGCTAATCACCCACCCAGAAACTGTTCATTAGAATACGATCCAGTTACTCTGTTTTTAGGGTGCAGGATCAGGTTACAATACCCTAGATCCACTGCTCTTACTCTATAATCCCCACTGAGGTACACACAAGGTCCAGCTGGGCAACACATGCCTACACTACCTCCTCTTGTTGCTATACACCACTCCTATGGTGGCAGCTCATGTTCTCACTCCTTATCCCTACCTCTATCTGTCTCTCCCTGCCCTGGTTTAGGTCAACCCCCACATGGATTCGTGTCTGTGTGCGGCTTCCCTGCTGGGGACTCGTGCGCCGCTCACGTTCCGTACCACTCCGATCCCAGACCCTCGAGGCTGTTGGAAACTCTGATCTACACCTCTTCGGATCATTCCCCGACACCCGCACCCTTGAACCACACATAACTCTTGCTCTCTCGACCCTATGCCTCTTCCCTCACCCCTGTCCTACCCCACCCACCCCCCACCAATGGCGACCCCACAAGTCACAAGCTCGCCCCCGGTGGCAAGACAGCCTCAACACCACACTCTCAAACTATACTCCCTGAACATCAGGGGCCTCAACACACCTGAAAAACAGTCTAAACTCCTATACTCTCTAAAACAATCTAAAGCACACATTGCCCTTCTACAAGAAACCCATTTCTGAACGGACTCCATCCCCAAACTTAAAGACCGAACACTTCCCCACAGCCTTCCATTCCTCCAACTCAGAGGCAAAATCTAAAGGGGTAACCACCCTCATTTCAAGAAATTGCCCCTTTCAGGTGACTGACGTACAAAGAAACCCGCTAGGCCGCTTCCTCTTTCTTAAAGGCACACTACATCACATGCCCCTTACGATTGCCAACATTTATGCCCTCAATTAAGGCCAAGTCACCTTCTTTCGCAATACCCTTCAGCTACTCTCCAGCTTCCAATCAGGAACCCTTATGCTTGGTGGTGATTTCAATGTCTCACTGACACCGGCGGTTGACACATCGAATGGCACATCCTCTTTACCTTACAGGGCCTTAAGGGCGATCAAACAACAGCTCAGTAACCTACTACTCCATGACACATGGCGTACGTTACACCCCAAAGATAAAGACTTTACTTTCTTTTCCGCTCCGCACAACAAGTACTCTAGACTGGACCATTTCTTTCTTTCCCAAAATGACCTTAGGCACCTCACCAAGGCTACCATTGACCCAGCCATACTTTCGGACCACAGTCCCATCTCCATGACCCTACAACTGACCTCACCACACATGAAGACGTGTATTTGGCGCCTTGACAACTCCCTGCTCACTGACGAGATCAACATTCAAAGGCTAACCACGTGCCTCTCTAACTTCTTTAAGGAGAACTTCTCGCCAGACGTAGCACCCACAGTTACATGGGCTGCACACAAATGTGTCATTCAAGGCGAATTGTTCACTATGGCAGCTCACCGTAATAAACTTCAAACTGCCCGCATTGCTGAATTAACCGCGCACATCCGCTCACTCGAACAAAACCACAAAGCCTCCCTCGCTAACTCTGCCCTATCCGAACTGTCTCAGGCTCGGGAGGATCTCTTGGAAGTGTTAAATGCCACACTGAAGCGCAATTTCGCATCGACACAAAAATTATACTACGAGTTTGGCAACAAAGCCAGCAAACTCTTAGTGAGGGCCCTTCAATCCAAAAAGTCTTTGCACACCATTCACAAAATCAACAACACCAGGGGCGACGCAGTGGTTACCAATGAAGGCATCTTGTCACAATTCATACATTACTTCTCCAAACTCTACAACCTCCCAACGTCCCAACCCACTGACTCTACAGTTAACCGTCTGATGGCCATTAACGACTTCTTAACACAATTTGGCCCAACCCCGCTCTCCCCTGCAGATTCACAAACTCTAGACCTTCCCCTCTCAACTGACGAACTCCTCATAACACTAAAACAAATGAAGATGGGCAAAAGCCTGGGTCCAGATGGCTTTTTGGCCAGCTATTACAAATCCTTCCCGACCATTTTCCTCCCACACCTAGCCAAAGCCCTCAACAACCTCACACCGGACTCGGCCGCACATAACGACTTACTTGAAGTCCATATCACACTTATACCTAAACAAGGCAAGGACCCCACATTGGTCACTAACTATCGCCCCATATCGCTACTAAATGTGGACCTAAAGCTATACGCAAAAGCATTAGCCAATCGCATTCTCCCCTTCATTCCAACTCTGCTCTCACTTGAACAGGCGGCTTTTGTCCCTGGCCGAGAGGCCAGAGACAACACCATGAAAGCCCTAAACATTCACCACTGGCTCTCTAAATCATCTACACAAGGCTTCTTCCTCTCACTGGATGCAGAGAAGGCATTCGACAGGGTGGCCTGGGACTACATGGAGGCCACGCTACGTGCGGTAGGACCACCACCCCTTGCTTCAAATGATTTTGGCTCTTTACGCCTCTCTGAGGGCCAGACTCGGATCAATGGGGGACTGTCAGACGCCTTCTCCGTATCCAATGGGACACGTAAGGGTTGCCCTCTGTCTCCCCTGATATTTTTACTGACCATGGAACCCATGCTTCATAAACTGAGACTTAATCCCACTATCAGAGGCATAGACATCCATCGTAATCAATATAAAATGGCAGCCTATGCCGATGACATCTTACTTTTCCTTACAGACCCTATCACAACCCTCCCCAACCTTTTAGCTGACTTTGCCCTCTTCAAAACCCTATCCAACCTGCAAATCAATTTTGACAAATCTAAAGCCCTCAATGTCACCCTGCCGATTGAAACTGTCAACCTATGCAAACGTAACTTTCCATTTGTTTGGGAACAATCTGAAATATCATATCTTGGAATCAAAATCACTACCAAATTAAAGGATTTATACACCAAAAATTTCCTGCTGCTGCTCTAGACCATCCAAAGTGATCTCCAGAAGTGGCATCTGGGCTCTTTCTCCTGGATGGGTAGAGTAGCGGTGCTAAAAATGAACATATTGCCCAGAATCCTCTACCTCCTCCAAGCCATACCGATCAAGATACCAGCCTCCTTCTTCTCTTCCTTTAAAAATATCTGCAGGTCTTTTGTGTGGTCCGCCAAACACCCACGACTTAGCTGGAAGAGGTTGGTTCTTCCCAAGCAGTTGGGAGGCCTGGGTCTCCCAGACCTTCAAAAATACAACTGGGCATGCCACCTTAGGGTTAGAAATGCGCAACAACAACAACACACTGGAATAGATGTCAGAAGAAACTACACTCCGAACTCTTCAAAACTACATTATCAAACAAAATACTTTTGCTAAACCCAAACCTCACAACGGGACAAACACTCAACTCCCTAAACAAGGTATTACTACAAACAGCAGACTCAGTGGCGCCAAAACGCAGAACACCCATCCGTAAAAAAAACTTGAGATGGTTTAATGGCACTCTCACCCTACTTAAGCAAGAACGTAGAAGAGCTGAAAGAGCATGGAGAAGAAATCCTGCCAAGGAAAACCATACTAACTACAAAGCACTCACTGTGAAATACCACAAGGCAATCTTCAAAGCCAAAAAAGAACATTTCTCAGACACCATCTCAACTGCCTTAAACCGTCCGCGGGAACTTTTCAAAATAGTCGCTCAGTCAATGAACCCGACCTGCTTAGAGCCCCCAGCAAACGATACTCAAGAATTCTGCAATGAATTATCAGATTTCTTCATCGACAAAACAGACAACATTCGGAAATCAATTCATCAGAAAACAACAACCAACCTCACTCAACCAAAGCAAAAAGAGGATATCGACACGAACATCACACAACCACCGAATTTCTCTTTGTCCTCAACCACCACTGACACGACTAAAAACATCATCAAAAGCCTTCGAGACAGCACATCACCAAACGACATCATTCCCACAAAACTCCTGAAAGAATGTTCCGACATCTTGGCCCCTACCCTAACACACCTCATAAATCAATCATTCAAAGAAGGGACTGTGCCAACTTCCTTCAAGCAAGGCATCGTCAAGCCCCTGCTAAAGAAACCCAATCTCGACCCTAAGGACCCTAACTGCCGCAGACCGATAACAAGCCTCAACACCATCTCCAAGATTATGGAGAAAGCAGTAGTACATCAGCTACAACGCCACCTGGACACACACCAACTCCTGGACCCTCTGCAATCAGGCTTCCGCCCAGGCCATGGCACAGAAACAGCACTTCTCAAAATATGGGACGACGCCCTTGAAGCAGCAAGTGACAGAGAATCGTGTCTCCTGGTACAGTTAGACCTCAGCGCAGCATTCGATACAGTGGACCACAATACTTGTCCGCCTCGCAGAAGTTGCAGGAGCTACAGATTCTGCTCTAAAATGGTTTGCATCCTTGTTAGAGAATCGCTCTCAGATAGTGAAACTAGGAACATTCACCTCGGAAACACGGGCAATCTCCTGTGGAGTCCCTCAGGGCTCACCCTTGTCACCAGTGCTATTCAACATCTAACATCCGCCCACTTCTCAATATCATCAGGAATAGGGATGAGCCGAACACCCCCCTGTTCGGTTCGCACCAGAACATGCGAACAGGAAAAAAGTTCGCTCGAACACACGGACACCGTTAAAGTCTATGGGACACGAACATGAATAATCAAAAGTGCTAATTTTAAAGGCTTATATGCAAGTTATTGTCATAAAAAGTGTTTGGGGACCCGGGTCCTGCCCCAGGGGACATGGATCAATGCAAAAAAAAGTTTTAAAAACGGACGTTTTTTCAGGAGCAGTGATTTTAATAATGCTTAAAGTCAAACAATAAAAGTGTAATATCCCTTTAAATTTTGTAGCTGGGGGGTGTCTATAGTATGCCTGTAAAGGGGCGCATGTTTCATGTGTTTAGAACAGTCTGACAGCAAAATGACATTTGGAAGGAAAAAACCCATTTAAAACTACCCGCGGCTATTGCATTGCCGACAATACACATAGAAGTTTATTGATAAAAACGGCATGGGAATTCCCCACAGGGAAACCCCGAACCAAAATTAAAAAAAAAAAATGACGTGGGAGTCCCCCTAAATTCCATACCAGGCCCTTCAGGTCTGGTATGGATATTAAGGGGAACTCCGGCCAAAATTTTTTTAAAAAATGACGTGGGGTTCCCCCTAAATTACATACCAGACCCTTCAGGTCTAGTATGGATTTTAAGGGGAACCCCGCGCCAAAAAAAAAAAAAAAAAACGGCGTGGGGTCCCCCAAAAAATCCATACCAGACCCTTATCCGAGCATGCAACCTGGCAGGCCGCAGGAAAAGAGGGAGGGACGAGAGTGCGCCCCCCCCTCCTGAACCGTACCAGGCCACATGCCCTCAACATTGGGAGGGTGCTTTGGGGTAGCCCCCCAAAACACCTTGTCCCCATGTTGATGAGGACAAGGGCCTCATCCCCACAACCCTGGCCGGTGGTTGTGGGGGTCTGCGGGCGGGGGACTTATCGGAATCTGGAAGCCCCCTTTAACAAGGGGACCCCCAGATCCCGCCCCCCCTGTGTGAAATGGTAAGGGGGTACTTACCCCTACCATTTCACTAAAAAACTGTCGAAAATGTTAAAAATGACAAGAGACAGTTTCTTCTTTCTTCTATCTTCCTTCATCTTCTTCTTCTTCTGGTTCTTCTGGCTCTTCTGGTTCTTCCTCCGGCGTTCTCGTCCAGCATCTCCTCCGCGGCATCTTCTTCTCCTCGGGCCGCTCCGCACCCATGGCATGGAGGGAGGCTCCCGCTCTTCTCTTCATCTTCTTCTTCATCCTCTTCTCTTCTTTCTTCTTCTCTTCTTCATTTTCTTCTCCGGGTTGCTCTGCATTCATGCTGGCATGGAGGGAGGCTCCCGCTGTGTGACGGCGTCTCCTCGTCTGACGGTTTTTAAATAACGGAGGGGCGGGGCCACCCGGTGACCCCGCCCCGCTATGACGCACAGTGACTTGACGGGACTTCCCTGTGATGTCACGGGGAATGCCACAGGGAAGTCCCGTCATGTCCCGTGCGTCAGAGGGGGCGGGGTCACCGGGTGGCCCCGTCCCTCCGTTATTTAAGAACCGTCAGACGAGGAGATGCCGTCACACAGCGGGAGCCTCCCTCCATGCCAGCATGGGTGCGGAGCGGCCTGGAGAAGAAAATGAAGAAGAGAAGAAGAGAAGAAGGAAGAAGAGAAGAGGATTAAGAAGAAGATGAAGAGAAGAGTGGGAGCCTCCGCCCATGCCATGGGTGCGGAGAGGCCCGAGGAGATGAAGATAGAAGACGCCGCGGAGGAGATGCTGGACAAGAACGCCGGAGGAAGAACCAGAAGAGCCAGAAGAACCAGAAGAAGATGAAGGAAGATAGAAGAAAGAAGAAGCATTTAAATAAAGGAATTGTCAAAAACTGTCTCTTGTCATTTTTAACATTTTTGAAAGTTCTTTAGTGAAATGGTAGGGGTAAGTACCCCCTTACCATTTCACACAGGGGGGGGCGGGATCTGGGGGTCCCCTTGTTATAGCCCCCCGCCCGCAGACCCCCACAACCACCGGCCAGGGTTGTGGGGATGAGGCCCTTGTCCTCATCAACATGGGGACAAGGTGTTTTGGGGGGCTACCCCAAAGCACCCTCCCAATGTTGAGGGCATGTGGCCTGGTACGGTTCAGGAGGGGGGTGGGGCCGCACTCTCGTCCCCCCCTCTTTTCCTGTGGCCTGCCAGGTTGCGTGCTCGGATAAGGGTCTGGTATGGATTATGGGGGGACCCCACGCCGTTTTTTTTTTTTTTTTTTTGGCGCGGGGTTCCCCTTAAAATCCATACCAGACCTGAAGGGTCTGGTATGGAATTTAGGGGGAACCCCACGTCATTTTTTTTTTTTTCATTTTGGCCGGGGTTCCCCTTAATATCCATACCAGACCTGAAGGGCCTGGTATGGAATTTAGGGGGACTCCCACGTCATTTTTTTTTAAAATTTTGGTTCGGGGTTTCCCTGTGGGGAATTCCCATGCCGTTTTTATCAATGAACTTCTATGTGTATTGTCGGCAATGCAATAGCCGCGGGTAGTTTTAAATGGGTTTTTTCCTTCCAAATGTCATTTTGCTGTCAGACTGTTCTAAACACAGGAAACATGCGCCCCTTTACAGGCATACTATAGACACCCCCCAGGTACGAAATTTAAAGGGATATTACACTTTTATTGTTTGACTTTAAGCATTATTAAAATCACTGCTCCTGAAAAAATGGCCGTTTTTAAAACTTTTTTTTGCATTGATCCATGTCCCCTGGGGCAGGACCCGGGTCCCCAAACACTTTTTATGACAATAACTTGCATATAAGTCTTTAAAATTAGCACTTTTGATTTCTCCCATAGACTTTTAAAGGGTGTTCTGCGGCATTCGAATTTGTCGCGAACACCCCAAATTGTTCGCTGTTCGGCGAACTTGCGAACAGCCAATGTTCGAGTCGAACATGAGTTCGACTCGAACTCGAAGCTCATCCCTAATCAGGAAAACGGACCTCTGCTTCCACTCATATGCTGATGACACCCAACTCTACCTTCGCATCACCGGACAAAAAGACCTTCATCAGCAATTAGAGAAATGCCTCACTTTAATAGAAGACTGGATGACCATCAGCTTCCTCAAACTCAACGGATCAAAAACAGAACTTCTTCTCCTACACGCTAACAAAAATTTAAAAATTAGACTCCGTGGACACCTCCCACCATCCTCGGACAGACCATCTCTCCAAGCACCAAAGCCAGGAGTCTCGGAGTCATCTTTGACTCAGGAATGACAATGGATGCACAAATAGGATCAGTAGTTAGCGGATCCCACCATTTCCTCCGCCTGCTACGTAGACTCATCCCCTTCATCCCAGAAGAGGACAAAGCGGCAGTTGTGGGAACAATCATCAATTCCTGACTTGACTACGCAAATTCTCTCTACGTAGGACTACCCCAATATCAGCTTGCACGCTTGCAAATCCATTTCCCCATCCCTAAAGAGCCTACACTGGCTAACCGTAAAGAATCGGATCACATTCAAGACCCTCTGCCTCACCCACAAATGCATACAAGGAAACGCTCCGCTATATCTCCGGGAGGAAATAAAACACTACACACCTAATCGCAGTCTTCGATCAGCTAACCAAAACCTCCTCATCATTCCCAAATACCGCTACAAAGCAAAGGGAGAACGAAGATTCGCAGTCCAAAGACCTTGACTATGGAACGCTCTTCCGACCTACATCTGCTTGAAAGAAAACCATCAGGCCTTCAGGAAAAAACTAAAGACCTTCCTTTTCTAAGAAGCTGACAACAGAGAATGCATCTAGCGCTTTGAGGCGATTCAGTTTGCATTTGCAGCGCTTTACAAATCATTCATTCATTCACCTGACCAGACTGGTGGACTGGCATGTACGTCGCCTCTCCAAAGACTGGATCAAGCTTGAAGACTCCTTTATGAGCCTCCCCATAGCTGATTTGCCCTGGATCGACCACACACACACATAACCAAAGATCTCTTAACTCACCCGCTCATTGGCACCACATTATCAATATTCAAACTAGCATGCAAAACGCTTGCTTTCACCCCCGCGCCAGGCCCAATGACCCCATTGGTTGACAACCCAGATTTTCCCCCAGGATTGAAACTGAAAGACCCAACTCTTGAGGCACTCTCTTCACGAGCCAGAGCACATGAATTCTTCGTGAACGAGACCCTCCCACCCTACCCTACTCTATCTGCGCAACTACCCAACCATGACATACCCTTTTATAAATACCTACAACTGAGACATTTCTTTCAATCGCACCAACGCAACCCCCTTTGGCATAGGGAACTCACACAGCTTGAAATTCTCTGCTCCAGCACAGAACCCCAAGGACACCTAATCTCGGTTATCTACTCTCTCCTGTTTGCCCGACACAAGGTCAAGGATGACAAAATTGTGCGACAATGGGAGCATGATTTATCCATAGATCTCACCCCGTCAGATTGGGACCGCATATTCACCCTCATGCAGAAGGGCTCCATTAACGTCTCAACTCAGGAAAATAGATACAAACTGTTCTCGAAATGGTATAGGACGCCTGATATGGTCCATCACTTTCATCCCACCATCCTCCTGACTTGCTGGAGATGTAATGCAGCCTGCGGTACCCTACTTAATATCTGGTAGGACTGCACTCTCATACAACCATTCTGGTCAGAAATTCACCGACTGATCTCCCACATCACCACGTACACACCAACCTTCTCACTTGCTAGCTATTTACTACACCACACCACTGTCCTGCAGCTCCTACAAAAAATCCCTAACTCTACACCTCATCAACGCAGCCAATTTATGTATCCCGGCCCTATGGAGGAATTCCGCTCCACCTACGGTGAAAGAGGGTAGACAGAATAGATGATATGGAACATTTTATATGCCAAGCTAATGACAACCCGACCAAATATAGTACTACCTGGGCATGCTGGACACATTACAGGCAATCCCAAACACAGAACGCTTTATCTCCAACATCAACACCCTAAATGCTTTTAACTGTCTTCCACCACAGGTCCCCCCACCTCATTCACCCGCCACCCTCCCCCCCTCCCCTCCCTCCCTCACACCACACCTCCCCTCCCACATTGAGAGGAAAATGCCTCAAATTCTGAAGCTCCACATACCTACCCTAACTCTATATTTCTACGTACAGTACCTTACAAGTAAGGGCTCCACCCCCAGCTGCACATTCTAACCTCTACCAATACTATCACCTTAACAATCTGACTTTTTATCGGGAACCAAGACTAAAGCTTGCCACACCATCACCCCATTGGACGCACTTACTGACTCTTCCTGCACCCCGCTCTGTTCACAGCGAAGGTCCCGTTAGGGGTGAACGGAGCGGGGGTAGAACCTTAACGGTGTGGATGTATCTTCCATACTTTTCCCCTGCTTCACAATGCCAGGCTTATCGTACACTGGGGCACAAAATGCGATTACATTGGATAGACTTAATGTTTTCTCGTCTTTTTTTACCACTGTAGACATGCCCCATAAAACTCCCCCTAGCTTCCCACAACAACTGACTACCTACGGTCTTTAACACAAGGGCCTCTCTTCAATGCATTCCTTCACATCGTTCATTGACATTTTTGCTCCCTTCCTCCGTTTTGTTAACCTGTTGCAAATGTCTGTCTGTACACATTAACCACCTGTACTTTTGCTTGTTGCATTGTATGCTCTGTATTACTGGTAAACTTGTAAAATTCAATAAAAATGTTTTGAAAATAATTAAATAAATAAATAAATGTTGTCTAATGTTCCTCCTGTTCTCCATGATACCTGAATTGCCATATTTCCTTCTTTTAGGTTGGAAGGACCTCACATGAAGGCTTGAAAATATCCGCACTATGGAACTTTGTCTCATCGGTAAGACTTTTCCAGTCCTCCTGTCTTCTGGAGCCAAATACAAAGGGACACAAATACATAGAGAACATGAAGAATGGCTCAGTATTGTCCTATCAACCAGGAAGAAGGCATATTGCTATTTTTCATGCTTGTTTTTTTGTTCTTTTATTTTTTTATGACTATTTATTATAACCTGCAGCTTTCCATCTGTGCTTCTGTATTATGGAGTGAGATTGTGAATGATGTCTGAGGTTGTCCTCTCTCTGGATGCGGAAGTGTTTGTGCAAAGTGGTGTCTTCCCTGCTCTGTCAGACATTAAGATCCTCTGTGGAACATTGTAGATTGGAATGCTGATGATGTTGAACTTGGGTCATCCAGAATGGGGGTTACAGGCAGTACAAAGAGGAATCTGGCCCAGAAGATGATGGCTGTAACAAGGGGACAATGAGGATGATGGGTGAAATTGTAGGATGATGGGTATAACTGGAGAAGGACACTGATACACCACAAAGTATTATCTCACAGCTCTTTAGCCAACTATTTCGTCACACGTCTTGTGACATCACCATGTGTGCCTCCATCTTTGTGTCTCCCGAAGAACAGCAGTTGGATTTATCTCGATCTTATGAAGTATTTGTTATAGTTTATTTTTACAATGTTCATCTTATTTTGTATTTTAATTCCCCCCATCCCCTTTTCGATATTTGGATCTGACCAAAAGGGTTCCTGTAAAATTCATAAGATGTTTGTACAATCGCATGATAAACCTCTGCTTCATGTTGGGCATTCGTGGAGTCCACTTCGTGATCAGAGGCCACCCCATATAATAAGAATCAGACGTAACTGTTCTGTATTAGAGGGGTTTGAGAAAGTAGCAACGGAAATAAAAGACTGGATCCAGAATAGAGGCTACAGGAGGTCTACAATAGAGCAGGTGTATCATTTTTGCAAAGAAAAAAAACATAGGGAAAATGTATTAAAAGATAGCGATAGAGACTATCACCTATTTAGCACAAAGAAAGAAGACGTACCTGGTCACATGCTACAGGATGAAGGTGTTCTAGCTGCTCGAATTTGAGGGATACCCATACCGTACTGGTTGTCCATATACCATGAGACCCAGAGCCATTTTCGAACAGCACCAGGTTAGCGGCTATTCGTCCAAATGCTTTTTTAATACTTCACCTGTTCTCCACCAGGGGGGCAGGCTGAGATCCCATTGGCTGACAGCCGCTATCCAGCACCCTGTAAAAAATGTCATCATCATGGTAATTTGTTCCATTGTCAACCTGACTTAAAGGGGCTGTAAACCCTCATTTTAAAAAAAATTAAAAAAAACAAACATGTCATACTTGCCTCCACTGTGCAGTTCGATTTGCACAGAGTGGCCCCGATCCTCCTCTTCTGGGGTTCCCCGGCGGCGTTGGTGGCCCCGATCCTCCTCTTCTGGGGTTCCCCGCATCCAGTGTCCATGTTGCGTCCATTCACACAGAATGCAGGACTCAGCCCCTCCCCCCCAGTGCCGCATCATTGGATTTGATTGACAGCAGCGGGAGCCAATGGCTGCGCTGCTATCAATCTATCCAATCAGGACACGAGACACCAGGTAGAGCTGGTGTGCTCATTTCTGGACAGAGAAAGATCAGGTTCAGGTAATTAAAACAGGGGGCTGGGGGGGGGGGGGCTGCAGCACCACAGAAGGGTTTACAACCCCTTTAAAAATAATTTTATTCATCAGTTTAGGCCGATATGTATTCTTTTACATTTTTTTGGTAAAAAAAGAATCACAATAAGCGTATATTGATTGGTTTGCGCAAAAGTTATAGCGTCTACAAACTATGGGATAGATTTAGGGACTTTCTTTTTTTTTTTTTTACTGGAATCTGCGATCTGCATTTTTTTTGGTGGTTTTTTGTGGAACTGCGACATTGCGGCGGAGAAATCTGACCCCCAAATGACACTTTTTGGGACAAGTGATAATTATTATATAATACAAAAAAAAGCACTGTTCTTTGTATAAATGACACTGGCACACTAGGGGGTAATCAAGGTGTTTTACTGTGTTCCCTCAGCGTGTTCTAACTGTAGGGGGATGGGCTGCCTGGGACACCACAGAGATCACTGGGAACAGCATATCTGAGATGTCCCCTGTCAGAATGGGGATTCGCCTTGTTTACATAGGAAGATCCCGGTTTTGCCTCTCTGTACCACAACCGCGAGCGGACATCGAGTGCGCCAGAACTGGGGGGGTAGGTTCACGCTATATCGCATGCACAGACCGACGTACACCTACGGCGGTTCTCGCTATCCAGCCACCTTGCCGCAGTATAATGCCGGCTGGTCGGGAAGCAGTTAATGTGGCTGCCGGGTTTGCATTGAAGTCAACGGGGCATGGTTTTGCATTGCACCGCATGCCATTATCCTTCTTTTGTGATTTACTTTATGGGTAAAACTCTGATAAACCTATTTTTGACGGCCGATATATCAGTGCATCCCTGTATACATATGCCAAAAAAGGCCCCGGGTTTTGTTTTTTTTTATAATTTTTGCACACTTTAAGAATGTTCACAGTTGCCTTATAAATGCCTCTCCCTCCCCTTCTCCGCCCTTCACAACAAATGAAGCTCACTTTGTGTTGCTTGTCTGGAACAATAAAGTTTTACAAGCTTTGGATTGTATAGTGTGCCGCCGGCTTCTTTTCATAGCACTTACTGTTAGTCCGGGAGAAGGACTGTTTTGGTGACTGCATCCCACCGCCACCCGGTCATCTGAAGGAGCGACGCACCGTAAAGGCCTTGGAGTAGCAAAAATAGCTCTCCTTTCTTCTCATTATTTATTATATTGTAACACTTTGCTGTTTTTATATATCTTTTGCCGTACAAAAGGGAATCATCTGGACCTTCATATTTGCTGCACCCAGAACCAAGGAATATTCATTGCTTTCCATATTGCGATCAGTGTGACAACATTGTTATTCTAGAAGCCACCATTGTACATAGAAACATTTTATATTCTGCTTTTAAAATTAAATTTACACCAATTTTCTGATATGTGTAATGTTTTATATGTACACATTTCAATGTGTAAATGTACACAGTGAAGGTTTTATTCCTCACCTTGTGTCTCTTCTGCCTTAAAATGTATCTAAGCCCCCCCAAAATTAATATATTGTTGAATACCAATCCTCGGATGTGGTGGCTGCATTTTTTTGTTTTTTTTTTCAGGCTTTTTTCACCCCTTTTATTTTCCCTTTGTGATCCTGCCAGAGTAACACACTTCCTTTCCTAGGGTGACAACACTCGCACCTCCGCTGTATCTATGGAAGGTCTACAAACATGCCTGCCGCTGTTCATTTCCATAGTGAATGTGGGTATTAGTGGTTTACAGGGGGGAATATAAGATTGTATTTTAATTGTACAGCACAGGCTGGATATTCATAGATACTGGATTACAGTCTGCTACCTTTTGGGTAATCGGCCACTAGCAAAGCTTTTGGACACACCCCATCTTGAGTGTACCCCTAAAACCCTATCCCCACTCCATGAGATCTCAGGTTTTAGCTACAGTCCTGTGTTGATGGACCTCTTTCCCTCTATGGAGAAGTTTTTCTGCTTAACTAGCTCTTATTTTCTTTGAATTCTTTAACGCTTCACTGCCTTCTACTATAGTGATAGAAGAATTGTATCTAGATAAGTGCTACATCCATAAAACCAGACCTGGCCCTATGTGGTAGGGCCTAATGAGGCTTCAGACACTGAATCCTGCTAGAGTGATCACCTCACCAATGTGTGCAATATGTGTAGTTAACAGCAGGGTGCTATACAGGTCCAAGGCAATGGTTCATCACTGTGGTTCCCAAACCCAGAAGATCCTTGTAGGGGGGGATATGCCTACTATGATGGGCAAAAGCCTAAACTATTAATGGAACCAGCGGCTTGTAAAGAAGGTAGGATAGGTTTGCTCTATCATCAGACTGTTACTGTAGCCTTATAGGAAGTATTAGACATAAAGTGCATGAAAACCCTCACATATACCCAGTAAAGTGAACAGCCTCAGATGATACACAGAGATGAAACAAATCTCCCTGCATAAGTTGTACCTGTTACTCTGCTCTCTATAACTTTCTACACTCTTTGCAAAGTGCAGATTGTGTTAAAAATCTTTCTTCCTCTTTCAGCAGCACATAGGGGTGGGTGGCAACAAATGAGATCTGCAAAATACTTGCCATGCCTCTTAGCACATACTTTGGGGTGTCTGCTTTCCAAAAAGGGGTCATTTTTGGGGTGTTTTGTACTCTCTTGGCATTTCAAGGCCACTGAAACTGTGATAGGTAGAGGAAGCGACCCAAGAAAAATTCCACCTTTTGAAAGCCTGAAGGTGGTCATTGGATTTTGAGTCCATGTACGTGGCCAAAAAGTCTCTCTCACATGGTATCCTCATACTTGGGAGAAGTAGAAGAATGTATTTTGGGGTGTAATTCCACATATACCCATGGCATGTGTGAGAAATATCTAATTAATTTTGAAAACTTTGTGTAAAAAAAAAGGAAGAATCCAGCTTGTGACAAAAAATTAAATCTTCCTTGGGCTCAGCATGCCACCCGGCAAATTCCTTGGACTGTCTACTCTCCAAAAAGGGGTCATTTGGGGAGTTTTTGTATTGTCCTGGCATTTTAGCACCTCATGAAATGTGATAGGCATTTAGAAAGTAAAAGCTGCATAAATTCCAGTATATATCCCATAGCTTGTAGACACTATAACTTTCCCACAAACCAATTAACTGCTTGCCGACCCACGCACGCTGATTTACATTGGCAGAATGGCGCTGGTGGGCAAAAGGGCGTACAGGTAGTCCCTTTTAAGAAGAGGTGCTGTGGGTGCGCGCTCCCGCTGCGGTCTCGATGTCCGCCGGGTGCCCGCGATCGTGTCACGGAGCGGTAGTATGGGGAGATTCTTTTGTAAACAAAGCATTTCCCCATTCTGCCTAGTGACAGGACAGAGATCACTGCTCTCTGTCATCGAGAGCTGTGATCACTGTCATGTGAGGTGTAGCCCCTCCCCCCACAGTTAGAATCACTCCATAGGACACACTTAACCCCTTCACCGCCCCTAGTGGTTAACCCCTTCGCTGCCAGTGTCATTTACACAGTAATCAATGCATTTCTATAGCACTGATCGCTGTATAAATGACAATAGCCCCAAAATAATGTCAAAAGTGTCTGTGTCCACCATAATGTCGCAGTGCCGATAAAAATCGCAGATCGCCGCCATTACTAATAAAAATTTAAATGCCATAAAACGATCTCCTATTTTGTAGATGTTATAAATTTAGCACAAACTAAACAATATATGCTTATTGCGATTTTTTTTTTTTTACCAAAAATATGTAGAAGAATACATATCGGCCTAAACTGAGGAAAAAAATAGTTTTTTTATATATTTTGAGGGATATTTATTATAGCAAAAAGTAAAAAAATATTGCATTTTTTTCAAAATTGTCGCTCTTTTTTTGTTTATAGTGCAAAAAAAATCGCAGAGGTGATCAAATACCACCAAAAGAAAGCTCTATTTGTGGGAAAAAAAGGATGTCAATTTTGTTTGGGTGCAACGTCACACGACCGCGCAATTGTCAGTTAAAGCAACGCAGTGCCGAATCGCAAAAAGTGCTCTGGTCAGGAAGGGGGGAAATTCTTCCAGGGCTGAAGCGGTTACTATACACTTATTGGGATTTTTTTTTCCAAAGTCATGTGGCATTTTGGCCTCAATGTATGATGAAATTTGAGTTCATTGGACATTTTTTTATAATAGAAAGTAGAAAATATAATTTTTTTCAAAATCTTCAGTCTCTTTTTGTTTATATAATAAAAAATTGAAACCCAGTGGCGATAAAATACCACCAGAAGAAAGCTCTATTTGTGTAAATAAAATGATATAAATGTCATTTGGGTACAGTGTTGCGTTACCAGTTAAAGTAGCGCAGTGCTGAAAATCAAAAAATGCCCATGAAGGGGTAACACCTTTGGACTTCAAGTGGTTAATAAGATATTTATAACACACAGTATGGGCCAACTTATAGATACACCCCAAAACACATTCTGCTACTCCTCCCGAGTATGGGGATACCACATGTGTCTGACTATTTTTGCATCCTACCAGCATAATGGGGCCCAAAATCCAAGGAGCACCTTCAAGCTTTTAAAGGGCATATATAAGGCATCTCATTTCCTGACTACCTATCACATGACACTGCCACTGGGTGCCGCCATCTTGGATTGGATTTGGCAGCCCCAGCAGACTAATGCCCCGTACACACGGTCGGACTTTGTTCGGACATTCCGACAACAAAATCCTAGGATTTTTTCCGACGGATGTTGGCTCAAACTTGTCTTGCCTACACACGGTCACACAAAGTTGTCGGAAAATCCAATCGTTCTGAACGCTGGTGACGTAAAACACGTACGCCGGGACTATAAACGGGGCAGTGGCCAATAGCTTTCATCTCTTTATTTATTCTGAGCATGCGTGGCACTTTGTCCGTCGGATTTGTGTACACACGATCGGAATTTCCGACAACGGATTTTGTTGTCGGAAAATTGTATATCCTGCTCTCAAACTTTGTGTGTCGAAAAATCCGATGGAAAATGTCCGATGGAGCCCACACACGGTCGGAATTTCCGACAACACGCTCCGATCGGACATTTTCCATCGGAAAATCCGACCGTGTGTACGGGGCATAAGAGTTGTAACTCAAGTGATCCTCTAGTATTATTTAGCAGCTATTGAAGGATATGTAAGCAGGAGAGGGAGAGTGGCAGGGGAGCTGGGCCAGCACAGACAGTAATTAGGCACTCCTAGAAAAGGAGAGGGCTATGATGTACAAGGCTCTTCTAGACAATTCACTCTTCCTGCAGAAATCACATTTTCTAGTCGGCTCAGAACCACAATGCAAATTAATACAATTCATTTATGGAAAGGAAAAACATGTAATAAAATACTCGACTTTTGCTTTGATCTGCAGTCCCTTAAGTTGGTGACAGGGTCTCTTTTTAAACATCTTGTAAGAAAAAGAAAATGTTTACACATAAGTTGAATTCCAAAACCATCTGAAGATTATAAAAGGTTTAATAGTGCTCTCCCCCACCATAGGACCCATAGGAGGTGAGTCATGACAAGTCGAACGTTTGGGGTGTGACCTCCACATAAAAATTAGGCTTGGTGTATACTTTACTATAATCCCTTTACACATTTCCACCTGAAACTGGACATTTCATGCCAAATGTATTACAATAATGATTCCCCATCATTGGTGTCAGTGGGAGGAATAGTGCCCCATTATTGGTATCAGTGGGAGGAATAGTGCCCCATCATTGGTATCAGTGGGAGGAATAGTGCCCCATCATTGGTATCAGTGGAAGGAATAGTGCCCCATCATTGGTATCAGTGGGAGGAATTGTGCCCCATCATTGGTATCAGTGGGAGGAATAGTGCCCCATCATTGGTATCAGGGGGAGGAATAGTGTCCCATCATTGGTATCAGTGGCAGGAATAGTGTCCCATCATTGGTGTCAGTGGGAGGAATAGTGCCCCATCATTGGTGTCAGTGGGAGGAATAGTGTCCCATCATTGGTGTCAGTGGGAGGAATAGTGTCCCACCCATCATTGGAGAACAGGTGTGTCAGGAGGAAGGTGTCTCTGAAGCTCCTCCAGGTGATCTGTGTGAGAGGGGAGTGGTGGTGAAATCTCTCCCAGCTCTCCTGGCCCCTTTCTGGGAAAGCCATGGAGGCCAGCGGGGCCTCTCCTGCTGGAAGCTCTCAGCCATCTCCTGGGCCATCAGGTAACATGCCTGCCCC
Organism: Lithobates clamitans; assembly: GCA_037952925.1. Taxonomy (NCBI): domain Eukaryota; kingdom Metazoa; phylum Chordata; class Amphibia; order Anura; family Ranidae; genus Lithobates; species Lithobates clamitans. The sequence goes on from JBBGZY010002331.1 coordinate 143,204, forward strand.
TGTACAAGCCATGGCTGGGGATCTCTCTACCCCTGTTGAGGATGAAGTCTCAGAGGCCATCCGGGAGCGAGTGGTGGCCTGGATTAAGGTCCTGAATTACGAGAGAGACAAGCTGTACAAGCTCAGAGCGGAGCTGAAGCAGCGTGAGGGCTTGCATAGCCAGAGACGAGGGTCCATGGATCCGGAGATCCACTGGCCAAGGTCGAGGTGGAACACCAGGAAACCATTCTGGCCATGATGGAAGGCAGAGATGGGCCCTTCAAAGAAAAATTCTGTAATGACAGAAGGATTGCCAGGATGACAAAGATGGAGGTGCAGGAGGAGACCCCCAGTTCAGACCCCCTGCCCCCTCAGGGAGAGGTAAGCAGCCCCATGCCTTCCCAGGACTCAGGAGGCATGCTCAGGGTAATCCAGGCAATGGAGTCTCCTTTGCGGGGTGATCAGCTGGTGTTTCATGAAGAGGACATTACTGATAATGTGCCTGACAAGGTAAAGCCTGTCAAGCCCCATGTGGTGCATAAAACTGTTTTTATGACTGATACTGACAATGTGCCCAGTGACAATCAGGCTGCTAGTCCTATGTGTAGCAATGCTGTGCCTGCTGATGCTGCAGTGCAGCAAAATATGCATTTAAAAAAATGACATTCCTGCAGAGGAACTACAATATTCAGCAGAGCCAATTAACCCCCCTTTAGCTGAGTCTAAAGCTGTTTGCCCCACAGCTGCTGAGGACTCTACAGCACAGCTTCAGGAGACAGCTGGTATTGCAGCAGAAACTGTGACTATTCTTGATGAGAATGTGAATGTTTGTGTGACTGATAGCAATCATCCCAGTACCAGTGTGATGAACAATGGTCCCAGTTCAAGTGTGATAGACAGTCCTACCAACTCCGTTCCAGCAGTGAATAATAATAGTAATGTACAGACTACTCTGACTTCAGTGTGGGGCCTTGGCCCTGATAAACCTACATTTGCTCAGGTGGTATGCTCTGCTCCTGGTAGCTCCACTCCCAAGCAGGAGTTACCCCTGCAGCCTACCACTTTGGGCACCCCGGGATCTGGTCTTGGGTCTCTGGCTTCTGCTGGGGGTCCGAGAAGAAATGTGGTAATTCTCAAATGGGAAGGTGGTGCAATCCCTCCAGCATGGCGTGCAGTGGTGGATTTGATTCTGGAGATGGGTTTTGGGGCAAATGACCTGTATGCTCTAATACATGTAGCTGGGACACGGAATTATACCATTAGTTTCACCAGGCCAGAGGGTCTTGACCTGTTCTGGGAGCGATATGAGGCTCGGTGCAGGTCAAGACCTGAATGGGAAGGTCTGGCCCCAGTAGCGGTTTCGCAAAGGTCAACGGTGAAAAAGATAACCATCATACTCACCAATGAGAGTGTTCCTGCTCGGGACCTAGAGGTCTGGTTAAGGAACTATGGTGAGGTTTTTACTAAGCCCAGCAAAATCCTTGATGAGCGTAACATCTGGACTGGGGGTTGGTCAGTAACAGTCAGGTTGGCCAGGGATGGGAATGTTGTCCGTCACCTGCCCTCCTCAGCTTTTATAGGGAGGGATAGGATGACTATTTTCTACCCTGGTCAGCCGAAGCTGTGTCACCGCTGTGGAGAAAAGGGGCATTTGAGCTCTTCCTGTTCAGCCTTGACATGTTCAGTGTGTCGGGGTCAGGGTCATATGGCTAAGGACTGCACCGAGATGATCAGGTGCAACCTGTGCCTGCGCCTTGGTCACCCCTACAGCAGATGTCCTGAAGCCTGGCACAATATGGAGAAGGAGGTACTAGATGACTTGTCAAGGCTGGACAGGATGGAGGGTGAGGCCCCTGGTGTACCATCCTCCTCTGCGGTGACTGACTCCCCTGGTCCTGCTCAGGGTCCCAGTTCCTGTGGCCACCCCTCCTGTGTCTGTAAGTATTCCTTCTGTATCTGCCTCTGTGTCCCACCAGCCTACTGTACCCTCTCCTCATGTGTTAGAACCTTCCAAGTCTGTGCCCCCCGAGTCAGTCCCCCCCCAGGAGTCTACCCCTCCTAAGTCTGATTCAAAGGGAGCACCCCCCCCTCCAGGAGTGGTAGTGGGTACTAAAAAGGTCGCTTCTTCCTCTCTAAAGGAGTCTTCTGTAAAGACTTCAAAGAAAAAAACAAGAGATGAGGGCATCTCTGAAGCGGACCTGCAGTACCTGGAGGAGAGAAGGAAGGTTGGAAAGTGGAAGAAGCAGGTGGTGAGGACGGAACAGGCTCCAGTGCCTGTCTCCAACCGTTATAGGTCCTCTAATTGGGATATTTCTTCATCTGGAGCTTCATCGGAGCGAAGTCCCGATTCTGAGATGGAGTTTGAGGCAGCCTCAAGAAAGAGAGGGGCTCTTAGTTATGAGCAGCAGAGAGGAGCTAAGAAGCAATCCACCCAATAACCCAAATGGCGGTTCCCCCTCCGTTAAAAGTGGTGACAATAAATGTCACCAGCATTAAGTCAGTAAGAGCTCGTTCTATGGCCTTCTTTTTGTTCAGCCAATTAGACGCTGAAATTTTATTTTTGCAAGAGACTAGGCTCACCTCCTTGGCATATATTCATATGGCCAAGAGAGAGTGGAGGTATGGTCCATCTTACTGGTCTCTTGCGGCCGAGCCTTACGGCGGTGTGGCGGTGTTGTTTAATACCGGCATGGTAACTGTCCGGCGGGTTATTGAGGTGGAGATTGGGAGATGTATGGTCTTAGACATCCTTGTGGGAGGGCAGGACCTGCACCTAATTAATGTCTATGGGCCGCACACAAAGTGGGACAGGAAGTGCCTTTTTACAAGGATCAAGCAATTTCTTTTTACATCCCGGCAAGTGGTCTTTGGAGGTGACTTTAATACAGTAACTAGGCCCAAGGACAGGCAGGACTTCAAGGACAGACTGGGATATGATAGCGTTTTTTTAAATAGTATGGTTAGGGATGCTGGTCTTGTGGATGTGCACATTAAGCACCTCCCGGATGACACTGGGTTCACCTTTCATCGAGGTAATAGTCAGAGTAGGATAGATAGGTTTTTTTTGAAGGAGACCTCTGCTTTCTCGCCCCCAGTGGTGCAGGCAGTAGAGTTCTCTGATCACTGTATGCTATCTGTGGTCCTGAATGCTTCAGATGCCCCTCAGAGGGGTAAGGGCATCTGGAGATTGAATTCGACTCTACTCAAGGAGGAACATGTTAGACAAGCCTTTGAGGAATTCTTTCAGGCACAGGTGACCATCCTGGACTTTTGTAGCAGCAAGGCTGAGTGGTGGGAGCTGACCAAAAAGAGGATTGCTGGATTCTTCAGGGGCCTAGCTAATAGAAAGCAGTTTAATAAATACATGACCTACCAACGTTTACGGAGGAAGCTGGATATTCTTGTCTCGAGAGGAGGAGATCCTGGGGCAATCTCTGAAGTGAAACTCCTTCTCAGGAAATGTCAATATGACCGGCATGCCTCTTTGGTTCTGGAGAGGGACTATGGGAAGTACCACTCGCCTGGCCCTTACCAGAACTGCAAACAAGGTGTAGCAGTTTAAACGGTCGTTGGCCTTAAGGACAGTACAGGTTCCTTGACAAAGTCCAGGTCAGGGATTCTGGAGGTCGTGAGGTCCATTTATGCTGACCTTCTTGGGAGGAAAGAGCTTGACCGTGACAAGATGGAAAGCTTTTTGGACTCTACTCCAGGTCTAAATGATGAAGATGTCCCATTGATGAATTTGACAGAGGAGATCACAGTTGAAGAGGTGATGAGGGCAATTGAACAGCTTGCCATCAAAAAGTCACCTGGACCGGATGGCTTGACGGCTGAGTTTTACAAAGCTTTTAAGCCTATTCTGGCACCACATTTGGTAGAGGTTTTTAACAGTTGCCTTGCAGAGGGGGTACTTCCCCCTTCCATGAGGCACTCGGCTGTGATTCTTCTTTCAAAGGGTAAAGATCCTTCGATGATTGAGAATTGGCGCCCCATCAGCCTTCTTAATGTCGATAGAAAGATACTGGCAAAGATATTTTTCTGGTGCCTATCGTCAGTAGCAGAGTCTTTGCTAACTCACAATCAGCACTGTTCGGTCCAGGGTAGGAGCACCTTCACAGCGCTTTTAGCTGTCCGGGAGGCCTTGGAGCGATGCAGGGCTGCAGGCTGGGGAAAGTATTTGCTGACATTGGATCAGGCAAAGGCTTTTGATCGTGTTAACCATGAGTACCTGTGGTTGCTCCTTAGTAAGTACGGTCTTCCGGGTGGTTTTGTTGATTGGTTGAAAGTCTTGTATAAGGGGGCAGAAAGCTTTCTTCTTGTTAATAGTTGGGTTGGGCAGTCCTTTGAGGTTGGCTCTGGAGTGCGTCAAGGTTGTCCCCTGAGTCCCCTGCTCTATGTGTTTGCAATCGACCCTTTCATCAGGAAGCTAGAGAGCGGCATGTTTTGTAGGGTGCCAGTGGGGCTCCCGGGTGAGCCGCCTTTGAGGGTTGTTGCCTATGCGGACGATGTGTCGGTGATTGTCACCGGGGCGGATGAAGCAGAGGAGGTGGTCTCTCTGACATCACGGTATTCTGAAGCATCAGGCTCCAAGATCAATCAGGAAAAGAGTGAAGTTTTCTGGATGGGAAAGGAAGGTGAGGGGTTTGATCTCCCGGACACCTTTCCAGTGCCCCAGGAAAGAATTAAGATTCTAGGCATTGAATTTGGACCTGGCGATTATGGCCTCAAAAACTGGGAAGGCAGACTGGAAATTGCCAATACTAAGGTGGTCAGCTGGAAGAGATGGAAGTTATTTATGAGGGAAAGGGTTGATCTGACTAAGACTTATCTGATTCCGATCTTCTTGTATGTCAGCTTTGTCTGCATCTTGCCAGTGTCTCTCTATGCTAGGGTCAGTAGTGTGTTCTTCCAGATGTTGTGGGGGAACAGACTGAACCCCATCAAGAGGAATGTCACCTATCTATCCAGGAGGGAGGGTGGCTTAGGTATGGTCAACCCAGTTCTTTTCTTTTCACTGCTTTTTCTCAAGTTTAACATTGGTAATATGCTTGCAGTGGAACCTCCTGGATGGGTAGGCATTTTTAGATCTTGGTTTAGGCCTTTTCTGCGACTTTGGGAAGAAGGTGGCCAAGTGAAGAATCTCAGGGGTCATCATGGTCAGCTACCAGCCTATGTTGCTCCGTGCCTGAAGTTATTACGGCAGTGGCGATTGTCTGCTGAAGATCTCAGATCGGTTCTCAGGAAAGTCCTTATGAGTCGAGTCTTGAGAGAAGTCTTTCATGACCCACTGGCTTTAAGGGATTGCCCAGGCCCAGTTTTGAGGGCAGGGTTAAGACTTATTAATTTGGACAGAGTACCCCGTAAATTTAGGGATCTGGCCTGGTTGTGCTTCCATGGGAGGCTCTATGTTAGGGCAATTTGAAATTCTGCAGTGGGATGGATCGTAGCTGTCCTCAGGAGGAGTGTGCAGGTGAGGAGGAGAGTATGGACCATTTTCTGCTTCATTGCCCCTTTAACATAGAGGTGTACAAACAGGTGGGGCGGGCCCTCGGTGTTCCTTTCCTCTCCAGGCTTGGTTATGCTGAGTGGGTGTATGGAGCATTCAATACTGGTGGGGTTTTTTGTTTGGATACACTTTTTCTAGTTAGCCTAGTAGTCCGTTATTTCACCTGGAACGCACGGTGTCAGGTCAGCATTCGGCATAAAATCCTTCCTGTTCAGGTGGTGGTGTATGACATTTTGCATGAGGTGGAAAAGATTTGGGTACTTGAGAGAGACAAGCCAAGTCAGGGCGCTTGGTTGAAGGCATGGAGTTGTTTCAAGCCTCCCTGACTGCCAGGAGTCTCTTTCCCGGGTGTGGCTGTCTGTCTCTTATCACCCTAGATTATTATTTTTTGGATCAATTTTTGATAAATGGCTGAGTACATAGGTGATGGGTTGTGCCTCTTAGGCCCTCTCTGCTGCTTAATGTAAATAGTTTTCTAAAAATGTGTTGGTAATGGATTATGTATATATTGTAAATATTCTGAACATGGATGTGTATTCCTTGAATTTCTGTTGACATTTTGTACTATGGTTTTGTTTTTTACTTTTGTATAAAATTGGTTGCTTGATTCTTTTCAATAAAAGATCAATAGTGCCCCATCATTGGTATCAGTGGGAAGAATAGTGCCCCATCATTGGTGTCAGTGGGAGGAATAGTGCCCCACCCATCATTGGAGCACAGGTGTGTCAGGAGGAAGGTGTCTCTGAAGCTCCTCCAGGTGATCTTTTTGAGAGGGGAGTGGTGGTGAAATCTTTCCCAGCTCTCCTGGCCTCTTTCTGGGAAAGCCATGGAGGCCAGGGGGCCTCTCCTGCTGGAAGCTCGCAGCCATCTCTTAGGCCGTCGGGTGACATGCCTTCCTCTGTACAGGCTGATCTCTCTGCCCCTGGTAAGGATGAAGGTTCCGAGGCCATTCAGGAGCGAGTGGTGGCCAGGATAAAGGTCCTAAATAGGGAGAGGGATAAGCTTTACAAGCTCAGAGCAGAGCTGAAGCGTTTGAGAAGGCAGCGTGAGGGCTTGCACAGCCAGAAACGAGGATCCATGGATTCAAAGATCAAACTGGCTAAAGTCTGGGTGGAACCCCAGGAGACCATTGTGGCCATGATGGAAGGAAGAGATGGGCCCTTCAAGGAGAAGTTTAGCAATGAGCAAAGGTTTGGAAGGATGGCAAAGGTGGAGGAGGAGACCCCCAGTTCTGACCCCCTGTCCCCTCAGGGAGAGGTAAGCAGCCCATGCCTTCCCAGGACTCAGGAGGCATGCTCAGGGCCATCCAGATAATGGAGTCTCCTGTGCGGGGGATCATCTGGTGTCTGGTGATGAGGACATAACTGATAATGTGCCCGATAATATCAAGCCCCAAGCAGGAGATGAAACTGTATATTCTTGTCTCGAGAGGAGGAGATCCTGGGGCAATCTCCGAAGTGAAACTCCTTCTCAGGAAGTGTCAATATGACCGGCATGCCTCTTTGGTTCTAGAGAGGGACTATGGGAAGTACCACTCGCCTGACCCTTACCAGAACTGCAAACAAGGTGTAGCTGTTAAAACGGTCGTTGGCCCTAAGGACAGTACAGGTTCCTTGACAAAGTCCAGGTCAGGGATTCTGGAGGTCGTGAGGTCCTTTTATGCTGACCTTCTTGGGAGGAAAGAGCTTGACCGTGACAAGATGGAAAGCTTTTTGGACTCTACTCCAGGTCTAAATGATGAAGATGTCCCATTGAAAAATTTGACAGAGGAGATCACAGTTGAAGAGGTGATGAGGGCAATTGAACAGCTTGCCATCAAAAAGTCACTTGGACCGGATGGCTTGACGGCTGAGTTTTACAAAGCTTTTAAGTCTATTCTGGCCCCACATTTGGTAGAGGTTTTCAACAGTTGCCTTGCTGATGGGGTACTTCCCCCTTCCATGAGGCACTCAGCTGTGATTCTTCTTTCAAAGAGTAAAGATCCTTCGATGATTGAGAATTGGCGCCCCATCAGCCTTCTTAATGTTGATAGAAAGATACTGGCAAAGATCATTTTCTGGCGCCTATCGTCAGTAGCAGAGTCTTTGCTTTCTCGCCATCAGCACTGTTCGGTCCAGGGTAGATGCATCTTCACAGCAGTTTTAGATGTCCGGGAGGCCTTGGAGCAATGCAGGGCTGCAGGCTGGGGAAAGTATTTGCTGACATTGGATCAGGCAAAGGCTTTTGATCGTGTTAACCATGAGTACCTGTGGTTGCTCCTTAGTAAGTCTGGTCAGCTGGGTGGTTTTGTCGATTGGTTAAAAGTCTTGTATAAGGGGGCAGAGAGCTTTCCTCTTGTTAATGGTTGGGTTGGGCAGTCCTTTGAGGTTGGCTCCAGGGGAAGAAGTCACGTGATCGGTGATGACACGTGTAGGGACGGAATAGGCTGTTTCACATTGCTAGACACAGAACGAGTTTGCTGCTCGTAGGAGAGAGGTTTGCTCTGCATTGTTTTTATGTGAGTACATCTACTTAAAGATTTTTAATAAAGCATTACCTGGTTAAGACATACTTCACTATCAAGTACCTTTGTCCTGCATATTCCTGTACATACATACCTGAGATGTGGAGGCTGAGCTAGGATCCGCGCTGGTCCAGGACCCCTGATAGGACCATAGCCACTTGTAATCAGCTGCCATTAGGATAACCCAACACCGGCAAGCGTGGATATAGGGACACAATGGAGGCTCAGGACCTGGCGTTTTAGCTACAATTCATGCGGTTGACCTAGCACCACTAGGTAAGGGGCCACTGCTTACATTAGTGTTTTATGCACAAAGAGGACACGGAGTGAATCGCATCCCAGACACCCCACTGTTTTGTTGAATACACCAGAACTTGCTTTTACACCTTCAATGACTTTTACACTGGCACTTTAAGTTTGCTGCACTTACTGGCATGTCATTGGTCATTTGTTTCGCAGGCCAGCACAATATATTTTACATCACTATTATTGGGACATTTATTTATATTATTTATCATCCATATTGCGTTGGATTGATGTGTTTTATTTGCGATATCTAGATCACCTTTAAGCACTGGCACTTTGTACGTTTTGCACCATTTATAAGGATATGTTTTTGATGGTTATTTCTGATTTATTCTATGTATTTGTATTTAGAATTATTCACATGAAGTAGTGTTTATGTCCCTTTGTGCACCTACACATGATTATCTAGATTTATATGTTTTTAGTGTCAACACTTATTTATGCGATTTTACATGCGATTTTTTTTTTTTTTGTCATTTAGTATATACCAACTGAAAAGGATTTTTTATGCACTTTTTTTCACATACACAGGATGCTGATCATTAAGACTTGAATGTTTTTAGTGTCAACACTTATTTATGCGATTTATGTTATTATGCGATTTTAAGTCATTTTATTAATTGACCACAGACAGAGATTTACAGCTTTCTTCTGGTTAGCGCAGCACCTCCCCCCCTATACCTCAAAAGATCAATAGTGCCCCATCAATGGTGTCAGTGGGAGGAATAGTGCCCCATCATTGGTGTCAGTTGGAGGAATAGTCACATTTCTATTGAAACAAGTGTTAGAATTCATCTCTGGGAGAGAAGTGAAATCTTTTTGTAGCTGTTATTTGATGGTGTAATATTCTCGTCTCTCTATAATTGGCATAGAATGGGGATGAGAGATATTCTGCCACCTCTGTGCATGATGTGTGGTTGTCCTGTAGACTCGTCCCCCAGAAATGACCTAACCACATAGTTTCCTCTCTATACATTCTCTATCTGTTTCATTTGCTGCATGAGAGCCCCATTCACCATGAGATCCCAGACTCATCTTCTCCTGCTCTGTGTCCTCCTCCAAGCCTCTTCTGGTGAGTATAGACATTCTGGGCTTTTCTAGGATTCTGAAGGGGTTGTCCAGTCTTATATACATTGTATACTTTTATTGATCTGGGCTGTATATCATGGCTGTAACCATGGAGAATATTCTATATAACTGAACCAGCTTGGGGAAGTATTTTATAGCAAATAGAAAGTTTGGAGTTTAAATAAACCGATCATCATTTGCCAGCGCGTGATGACATCACTCCAAAGGAAACTATCATCATTGTCCAGCGTGTGATGACATCACTCCAAAGGCATTTTATTGCAGAGCAGCCATTGCAGATTGCTAGCTGTTTGTAAAGCCCCATACACACGATAGGACTTTTTACAAATTTTCCCTTGGATTTTCATACAAAGGGCGTTGGCCATAAGTTTGTATTGCATACAGACGGCAGGACTTTTTCAGCCAACTTTCACCAAATAACCTGGTTTTTCAGCTCTTTACCACCACCCTTTGGTCAATTTCTGTATTGTTGTCTGATATTGTGTCAATCTCGCCACTTTTATCGGTGAGATTGACACCTTGTGAGCCGGGTTCACACTGGTGCGGGGATCCAACTTGAATCCCCGCCAATGCCAGGCACTGTGTTTGGTATGAATCTTGAGGGGGAACTCCACGCCAAATTTTAAATAAAAAACCGGCATGGGCTCTTCTCCAGGTGCATACCAGGCCCTTAGATCTAGTATGGATTTTAAGGGGAACCCCCTACGAGGAAAAAACAGCGTGGGGGTTCCCCCAAAATCCATACCAGACCCTTATCCAAGCACGCAGCCTGGCCAGTCAGGAAAGGGGGTGGGGATGAGCGAGCACCCCCCCTCCTGAGCCATACTAGGCCGCATGCCCTCTACATGGGGGGGTGGGTGCTTTGGGGGAGGGGGGTGCCCTGCGGCTCCCCCCTCCCCCAAAGCACCTTGTCCCCATGTTGATGAGGACAAGGGCCTCTTCCTGACAATCCTGGCCGTTGGTTGTCGGGGTCTGCGGGCGCGGGGCTTATCGGAATCCGGGAGCCCCCTTTAACAAGGGGGCCCCCAGATCCCAGCCCCCCACCCTTTGTGAATGAGTATGGGGTACATCGTACCCCTACCCATTCACCTAGGGAAAAAAGTGTCAATAAAAAAACACACTACACAGGTTTTTAAAGTAATTTATTAGGCAGCTCCAGGGGTCTTCTTCCGACTCCAGGGGTCTCCGGATTTTCTGCTGCTCCTCCGCTATCTTCTTCCGCTATTTTGCTAGCGGTGGCCCAGACTTCTGGATCGTTTTCTTTCCTCTTCTTTTCTTCTGATGTTGACACAACGCTCTCTCCAGCTGGAATGCTCTCTGAGCGCTCCGCAATGGACTTATATAGGCGGTGACCCCGCCCCCTTATGAGGTCACAGTCCTGGGGCATGCTGGGACTGTGAACTCATAAGGGGGAATGGTCATGTCATCCGATGACCACGCACCCTTATGAAGTCACAGTCCCAGCATGCCCCGGGACTGTGACCTCAAAAGGGGGCGGGGTCAACTGCCTATATAAGTCCATTGTGGAGCGCTCAGAGAGCATTCCAGCTGGAGAGAGCCTCATGTTAACATCGGAAGAAGAGAAGAGGGAAGAAGACGATCCAGAAGTCCGGGCCACCGCTAGCAAAAGAGCGGCAGAAGATAGCGGAGGAGCCGGCAGAAGATCCGGACACCGGAAGAAGATGCCAGAGAAAACCCCCAAAGTCGGAAGAAGACCCCCGAAGTCGGAAGAAGACCCCCGGAGTCGGAAGAAGACTCCCCCGGTGCTGCCTAATAAATTACCGTATTTATCGGCATATAACAGGCACTTTTTTCCCCTGAAAATCAGGGGAAAATCGTGGGTGCGTGTTATAGGCCGACCCCCCCCCCCAATTGTGTGTGATCGGAGCGATCGCGGCAATTGCCGCGATCGCTGACGACATACACAGCCGTGTGTATTCAAATACGGCGCAGAGACTGCAGGGACTCGGCGGAGCGGAGCTACACATAGCCGAGAGTCTTCGGGTTTTCTCGGCGCCGCTTACAGTCCCGCCCATAGGGTGGAACTGGGCGGGACTGTAAGCGGCGCCGAGAAAACCCGAAGACTCTCGGCTATGTGTATCAGCGCTCCGCCGAGTCCCTGCAGTCTCGGCGCCATATTTAAAATTTACACAGGGCTGTGTATGACGGCAGGGATCGCGGCGATCCCACAAAGCTGCACGGGGGCAAGGCTGCACGGGGGGGCAAGGCTGCACTGGGGCAAGGCTGCATGGGGGCAAAGCTGCACTGGGGCAAGGCTGCATGGGGGCAAAGCTGCACTGGGGCAAGGCTGCATGGGGGCAAAGCTGCACTGGGGCAAGGCTGCATTGGAGAAAGGCTGCACTGACATGGCTGCACTGACATTGCTGCACTGACAATTCTGCACTGGGGCAAAGCTGCACTGACAAGGCTGCAATGGACACTGGGGCAAGGCTGCACTGACACTGACAAGGCTGCAGATGGACACCGATAACGCGGCATTGATGGGCATTTTAATGTAAGTTTTTCTTCCTTAAACTTTACTCCTAAAAGTTTTTTTCCTTAAAATTCCCTCCTTAACTTGGGTGCGTGTTATACGCCGGCGCGTGTTATACGCCGGCGCGTGTTATACGCCGATAAATACGGTACTTTAAAAACCTGTGTACTGTGTTTTTTATTGACACTTTTTTCCCTAGGTGAATCAGTGAACCCCATACTCATTCACAAAGGGTGGGGGGCCGGAATCTGGGGGCCCCCTTTTTAAAGGGGGTTCCCGGATTCTGATAAGCCCCCCGCTTGCAGACCCTGACAACCAACTGCCAGGGTTGTCAGGAAGAGGCCCTTGTCCTCATCAACATGGGGACAAGGTGCTTCAGGGTGGGGGGCCGCAGGGTGCCCCCCTCTCCCAAAGCACCCACCCCCCATGTTAAAAGCATGCGGCCTGGTACGGTTCAGGAGGGGGGGCGCTCGCTCGTCCCCATCCCCATTTCCTGACAGGCTGGGCTGCGTGCTCAGATAAGGGTCTGGTATGGATTTTGGGGGGGACCCCACGCCGTTTTTTTGGCGTAGAGGGTTCCCCTTAAAATCCATACCAGACCGAAGGGCCTGGTATTCCCCCAAAGGGGAATTCCCTTTCGCACCCGCCGCAGTAGGAAAATGTGTTTTTCCTATTGCAGCCAGCGCGGGAAACATTCTCATGGCTGCGTACTGTAGTTTGTACAAAAGTCCGATGCTTTTATGTACACACGATCGGACTTTGCTCCATCGGACTTTTGTTGCCGGAAAATTTGTGCATTCGCACAGCCAACAAAAGTCTGATGGAAACAGAAAAAGTTTGTCCAATGGAGCGTACACACGGTCGGATGTTGCTCCAAAACAGCTAATTTACATGTTTGTTGTCAAAAAGTCTGATTGTGTGTACAGGCCTTTACAATGGAACTTCTGGTCCTATCTAGAACCAGAGCAGCAAACAAAATCTCTGTCCCTGTTCAGACCACGGTCTGGAGTTTGGGATTTGTTTATAGATTGTCATTCCACCAGCCTCTTTTTCTGTGATTTGAAGTTCCTCATCAGTGATATGATCCTGAGATCATTGTGTCCTCTGCTGCAGAAATGGGCCGCTACAGAAACATTCATTTTATTGTTGGTAGTTGTGAATCTATGAAAGTTCCTTCCCTGGCGAAGAGTTTGTCCGGTCTCCTCAATCTATGATGGACCTCTGACAACAAAACTCCTCCTATTCCAACCCTACAAAATGTGTGAAGCGCGTTTGGATGCCATTCATTCATAAAATCATCACCGGAATCATTAATAATTGATTACATTAACACTGAAAGAAAGCACAGAGCATTAGGAGGACAGAAGGAGTAGACATATTTATTGCACAGCTGGGTTGGGGGTCTGATCAGTGATGGGTTGGTTGTAGGATGCTTTGATCTGTTCATAAAAAATTACTAATATTGTTACAATGTATCAGGGCCATCTTAATGAGGGCACACCTGGGCACTGCCCAGGGGCCCCAGCTGCATGGGGGGCCCCTGCACTTTCCCCAAAGAAGCTGCTCCCTGAGCCCACGCTGCCCTGAAATTGGGTGCCCCATGCTGGCACTGAGAGTGATGAATTCACAGGGGAGGCAGGCTGGCAGCGGTGCGCTGTGCTGTGCAGAACGATACCTATTATTTCACAGCCAGCAAGGAGGAGAAGGGCAGGAGTGCCAGTGATGCTCTGACCCCACCCCATGCAGCTTGAATGCTCAGGACTCGGGGGGCCGCAGGGTAGGAGCTGGAGTGGAGCTGCTGAGTCGGTAGCACTGAGAGCCCACCTGTGGAAGTGGCATTGTGGATGGTGTCATGGTGAGCCCAGCTCTCCAGCACTGTTTGTACCGAAGGGCTTGGAATGCCCAGAGGGATGTTCCCTCCTCCACCCCTCTTTCTGCCTGCTTGATTGGTATAGGTGAGTCCAGTCCTGGAGGTGGGCACATAGCCAAAAGTTTACACGCACTGTATCTCCACTGGAAAAGGGGGTACTACATGAATGGAATAATGGTGTTGGGGGATATCAAGGGTGTATGGGGGGAAAACAATGCTGAGGAAGATCTGGGGTGTATAGGGGATAGCAATGCTTGGGGTATCTTGGGTGGCTATAGTGCTAGAGGTATCAGGGATGTAGAGAGGCCACAGTGTAGGGGGTATCAGGGATGTAGTGGGGTCACAATATAAGAGGTATCTAATGGTATTAGGTAACAGTGCTGAATATCTAGGGTGTAGAGGGGTCAGAGTGCTGGGGGATATCTAGGGTGCAGAGAGGGATCAGAGTGCTGGGGGGATATATGGGGTGCAGAGAGGGATCAGAGTGCTGGGGGGATATCTGGGGTGTAGAGGGGTCAGAGTGCTGGGGGGATATCTGGGGTGTAGAGGGTTCAGAGTGCTGGGGGATATCTGGGGTATAGAGGGGTCACAGTGCTGGGGGATATCTGGGATGTAGAGGGGTCAGAGTGCTGGGGGATATATAGGGTGTAGAGGGGTCAGAGTGCTGGGGGGATATCTGGGGTGTAGAGGGATCAGAGTGCTGGGGGGGATATCTGGGGTGTAGAGGGGTCACAGTGCTGGGGGGATATCTGGGGTGCAGAGAGGGATCAGAGTGTGGGGGGATATCTATGGTGTAGAGGGGTCACAGTGCTGGGGGATATCTGGGGTGTAGAGGGGTCAGAGTGCGGGGGGATATCTGGGGTGTAGAGGGGTCAGAGTGCGGGGGGGATATCTGGGGTGTAGAGGGGTCAGAGTGCTGGGGGGATATCTGGGGCGCAGAGAGGGATCAGAGTGGTGGGGGGATATCTGGGGTCTAGAGGGGTCAGAGTGCTGGTGGCATATCTGGGGTGCAGAGGGGTCAGAGTGCTAGGGGGATATCTAGGGTGTAGAGGGGTCAGAGTGCTGGTGGGATATCTGGGGTGCAGAGGGGTCAGAGTGCTGGGGGGATATCTGGGGTGTAGAGGGGTCAGAGTGCTGGGGGGATATTTGGGGTGTAGAGGGGTCAGAGTGCTGGGGGGATATCTGGGGTGTAGAGGGGTCAGAGTGCTGGGGGGATATCTGGGGTGTAGAGGGGTTAGAGTGCTGGGAGGATATCTGGGGTGTAGAGGGGTCAGAGTGCTGGGGGGATATCTGGGGTGTAGAGGGGTCAGAGTGCTGGGGGGATATCTGGGGTGTAGAGGGGTTAGAGTGCTGGGAGGATATCTGGGGTGTAGAGGGGTCAGAGTGCTGGGGGGATATCTGGGGTGTAGAGGGGTCTGAGTGCTGGGGGTTATTTTTTTGGGGTTGAGAATCCAGGGGTGTGGAAGTAGTAACAGGATAACAACCAGTGGCAGCCTGTCCATAGGGGCGCCCGGGCGCCGCCCCAACCCCCCCCCCCCCCTCCAGGCAGTCAAAAAAAAAAATTTGAAAAAAAAAAATTAAATGGCCCTTTAACCACTTAACGACGCCGATGTACGTGATTTGCCTCCCGCGGGTGGGGGGCCCGAGGCGGTCCAGTTTTGTCCCCCGGCGATCGGAGGTGAGGGGGAGACCATCCGTTCGTGGCCCCCCCCTCGCGATCGCCGCCGGCCAATCAGATCACTTCCTTTGCTGCTGCAAAGGAAATGATGTCATCTCTCCTCGGCTCGGTATTTTCCGTTGCAGCGCCGAGGAGAGAAGACTTCACTGTGAGTGCACAACACTACACACACAGTAGAACATGACAGGCACACAAAACACCTCGATCCCCCCCCGATCGCCCCCCGACCCCCCCCCAATCACCCCCCCCCTGTCACAAACTGACACCAGCTGTTTTTTTTTTTTCTGATTACTGCATTGGTGTCAGTTTGTGACAGTTACAGTGTTAGGACAGTTAGTGTTAGCCCCCTTTAGGTCTAGGATATCCCCCTAACCCCCCCTAATAAAGTTTTAACCCCTTGATCACCCCCTGTCGCCAGTGTCACTAAGCGATCATTTTTCTGATCGCTGTATTAGTGTCGCTGGTGACGCTAGTTAGTGAGGTAAATATTTAGGTTCGCCGTCAGCGTTTTATAGTGACAGGGACCCCCATATACTACCTAATAAAGGTTTTAACCCCTTGATTGCACCCTAGTTAACCCTTTCACCACTGATCACCATATAACCGTTACGGGTGACGCTGGTTAGTTCGTTTATTTTTTATAGTGTCAGGGCACCCGCCGTTTATTACCGAATAAAGGTTTAGCCCCCCGATCGCCCGGCGGTGATATGCGTCGCCCCAGGCAGCGTCAGATTAGCGCCAGTACCGCTAACACCCACGCACGTGGCATACGCCTCCCTTAGTGGTATAGTATCTGAACTGATCAATATCTGATCCGATCAGATCTATACTAGCGTCCTCAGCAGTTTAGGGTTCCCAAAAACGCAGTGTTAGCGGGATCAGCCCAGATAATTGCTAGCACCTGCGTTTTGCCCCTCCGCCCGGCCCAGCCCAGCCCAGCCCACCCAAGTGCAGTATCGATCGATCACTGTCACTTACAAAACACTAAACGCATAACTGCAGCGTTCGCAGAGTCAGGCCTGATCCCTGCGATCGCTAACAGTTTTGGTGAACTGGCAAGCACCAGCCCCAGTTGATCGCTAACAGTTTTTTTGGAAGCTTTTTATTGAACTGGCAAGCACCAGCGGCCTAGTACACCCCGGTCGTAGTCAAACCAGCACTGCAGTAACACTTGGTGAGGTGGCGAGTCCCATAAGTGCAGTTCAAGCTGGTGAGGTGGCAAGCACAAGTAGTGTCCCGCTGCCACCAAAAAGACAAACACAGGCCCGTCGTGCCCATAATGCCCTTCCTGCTGCATTCGCCAATATTAATTGGGAACCCACCACTTCTGCAGCGCCCGTACTTCCCCCATTCACATCCCCAACCAAATGCAGTCGGCTGCATGAGAGGCATTTTTATGTCCTCCCGAGTACCCCTACCCAACAAACCCCCCCAAAAAAGATGTTGTGTCTGCAGCAAGCGCGGATATAGGCATGACACCCGCTATTATTGTCCCTCCTGTCCTGACAATCCTGGTCTTTGCATTGGTGAATGTTTTGAATGCTACCATGCACTAGTTGAGTATTAGCGTAGGGTACAGCACTGCACAGACTAGGCACACTTTCACAGGGTCTCCCAAGATGTCATCGCATTTTGAGAGACTCGAACCTGGAACCGGTTACAGTTATAAAAGTTACAGTTACAAAAAAAGTGTAAAAAAAAAAATAATATGAAATAAAAAAAAATTGTTGTCGTTTTATTGTTCTCTCTCTCTATTGTTCTGCTCTTTTTTACTGTATTCTATTCTGCAATGTTTTATTGTTATTATGTTTTATCATGTTTGTCTTTCAGGTATGCAATTTTTTATACTTTACCATTTACTGTGCTTTATTGTTAATCATTTTTTTGTCTTCAGGTACGCCATTCACGACTTTTCAGCCAGCGGTCGGCTTTCATGTAAAAGCAATCCTAGCAGCTAATTAGCCTCTAGACTGCCTTTACAAGCCGTGGGAGGGAATCCCCCCCCACCATCTTCCGTGTTTTTCTCTGACTCTCCTGTCTAAACAGGGAACCTGAGAATGCAGCCGGTGATTCAGCCAGCTGACCATAGAGCTGATCAGAGACCAGAGTGGCTCCAAACATCTCTATGGCCTAAGAAACCGGAAGCTACGAGCATTTTATGACTTAGATTTCGCCGGATGTAAATAGCGCCATTGGGAAATTGGGGAAGCATTTTATCACACAGATCTTGGTGTGGTCAAATGCTTTGAGGGCAGAGGAGAGATCTAGGGTCTAATAGACCCCAATCTACTTTCCAAAATGGGGTCATTTGGGGGGGTTTGTGCCACCTGGGCATTCCATGGCCTCCGAAACGGTGATAGGCAGTGAAGAGTAAAATCAAAAATTTACACCCTTAGAAATCCTGAAGGCGGTGATTGGTTTTCGGGGTCCCGTACGCGGCTAGCCTCCCAAAAAGTCCCACACATGTGGTATCCCCGTACTCAGGAGAAGCAGCTGAATGTATTTTGGGGTGCAATTCCACATAGGCCCATGGCCTGTGTGAGCAATATATCATTTAGTGACAACTTTTTGTAAATATTTTTTTTTTTTTGTCATTATTCAATCACTTGGGACAAAAAAAAAATATTCAATGGGTTCAACATGCCTCTCAGCAATTTCCTTGGGGTGTCTACTTTCCAAAATGGGGTCATTTGGGGGGGTTTTGTACTGCCCTGCCATTTTAGCACCTCAAGAAATGACATAGGCAGTCATAAACTAAGAGCTGTGTAAATTCCAGAAAATGTACCCTAGTTTGTAGACGCTATAACTTTTGCGCAAACCAATAAATATACGCTTATTGAAACTTTTTTTTACCAAAGACATGTGGCCGAATACAATTTGGCCTAAATGTATGACTAAAATTGAGTTTATTGGATTTTTTTATAACAAAAATTAGAAAATATCATTTTTTTTCAAAATTTTCGGTCTTTTTCCGTTTATAGCGGAAAAAATAAAAACCGCAGAGGTGATCAAATACCATCAAAAGAAAGCTCTATTTGTGGGAAGAAAAGGACGCAAATTTCGTTTGGGTACAGCATTGCATGACCGCGCAATTAGCAGTTAAAGCGACGCAGTGCCAAATTGGAAAAAGACCTCTGGTCCTTAGGCAGCATAATGGTCCGGGGCTTAAGTGGTTAAAAAAAAAATGGAAAAAAAGTCCTTAAGTTCGGCGCCGGGCACAGTGCACTATGGGAAGCGCCACGTCTATGCAATCACAAGATTGCAGACGAGGTGCTTCATTTGCAGGGTTTTAACCCGCCTTCTGGCGCAAAGCAAAACGCCGATCAGCATCCGCCCGGCGCCCATAGTGTATTACTATGGCCGTGTGCTTTGAGTGACAGACTAGTTAGTAGTCGGTCACTTCCAGTTTTCCCTGGGTCAGACCAGTGCACCGATCGGAGGAGCGGACTCCTCCGCTGCCTTCAACTTCAAAGAGAAACAAGTAGTTGAAAATCCACAGGAGGGGGGCAAAGCCGAATGTTTCCACTTCCAAACCGAGACACAGCAACACCAGTGGAGATAATAGAAGCATTGATGATCACACAAGGCTGGTCTCCTTATTTCTGCAGGATGGATGGATGGATGGATGGGGGTTCTTCACATGGGCTGAGTGTTTAACAAGCGCTGATCGTCAATGCTTCTATTATCTCCACTGGTGTTGCTGTTTCAGTGGAGTCATTTGTTAAACACACAGCCCATGTTGTGAAGCCTCCCCATCCATCCATCCCACCCAGTGTCTATCCATCCATCCATTCATCCATCCCACCCAGTGTCTATCCATCCATCCCACCCAGTGTCTATCCATCCATCCATTCATCCATCCCACCCAGTGTTTATCCATCAATCCCACCCAGTGTCTATCCATCCATCCATCCTGTAGAAATAAGGAGACCAGCCTTGTGTGACTGAATATGCACGGAGATAAGAACAAGATAAAAAATCCTTCCCAGCCAACATATGGAAGGAAGGAGGCAGACTAGGTGTCAGGACAGCTGCCTGTCACTAGCCATGGATTGCAGCCTGCAAGACAGAGCCTCATTAATATGTAAGTCCTCATCACTGATCTGCGTGTGTCCATCCCACACAGTGTATATCTCTCTCTCCCCCTCCCCCCTGTCTATCTCTCCCACCCACCCAGTGTCTATCCATCCATCCCACACAGTGTCTATCCATCCATCCATCCATCCATCCCACCCAGTGTCTATCCATCCATCTCACCCAGTGTCTATCCATCCATCCATCCCATCCAGTGTCTATCCATCCATCCCACCAAGTGTCCATCCATCCATCCATCCATCCATCCATCCATCCCAAACAGTGTCTATCCATCCATCCCACCCAGTGTCTATCCATCCATCCATCCCACCCAGTGTATATCCATCCATCCATCCCACCCAGTGTATATCCATTCATCCATCCCACCCAGTGCCCATCCATCCATCCATCCATCCCACCCAGTGTATATCCATTCATCCATCCCACCCAGTGCCCATCCATCCCACCCAGGGTCTATCCATTCATCCATCCCACCCAGTGTCTATCCATCCATCCCACCCAGTGTCTATCCATCCATCCATCCCACCCAGTTTCTATCCATCCCGCCCAGTGTCTATCCATCTATCCATCCATCCCAGTGTCTATCCATCCATCCCACCCAGTGTCTATCCATCCATCCATCCCACCCAGTGTCTATCCATCCATCCAACCCAGTGTCTATCCATCCATCCCACCCAGTGTCCATCCATCCATCCATCCATCCATCTCACCCAGTGTCTATCCATCCATCCATCAATCCATCCATCCATCCCAGTGTCTATCCATCCCACCCAGTGTCTATCCATCCCACCCAGTGTCTATCCATCCATCCATCCCACCCAGTGTCTATCCATCCATCCACCCATCCCACCCAGTGTCTATCCATCCATCCCACTCAGTGTCTATCCATCCATCCATCCCACCCAGTGTCTATCCATCCATCCATCCATCCATCCATCCCAGTGTCTATCCATCCATCCCACCCAGTGTCTATCCATCCATCCCACCCAGTGTCTATCCATCCATCCATCCATCCCACCCAGTGTATATCCATTCATCCATCCCACCCAGTGTCTATCCATTCATCCATCCCACCCAGTGTCCATCCATTCATCTATCCATCCATCCCACCCAGTGTCTATCCATCCATCCATCCCACCCAGTGTCTATCCATCCCACCCAGTGTCTATCCATCCATCCATCCATCCATCCCACCCAGTGTCTATCCATCCATCCCACCCAGTGTCCATCCATCCATCCATCCATCCATCCATCCATCCATCCATCCATTCATCCCACCCAGTGTCTATCCATCCATCCATCCCACCCAGTGTCTATCCATCCATCCAACCCAGTGTCTATCCATCCATCCCACCCAGTGTCCATCCATCCATCCATCCATCCATCCCACCCAGTGTCTATCCATCCATCCCACCCAGTGTCTATCCATCCATCCATCAATCCATCCATCCATCCCAGTGTCTATCTATCCCACCCAGTGTCTATCCATCCATCCCACCCAGTGTCTATCCATCCATCCATCCCACCCAGTGTCTATCCATCCATCCCACTCAGTGTCTATCCATCCATCCATCCCACCCAGTGTCTATCCATCCATCCCACCCAGTGTCTATCCATCCATTCATCGATCCATCCCAGTGTCTATCCATCCATCCCACCCAGTGTCTATCCATCCATCCATCCATCCCACCCAGTGTATATCCATCCATCCATCCCACCCAGTGTATATCCATTCATTCATCCCACCCAGTGTCTATCAATTCATCCATCCTACCCAGTGTCCATCCATCCATCCCACCCAGGGTCTATCCATTCATCCATCCCACCCAGGGTCTATCCATTCATGCATCCCACCCAGTGTCTATCCATCCATCCCACCCAGTGTCTATCCATCTATCCCACCCAGTGTATATCCATCCATCCATCCCACCCAGTGTCTATCCATCCATTCATCCATCCCACCCAGTGTCTATCCATCCATCCATCCCACCCAGTGTCTATCTATCCATCCCACCCAGTGTCTATCCATCCATCCATCCCACCCAGTGTCTATCTATCCATCCATCCATCCCACCCAGTGTCTATCTATCCATCAATCCCACCCAGTGTCTATCCATCCATCCATCCCACCCAGTGTGTATTCATCCCACCCAGTGTCTATCCATCCCACCCAGTGTCTATCTATCCATCCATCCCACCCAGTGTATATCCATCCATCCCACCCAGTGTCTATCTATCCATCCATCCATCCACCCAGTGTCTATCTATCCATCAATCCCACCCAGTGTCTATCTATCCCTCCATCCATCCCACCCAGTGTCTATCTATCCCTCCCCCCAACCAGTGTCTATCTATCCCTCCCTCCCAACCAGTGTCTATCTATCCCTCCCTCCCAACCAGTGTCTATCTATCCCTCCCTCTCAACCAGTGTCTATCTATCCATCCATCCCACCCAGTGTCTATCTATCCCTCCCTCCCAACCAGTGTCTATCTATCCATCCCACCCAGTGTCTATCCATCCATCCCACCCAGTGTCTATCCATTTATCCATCCCACCCAGTCTCTATCCATTTATCCATCCCACCCAGTGTCTATCCATCCATCCATCCCACCCAGTGTCTATCCATCCATCCATCCCACCCAGTGTCTATCTATCCCTCCCTCCCAACCAGTGTCTATCTATCCATCCATCCATCCCACCCAGTGTCTATCTATGTGTCCATTTATCTGTCTATTTATCTAACTATCTGTAGGCGCTATTGCGGGCAAGGGACAGGGGGGGTGGCTGCAGTTGGTTAGGGCTTTGCGCCCCTCCAAAAAAATTGAGCACCAGCCACCACTGATAACAACAGTAGGGGTAAACCTGGTGTGTGTGGTGGTGGGGGGGGTTGGTTGGATGGAGTTAGGACTGCTGGATGTATATAAGATGTAGAGGGGTTACAATGTTGGGGTATCTGAGGCTCTGTCAAGCTGGATGGTGCCTCATGATTTTTATTGGCGGCTGTGTCTATATTGTTACAACTGTCCTGAGCATCATTCTAGCAGATCTATTATATGCACAGGACAGCTTTGTTACTTTATGTATCCATATCAATACTGAGCACTCCCCCCCTTCCTTCCCAGACCAATTTTCAGCTTTCAGTGCTCTCGCAGTTTTAATGACAATTGCGCAGTCATGCTATGCTGTACCCAAATGAAATTTTTATCATTTTGTTCACACAAATAGAGCTTTCTTTTGGTGGTATTTATTCACGTTTTTTTTTTTTTTTTTGTGATATAAGGTTTTTTCCTTATATTAGAGCGGAAATTTGGAAAAAAAAACAATATTTTCTTCTTTCTATTTTAAAAGAAATCCAATAAAATCGAATTTTGTCATAACTTTAAGCCAAAATGTATTCTGCTACATGTCTTTGGTAAAAAAAATCCCATTAATTGTATAATAATTGGTTCGTGTGATCAGGGACAGATGTATGCAGATGATCATGTATAGGGATGAGCCGAGCACCCCCCGGTTCAGGTTGACACCAGAACTTGTGAACAGACCAAAACTTTGCATGAACGTTAGAACCCCATTGAAGTTTATGGGACACGAATGTTCTAAATCAAAAGTGCTAATTTTAAAGGCTAATTTGCATGGTATTGTAGTATTTGGGGACCTGAGTCCTGCCCCAGGGGACATGTATCAATGCAAAAAAAAGTTTTAAAAACAGACGTTTTTTCAGGAGCAGTGATTTTAATAATGCTTAAAGTCAAACAATAAAAGTGTAATATTCCTTTAAATTTCATACCTGGGGGGTGTCTATAGTATGCCTGTAAAGTGGCGCATGTTTCCTGTGTTTAGAACAGTCTGACAGCACAGGGGAACCCCGAACCAAAATTTAAAAAAAAACTGGCGTGGGGTCCCCCTAAATTCCATAGCAGGCCCTTCAGGTCTGGTATGGATATTAAGGGGAACCCAGCCCCAAAATGTAAAAAACAAATGATCCCCCTCAAAATTCATACCAGACCCTCCAGGTCTGGTATGGATTTTAAGGGGAACCCCGCGCCAAAAAAAAAAAAAAATTGGCATGGGGTCCCCCCAAAAATTCATACCAGACCCTTATCTGAGCATGCAACCGGGCAGGCCACAGGAAAAGAGGGGTGGACGAGAGAGCGCCCCCCCTCCTGAACCGTACCAGGCCACATGCCCTCAACATTGGGAGGGTGCTTTGGGGTAGCCCACCAAAGCACCTTGTCCCCATGTTGATGAGGACAAGGGCCTCATCCCCACAACCCTTGGCCGGTGGTTGTGGGGGTCTGCGGGTGGGGGGCTTATTGGAATCTGGAAGTACCCTTTAACAAGGGGACCCCCAGATCCTGCACCCCCGTGTGAAATGGTAAGGGGGTACAGAAGTACCCCTACCATTTCACAAAAAAACTGTCAAAAATTTTAAAAATGACAAGAGACAGTTTTTGACAATTCCTTTATTTAAAGTCTTCTTTTTTCCATCTTCTATCTTCTTTTTTCTTTCTTCTATCTTTCTTCGGTTTCTTCCTCCATCTTCTTCTCCCTCTGATCCTCTGCTTCTGCTTCCTCTCGTCCGGTATCTCCCTCCGCAGAATCTTTTTCTCTTCATCTTCTTCTCTTCATCTTCTTATCTTCATCTTCTTATCTTCATCTTCTTATCTTCATCTTCTTTTCGGGCTGCTCCGCATTCATGATTGGATGGGAGGCTCCCGCTGTGTGACGCTTCTCTCTTCATCTTTTTCTCTTCATCTTCTTGTCTTCATCTTCTTTTCGGGCCGCTCCGCATCCATGATGGCATGGAGGGAGGCTCCCGCTGTGTGACGCTTCTCTCTTCATCTTCTTCTCTTCATCTTCTTATCTTCATCTTCTTTTCGGGCTGCTCCGCATTCATGATTGGATGGGAGGCTCCCGCTGTGTGACGCTTCTCTCTTCATCTTTTTCTCTTCATCTTCTTGTCTTCATCTTCTTGTCTTCATCTTCTTTTCGGGCCACTCCGCATCCATGATGGCATGGAGGGAGGCTCCCGCTGTGTGACGCTTCTCATCTTCTGACTGTTCTTATATAACGGAGGGCGGGGCCACCCGGTGACCCCACCCCCCAATGCACGGGGACTTGACGGGGACTTCCCTGTGGCATTCCCCGTGATGTCAGAGGGGGCGGGGTCAACGGTGGCCCCGCCCTCCGTTATATAGGAACAGTCAGAAGACGAGAAGCGCCACACAGCGGGAGCCTCCCTCCATGCCAGGCCCGAAAAGAAGATGAAGACAAGAAGATGCCACGGAGGGAGATGCCGGATGAGAACACCAGAGAAAGAAGCAGAGGATCGGAGGAAGAAGAAGATGGAGGAAAAAAACGAAGGAAGATAGAAGATAGAAGATGGAAAAAAGAAGACTTTAAATAAAGAAATTGTCAAAAACTGTCTCTTCTCATTTTTAACATTTTTGACAGTTTTTTTGTGAAATGGTAGGGGTACTTTTGTACCCCCTTACCATTTCACACAGGGGGTGCCGGGATCTGGGGGTCCCCTTGTTAAACGGGGCTTCCAGATTCCGATAAGCCCCCCACCCGCAGACCCCCACAACCACTGGCCAAGGGTTGTGGGGATAAGGCCCTTGTCCTCATCAACATGGGGACAAGGTGTTTTGGTGGGCTACTCCAAAGCACCCTCCCAATGTTGAGGGCATGTGGCCTGGTGTGGTTCAGGAGGGGGGGCGCTCTCTCGTCCCCCCTCTTTTCCTGCGGCCTGCCAGGTTGCATGCTCGGATAAGGGTCTGGTATGGATTTTTGGGGGGACCCCACGCCAATTTTTTAAAAAATTTTGGCGCGGAGTTCCCCTTAAAATCCATACCAGACCTGAAGGTTCTGGTATGAATTTTGAGGGGGACCCCTACGTAATTTTTTTTTTTAAATTTGGCACGGGGTTCCCCTTAATATCCATACCAGACCTGAAGGGCCTGGTATGGAATTTAGGGGGACCCCCACGCCAGTTTTTTTTAATTTTGGTTCCGGGGTTCCCCTGTGGGGAAATTCCAATGAACTTTTATGTGTATTGTCGGACCGGCAATTCATTAATAGCCGCGAGTAGTTTTAAATTACTTTTTTTCCTTTGAAATGTCATTTTGCTGTCAGACTGTTCTAAACACGGGAAACATGCGCCCCTTCACAGGCATACTATAGACACCCCCCCAGGTACAAAATTTAAAGGAATATTACACTTTCATTTTTTCACTTTAAGCATTATTAAAATCACTGCTCCCGAAAAAACGTCTGTTTTTAAAACTTTTTTTTGCATTGATCCATGTGCCCTGGGGCAGGACCGGGGTCCCCCAAACACTTTTTATGACAATAACTTGCATATAAGCCTTTAAAATTAGCACTTTTGATTTCTCCCATAGACTTTTAAAGGGTGTTCCGCGGCTTTCGAATTTGCAGCGAACACCCCAAATTGTTCGCTGTTCGGCGAACTGGCGAACAGCCGATGTTCGAGTCGAACATGCATTCGACTCAAACTCGAAGCTCATCCCTAATCATGTACAGATGTGCGCAGGTGATCACGGACATATGTGTGCAGATTACCATTGGGACATGTGATTTTACTGGGACATATGTGAGGGACAGGTGTCTTTACTGTGTGGGGACGTGTTTTGGGGACATGTGTGTTTACTTTGTGTTTTTTACATTGTGGCGACACTAGGTTGGTGATCAGTGAGTAAAAAGCTGTAAAAAACAGCTCATTCTCACTGATCACCAGCCGGCTGCAGCGATCCGCTCTCCTCTCCTCACTGACAACTTCCGTGTGAGGAGAGGAGAGCCGATCACCTAGCAACTGGCTCTGTGTTTATATCACATGATGGGTGTGATTCGACACGGCCGTCATGTGATCAGGAGGGCCAATCACAGAGCCTTGCTGCCGATCAGAGATGCGCCCTGTCCGGGTGACACAAGCGCATCGGGATCGCGCCGCTGTGTGGGAATGCTCTTTCTGAGGGATGTTCCTGAACGTCCACCCAGAAGGAGAGAGCGCCCACACGGCCGTTTATGTGCAGTGGCCGGATGGGAAAGGGGTATGTAGTATTTTCTCTGTTTCTTTGCTGTACAGAATGATGGTTCATGTAGTTAATGCAGAGCTCCACCAAAAAATGTCTGCCTTCTACCTACTTGATGTCTGTTTACCTGCACTGTCTCTATTGTAGGGGCCCCAGAGCATTACATTGCCCAGGGGCCCATGATGCGATTACGATGGCCCTGTAATGTATTAATGATTAAAAACCACAAACACCAATGATGCCTATAAATAGAGATGGGCCAAACACCCCCCTGTTTGGTTTTCAGCAGAACTCCCAAACAGGTGAAAAGTTCTGCCCCAAACAGCAAACTCCATTGAAGTCTATGGGAGCCGAACGTGAGAAATCAAAAGTCCCCATTTTGAAGGCTTATATGCAAGTAATTGGCCATAAAAAGGGTATGGGGGGGTCCGGGTCCTGCCCTGGGGGACATGTATCAATGCATTTTTTTTAAAGTGATTGTTTTTTCAGCAGCAATGATTTTAATGATGCTTAAAGTGCAACAATAACAATTAAAAATTCCTTTAAATATAGTGCCAGGGGGGTCCCCTTAGTCTGCCTGTAAAGTGGTGCATCTGTACCATGTACAGTGGGGACGGAAAGTATTCAGACCCCCTTAATTTTTTTACTCTTTGTTATATTGCAGCCATTTGCTAAAATCATTTAAGTTCATTTTTTTCCCTCATTAATGTACACACAGCACCCCATATTGTACACACAGCACCCCATATTGTACACACAGCCCCCCATATTGTACACACAGCACCCCATATTGTACACACAGCACCCCATATTGTACACACAGCACCCCATATTGACAGAAAAACACAGAATTGTTGACATTTTTGCAGATTTATTAAAAAAGAAAAACTGAAATATCACATGGTCCTAAGTATTCAGACCCTTTGCTGTGACACTCATATATTTAACTCAGGTGCTGTCCATTTCTTCTGATCATCCCTGAGATGGTTCTACACCTTCATTTGAGTCCAGCTGTGTTTGATTATACTGATTGGACATGATTAGGAAAGCCACACACCTGTCTATATAAGACCTTACAGCTCAAGTGCATGTAAGAGCAAATGAGAATCATGATGTCAAAGGAACTGCCTGAAGAGCTCAGAGACAGAATTGTGGCAAGGCACAGATCTGGCCAAGGTTACAAAAAAAATTCTGCTGCACTTAAGGTTCCTAAGAGCACAGTGGCCTCCATAATCCTTAAATGGAAGACGTTTGGGACGACCAGAACCCTTCCTAGAGTTGGCCGTCTGGCCAAACTGAGCTATCGGGGGAGAAGAGCCTTGGTGAGAGAGGTAAAGAAGAACCCAAAGATCACTGTGGCTGAGCTCCAGAGACGCAGTTGGGAGATGGGAGAAAGTTGTAAAAAGTCAACCATCACTGCAGCCCTCCACCAGTCGGGGCTTTATGGCAGAGTGGCCTGACGGAAGCCTCTCCTCAGTGCAAGACACATGAAAGCCCGCATGGAGTTTGCTAAAAAACACCTGAAGGACTCCAAGATGATGAGAAATAAGATTCTCTGGTTTGATGAGACCAAGAACTTTTTGGCCTTAATTCTAAGCAGTATGTGTGGAGAAAACCAGGCACTGCTCATCACCTGTCCAATACAGTCCCAACAATGAAGCATGGTGGTGGCAGCATAATGCTGTGGGAGTGTTTTTCAGCCGCAGGGACAGGACGACTGGTTGCAATCGAGGGAAAGATGAATGCGGCCAAGTACAGGGATATCCTAGACGAAAACCTTCTCCAGAGTGCTCAGGACTTCAGACTGGGCCAAAGGTTTACCTTCCAACAAGACAATGAACCTAAGCACACAGCTAAAATAACGAAGGAGTGGCTTCACAACAACTCCGTGACTGTTCTTGAATGGCCCAGCCAGAGCCCTGACTTAAACCCAACTGAGCATCTCTGGAGAGACCTAAAAATGGTTGTCCACCAACGTTTAACATCCAAACTGACAGAACTGGAGAGGATCTGCAAGGAGGAATGGCAGAGGATCCCCAAATCCAGGTGTGAAAAACGTGTTGCATCTTTCCCAAAAAGACTCATGGCTGTATTAGATCAAAAGGGGCTTCTACTAAATACTGAGCAGAGAGTCTGAATACTAAGGACTGTGTGATATTTCAGTTTTTCTTTTTTAATAAATCTACAAAAATGTCAACAATTCTGTGTTTTTCTGTCAATATGGGGTGCTGTGTGTTCATTAATGAGGAAAAAAATGAACTTAAATGATTTTAGCAAATGGCTGCAATATAACAAAGAGTGAAAAATGTAAAGGGGTCTGAATACTTTCCGCCCCCACTGTATATAGCCTGCTGCAGCAAAACTGACATTTATAAAGAAAATAACAAGTCAAATAACATTCAACTTGACTCGCAGTTACAATTGCCGGCACCCAGCTATTGAAAAAAATGGCTTGGGGCCCCCCCAAAATCCATACCAGACCCTTAACCATGTTGATGGGGACAAGGGTCTCTTCCCCACAGCCCTGGGCTGTGATTGTGGGGGTCTGCCAAGTGGCCCCACCCTTACCTGCCCCAAAGCACCCACCCCCCATGTTGTGGCCCCCATGTGGCCTGGTATGGTTCAGGGGGGGCGCTAACTTGCCCCCCCTTTCCTGACCTGCCAGGCTGCATTCTCGGATAAGGGCCTGGTATGGACTGGGGGGGACCCCATGCTGTTTTTTTTTTTTTTTTTACTATTTTTTACCGGCAAATGTCTTTTTTTTAAATGTAGCTCTCAGTGGAGAAGCCCATTGACAGCTGACAACTCATTGGTGCAGTTGTGCATGTGTCCATGATAGGTGACGTCGCCACGCACAAACATGAAAGAAGGTGCGCCAAATGGATGAACAAGGTGGAGATCCACCCACCGTACCACCCTCCATGCATTAAAGGGGCACCCAGATTCCAAAGACCAGGTCCTAAGAAGAATGGTGCGTCCCCGTGGGTGCTGGGCAGCCACCGCAAGCACAGAAATCAACGTCCTGTTACAGTGAAACACAATAATTACATATGTAGCACTGACCCCCTAAAGGGCTGCTGGTAATTGATTGGGCCTGCACTCTGCCTCTCAACCCCAGAAAATGGCCTCTACCCCCTAGGCACAACTGTGTGGTAGTGTGTGTGTAAAGCCCAATGGTTAAGAGCAACACAGCAATAACACAATACACTGTATATTTACCATTACCTAGGTATCCGCTACTCCACCAGCTGTAATGAGTAATAGAGTCTCACACGCCTTATAACCTAACCACACAAACAGTTTACTGGAAACTTGTTCACATATTGAACATAGTGATAATTCTGATATACAGAGTGACAGTAACATCAATCAAGGTGTGCATGTGTGAACCCAAAACTTTGATGGTCACTTGAGAAACATATGCAGACAGGCGACAAGTGGAACTTATGCTCAATATGGTAAAACCTTGACACAGCAGTTTCCCACCCCCACCTCAGAGCATACACACACCAAATTAATAATGCAACATCAGGTGTAATACAATAAGGTAATACAATACAGATATTTATCTCGCCTACTCAAGGGCTCCCCCTAGGTTGCAACGCACTTCTCAATATTGTTAAAGTGGGTCATAATGCTATATAACCACAGTGTAAGGTTTGGGGGTTGTTTAGCTCAAGTGTAGCACCCGCTAGCGATTCCTTTACAGGGCTTTTTTGGCCCACTTTTTTTAAAGAAAATCAAAGTTCCAGAAATTAAAACGAAAGTAGTTTCCCTCGCAGGGGGGTTTCATCATCAGCTTTAAATAAAAGGATATTTAGCCTCCTGGCTTACACATGCAGCATTGCAAACAAAATACTGAGCCACCTGGCTCTCTTCAGCAGCAGACACACCACTGCTCAGGCTTCCACATGGAGCTCTCCTGACTACTGTCAGCGACCTCAGACTCAGGTCTCTGGCTTTTACCTTACAGCCTGCACTCTGGCTACTTCAGTGCACACTTGCACTCTCTGGCCACTTCAGTGCACACGTGCACTCTCTGGATACTTCAGTGCACACCTGCACTCTCTGGATACTTCAGTGCACACGTGCACTCTCTGGGTTCTCCCTTGCAAGTCTGGACTCCTTGAGACCTCCTGTCTCTCTGGGTGGAGCCCAGAATCATGGTCCTGACTCTGCTATCAGGCCCACACACCTGAACAATCAGTGTGCCGGTGAGTCCCAAAACCTGGACCCAGGACTGGGGATTTCATCCCACCCGGATCTCTAAGAAATCCCCAGGCTCCAGGTCCCAAAATGGACCTTACTAAACAATGAGGAAACTGAAAAGCCAGTTTCCTCTCAAACAAGCAAATACCCTGGAGCCCCTCAACCTGCCCGGTTGAGAATCCTGGACCAATACACTGGTGGGGTACCACACTATCACAATAGGTAAACGTCTCTTGTCATCTTCTTTCTTCAGCTAGCTTATTAGACTGCAGTATTTATAATCCAGATAGTGAAACAAGTAATTGTAGGTTGTATAGTGAGTAATACTTTGATAGTTGTATACTTGTGTCAAAAGGCAATTAGTATAACTCCTCCTTAGCGGTGGTTGTGTTGTAACATTAACTTATAATACAAGGACAGCAGTCCTGCAGTTCCACTGTGTGTGAGCTATGGCTGAATGAGAATACTTCTGTAGGACTACAAATCCCACCAGCTGTCTGTAACTTTGCAAAGCAACAACAGTACGCTCTATTGATATGGGCAAGTGCCCGCTCACCACACTAGGTCCAGATGCCTGCAAAGTTCCTCTCCTGGAAGTTCAGATCGGTCCAATATTTTAATAAACAATAGTGCACTATAATTAACTTTCAATACTGTGCACAGGCTCCTAATTAGAGCAGTGATGAACTAGTGATAATTGCATAAATCAAGTGCTATGTGCTATAAAAAGTGCTATGTGATAGAAAAAAATAAATATATTAAAAAGTCAGCAATATGCACATAAAAAGATACCATCAATACTCGCTAAGTTCAGTCACCAATAATGTGGGCATACTGCAGCCCTCTTTTACAAAAAAGATAGCCAAGATAGTGATAGTCCCAATGTAACGAATGCAACATATAACAAATATAAAGAAAAGGCAAACAGATCCTGGGTGTAGTCAGATTAAAAGCACCACTCCCAGCAAACTACACAGCATAAATTGTGCTCAATTACTTCATCCGACTCCTTCTCTCCACTCCTCCGATTATGATAAATCTCTCATGGAATAAAAGAAATACATCATTGCGCAATGATCTGCATAAAAAACATCAAGAGCATCAAAGGCATAATTAGATCCACTCACATGTACTTCTAAAATACCCAGCGCTTGAGAACATTCGGACGCTCATAGCAAATTCTTTTCCTCCTACCGCATCTACTGTACTTCAAACAGACACATCAGATGTCGTCACTGGCTCCTCCCGACACGTTGTGTCACATTGCACGTGACTTTATCATTATTTATCTTTATTTGTAATATCTCAGTTCGGTCCAAGCTGGCGTCGTCACACTGCGTCACTCCTGATGACTGTGATGTCGGAAACTTCAGAAAACCTGGGCTCTCTGGTCCATCCGCATGCTGGTCCAGATGACTGTGCTCTGGAGCTCCTCTGAGGCCGAGCTGATTCTGCTCCACGCCTTGTAGGCTGCAGTCTGTCTGTCACACACAGAAGTCACTGTAGGCAGGCCTTGAATCGCGTCCCAAGAGGCCAGAAAAATGCCACGCCTGTCCCTTTTATATCCTTACCCAGCAGGCTGTTCTGTGGCTTGGGTTTGTGGGTGGGTAGGTCCCAAACTGAGTTAAACATATGAGTCACTTCCTCATTAAACATCACAGTCCATAATGCATTGCAGCGCTGTGTTTCAAGCATTGAAGGAAAAAATGTCTTGACTGAGTTTTAACATAAACAAGGACACTAGAGGGAGCCGTTCCCTTACTGAAAGCACATGACATATTTGCATAGTAACTTAGGTGGCAAAAATTCCTGCGTTAAATACTCCCCCTACTTTGAATCTTTGATCCCCAAAGATATTCAAAATTCGTGACCTGCTACATGTTTTTGCCTTTAAGCGGTGACACAGAACTGACAGAGGAGCCTCCCACCAATTATCATATGAAGGGAGGCTGTTCTGTACACCTGCAGCTGACACCGTGGTGTCTTGTATAGATGTGCCAGGGGGTGAGGTGGGGTTGTCCTCCACTAAATCAACAGTGGAGGAACCAGGCATGTCAGAAGTTCTTCTAGCAGCAGAGCAGATCTCTTTGGAGCATTTGCCCAGCTTGTCATAGGTCAGTCTCTTAGGTGGCTGGATAATTCTCTTTGCTATCTGTTCCTTGGGTTTTGGAGCTATCTGCACACTGATGTGGTCCTTCTCCACCTCAACATCTGGTACTTCTGTATCACTGGGGGACAAAGAACCCTCAGAGTCTTCTTCCGGCATGGGGTGTGTATAATCTTCCGGATCTCCTGAAGGCCAGTTTTGCGGCACAAATTCAGGGGCCTCTGGTTGGAAAATCCCACTATCTGTCACCTCTGTGTGACTAAAAGAATTGGTATCAACCTCTGGCATGTGAGACGACCATAACCAGCCTATTCCCATCTCTTCTTCCTCACTGCCTTCATCATTTGTAGCAATAGGCCTAGACTGGAACCTAGTCACTGGTTGAGGTCTCTGAGAGGTGGTGAAGGTGGATGGTAAATCCTGCTGGGGGACTGCTTCTGATAGGGGCAGTAGGTGGTTTCGATGCCAAGTCTTTAATGGCCCTGTACTTCCTTCTGGCTGAATCTGGTATACTGGCAACCCTGTTGATGGTTTGCATATAACATAGGGCTGTGATTTCCAATGATCAGCCAATTTGTGCTTCCCAGGTATGCCCAGATTCCTCAACAACACTTTGTCTCCCGGTTGAAGGTCTTGTACTCACACCCTGAGGTCAAAATTTCTCTTGTTCCTCTGTCCTCTGGCATCTGATGCAGCTTGAGCCTTATCATAGGCGGTTTTCAGGCTTCTCCGCAGTCTGTCCACATACCCTCTGTGAGAAGTTACTGAGGTATGGTCCAGAGATGTACCAAAAGCCAGATCCACTGGTAACCGGGCTTCCCGTCCAAACATCAAGCGGTATGGAGAATATCCTGTGGCATCACTTGTAGTACTGTTGTAAGCGTGCACTATGGCTGCTGTGTACTTACTCCAGTGTTGTTTCTGCTCAGAGGTTAGAGTTCCCAGCATGTTTAAGAGAGTTTGGTTGAATCTCTCTGGTTGAGGATCTGACTGAGGATGGTAAGGAGTGGTTCTGGATTTCTGGATGCCCAACAGATCTAAGAGTCTTTTAAGGAGACTACGCTCAAAATCTCTTCCTTGGTCTGAGTGGATACGCTGTGGTAGGCCATAATGGACAAATAATTTTTCTACTAGGATCTTGGACACCGTAGATGCCTGTTGATCTCTTGTGGGAAATACCTGGGCATAACGGGTAAAATGGTCAGTTACCACCAGGACGTTTCCCTGCCCACTCAGATCAGACTCCAAGCATAGAAAATCAATGCACAACAGGTCCAATGGTCCTTGACTCTCTAGTGCCTCGTTTCCACTGAGCGGATCAGTTCGGTTTGGTTCGGTTCGGTACGGTACACTATTTTGGGTGTTTCCATTATGAAAGCGGCCCATACAACCGAACCGTTCCATTCAGGGTCCTGCTTCAGATGTGGGGCCATAGAAAATGGAACGTTCGGTTAGGGCGGAGCTACGATACATTACACTGATTGGTGGACGTGTGACGCCATGACGGCATTTTTTCTAAACCCACGTATGGCCCCTGTCAGTCCGACTTGCAGTGGAAACGCTCGCCTGAATAGGCCAGACCATTCTAGGCCTTCCAAACCGATCCGACCCGAACCGATCCGCTCGGTAAAAACAAGGCATAAGTGGCCCATTGGAGTGGCTCGTTGAGGTAAAGTTTTTCTCTGAATACATCTAAGGCAAAAATGGCAGTAACTCTCGACTTCGGTCCTAATATAGGGCCAATAGAATCTGTCTCTCACAAGTTGGAAAGTCCTTTCGGACCCTAGATGACTATGATGATCATGTAGAGCGATCAACACCTTCTCTGTATGTTTCTCTGGTAAGAACAACTGCCATTTCTCTTCAGAGGGGCCCCTTCAGTAGACCACCCCTTGTTGCAACTACAACTGATCCCACTCTCAGTGTAATAATTTCTTTTAATGAGTCAGCAAGAAGTAAATCAGGGCATTTGCTCTCTAGTACCTTCAATGCCAAACTGCAGAGGGGGTCTTCCAACTGGTCCCTAGCAGATCCCTTTTTGAAAGTTTTGGCAGACCTTCATCTCCAACTTGGGTGATGTTGCAATAACTCTGGGCACTCCAGCAGCCGACACTCCAATTTCTTCAGCCCTGGCCCCACCTCTTGCTTGCTGTTCTGCCCCTTCACAAAGGGCCCTCACTCCCTCAGGGGTGAGATGGGTCCATTCCTCTGAGGAGTCTCAGGAACAGTGGGGTCTTCTCAACAAAGCATCTGCATCCTTGTTCCCGACCCCCGGTCTATACTTCAAACTGAAGGTAAAACCCGAGAGGGCGGCGGCCAACCATCTATGGCCTGTGGCATCCAGCTTCGCGGTAGTGAGTAAGTATATGAGAGGTTATCTGTTTTGATTATGAACTCTGCGCCATATAGGTAGTCCCTCAGTTTGTCCACTACTGCCCACTTTAAGGCCAGGAATTCGAACTTGTGAGTGGGGTACTTCCTCTCAGCAGGTGCCAGGCTCCGACTCACATAAGCAAAAGGCCTTAAATGTCCGTCATGCTCCTGGTACAGCACTCCGCCCAACCCATCTCGACTGGCGTCTACATGCAGTTCCTAGGGCTTGGCTGGATCTGCATAGGCCAATACTGGAGCAGTTGTAAGGCTCCACTTCAACTTCTTGAAAGCCTCTTCACACCCGAGTGGTCCACTGCTTTTGCATAAACTCTTTGGGCTTCCTGGGCCCTACCGATGGTTTTACAGGCTTAACTGAATCTGGATCATCGTCTTCCTCCTCACTTCTCAATAGCTCATTGAGTGGACGAGCTATTTTAGCGAAGCCCTGGATGAATCTCTGGTAATACGAGCAGAATCCCAGAAATTACCTAAGCTGGGTCACATTAGTGGGTCTCGGCCAGGAGGTGACAGCTTCCAGTTTCTGAGGATCTGTAGCCACCCCTTCGGCAGACACGATGTGGCCCAGGTAATTGACTGAAGGTTTGCAGAACTGGCACTTTTCCATTGAGAGCCTCAGGCCTTCGTCATGGAGCCTCTTCCGGGCCTTCTCCAGGCACTCTTCGTGCTTTTCCAAAGTCTTGCCAAACACGATGATATCATCTAGGTATACCAATACTTCAATCAGGTTCATGTCACCCACAGTCTTCTCCATCAATCTCTGGAAGGTGGCTGTGGTGCCAGACAGACCTTGAG
The DNA here is from genome assembly GCA_037952925.1 of Lithobates clamitans. Classification (NCBI taxonomy): domain Eukaryota; kingdom Metazoa; phylum Chordata; class Amphibia; order Anura; family Ranidae; genus Lithobates; species Lithobates clamitans. Next base: position 179,279 of record JBBGZY010002331.1, read on the forward strand.
GCATGCGGTCAATCTCGAAGAAGCATACTGGGGTAATGAAAGCGGTCTTCTCCCTATCTTCAGGGTGCATGTGGATTTGGTAGTATCCACTTTTCAGGTCCAGCACTCTGAACCACTTTGCCCCCTACAGGCTCTGTAGGGTATCTTCTATCCTGGGTGTGGTATATTGGTCAGGAATGGTCCTTCGGTTCAATGTACTGTAGTCGATGCACAACCTCAATGACCCATTCTTTTTCCTTACTATCACTATTGGGGAGGCATATGGACTCCGAGACTTTCGGATAATTTCTTTTCTCTTCAGCTCAGCCAGCTGTTCTTGCAGGTCCTCCAAGTCCCCCAAAGGAATCCGTCTGACTCTTTCTCGGAAAGGCTTGTCTTCCTCCAGGCACTTTTTGTGCGCCCAACGTCGAACTCACTCTTCGAGAATGCAGTTCGCCATCTTAGGAGCTGGGTCTTAGCCTTTCCATCCAGGCGGGTGTGTGTGGAGTATTCTTTGGGTAAAATGCTTCCACAGGGACTTCATCCTTCTCTCCCCTCATCAACTCACATGGCGAGCCTGGTTTACTTCCCTCAACAGCATCCGAGCTGGTATCTTCACAGGTGAGGCTGTGGTATTGCGAACACTGACTGAGATTTTCCCGTGACTTCTCTGTAGTGTCTTAGTTGATATCAACTCTGGAATTATCTCCAACCCCTTATCTTCCTTCTGACTGCCCGCTTCAAGGACGACGAAAGGGCCTGGTTGTTTCCAGCTAAGCTTGACGGATCCTCTCAAACAAACTACTTCCTCTGGCTGTATCAACCTCTCACTTCGGTCCAAGGGCCAAATCTTTCACACTCCTTCCAGTGGGGCCTTTTGCTTTTGTACAAGGCGCCGATAGGCTTGCCTCAACATAGGGTGCACACTCCTGGTTGGAATGCCTTGCTCCTGGACTAGAGGTGTTAACAATCTTCTGACCAGGTCAGTATTTGTTCCGATGATGAGGGAACTTTTCCCAGCCCCTGGTGGGTGGGAACAAACCACTGCCAACTAGGGATGAGCTTCGTGTTGGAGTTGAACCCATGTTCGACTCGAACTTTGCATGTTCACCCGTTCGCCGAATTGCTAACGATATGGGCCGTTCGCGCCAAATTCATGTGGCGCGTCATGGCCCATAATTCACTGCGGCATCGCAGTGCATTGCTGGCTGATGATTGGCCAAGCATGCACTATGACCCGCATACTTGGCCAATCACAGCGCCGTCTGAACAGAGAGCCGTAATTGGCCAAAGCCAAGGAGGCTTTGGCCAATTATGGCTCAGGAGATTTAGTACATGACCCACATTATATAAGGCCACCTGCACAACGGCCCTGTATAGTATGTTCCGGCGTTGAAAGAGATAGACAGAGAGATAGTGTCATTTGATTTAAGTTAGATAGATTAGGCAGGACAGTCAGTGAGTTAGCTGCACTTACAGTGTATTGTGTATATATATGCATTCCAGGTGTTGTGTATATATATATATATATATATATATATATATATTATACACTGTATTCAGTTTAGCTAGATCCATTCCTGTTATCTTGCTACTGACAGGCAGGCTTGTCTTGTTACAGTATTTACAACTACCTGAAGAAAATTGCTGGTGTTCTTTTGATCCTATTAGTACCACAGTCAAGCAGTTAGACTATTTACACTTAGTGTAGTGCGTCCTCCTCACAGTGTTCAGTTAAAGCTACAAGTTAGTTTAGTGTGACCTCTGCACAATGTTCAGCTAAAACTACAAGTTAGTGTAGTGCACAGTGTTCAGCTAAAGCTACAATTTAGTGTAGTGCGTCCTCCTCACAGTGTTCAGCTAAAACTACAAGTTAGTGTAGTGCGTCCTCTGAACAGTGTTCAGCTAAAGCTACAAGTTAGTGCAGTGCGTCCTCCTCCCAGTGTTCAGCTAAAGCTACAAGTTAGTGTAGTGTGTCCTCTGAACAGTGTTCAGCTAAAACTACAAGTTAGTGTAGTGCGACCTCTGCACAGTGTTCAGCTAAAGCTACCTGTAGAAGGTTGGTGGTGTTTTCCTGATCCTATCAATACCGCAGGCAGCTAAATAAGCTACAAGTTAGTTTTTTGCAAGCTCTGCACAGTGTTCAGCTAAAACTACCTGTAGAAGGTTGGTGGTGTTTTCCTGATCCTATCACTACCGCAGGCCGCTAAATAAGCTACAAGTTAGTTTTTTGCGAGCTCTGCACAGTGTATAGCTAAAGCTACCTGTAGAAAGTTGTTGGTGTTTTCCTGCTACTATCACTACCGCAGGCCGCTAAATAAGCTGCAAGTTAGTTTTTTGCAAGCTCTGCACAGTGTTCAGCTAAAGCTACCTGTAGAAGGTTGGTGGTGTTTTCCTGATCCTATCACTACCGCAGGCAGCTAAATAAGCTACAAGTTAGTTTTTTGCAAGCTCTGCACAGTGTTCAGCTAAAGCTACCTGTAGAAGGTTGGTGGTGTTTTCCTGATCCTATCACTACCGCAGGCAGCTAAATAAGCTACAAGTTAGTTTTTTGCGAGCTCTGCACAGTGTTCAGCTAAAGCTACATGTAGAAGGCTGGTGGTTTTTTCCTGATCCTATCACTACCGCAGGCAGCTAAATAAGCTACAAGTTAGTGTAGTGCGTCCTCCTCACAGTGTTCAGCTAAAACTACAAGTTAGTGTAGTGCGAGCTCTGCACAGTGTTCAGCTAAAGCTACCTGTAGAAGGTTGGTGGTGTTTTCTTGATCCTATCACTACCGCAGGCAGCTAAATAAGCTACAAGTTAGTGTAGTGCGTTCTCCTCACAGTGTTTAGCTAAACCTACAAGTTAGTGTAGTGCGAGCTCTGCACAGTGTTCACCTAAAGCTACCTGTACAAGGTTGGTGGTGTTTTTCTGATCCTATCACTACCGCAGGCAGCTAAATAAGCTACAAGTTAGTTTTTTGCGAGCTCTGCACAGTGTTCAGCTAAAACTACAAGTTAGTGTATTGCGAGCTCTGCACAGTGTTCAGCTAAAGCTACCTGTAGAAGGTTGGTGGTGTTTTCCTGATCCTATCACTACCGCAGGCAGCTAAAAAAGCTACAAGTTAGTTTTTTGCAAGCTCTGCACAGTGTTCAGCTAAAGCTACCTGTAGAAGGTTGGTGGTGTTTTCCTGATCCTATCACTACCGCAGGCAGCTAAATAAGCTACAAGTTAGTTTTTTGCGAGCTCTGCACAGTGTTCAGCTAAAGCTACCTGTAGAAGGATGGTGGTGTTTTCCTGATCCTATCACTACCGCAGGCAGCTAAATAAGCTACAAGTTAGTGTACTGCGTCCTCCTCACAGTGTTCACCTAAAACTACAAGTTAGTGTAGTGCGACCTCTGCACAGTGTTCAGCTAAAGCTACCTGTAGAAGGTTGGTGGTGTTTTCCTGATCCTATCACTACCACAGGCAGCTAAATAAGCTACAAGTTAGTTTTTTGCGAGCTCTGCACAGTGTTCAGCTAAAGCTACCTGTAGAAGGTTGGTGGTGTTTTCCTGATCCTATCACTACCGCAGGCCGCTAAATAAGCTGCAAGTTAGTTTTTTGCGAGCTCTGCACAGTGTTCAGCTAAAGCTACCTGTAGAAGGTTGGTGGTGTTTTCCTGATCCTATCACTACCGCAGGCAGCTAAATAGGCTACAAGTTAGTGTAGTGCGTCCTCCTCACAGTGTTCAGCTAAAACTACAAGTTAGTGTAGTGCGAGCTCTGCACAGTATACAGCTAAAGCTACCTTCAGAAGGTTGGTGGTGTTTTCCTGATCCTATCACTACCGCAGGCAGCTAAATAAGCTACAAGTTAGTTTTTTGCAAGCTCTGCACAGTGTTCAGCTAAAGCTACCTTTAGAAGGTTGGTGGTGTTTTCCTGATCCTATCACTACCGCAGGCCGCTAAATAAGCTACAAGTTAGTTTTTTGCGAGCTCTGCACAGTGTTCAGCTAAAGCTACCTGTAGAAGGTTGGTGGTGTTTTCCTGATCCTATCACTACCGCAGGCAGCTAAATAAGCTACAAGTTAGTTTTTTGCAAGCTCTGCACAGTGTTCAGCTAAAGCTACCTGTAGAAGGTTGGTGGTGTTTTCCTGATCCTATCACTACCGCAGGCAGCTAAATAGGCTACAAGTTAGTGTAGTGCGTCCTCCTCACAGTGTTCAGCTAAAACTACAAGTTAGTGTAGTGCGAGCTCTGCACAGTGTTCAGCTAAAGCTACCTTTAGAAGGTTGGTGGTGTTTTCCTGATCCTATCACTACCGCAGGAAGCTAAATAAGCTACAAGTTAGTTTTTTGCGAGCTCTGCACAGTGTTCAGCTAAAGCTACCTGTAGAAGGTTGGTGGTGTTTTCTTGATCCTATCACTACCGCAGGCAGCTAAATAAGCTACAAGTTAGTGTAGTGCGTTCTCCTCACAGTGTTTAGCTAAACCTACAAGTTAGTGTAGTGCGAGCTCTGCACAGTGTTCACCTAAAGCTACCTGTAGAAGGTTGGTGGTGTTTTTCTGATCCTATCACTACCGCAGGCAGCTAAATAAGCTACAAGTTAGTTTTTTGCGAGCTCTGCACAGTGTTCAGCTAAAACTACAAGTTAGTGTAGTGCGAGCTCTGCATAGTGTTCACCTAAAGCTACCTGTAGAAGGTTGGTGGTGTTTTCCTGATCCTATCACTACCGCAGGCAGATAAATAAGCTACAAGTTAGTTTTTTGCGAGCTCTGCACAGTGTTCAGCTAAAGCTACCTGTAGAAGGTTGGTGGTGTTTTCCTGATCCTATCACTAACGCAGGCAGCTAAATAAGCTACAAGTTAGTTTTTTGTGAGCTCTGCACAGTGTTCAGCTAAAACTACAAGTTAGTGTAGTGCGAGCTCTGCACAGTGTTCAGCTAAAGCTACATGTAGAAGGCTGGTGGTTTTTTCCTGATCCTATCACTACCGCAGGCAGCTAAATAAGCTTCAAGTTAGTGTAGTGCGTTCTCCTCACAGTGTTTAGCTAAACCTATAAGTTAGTGTAGTGCGTCCTCCTCACAGTGTTCAGCTAAAACTACAAGTTAGTGTAGTGCGAGCTCTGCACAGTGTTCAGCTAAAGCTACCTGTAGAAGGTTGGTGGTGTTTTCTTGATCCTATCACTACCGCAGGCAGCTAAATAAGCTTCAAGTTAGTGTAGTGCGTTCTCCTCACAGTGTTTAGCTAAACCTACAAGTTAGTGTAGTGCGAGCTCTGCACAGTGTTCACCTAAAGCTACCTGTACAAGGTTGGTGGTGTTTTTCTGATCCTATCACTACCGCAGGCAGCTAAATAAGCTACAAGTTAGTTTTTTGCGAGCTCTGCACAGTGTTCAGCTAAAACTACAAGTTAGTGTATTGCGAGCTCTGCACAGTGTTCAGCTAAAGCTACCTGTAGAAGGTTGGTGGTGTTTTCCTGATCCTATCACTACCGCAGGCAGATAAATAAGCTACAAGTTAGTTTTTTGCAAGCTCTGCACAGTGTTCAGCTAAAGCTACCTGTAGAAGGTTGGTGGTGTTTTCCTGATCCTATCACTACCGCAGGCAGCTAAATAAGCTACAAGTTAGTTTTTTGCGAGCTCTGCACAGTGTTCAGCTAAAGCTACCTGTAGAAGGATGGTGGTGTTTTCCTGATCCTATCACTACCGCAGGCAGCTAAATAAGCTACAAGTTAGTGTACTGCGTCCTCCTCACAGTGTTCAGCTAAAACTACAAGTTAGTGTAGTGCGACCTCTGCACAGTGTTCAGCTAAAGCTACCTGTAGAAGGTTGGTGGTGTTTTCCTGATCCTATCACTACCACAGGCAGCTAAATAAGCTACAAGTTAGTTTTTTGCGAGCTCTGCACAGTGTTCAGCTAAAGCTACCTGTAGAAGGTTGGTGGTGTTTTCCTGATCCTATCACTACCGCAGGCCGCTAAATAAGCTACAAGTTAGTTTTTTGCAAGCTCTGCACAGTGTTCAGCTAAAGCTACCTGTAGAAGGTTGGTGGTGTTTTCCTGATCCTATCACTACCGCAGGCAGCTAAATAGGCTACAAGTTAGTGTAGTGCGTCCTCCTCACAGTGTTCAGCTAAAACTACAAGTTAGTGTAGTGCGAGCTCTGCACAGTATACAGCTAAAGCTACCTGTAGAAGGTTGGTGGTGTTTTCCTGATCCTATCACTACCGCAGGCAGCTAAATAAGCTACAAGTTAGTTTTTTGCGAGCTCTGCACAGTGTTCAGCTAAAGCTACCTGTAGAAGGTTGGTGGTGTTTTCTTGATCCTATCACTACCGCAGGCAGCTAAATAAGCTACAAGTTAGTGTAGTGCGTTCTCCTCACAGTGTTTAGCTAAACCTACAAGTTAGTGTAGTGCGAGCTCTGCACAGTGTTCACCTAAAGCTACCTGTAGAAGGTTGGTGGTGTTTTTCTGATCCTATAACTACGCAGGCAGCTAAATAAGCTACAAGTTAGTTTTTTGCAAGCTCTGCAGTGTTCAGCTAAAACTACAAGTTAGTGTAGTGCGAGCTCTGCATAGTGTTCACCTAAAGCTACCTGTAGAAGGTTGGTGGTGTTTTCCTGATCCTATCACTACCGCAGGCAGATAAATAAGCTACAAGTTCGTTTTTTGCGAGCTCTGCCCAGTGTTCAGCTAAAGATACCTGTAGAAGGTTGGTGGTGTTTTCCTGATCCTTTCACTACCGCAGGCAGCTAAATAAGCTACAAGTTAGTGTAGTGCGTCCTCCTCACAGTGTTCAGCTAAACCTACAAGTTAGTGTAGTGCGAGCTCTGCACAGTGTTCACCTAAAGCTACCTGTAGAAGGTTGGTGGTGTTTTCCTGATCCTATCACTAACGCAGGCAGCTAAATAAGCTACAAGTTAGTTTTTTGCGAGCTCTGCACAGTGTTCAGCTAAAACTACAAGTTAGTGTAGTGCGAGCTCTGCATAGTGTTCACCTAAAGCTACCTGTAGAAGGTTGGTGGTGTTTTCCTGATGCTATCACTACCGCAGGCAGATAAATAAGCTACAAGTTAGTTTTTTGTGAACTCTGCACAGTGTTCAGCTAAAGCTACCTGTAGAAGATTGGTGGTGTTTTCCTGATCCTATCACTACCACAGGCAGCTAAATAAGCTACAATTGATTAATTGATTTGAAAACGTTTTTGAATCGATCCGAATTTGAATTCGAAAATTTGAATTGATTTGAATATGAACAAAGCGAATTCTGAAAACGAATTAAACAGAATAAACAAATCTCACTAAACTAATTTATGTAAATAACGAATTGAAACAAAACACATGTCTCCCCCCGGGCCTCTCCCAGCGTCACGCTGGCATGATAAGTAGTGGGAGGAGTCTGCGGCCAAGAAATTGGAGCCAAGAACCGCCCCCCCACATGAATCAGCCAAGATGGCGGAAAGCACGCCAGCACAGTGACGCAGAAGAATGACGTCACACATGTGGCCCTCATGTGCTGCGCCGAAATGCATGAGGACACCAGCCTGCCCCATCCCCCACTCCCAGAGGGCGGACAAGGAGGGATAGGGGGTGGGTCCTGGTGCCCATCGCAGCTCCCGGGTATTAGACAACAAGCCCCTCCCACTGATCCAGATGTTGGATTTTTTATTCATTAGTCTCATGAGATTCCAGATGGTTCTACATCAATGTGTGTTATATGAGGGGGAGGGGAGCGTACACTGTGACCTGACTGGGATCTTTATTCTGTCTGTACAGGAAATGGTGTTCAAGAGGAAATATTTACCCGGCCGGGATCTGACCTTCTCCTCCCCATCAGACTCAATCTCACCCTCAACCATCCAGATAAAAGGAGATGTGATGAGATTGATTGGAGTTATTTTGACTCAACCACACAATATTACGCCACAATATATTTACACCGGAGATGTAGACTGATTGAATATGAGAACACATTCTTCTCCAATACAAGGATTTCAGAGAATGGAAGTCTGATCATATTCAATGTGACTCTGGAGAATGACGGGAGATACAGTGTGGATATAGACAGTACAGGAGACTATATACAGGAAGATTATTACATCGTCCATGTAGAAGGTAAGTCCATCCAACCCCCACCCCCAGTCCTAGCAGTGTCCTGTCCTCCCTGCTCCGTGTCTTTATATACATTGTCCATGTAGAAGGTAAGTCCATCCAACCCCCACCCCCAGTCCTATCAGTGTTCTCCCCGCTCCGTGTCTTTATATACATTGTCCATGTAGAAGGTAAGTCCATCCAACCCCCACCCCCAGTCCTAGCAGTATCCTCCCCGCTCCATGTCTTTATATCCATCGTCCATGTAGAACCCCCACCCCCAATCCTAGCAGTGTCCTCCCCGTGTCTTTATATCCATCCTCCATGTAGAAGGCAAGTCCATCCAACCCCCACCCCCAGTCCTAGCAGTGTTCTCCCCGCTCCATGTCTTTATATACACCATCCATGTAGAAGGTAAGTCCATCCAACCCCCACCTCCAGGTGGGGGTTGGATGGACTTACCTTCTACATGGATGGTGTCCTCCCTGCTCCATGTCTTTATATACATCGTCCATGTAGAAGGTAAGTACATCCAACCCCCAGTCCTAGCAGTGTCCTCCCTGCTCCGTGTCTTTATATACACCGTCCATGTAGAAGGTATGTCCATCCAACCCCCACCCCCAGTCCTAGCAGTGTCCTCCCCATTCCGTGTCTTTATATACACTGTCCATGTAGAAGGTAAGTCCATCCAACCCCCACCCCCAGTCCTAGCAGTGTCCTCCCCGCTCCGTGTCTTTATATACATTGTCCATGTAGAAGGTAAGTCCATCCAACCCCCACCTCCAGTCCTAGCAGTGTCCTCCCCGCTCCGTGTCTTTATTTCCATCGTCCATGTAGAAGGTAAGTCCATCCAACACCCACGCCCAATCCTAGCAGTGTTCTCCCCACTCCGTGTCTTTATATACATTGTCTATATAGAAGGTAAGTTCATCCAACCCCCACCCCCCCCGTCCTAGCAGTGTCCTCCCCGCTCCATGTCTTTATATACACCATCCATGTAGAAGGTAAGTCCATCCAACCCCCAGTCCTAGCAGTGTCCTCCCTGCTCCGTGTCTTTATATACACCGTCCATGTAGAAGGTAAGTCCATCCAACCCCCACCCCCAGTCCTAGTAGTGTCCTCCCAGCTCTGTGTTTTTATATATATCGTCCACGTAGAAGGTAAGTCCATCCAACCCCCACCCCCAGTCCTAGCAGTGTCCTCCCCGTGTCTTTCTATCCATACATTATATAGTAGAAGATCTGGGAGAGACGTATGTACAATGTCCTCTGATTACTGCCCCATCCTCACCATTCCCTGTGGATTCACATCTGCAGTGCTCAGTGCTCAGCCCTCCTGAAGTTGCTGTGATCTGAACTGTGCTGTGCCTTCTGCTCGGGGTCCCCATGTGGTAGATGTGACCATGGATGGCGGGGTGACAGATCCTCAATGGAGAGCGGAGCTTCTGCCAACACCAACCAATCAGGTTTCACCTCTTAGGAAAGAGTCGTCTCTAATAGGAGTTTCTGTCATATTTCAGGTTGTCAGTAATATAATGAGCTTCTTCAGTAGATTCTAAATGTTTTGTCAGTAAATAAAAGTTGTGTGGGGTGACAACCCTGATGGGGGTCACATGACAGAAGAAAATGGGTGTCATGTTAGTGGGGGGATTTAGTGTTTGGGAGAGGGGTGCACACAGACACAATCTATCTCCTCCAGTCTCCAGGAAGATGTCTGCACACCTGATTATAGGTAAGGATGGGGGAGGGGCATGTTGTGTATATATTGGATCTAATCAATGGAAATGATTGTCTCTCTCAGTTCCAGTATCGGTTCCGCTCCTCCATGTCTCATGTCTCCGGAATGGCAGCGCTGAGATCTCCTGCAGGGTGGAAGAGGGGACTAAGCCGAATATCCGTCTATCTGTGATTGGAGGATCCCAGGAGAGATATTCTGCATCTGCCAATAACATTACAGCCATTGTGGGGTCACCGGGGCCCTGGAACATCACCTGTACTGTGGAGAATAGACTCAACCAGTCTGAGATAAGCAGAGCCGGGGTCACCTGTCCAGGTGAGGAGACATCAAAAGTGGATGGAGAAATGTCTGTAGATGACAGAAAGGGTTTTTTTTTCTGAGAGACCAGGTGTAGATACCCCTCCCCCTTCCGAGTCACCCCTTGTCTCCGCCCCTTACTCACCTCCGGGCACCGTCCTTTGGTTCCACCCCCTACCCACCTCCCAGTACTCCCCCTTTTAGATGTAGCGCACTACCCCTGTAGGAGCTGCTAAGTTGTTCATTTTCCCCCTGGCCATCCCAGACCCTCAGAGCTACCCTTACCTCTGACACTTCGGGCTCCATTATGTGTAACAGCACAGACTCAATCTCCTTAATACAACTGTAGTGTGATATGTAGCTGATAACAAAGAATAATCCCCACAATGTGTACAATAACAATAATATACCTTTGTTGTTACCTGGGCATCCGATGCTCCACCTGCTCGAAAAGGAACAACACTCCACACCAATTGTACTTAACAAGGAACGTATTTTTACTTGTAATTGGTAGAAAATGATAATTACAGTTATACACAGAAAAGGGTAGTAAATGATCCCTAGAGGAGCGCCTCTGAGTGGGACCAAGGTCAGAGTGAAATCACCTTCACTCTAAGCACCTTTCCTCTCCGAGCCCGCTCTAAATACTATAACAGAACAAATGTTATATTATAATGAACAACGCAATACCTAGGGAGCTCCCCCTGCTTTGCAAAGCTGTCTCTCTGAAAGACAATAGAATGCAAGGCCTTGCAATAATAGAGGTAGTCCTTTTCTTTCGTCATCTTCTGTCTTCTGCTAGCTATGTGTAAGTTAAATTGTAACCCAGTGGTTAATAAAACCCGGGTTAGAGCAAATTGAATGTTGAACTATTGTTGTGGTGCCGTAACACTGCAACTGTCTCCAGTGTGAGTAACTTGTTATAACACAGTGTCAAAGTTATAGTGAAGTGCAGGTTTGAGGCCTATATTAAACTCAGTCTTTGTTTCTTTCAATCTCCTCTGTGGGACTACAGGTCCCAGCAGCATTGTGTTATAAGTGCAAATATGTAAAAGTGTGTCAAAGAAACTTTGGGCAGCCACCCTCTCACCCAACCAGGTCTACAGTGTAGAACAGTTCTGCTCCGGTACACGGGGTACTGTTTCAGGCCGGCCAACACTGCTACGCTGTTCCGCTCAGCGAGATGTTCCGGAACTCTCAGATGGCTCAGACAGGCTTCACTGGATCCTCCTTAGTTCTACCTCGCCATCAGTCCAGCTCACTGATGTGCTGCAGGTTCGCTAATCGGATCGCTCCGCAATCGGTGTAGGCCGCTCTTCGCTGGATACCTCACACAGATCCTCACAGGCTGGCCATGCGTTCCCAACAGACCTAAGATGGCCACGCCAAGTTCTTTTATAGCTTTCCAAGAATGCAGTTCAGTTTCTTGATGCTCATGGGAGTTCAATCAGCATTGTGGGTAAGTCAAGTTAATGTCCAAAGTAAACAAAACAAAACACTTCCTGTCATCTTCTTGAATAATGAAATAAAGTACAGTTTACTCCATATTTTGGCCGCTAGATGGCACCAAATACTAAGCTATAACATAACATTAGATTATTGAACAAAAATGTGACCGCTACACACTCCCCCTGCTTGAACTCTTTGGTCCCCAAAGATATCATGGAAGCATATCTGCATCATAAAGCAAGTTATGTTCTAATCCTGACTTACGGCAGACAAATAATTACACGCTTCGTAGCTTTCACTAATTAACCTGTATACTTCAGGTGTAATCTCATAGCCAATTTCTGATAAGATCAGGGCAATTTTTGTGTCCCTTTCCCCTAACATGTCATATGTGAGTCTTTGGGGCGGTCACACTTTCCACCTTAACTTCATTGTCCCCGGATTCTCCTCCTGTTTTATTGAGTCTTCCACTTTGCCTTCCTCACTGATCGGAGTGTTGAGATCAACAAATGAGTCTTGCATTCTACTTTCAGAAGTCTGTTGCAACTCTACAGTCTCCAAAGAGAGCAGTGCTTCTTCAAGAAAATTTTGCAAGTCTCCAATTAGTTCTGTAGAGTCAATGGTCTCAGGCCTTACTTCCGCCGCTTCTCCTCCCTCCTCTAGCCAGAACTCCGCAGGTAAAGACACCACATCATCAACTGATCCTGAATCTCAGTTTCCTGGTAATGATCTTGAACTCAAGTTCTCTGAATACTCATAATCATCTCCAGATTCATCACTTCCATCAGTTTCTCGTAACTTGTTCTTTTTTGAACGGTTACCAGCCGGTGTCCATCTTTCAGGGGATGTCTTAGAAGCTTCTGGGACTCTCACAGCATCCGACAGTGGCAACAGGTGATTTCTATGCCACATCTTCTTTGGCCCCGACTCTCCCTCTGGTCGGATCTGATACACTGGCAATCCAGGGACTCGCTTACACACAATGAAGGGCTGTGACCTCCATCTGTCCGCCAACTTGTGCTTTCCTGGTATACCATGATTCTTTAGTAGAACTCGATCCCCTGGCTGTAGATCTTGAAATTTTACTCTGGCATCGAAGTTCCGTTTCTTCCTGGACTCCCTAACAGTAGCATGCTCTACTGCCTGTTCATACGCTTGTCTCAGGTTCTTCCTCAGTCGATCTACATACCCTCTATGTGAGGTCAGAGGGACATCATCCAAAGATGTACCAAAAGCCAAGTCAGCAGGGAGTCTGGCTTCTTGTCCGATCATTAGGCGATATGGGGAATATCTGGTAACATCACTCTCCATGCAGTTGTATGTGTGGACTAATGCTGCAATGTGGTTTCCCCAATTTTGTTTCTTATCTGACGGTAAGGTCCCCAGCATGTTCAGTAGGGTCCTCTTGAACCGCTCTGGTTGAGGGTCACCCTGAGGGTGATAAGGCGTAGTGTGAGTCTTCTTGATGCACAGAAGAGTACACAGCTGACGTATTAACCGACTCTCGAAGTCCCTGCCTTGGTCTGAGTGGATCCTCACAGGTAACCCATAGTGTATGAAGAACTTCTCCACAAGGACCTTGGCTACCGTGCTCGCTTTTTGATCTTTGGTGGGATAAGCTTGAGCATAACAGGTGAAATGATCTGTCACTACAAGAATGTTGCTTCTTCCACCTATATCGGGTTCCAAGCACAGAAAGTCAATGCACACCAACTCCAGAGGCTCTTGGCTCTGTAAATGGCCCATGGCGGCCGCTTTCTGGGGCAAAGTCTTTCTTTGGATACAAGTAAGGCAAGAATGACAGTAGCTCTCTACCTCCTTTCGCATATTGGGCCAGTAGAATCTATCCCTAACCAGCCGGAGTGTTCTTTCTGCTCCTAAATGACCGTGCTCATCATGCAGAGAGACTAAAACAGTCATCCAGTGTTTTTCTGGGAGAAACAGTTGCCACCTTTCTTCATTTTTCTCAGTAGGGTAACTGTGATACAGCACACCATCCCGGAGCATCAGTCGATTCCATTCCTTAAGTAGTATTTTTGCCTCGGGCTCCTGACTTTCTTGTAACAACTCAGGACTCTGATTCTTCAAGGCATGCACTACTAATCTGCCCAATGGATCCGCCACTTGATCCCCTCTCAAATCCGCTCTCGACAGCTGCGGCAAACCTTCTCCCCTCACTTGTGTCAGTCCACAATATTGTCTAGGGATGCCTAATGGATGAACCCCTAGGTATTCAGCAGCCACCCTTGCACTTCCTTCCTTCTCCAAACCTTGACACAGGGCCCGCACCCCCTCCTCAGTCACACAGGTCCACTCCACTAGGTCTTCTTCTTATCTGTGTAGTCTTCGAGACAACGCATCTGCATCACGATTCCCCACTCCAGGCCGGTATTTCAAACTAAACCGGAACCCAGCCAATGCTGCTATCCATCGGTGTCTGGTGGCATCCAACTTGGCAGTAGTCAGAATATAAGTTAAGGGGTTGTTGTCAGTTTTTACTGTGAACTCCGCCCCATACAGATAGTCTTTCAATTTGTCGACCACCGTCCACTTGAGGGCCAGAAACTCCAGCTTATGCACCGTGTAATTATTTTCCGAGGGGGCAAGACTCCTACTCACAGCTCTCAGCTTCCTCGCCTGATGCTGATACAGCAACCCTCCCAAACCATCTCTGCTGGCGTCTACATGTAGCTCATTAGGTAAACTGGGGTCAGTATAAGCCAGCACTGGGGCTTCTGTCAGGTTCTTCTTCAATTTCTTAAATGCCTCTTCACACCAGTGAGTCCACTGATCCTGTACAGATTTTCCTTTTCTACGACTGCCGCCCCTCTTCATCTTTAGTCCTTGTTCTTCGTCTTCTCCCCTTACCTTGTGTAACAACTCATTGAGGGGGTTGAGCGATAAAACAGAAACCCAAGAAGGATCTCAACAACCATTCTTGGCCGGGGCCAGCTGGTGACAGCTTCCAACTTTTTCGGGTCAGTAGCAACTCCTCCTGCTGAGACTACATGTCCCAGGTATGTAACCGAGGTCCAGTAGAACTGGCATTTTTCCAGCGACAGCTTCAACCCCTCACATAGTCGGGAGAACACCTTCTCCAGTCAGGCCTCATGTTCTTCGAGGGTTTTCCCAAACACGATGATGTCATCCAAATATACCAAAACCTCCACCAGGTTCATGTCTCTGACCGTCCTCTCCATAAGGCGTTGGGAGGTGGTGGGGGCCCCCGACAGACCCTGAGGCATTCGGCTGAACTCATAGAACCCCAATGGGCATATGAATGCAGTATTTTCTTGATCCGCTGGATGCATGGGAATTTGGTAATACCCACTCTTCAGGTCCAACACGCTGAACCACTTGGCCCCTGTAAGGCACTGCAATGCATCTTCAATGCAAGGGGTTGTGTATTGATTGGGTATCGTGTGCCGATTCAAAGTGCGGTAGTCAATGCACATGCGAAGGGACACATTCTTCTTCCTCACCACTACAATAGGGGAAGCATAGGGGCTCCTGGATTCTTGGATTACTCCTGACCTTTTCAACTCAACCAGTTGTTTTCGTAGGTCTTCCAGGTCGCTAAGCGGTACTCGCCGAGCTCTTTCACGGAATGGCTTGTCTTCCTGAAGGCGAATCGTGTGCATAGCACTCTTGGCGCACCCCACATCGAAATCATTCTGAGCGAATAACTTCTCCCACCTCTTCAACTGGGATTTCGCCCTTTCCTGCCACGGGGAAGGCAAGTTCTCTGCACAGTGCTGTAGCTCCCTTTCCAGACCCTGACTATTCCTGTCACCCTTCACTTTTTCTGGGAGCAAAGGGTTGGCCGCCCTGACTTGTCCCACTAGCATCCAAGGCCTCAGCGTGATGGGCTGGTCAGTCACATTCTTCAGTCGGATGGGCACTCTTTTCCCTTTCCGGTACAGGTCCCGGGTGGGAACCAGTTCAGGAACCATCTCCAGCCCCCTTGTTCGTGCTTTCTCATCCATTTCCAGGACTACAAATGGTCCTGGCTGATCCCACTTTAGTTTGACAGTGGCCTTCACTTGAGCAACCTCTCCCGGCCATAGTGTCCTTGCTTTGCCCTCAAAGTTCCACAACCGCCCCACTTCTCTCGGGGCTTCCTTCTCTCTGAGGTGGTAGGCTTGCTGTAATTGCGGGTGGATCTTGCGGGTGTCACTCCCTTCGGTGTCCAGAACAGCAAATAGCAGCCTCCGCACTAGATCCATATTCGTCCCCACCAGTATGGAATTCCCCCCGGCCCCAGGGGGCCTGGGGCACACAACCGCCAGCATGTCAAAGGTATCCTCTTTTCCTACAGCTGCCGGCCCAAAAGATATTTGTATAGGGATATACCCATCGTAAGGGCATCGGGTGGTCTCAATCCCCCAGATCTTGAGCTCCTCCAACTTTCGGATGGGAATATGACTTACCGTATATACTCGAGTATAAGTCGTTCCGAGTATAAGTCGAGGCCCTAATTTACCACAAAAAAAATGGGAAAAACTTATTGACCCGAGTATAAGACGAGGGTGAGAAATGCGCAGCTACTGTAAGTGGAAAAGAGGGTCAACAATGCCCATTTGCAGCATCACTGTGCCCATTTGCATGCCTCACTGTGCCCATTTGCAGCCATAGGTCCCCTGAACTTCAAACTCGGTAGTTAAGGGTTCCTAGATGTCCCCTAGCTGCAGCCAAAATTTGGGGTCTCTGAACCCAAAGGGTCCCGAAATGACATTGCTGCAGATAGACACAGTTGACCGAATTTGGGGCCCTGTATCTCAGGGCCACTTAGTGCTAAGAACCCCAAATTTGGTGTGCAAACCCAGTGGAACTAGCACCATAACTTTACCAAAGCCAGGGTTCCTAGCTCTAAGTGGCCCTGAGATATGGGGCCCCAAAGTCGGTTCAGAAAATGTCAAGCACTTTTCTGCAGCAGATAATGACATTTTCTGAACCGATTTTGGGGCCCCGTATCTCGGGGGCCACTTAGTGCTAAGAATTTCAGCTTTGGATATGTTATGGTACCAGGTCCACTGAGTTTGCATACCAAACGTGGGGTTTCTAGCACCAAGTGGCCCTGAGATACGGGGCCCCAAAGTCGGTTCGGAAAATGAAAATTTTTGCTGCAGAAAAGTGCTTGACTCGAGTATAAGTCGAGGGGGGCACTTTCAGCACAAAAAAATGTGCTGAAAAATTCGACTTATACTCGAGTATATACGGTGTCTGTCATAAAAATCTCAATACAACAGTGTAAATTGTGCTCCTGTATCTAGTAGAGCCTGCGTGTAAACTCCTATCTGTACAGACACAATGGGTGATGGTCCTTCTAGCTAGGGATGAGCCGAACACCCCCCGGTTCGGTTCGCACCAGAACCCGCGAACGGACCGAAAGTTCGCACGAACGTTAGAACCCCATTGACGTCTATGGGACTCGAACGTTCGAAATCAAAAGTGCTCATTTTAAAGGCTAATTTGCATGGTATTGTCCTACAAAGGGTTTGGGGATCCGGGTCCTACCCCAGGGGACATGTATCAATGCAAAAAAAACTTTTAAAAACGGCCGTTTTTTCGGGAGCAGTGATTTTAATGATGCTTAAAGTAAAAAAAAAAAAGTGAAATATTCCTTTAAATATCGTACCTGGGGGGTGTCTATAGTATGCCTGTAAAGTGACGCGTGTTTCCCATGTTTAGAACAGTCCCTGCACCAAATGTCATTTTTAAAGGAAAAAATCTCATTTAAAACTGCTTGCGGGTTTAATGTCATGTCGGGTCATGGCAATATGGATGAAAATCAGTGAGACAAACGGCATGGGTACCCCCCAGTCCATTACCAGGCCCTTTGGGTCTTGTATGGATATTAAGGGGAACCCCGCACCCAAATTAAAATAAGGAAAGGTGTGGGGCCACCAGGCCCTATATACTCTGAACAGCAGTATACAGGTGGTGCAAACAAGACAGGGACTGTAGGTTTGTTGTTAAGTAGAATCTGTTTGTAATTTTGAACATTTTTAACGTGTTTAGCTTCAGCCAAAAAATCTTTTCTAAGCTTTTTGGAAAACATAGGGAAGGGTTATCACCCCTGTGACATTTGTTTTGCTGTCTTTCCTCCTCTTCAGAAGATTTCACCTCACTTTTTTGTCCCAATGAAAAATGTTTTTTGAAAATTTGGGTTTTTTTGTGGAACAAGGATTGGAAAGCATCAGTGGAAAGGAGAAATTGTTTTCCCATATTAACTCTTACAGGAGAGAATTTCCCTTCCTAGGGGTAGATTTCATCTCACTTCCTGTTGTCTCCTTCCGTTTGCACGTAGGAGTCGTTTGTAAGTTAGATGTTTGAAAGTAGGGTCCTGCCCTATATACTCAGCAGAAATTTGGCCTTAGGTGTTGCTGTGGCCACAACACTGTAAGCCCTCACAGGGCCCTGCTGTGAAATATTAGATCAAGAATTGTAATTACATGCCCCTGTTGAACAGGAGCTGAAAAATTAGGCCTTAGGCACTGGTGCTGGTGCCACAACACTGCAACCCCTCACAGACACTCTAGTTGGAACGCAGGAACGAGACCTGCTGCAAAGTATTGCATCAAAAATTGTAATTACACGCCCCTGTTAGACAGGGGCAGAAAAATTGGGCCTTAGGCACTGGTGCTGGTGCCACAACACTGCAACCCCTCACAGACACTCTAGTTGGAATGCAGGAACGAGCCCTGCTGCAAAGTATTACATCAAAAATTGTAATTACACGCCCCTGTTAAACAGGGGCTGAAAAATTGTGCCTTAGGCACTGGTGGTGGCGCCCAGAACCAAAAATGTTCTTACAAGCTATCAGCGTGATGATTGAGGAGGAAGAGGATAATTACTCAGGGATAGTCACTCAGCATCAGCATAGGCAGTCTTTGAAGGGATCTGAGATTTCAAAAAAAATTATTCGGTTACATCTGCATCAGGTGCTTGGTAGCTGGTGGTGATCCAAGACTGATTCATTTTTATGAAGGTCAGCCGATCGACCGAGTCGGTGGACAGACGCACCCTGTGTTCGGTTACCACGCCTCCAGCAGCACTGAATGTGCGTTCCGAAAGAACGCTGGATGCAGGAC
The DNA here is from genome assembly GCA_037952925.1 of Lithobates clamitans. Taxonomy (NCBI): domain Eukaryota; kingdom Metazoa; phylum Chordata; class Amphibia; order Anura; family Ranidae; genus Lithobates; species Lithobates clamitans. The sequence continues at coordinate 197,885 of JBBGZY010002331.1, forward strand.
AGGCCAGTAGCTCAATTGCATACTGTGCAAGCTCTGGCCAGTGATCCATCCTCAAGACCCAGTAACCCAGAGGATTTTCGGTGGGAAAGGTGTCCAAGTCTGATCTTGCCCCTAGGTATTCCTGCACCATGTAAAACAGACGCTGGCGATGGTTGCTGGAACCGATCATACCTTGGGGCTGCGGACCAAAAAATTGTCTGAACGCATCGGTCAGACGGCCACCTTCTCCACCGCTCCTTCTTTGACTGACCCAAGCCTCAGCAACACGTTGTCCAGAAACAGGAGTTTGTAACCTCCCAGTCTCTGGGAACGCGTTGCACAGACCTTTCTGCAAGGCCTCCCGAAGATGTTTCATCCTCTGCTCCCTCTGCGATGGCAAGATAAGGTCCGCAACCTTACCCTTGTAACGTGGATCAAGGAGGGTTGCCAGCCAGTATTGGTCCTTCTCCTTGATACCACGAATACGAGGATCCTTACGCAGGCTTTGCAGGATCAGGGAGGCCATGCAGCGTAGGTTTGCTGAGGCATTCGGTCCGGAGTCCTCTGGGTCACTAAGGACAACAACGTCCGCAGCCACCTCCTCCCAGCCACGTACAAGTCCATGTGTTCCTTGGGACTGATCCCTTAAAGACTGCTGCTGATGCTGAGTGCCACGCTCCACCTCCATACTGACACAATCTTCCTCCTCCTCCTCCTCCTCCTCCTCGTCCTCTTCCTGTGTGATCGGCGGGCACGCAGGAACACTGTCTGGATAAAGGGGGCCTTGAGAGCTAAGGAATTCCTCCTCTTCCTGCCTCTGTTCTGCCTCAAGTGCCCTGTCCATTATTCCACGCAGCGTGTGCTCCAGGTGGACAAGGGGGACAGTGTCACTGATGCATGCACTGTCAGTGCTCACCATCCTCGTGGCCTCCTCGAATGGTGACAGGACAGTGCATGCATCCCTGATCATGGCCCACTGGCGTGGGAAAAAAAAACCAAGCTCCCCTGACCCGGTCCTGGTGCCATAGTCGCACAGGTACTCATTGATGGCCCTCTGCTGCGTGTGCAGCCGCTGCAGCATGGCCAACATTGAGTTCCACCTGGTGGGCATGTCACAGATTAGGCGGTTCTTGGGCAGGTTAAACTCCTTTTGGAGGTCCGTCAGCCGAGCACTGGCATTATATGACTGGCGGAAATGCACACAGACTTTCCTGGCCTGCCTCAGGACATCCTGTAAGCCCGGGTACCTGCCCAAGAACCGCTGCACCACCAAGTTAAGGACGTGAGCCAAACAGGGCACATGGGTCATTTGTCCCTGTCGGAGGGCAGAGAGGAGGTTGGTGCCATTGTCGCAAACCACCATTCCTGTCTTAAGTTGGCGTGGCGTCAACCACCTCTGAACCTGCCCCTGCAGAGCTGACAGAACCTCTGCCCCAGTGTGGCTCCTGTCCCCCAAGCACACCAGCTCAAGCACCGCATGGCATCTTTTGGCCTGCGTACTTGCGTAGCCCCTTGAACGCCTACGGAGCACCGCTGGTTCCGAGAAAGAGGCCATGGAGGAAGAAGAAGAGGAGGGGGTGGAGGAGAGAGGTGTGTCACAATCAGCATTTTGGAGGCGTGGTGGCGGAACAACCTCCAACACTACCGCACCTTGTCCTGCATCCTTCCCAGCTGCCAGCAGAGTCACCCAATGCGCCGTGAAACTTAGGTAACGTCCCTGTCCATGCCTGCTGGACCATGAGTCAGCGGTAATATGCACCTTACCGCTGACCGCCCTGTCCAGCGAGGCATGGACATTGCCTTCCACATGCCGGTAGAGAGCCGGAATCGCCTTCCGTGAGAAAAAGTGGCGTTTGGGTACCTGCCACTGAGGAACCGCACATTCCACAAACTCACGGAAGGGGGCAGAGTCTACCAACTGAAAAGGCAGCAGTTGAAGTGCTAGCAATTTTGCCAAGCTAGCATTCAACCGCTGGGCATGTGGATGGTTGGGAGCAAACTTCTTTCGGCGGTGCAGCAGCTGGGGCAGGGAAATTTGCCTGGTACAATCTGACGTCGGTGTACCAAAAGCAGATTGCCCACAAGTACTTGGCTGTGACACACCTAATTCTACACCTTCATTCCTCTCACTGCAGGTCTCAGAGAGGACTGAAGGTCTAGTGGGGTTGGAAATCTCAGCTGATGAGGAGCAAGGAGAGATCCTCTTTGTTCTTTGGTGTGGGTCTTTTAGATACGCTTGCCAACGAACTGCATGGCAGGTCAACATATGTCTGGTCAAGCATGTGGTACCCAAGCGGGAGATGTTTTGGCCACGCGAGATACGCTTGAGACATATGTTGCAAATAGCAGCGGTGCGATCTGATGCACTCGTCTCAAAAAAGGCCCACACCAAAGAACTTTTTGAATAACGCGCAGAGACTGCAGCGCCCTGCACATGTGGAGCTTTGGGGTGTGATGCAGTCAATGTGCTGCCCTTAGGCTGGCCCCTGGAGGGCATCCTGCCTCGTTGGTGATGTGCCGCCTCCTCCTCCTCCTCCTCCTCCTCCTCTCTCCTATAAGGCACCCACGTTGAGTCAGTGACCTCATCATCCCCTCCCTCCTCATCACTGGAGCAAACCTGGCAGTATGCTGCAGCAGGGGGAGCATGACTGCCAGATTGCTGTCCTTCTTGGGCACCCCCTCTGTCCGTGCTCATGTTACTGCCTTCATCGAGCTCAGTATCATCATCAGAGCCTTCCAAACGCTGGGCATCCTCCTGGAGCATTTACCCAACACTGTGGTCAAACAGTTCGAGGGAATCCTCATGAGGACATGGTGGAGCTAGGGAAGGAGTCACTGATGACATTGAGCTGAGGGAAGAGGCCGCTGCTTTGCCAGACAAAGCACCCTGGGCATGGGTGAGAGAGGATGAGGAGGATGAGGACGGCTTGGTCATCCACTCGACCAAGTCTTCCGCATGTTGCGGCTCAACACGGCCAGCTGCCGAAAAAAAGGCCAAGCGTGTCCCATGGCCACGTGCTGATGAGGATGCACCGTCTCCACGACCAGCACTAGACACAGAGCCTGCTTGCACTCTCTTATTGGCTTGTGACTGTCTGCCTCTCCTTCTTGGCCTTCCAGACATACTAATGGCCTGTAGCTGCACTAAGCTGGGATAGAACACCTGTAATTTTCTTCAGGTAGCTTTATATACTGTAACCAGACAAGCCTGCCTGTCAGTAGGAAGATAACAGGAACGGATCTAGCTGAACACTGTGAGCAGGACGCACTGCACTAAATGTAAATAGCAGGAACGGATCTAGCTGAACACTGTGAGCAGGACGCACTGCACTAAATGTAAATAGCAGGAACGGATCTAGCTGAACACTGTGAGCAGGACGCACTGCACTAAATGTAAATTGCAGGAACGGATCTAGCTGAATACTGTGAGCAGGACGCACTGCACTAAATGTAAATAACAGGAACGGATCTAGCTGAACACTGTGAGCAGGACGCACTGCACTAAATGTAAATAGCAGGAACGGATCTAGCTGAACACTGTGAGCAGGACGCACTGCACTAAATGTAAATAGCAGGAACGGATCTAGCTGAACACTGTGAGCAGGACGCACTGCACTAAATGTAAATAGCAGGAACGGATCTAGCTGAACACTGTGAGCAGGACGCACTGCACTAAATGTAAATAACAGGAACGGATCTAGCTGAACACTGTGAGCAGGACGCACTGCACTAAATGTAAATAGCAGGAACGGATCTAGCTGAACACTGTGAGCAGGACGCACTGCACTAAATGTAAATAACAGGAACGGATCTAGCTGAACACTGTGAGCAGGACGCACTGTACTAAATGTAAATAGTCTAGAAGATAACAGGAACGGATCTAGCTGAACACTGTGAGCAGGACGCACTGCACTAAATGTAAATAGCAGGAACGGATCTAGCTGAACACTGTGAGCAGGAAGCACTGCACTAAATGTAAATAACAGGAACGGATCTAGCTGAACACTGTGAGCAGGACGCACTGCACTAAATGTAAATAGTCTAGAAGATAACAGGAACGGATCTAGCTGAACACTGTGAGCAGGACGCACTGCACTAAATGTAAATAGCAGGAACGGATCTAGCTGAACACTGTGAGCAGGACGCACTGCACTAAATGTAAATAGCAGGAACGGATCTAGCTGAACACTGTGAGCAGGACGCACTGCACTAAATGTAAATTGCAGGAACGGATCTAGCTGAACACTGTGAGCAGGACGCACTGCACTAAATGTAAATAACAGGAACGGATCTAGCTGAACACTGAGCAGGACGCACTGCACTAAATGTAAATAGCAGGAACAGATCTAGCTGAACACTGTGAGCAGGACGCACTGCACTGAATGTAAATAGCAGGAACGGATCTAGCTGAACACTGTGAGCAGGACGCACTGCACTAAATGTAAATAGCAGGAACGGATCTAGCTGAACACTGTGAGCAGGACGCACTGCACTAAATGTAAATAGCAGGAACGGATCTAGCTGAACACTGTGAGCAGGACGCACTGCACTAAATGTAAATAGCAGGAACGGATCTAGCTGAACACTGTGAGCAGGACGCACTGCACTAAATGTAAATAGTCTAGAAGATAACAGGAACGGATCTAGCTGAACACTGTGAGCAGGACGCACTGCACTAAATGTAAATAGCAGGAACGGATCTAGCTGAACACTGTGAGCAGGACGCACTGCACTAAATGTAAATAACAGGAACGGATCTAGCTGAACACTGTGAGCAGGACGCACTGCACTAAATGTAAATAGCAGGAACGGATCTAGCTGAACACTGTGAGCAGGACGCACTGCACTAAATGTAAATAACAGGAACGGATCTAGCTGAACACTGTGAGCAGGACGCACTGCACTAAATGTAAATAACAGGAACGGATCTAGCTGAACACTGTGAGCAGGACGCACTGCACTAAATGTAAATAGTCTAGAAGATAACAGGAACGGATCTAGCTGAACACTGTGAGCAGGACGCACTGCACTAAATGTAAATAGCAGGAACGGATCTAGCTGAACACTGTGAGCAGGACGCACTGCACTAAATGTAAATAGCAGGAACGGATCTAGCTGAACACTTTGAGCAGGACGCACTGCACTAAATGTAAATAGCAGGAACGGATCTAGCTGAACACTGTGAGCAGGACGCACTGCACTAAATGTAAATAGCAGGAACGGATCTAGCTGAACACTGTGAGCAGGACGCACTGCACTAAATGTAAATAGCAGGAATGGATCTAGCTGAACACTGTGAGCAGGACGCACTGCACTAAATGTAAATAACAGGAACGGATCTAGCTGAACACTGTGAGCAGGACGCACTGCACTAAATGTAAATAGTCTAGATAGAAGATAACAGGAACGGATCTAGCTAAACTGAATACAGTGTATATATATATATGCAACACCTGGGATGCATATATATACACAATACACTGTAAGTGCAGCTAACTGACTGACTGTTCTGCCTAATCTATCTAACTCAAATCAAATGACACTGTCTCTCTCTCTCTCTCTCTCTATCTCTTAGCACACCGGAACACACACTACACAGGGCCGCCGTGCAGGCGGCCTTATATAGTGTGGGGCGTGTACTAAATCCCCTGAGCCATAATTGGCCAAAGCCACCCTGGCTTTGGCCAATTACAGCTCTCTCTACTGACGGCGCTGTGATTGGCCAAGCATGCGGGTCATAGTGCATGCTTGGCCAATCATCAGCCAGCAATGCACTGCGATGCCGCAGTGAATTATGGGCCGTGACGCGCCACACGAATTTGGCGCGAACGGCCCATATCGTTCGCAATTCGGCGAACGACCGAACAGCCGATGTTCGAGTCGAACATGGGTTCAACTCGAACACGAAGCTCATCCCTACTTCTAGCTAATCGGGAAAACTCTCTGATTGCCCCCTCTCATTGGTAAGGCGGTTGTTCTTCTTTAGTCTCCTTATTTTAGTTTGAGAATTCTGGTCGCCAATCCTAGACGCGGCGTTAGAGTTTCTTTTAGTGATGTTCCCTGAGCAGGCCCCCTGCTAGCATTCTGACAAGACCCAACTGGAGTTTTAGTAACTGGTGAAGCATTGACTTCCTGCTCCTGGCTCCCTGACCCCGGTGTCAGGTTACGTGTCCATCCACCCATCTTTCATAGTCTCTGTGACTCTCTCCCCTTCCTCTCTTTTCCTTCCAACATCTTCCTACCATTTCTCTTGGAGCTCTTTTTTCTGACAGGGTTCTCAGCTGGCTCCTTTACTGAGACCCTCTGGAGTTTCCCGCCGGCTGCTCCTTCAATAGCATCTTCAACATCCTGATCAATTCCCTCAGTAATGCAGCATCTGAGTCTTTCCGTGGGCAATGGGCCTGAATATGCCCAAAATCTCCACACTGATAGCATCTCCAACCATCCACTCGTTCACTTAAGCTCTTGGCTTGTGCCCCCATCACTCGGAGCAATGCTTGCTGCAGCAGGGCTTTAGCCGGAGGCTCCTCCTCAGCTGACTTGGTTCGAGTTGATGCTGACAAGAACTCCCCTATAGAAGGCGGATGATGCTCCTCCCACCTGCACTCTTCGGTGCCCACATCTTCCATACCTTCCACAGATATTGACTGAGTGGCGGCCCTTCCACTTCGCTGCGAGGGATCCCTGACCATCTGGGTTTCCCTATCCTTTTCTTCTAAGATGGCTTCTTCCTCTCTCACTAACCCCATCAATTCGGAGTAAGAAGGAATCTCACCAGCACCTTTTAAGAGCAACCGAAGGGCAATGGGGTGGTTCGGTCTGGCCCCTTTTAAAGTCCGGTCTAATCTGACTTTATCTGCTTCCCGAGGGTCAACACCCTTCTTCAGAATGATCTGATGTAAAATCTGGTCTATATGGACAATGTATGCCGACAACATCTCTCCCATCTTCTGATGAGTGTGTTTAAACCGATACATCAGATCAGGTAGTTTTTCAATCTTCCCATACACAACATAGAGGGCTGTAAGGTAATCTTTAGCATCACAATCTGGCTTCCCTCTCCGGAGACTCCTAATGACATCGGCTGCTGGACTTAGCAGACTTTCACGCCTTCTTGCTAAATGTCCCGGGACATTCCAATCCTCCAAAGCCCGAGTTGCCTGATCCAACCAACTCTCGAAATCTTCTTCTCCCTCGGGCCTCTGTATTCTTCCGGGGGATATGAGCATTTTTCGATACTTCTCATTCATGGACGTCTGGTGGCTTTGTATCAAGCTGTCCACCAGATGACTCATGTCTAAGTAAAAGGACGCTGGCAGCATCCTGGGCTCGCAGAATTTGGGCTGCCTCTCTTTGAGCTTCTTGCCAATGGACTCCCTGGCAGTGTTACTGGTGGCTGTTCTTCTGATTCTTGAATTGGAATTACCATTCCATCCAGGCCCTCAGTTAGGCTCACCATCCCTCCCTGGAACTCTGTTGGGGTGACTTCTTTCCACTCCAAGAGGGCATAAGTAAAGTTTTCCTGTACATTCTGCTATAAGTCTAGCAAATAGTAACCTTGTTCGGGCATTGCTTTCCGCATTAGTAGTCGCACCTCTCTATCAAACCATTGGTCTCCTGGGAGTCTCAGTATAGTGGTCTTCTAAGCTACACCCCCAAATTCTTGACTCCACTGAGTGGCTGCAGCTGAGTCCATGACTTCCTCTCCTGGCCTATTCGGGCATTCCAGTTGGGAAATCTCGGTGGAACCTCTATGAAGCTCACTACCCCCGTAGGAGCTGCTAAGTCGTTCATTTTCCCACTGGCCATCCCAGACCCTCAGAGCTACACTTACCTCTGACACTTCGGGTTCCATTATGTGTAACAGCACAGACTCAATCTCCTTAATACAACTGTAGTGTGATATGTAGCGGACAACAAAGAATAATCCCCACAATGTGTACAATAACAATAATATACCTTTGTTGTTACCTGAGCATCCGATGCTCCACCTGCTGGAAAAGGAACAACACTCCACACCAATTGTACTTAACCAGGAACATATTTTTACTTGTAATTGGTAGAAAATGAAAGGGTACACAGAAAAGGGTAGTAACTGATCCCTAGAAGAGCGCCTCTGAGTGGGACCAAGGTCAGAGTGAAATCACCTTCACTCTAAGCACCTTTCCTCTCCGAGCCTGCTCTAAATACTATAACAGAACAAATGTTATATTATAATGAACAACGCAATACCTAGGGAGCCCCCCCTGCTTTGCAAAGCTGTCTCTCTGAAAGACAATAGAATGCAAGGCCTTGCAATAATAGAGGTAGTTCTTTTCTTTCGTCGTCTTCTGTCTTCTGCTAGCTATGTGTAAGTTAAATTGTAATCCAGTGGTTAATAAAACCCGGGTTAGAGCAAATTGAATGTTGAACTATTGTTGTGGTGCCGTAACACTGCAACTGTCTCCAGTGTGAGTAATTTGTTACAACAGAGTGTCAAAGTTATAGTGAAGTGCAGGCTTGAGGCCTATATTAAACTCAGTCTTTGCTTCTTTCAATCTCCTCTGTGGGACTACAGGTCCCAGCAGCATTGTGTTATAAGTGCAAATATGTAAAAGTGCGTCAAAGAAACTTTGGGCAGCCACCCTCTCACCCAACCAGGTCTACAGTGTAGAACAGTTCTGCTCCGGTACACGAGGTCCTGTTTCTGGCCGGCTGTCACTGCTTCGCTGCTCCACTCCGCTCAGTGAGATGTTCCGGAAACTCTCAGATGGCTCCGACAGGCTTCACTGGATCCTCCTCAGTTCTACCTCGCCATCAGTCCAGCTCACTGATGTGCTGCAGGGTCGCTGATCGGATCGCTCCGCAATGGGTGTAGGCCGCGCTTCGCTGGATACCTCACACAGATCCTCACAGGCTGCCCATGCATTCCCAACAGACCTAAGATGGTCATGCTGAGTTCTTTTATAGCCTTCCCAGAATGCAGTTCAGTTTATTGATGCTCATGGGAGTTCCCCCAGCATTGTGGGTAGGTCAAGTTAATGTTCAAAGTAAACAAAACAAAACACTTCCTGTCATCTTCTTGAATAATGAAATAAAGTACAGTTCACTCCATATTTTGGCCGCTAGATGGCGCCAAATACTAAGCTATAACATAACATTAGATTATTGAACAAAAATGTGACCGCTACATAGAGAATACAGAACCATTCATTATGGGATGCCATGTAATTTGTATGAATTATAATTTGTATCCCAGCAGCAATAGATCCCCCAGTAGCAATGTACCCCTCCCGGCAACAGTAGATCCCCCAGCAATAATAGACCCCTCCTCCCAACAATAGACTCCCCAGTAACAATAGATCCACCCCTGCAACAATAGACCTTCTACAGCTACAACTGATCCCCCAGCAGCCAGCAACAATAGACCTCTCCCTCACCTGTAGATCCCTCCCAGCAACTACAGACCCCCCCACAACAAAATACCCCCCAGTAACAATAGACCCCCACCAGCAACAATTGATCTAGCACCAGCCAGCAATAATACACCTCTCCCTCCCTGCAACATAAGACCCCACAGCAACAATAGATCCCCCATTAGCAACAATAAACCTCCCAGCTACAACAAACCTGCCCAAAGCAATAAATCCCCATGACAATAGATCCCCCAGCAGACAGCAACAATAGACCCTCCAGCACACCCCAGCATCCCTTCCGTTACACACATTTAGTGCTGGAGGTTCCCGGAACTGCGTTCCCCCTGAATAAAAGTCCTGACAATATATATTTGTCTGCAATCCAGTAAATGAGATTTATATCAATAAAAAGCTCCTTTGTCTCCAATCTGGGAAATAGAACAACCCCCCCCCCTCCCCCGTCTCCACTCTTCATTGAAATGATGTTTTCTTTAAGTTTCAGGTCATCAAGTTATCTGTAGAGAAAGTAAATTTATAAAGAATCATCTAATTCACCATCTCCATCCATAAAGGAAATTGTATTTAATTGTCTGAAATAAATCAGTAGAGATCTCTATTGATATATCAATCCTTTGGGTTCATCATATTCAATAAAATGGCTCATTAGGTGGATTTACTAAAGAAGTTCAGCATCTTCACTTTGTACAGTTACTTCCACTTATCTTAGTGAATGGGTGTAAGGAAATATCCTGTCTTTTTTTTTCCTTGCACATGATTGGATAATCTTTAAATTTTCACTTATCTTTACTTCATTTACTAAGCTAACTTAAAATTCACCTTGTAGAGTGAATATGCTCTACTCCCTTAATAAATCAGCTCCGCCATGCCTCCCCCACCATGTCCCCTCCACCCCTGTTTTCCTCCCCATATCTCCCCCACAATGTCCTCTCCACTGTGTTTCCACCATCAGACGGGGGAGATGGGGGGAGGGGGAGATGGGGGGGGGGGGAGATGGGGGGGGAGATGGGGGGGGGGGGGGTTGGGGGGGGGGGGGGGTTGGGGGGGTGTGTAGGGAGGAGAGGGAAAACGAAAGGCTAAGGGAAGGGAAGGATGTCCCAGCTAAAAGGATTTAAAGTGATTTGTGCTCCTTATCATAGAATATGAAAAAACCAAACACATATAATAATACGTGACATCTGTACAGTGCAGCTATGATAATATTTGTATAATCCTTATAAAATAGTGTTATTGTAATCACACTGATAAAAGACTGGCTAAAACCATCCGTGACTTGTGCTCAGTGCAACATAGGTGAGAATCAACAGTCTGTGTGAGTTCCTTGGTGTTTCCTTTTCCATGCATATCCAACTGCTACTTATTTCTATGGTGACCGGGTGCTTGTGTCACGCGCTGTGATCGTGCAGATAAACACCAGCTTCCTTAACCCCTACAGGGGTAACGTGCAGTCACAGTGTATGCCACTGTGCGGCAGTCCTTGGCGTATTCAGGATCAGGATACCAGAAGTTCAAAGAAGAGAGTATAGGAAGTTATCCTGACAACTTCTGGGAATAGGATGGATCAGTAATGGCAGATCTCACTTCCCTAGTTCTAGTAATCTATATGCAGTCTGTACTCACATAGCACTGAAAGCTCCTGGTACTTCCGGCTCACCTATACTCTCTTCTTTGAACTTCTGGTATCCTGATCCTGAATACGCCAAGGACTGCCGCACAGTGGGATACACTGTGACTGCACGTTACCCCTGTAGGGGTTAAGGAAGCTGGTGAGTGTCTGCACGATCACAGCGCGTGACACAAGCACCCGGTCACCATAGAAATAAGTAGCAGTTGGATATGCCTGCCTGGTTTTAAGGAAACACCAAGGAACTCACACAGACTGTTGATTCTCACCTATGTTGCACTGAGCACAAGTCACGGATGGTTTTAGCCAGTCTTTTATCAGTGTGATTACAATAACACTATTTTATAAGGATTATACAAATATTATCATAGCTGCACTGTACAGATGTCACGTATTATTATATGTGTTTGGTTTTTTCATATTCTATGATAAGGAGCACAAGTCACTTTAAATCCTTTTAGCTGGGACATCCTTCCCTTCCCTTAGCCTTCCGTTTTCCCTCTCCTCCCTACACCCCCCCCAACCCCCCCCCCCCCATCTCTCCCTTCTGTTCCCCTTATCCCCAGCTCACAGTTAATCACTTTTCACTAAGCAGCTTTTTTGACTATAGTATTTTAGGACAGCGCCACATCCACTTCTTATTTTGCATTCACTCTTCGCTTGCTCCACTTCTGTGGGGATTGCGTGTGTGGGGGCAGCAGTCCAAAACTCAGTTTCACTCATTCCCATTGCGCGGATTCCCCACTTAATTTTTTCCTCCATCAGGTCTCCTCCACCATGTCCCCTCCATCTTATCACCTCAACCATGTCCCCTCCAACATATCCCCTCTACCACATCTTCTCCACTGTGTCTGCTCCTTCATGTCTCCTTCAGTTTGTCTCTTCAACCATGTTCCTCCATCGTGTCTTCTCCATTATGTCTCCTCTACCATGTTTACTCTATCATGTCTTCTCTACAATGTTCCCTCCATCATGTCTCCTCTACAGTGTCTCCTCCACCTTGTCTCCTTCACCGTGCCCCCTACAATGCTTCTCCTCCATCATGTCTCCTCCATCATATTCCCTCCACCGTGTCTCCCCCGCCATGTCCAATGTGTCTCCTCCATCATGTCCCCTCCACTTTGACCCCTGCACCGCATATTCATTACCGCTAAGTCTCCTCCAATGTGTTTCCTCCATCATGTCTCCTGCATCATATCCCCTCCACCACATATACTTTACCGCCATGTCTCCTCCACTGTGTCTCCTCCATCATGTCTCCTTCCACCATGTTCCAGAAATGTGTCTCTCTGCCTTTGTCTCCTCCACTGTGTCTCATCCACCATGTTCCTTTATTTGTTCTCCATCACCATGTCACCTCCACCTTGTTTCCTCCACCGTGTCTCCCCCACAGTGTCCTTTTATACCAGGAACAGCTAAGCCAGTCACTATCACTTACCGGACAGGGCTGTCTTAGGTGAGATTTGTTCAGTCTTAAAGGGACAGCCCTGGTACTGATATTACCCCCCTTCTTTGAGGGGGAGCTCCTGCAACCCCAGACTTACTTGGTGTTAAAAATGTAACTGCCTTTTAAGTTGGTCAGTGTGACAATCCAAATTCAAATGGTACGGAATCAGCAGCAAGGAAGAGCAGGGTCGGAAGAAGCCGGGTCCTACATAAGTAGATCAGAGAAGATATCAGCTGGGTCAAGCACAAACACACAAAGGTAGGTATGCTACCACAAGCACTGGTGGTGTTTTGACACAGGTGTTTTAAAGGTGAACAGTGATTATCTGGCCAATCACCATCGCTTCCCAGGCCAGGGCTATCTCAGGTGAGATTTGCCTAGTCTTAAACTGAGAGCCCAAATCCCGGTACTGAGACTGACTATGTTTTTGCCTCTTCCTGACTCTGATTCTGCTCACATCCTGCTGTCTTTCTACACGGCTTTTACCAAACCAGGCTTTTCACCTGGCTCCACCTTCAACTGAACTCGGCATCTCCACAGTGCATTGTCAGCTATATGTCTGATTCATCAGATATCAGCTCTCCCAAGTTCCTGCTCAGTGTCTACACCTCATCATCTCAGGGTCTGCATACAGGTAGGTGACAGTACCATTCAGCAAAATGGAGCCTGAAAGGAGGGCCTTGCCTATGGATGTTCTCTGTCAGCAAATAACAGCAGGTCTTAGCCTGATGGCTGGTAACACGTTCCTGACATCTGACATGAAAGGACATAGTGGAGGAGACACAGTTGAGGAGCAATGTTGGAGGAGACATGGTGGAGGAGACAAACTTTTTGGGATGGTAATGAGGGACATCTAATAGCAAAAGTATGTGGCCATAAGACACACCCCCTGCCACACCCCCTTAAAGGAGAATTCTACAAAAAAATGATTAGTTAAACCCACAAGTGCTTTTTTACCACTATTATTCCTTTATATTGGCTTTTGATATTTACAAATGCAGCAATTTAGAATTTTTAATGAAAGGTTTAAATTATATAGATCAAACCAAAATGAGGGACAAATGAGGGGGACACAGGGACTTTGTTCTAAATCAGGGACAGTTGGGAGCTACTCCTCACACAGTCGGGTACCTCTTCCTCCTCCAGAACCCTCCGCTGTGATGTCACCAATCAGTTCAATAATCTAAGTAGATCCATCAACATCTCCTGTGCAGGTGAGTGAGAGAAATGTCTCCAGGCTGAATTTACTACTAAAGTTTTTACTGAGAGATAAAATATTCCAGATACAAAGATTATAATCCAGGAAATACATAACATAACAGAATGATCAGCTTCCATCAGAGCCTTTTACCTGCCCATATAGATCACACCCAGAGGTGTATCATAGATGGGGCCACATGGTTGGTTTCCCTGCGTGAAAAATTCTTAGAGGGCACAGAGAAGCTGTCCAAGCTGACAGCCAATAATGGGCAGTGTATCCCTCGCCCCACAGCATGCCCATTGCATATGTGACAGACCTAGTAGGGACAGAGGCTTTTGGAGGGGACTGAATGCTAGCCTCTTGCTGACCGATTATGGGCCCTGGCATTTGGGGGAACGGTGCTCTTTGTGAGCTGTATGCCTGGGGACCCTTGAGGTGGCGTTACTTTAGATTCGGGTCCATGTCGACCCAAGAGACACAGACTCTGGGGACCCTGTATTTGCCATATTACAAATAGTGACTGATTCATTCTGTTGGGACACATACTGTGAGGAGATGCTGATGTCAATTCCAGCCACCTGTCTGTGTCTGCTATAATGTAAATTAGTCTAGTATGACTTGTCACAGCTTCTAAAGAGTCTTTTCATCCAGTGTGCTAATTAACCATGCAATTGTATTGAGATGTATGATAATGTGTATTGTATAGTCGGTGAGCTAGGAGACATGGAGTCTGCCTAAAATTCATGTCTCTGAGTCACCTAGGCTGTCTAAAGAATTAGATAATTAGCTCATGTTAATTCTGTTTCTGGTCACAGGTGTATTGTTAGGGTAATATGAGCAGAAGGGGGGACCTCCTCTTTAACTGTATATAAAGACTTGTAATTTTGGTTCTAATATAGTCATTCCTGCTTGAACCTCAAGACAGAGCATCTTGTCTCGTACTTGGGGGAGAATTATTTGTATGGCTTACTTGTTCGGCTGATTGAAGTGTTCGGTATCTGCCTTTGTGTTTGGGTATGGAATGTCCTAAACGACTTTAACCCCTTTCATACTCGGGGTGTCGTTACAGCATATGTGCCTCCAACATCTATGATTTGCTATCAGTTTTGATATCTTTCTGTCAGGATAGCTTGGGTGGTTTTGGACTTACAGTTTTTATGCAGAGGGACAGAGATAACTTGAACAGAGACCCAACATTCAGTAGAAGACGTCATACAAGTACATAATGTGAGGAGGACACCAGAATGACCTGCTTCATAATCTCACAATTTATAATTGTGAGACGTTCTATTTTTCCCCCAAAAAATTTACCAGGACATTTGTAGATGAAGCCCAATTCCAGCTAAGACTTTTTATAAAATATTATAATAGAGATAAGAAGAGTTAGAACTTCTGGCAGTTTTTTATTGCTGTCTTGCTCCATATTGGGAAGATTTCCTTTCACTTCCTGTGTGGTCATGATAGGAAATGAGGGGAAATCTCCCCAATGGGTAATAAGGAAGACACCAGCAGAAGAGAATTTATTATGAAGATATATTTTTACAACATTGGCAAAACCAATATTGATCAAGGTATAGACAAACAAACTACAAGTATACTATACTCTCCTAGCAAGTTCTGTGGTGGGGACAGGGAGCTGTCATTTGTGGTGAGCAGTTGTCAGAGGGGGATTGTGTCATCTGTCGGGGGTTTCTGCTTTCAGAGAGTCAGCAACATTGTGGATCTGCATTTCTGGAGGGCATTATTAATGAAGGATTTACATTGTGGGATGTTTTCTTTTTTGAGCTTACTTATTTTTTTTAAATAAAGGACATTATATAATATTTTCATATTTTTTTGAAAAAATACCCAGAGGTTCTAATTCATATAGAGGGGGACAGTTTTTGGGACCACTTTTTTTTTAATAAAGGGGTCTTCCAGATTTAAATGGACCCCCACAACTACTGCACAAGTGTTGTGAGTAAGAGGCCCTTGTCCTCATCAAGGGGAACCCCATGGCAGGGTACCCTCCCCCCCCATACTGAGGGCATGTCTGGTATAGTACAAGAGGGAGGATGCACACTCCTCCTTCTTCCTGTCCTGACCTGGCAGGCTACCTTCTCTGATAAGGGTCTTGTATGAACTCTGGTAGAACCTCTTGCAATTTTTTTGTTATTATTTTGTGTAAGCTCCTGCTTGACATCCATACCATGAGATCCATGTATTTTGAGGAGGACCCTCACACTTTTCTTATATGTGATTGTTCCTTCATTAACACCTCTACCAGATTCTCTCCTAGGATAAGGGTCTGGTATAGGTGAAGGGAATCCCCGGTCATCTGTTTACAAACTGAAGTATACAGCCAGGATCTGTCATTTACCAGCAATGTAACCCCTCCCCCCTCACACCTGTTCATCTATGGAGCTGAGCAATTTTTACAGTTCTGCTATAAACTTGTTCAGAAATAATTTTGGCATTACGGAAGATAACAAGGTCATACATATATGTTTTTTTAAGGACAAGCCAGGCTTTCTTTTCATGATATTGTATTGCAACAATATTTTTTTTTCAATCCTTAGACAATAAAATGTAACAAAACTAAACATAAGACACATTTTCTTGTCTGAGCAGTGTTAGTTTAACCTCCCTGGTGGTATTCCCGAGTAGGGATGGGCTTTATGTTCGGGTCGAACATGAGTTTGACTCGAACATTGGCTGTTCGCCCGTTCGCCGAACAGCGAACAATTTGGGGTGTTCGCGACAAATTCAAAAGCCGCAGAACACCCTTTAAAAGTCTATGGGAGAAATCAAAAGTGCTAAAGGCTAATTTGCATGGTATTGTCATAAAAAGTGTTTGGGGACCCGGGTCCTGCCCCAGGGGACATGGATCAATGCAAAAAAAGTTTTAAAAATGGCCATTTTTTCAGGAGCAGTGATTTTAATAATGCTTAAAGTAAAACAATAAAAGTGAAATATTCCTTTAAATTTCATACCTGGGGGTGTCTATAGTATGCCTGTAAAGGGGCGCATGTTTCCCGTGTTTAGAACAGTCTGACAGCAAAATGACATTTCTAAAGGGAAAAAAATGTCATTTAAAAGTGCTAGAGCTAGTGCCGGCTATAATGAATTGTCAGGAAAAAAAGAAAATTTATTATCAAATACTTACTATAATTTTCCTTTCCTGATGGACTCCATGGCAGCCTACGTGTGGGTTAACCCCGCCTCTTCTACAATGCTAAGGATTCCATTCCCATAAATGAGCACTCACCAGTAGATACTGTGTTCCATTACTAGCCTACTCTTTAAACGATGGGTGGGAACTCCATCTGCCATGGAGTCCATCAGGAAAGGAAAATTACGGTAAGTAAGTAATTGATAATAAATTTTCCTTTTTCCTGACAGACTCCATGGCAGCCTACGTGTGGGAAATAACTAGCCAACCACACGGGTGGGTATGCTGAACAAAACATAATTTTAATTTGTCCTATCAACCGATAGGATTTTCAAACCAAAGTTAACAGAAGACAGTGAAGCAGGCTCTATGCAGTAATGAGACATGAATGTATTAATAGAGGCCCAGGAGGCCGCTTTGCAAATGGTGTCTGGAGCCACATGTCAGGCCGCCGCCGCCCACGAGGCTGCCATTCCCTTGGTGGAGTGAGCTGTCACCGCCTCTGGAGGAGCCAAGCCCTTAGCCCTGTATGCTTGCTGGATGGTCTGCACAATGCAGGCCGTGAGTGTCCTGGTTGAGGCTTTCTTCCCTTTATTGCTACCAGAATGCAAGATAAAGGGGTGATCAGAACGTCTAAAGGGAGAAGTAATTTGTAGATATTCCTTTATAGCTTCGCCTACATCCAGGGAGTGAGTTTCAGTGGACCCAGGGGACCTGAATGTAAGACGATCTCCTGATTCTCATGGAACACCGAAGAAACTTTCCGGTTTGAACCCAGCATGGGGATGAGAACTACACGGTCCGGGAAAAACGTCAAGAAGGGTTCTTCATGACCCAGTGATCCGATCTCAGAGACCCTTTTAGCCGAGATGACAGCTACTAAAAAGGCTACTTTTGATGAAATGTCCTTGATGGAAAGCGGGGAGGACCCCATGGTGCTGAGTCCAGAGATTGAGTAGAGGACACGTGGAAGGTCCCACTTGGGAAACCTGGGTTTTCTTTGGGGCTTGAGCCTTAATGCTCCGCGGAAAAATTGCAGTTTTAAGGGATGAACTGCCCATGAAGTACCGGAGAAGGCCGACAAAGCAGATACTTGGACCCTAATAGAGCTGATAGATAAGGGTAGATTTTGGACTTCTGGATGTCTGAAAGACCTATCCGTAGAAGAGCAAAATTCCACAAATTTGGTCCAGATTCTCCCATAAACTTTATTTGTGCTTGATCTTCTTGAGCTCATGAGGGTGGAGATCACTTTTGAGGTGCACCCAAGAGATTATAGCCTCTCCCTCTCAAGAACCAGACCATCAGTCTCAGTACTGCCGGACAAGGGTGTAGGACTGTCCACTGAGAAAGAAGGTGCGGCCTGAGAGTGAGAGGCACCGGGTCCCGGAAACTGAGTTGGATAAGGAGGGGGAACCAAGGCCTGTTCGGCCAATAGGGAGCTATTGTCACCACTTTGACTGCTTCCGCCTAGAGCCTCTGCAGGAATCTCATGATAACTGGAAGTGGGGGAAAGGCATATGCCCTTCTGAACCTCCACTGATCTGTCAGGGCATCTGTTCCTGGTTGCAACGGCCTCGGGTGTAAAATTTCTTCACCTTGAAATTGCAAGGGGAAGCGAACAGATCTACTTTGAGATCGATTCCCAGCGACAGGATCCACTTGAATGTCTGTGCATGAAGGTACCACTCGTTGTCCAACTGAGTACCTGATGGGAAGTCCACTTGAGTGTTCTGGACCCCAGGGATGAAGACAGCTGAGATGTTGGATAGATTCTTCTGTGCCTATAATAGAATGAATTTGACTTCTTGAAGGAGTATGGAGCTCCGAGTATCCCCTTGCCTTTTCACATAGGAGACCGCTGTGGTCTTGTCCATCCTTAATAACACCGACTCCCCTTTCAGAAGGGGAGAGAAGGACTGGAGGGCACACCAGGCTGCTCAAAGTTCCAGGACGTTCAAGCCCGGATCGGGGAGGCGAGTGTCCCACTTGCCCTGAGCAAGGTTCGATCTGCAGAGGGCTCCCCAACAAGTACTGCTGGCATCGGTCGTGACCGTGACCCAGGAGATGGGGACAATGGAGTGGTAAGTTAGAAGGTTCTTGCGTTGAAGCCACCAGAAGAGGCTGTTCCTCATCATCGTAGTTATGTGGATAATTTGATTCTTGTCTCCTGACTTCCATTGTGAAAAATTATATGAATGAATATCAAAAAGTGAACGTGAGCAGCTAGCACAAACAAGTGGTCCGGAACTTGTATAAAATAATAAATTGCAAAAGGAAAGTGCAGCGCTAGAAAATCAATAATGACTAACATTGATACATGACATACAATGTAGATATGTTCCGAAATTGTACATAAATGTGATTACTAAATATACAAAAATTAACGTGATTAGCAGATATGTTTAAGTAATACATTTGTTGGAAATTGAGTCCCAGGAACATCTACTTAAAATATACATATCCGACATATATTGGTGTGAAAAAAAAGTCCATGAAACATCTGTTGAGATATATGTATAACACCAAGAAATGTGAAAGCAATATTAATATCGTGTTGATAGGAGATCCACCACCATATGTATAAGCTGGGGGCTTACCAGAGCAAATGGACACAGATGGGTATACACCCACTGTGTCAAGTAGGCTTATATGGATGAGGATCCCAGGAGATGTAACCAGGGTAACCAGGATACTTGTGGATAGTATATATGGCAAGGGCAAATCCCATCAAATATTCAAATCATATGTGGAAGAGATATGAAGACACATAGCGTAATACTGTATAAAAAAGCTTTACAGCCTATTTATTGAAGGAAAAACACTCACATTTGAGAAGATAAAAAACAGCGCTGAATATGGATAAAATTGTGGCAGTGACTGGTGTCAGCAAACGGTCCCAACGCATTTCGTCCTACCGGACATCATCTGGGGTGCCTCACCACTCTGCAAACTGCCCCTTATATACAGTAGGTGACCCCCTTGCTGAAATGTGGCTCCAATCCATGGTGCTGTTGATCGGAGGTAACTTCAGGGTAGAGAGAACATGGCGCCAGCCGCGTCCGTTGCACGCCTCTCTTAGGAAGGTATAGTGGAGCGCAGAGGTGTATGTTACTATGGCAACATATCATACTTGGTAATGGCCGCGTGCGTGGCACGCCTCTCTCAGGTGGATGTGGTGGAACGCAAAGGCGTGCGTCACCGTAGCGACGCGTCGCACTTGCTATGACCGCATCTCTCCCGAGTCCTCAATGTGGAGCCGCAACGCTGTGCCCATCTAGGACGTAATGACGTCATGGTACAGCGTGTCGAGCCTCGTTCTAGACAGCTGGTGGAACGCAGCAGAGACAGGAAGCGGGAGTGTTCTATATCATAGTGTGTTACATATAGGTAAAAGACACCATGACGGGGGAAAAAATCCCACAACAGAAACACTCCTCATATATTAAGTAAATAAAGTATAAATAATAATGGTATGACTTCCACAATATCTATGTACTTGGCTATAATGAGAGAATATGTGCCATGAAAAAAACAAAAAAGAGAAAAGAAAAAAGAAAGGAGCCACAGTCTCACATGGGGGTCTAAGTCTTACAATTCAATTTAAATAATGTATACCTGTATCAATCTCAGTCTATATGAAAAAATAAATTATAAATTCAATAACTAATATATATACCATCTCACGGTAAAAGAGAGAGAAGAAAATTTAATAAATGATAAAAATTGATAAAAATGGTAAAAAATGATAAAAAAAAGGGGGGAACAAGAATTGTTGACTAGGATTGATTAATAAAGGCATTAATGTCCCACTCAACATTAAGCCCCAGTAAAATAGCAAAGAACTAGTGCGCAAAACCACACTCACAGAGACCATGGACAATGGTACCAAAATAGAGCAGCTGCCAACATAAGAGGTGTCCTCACCCACCCTGATGAACAACGTAATAATGGTAAAAAAGTATGTGGTGCTAATCTAGGTGTACCACTCGCAATGATGGAAAAAAACTTCAAAGTAGCATGAAGCTCAATACTATCTTAATATGCAATGCACGTGTTGCCTATAGTTGATGTAGCAACCAATAAACACCTGCAAAGGGTAAATATGAACCAGTGTGCATGTTATGTTAACATGAACACTGCACTTCAGTCAACACTACTATCTTCTCTCGTTGAGGAGCAGCCAAATTATACTGAAGTGTTAAATGCTAGTTGCCATTCCTGATAAAAATAAAATTATATAAATAAATCATCCAGTGTGCATAATGTTCCTAAAACACACCATGTGAAAATGTGACCAGAAATTTAGAATAGGTAATGATGGTGAAAAAATAAATAACTGGCAATTCCTCAAAATAAATCATACAATGTGCATAGTGATCCACAACACAATATGTGAAAATATAAAAGGAGTAAATAATACTAGTGGATAAATGATGCATGAGAAACTACAATACACTACTGAATTGAAATGCGACTCTGCACCCCACATCTAAACATAAGTGATCAAGTGCAAAGCAAAGTGACAATTGTGCAAATACATGCATATGGGAATGCGACTCTGAAAAATGGCTCCAAAAATCAACATCCCTCCCACCTGAAAAAAATATTTTGAAATTGAAAAATAGATAAACAACTGTGACATATAATGTGATCAAGTCCAAATAAATGTTGCTTCATGCAGTGCAACTCTTAATGCGACTTTTAATGTCCATACAAATAGTCAATAGTAACATGCCAGTAAGGTGACTTTGTGCTGAATTCATTCACTTAAAAACTGGTGCGGCACACAAGTGTTTCCCCCAGCCTCTCACCTCAATAGGCGGCCCCCAATGGGCCAAGTCAAGCAGATGGTTAATGCTTGTATGCAAAGGATGAAGGTCCAGAAGCTGTTCACCTCCTCCCCACGCTAAGCACTATGCACAGTATCATAATAGTGACCCTTCATCATTGAGAGTGTGCGGAATAGAGAAATATAAAGCCCATTGGAGAGGCGACAATAAAATCATTAAGATCAGTCAGGCTGAGTCAAAATGGATTCATGAATTACGTACTTTAGTGCCGTCTGGCCATAACGTAGAATTCGATCTAAACTGCTTTATCTCCAATTTTTAAATTGTAGTTTATTTCTTTATTTTTATTATTAATTTTTAAAGGAATTTTTTAAAAATAATTTTTATTAATATTTAACAAGTTTTTAATAGATGCTTGGCACATTATGTCCTTCTATTTGGGATCATATGTTGGGGATTTTTTGTCCAACTGTATTTTCTTGATTTTTAATATTGAGATTGGGAGATGAAGATTGAACTATGGCTAAGATCAACTTTGATAGATATTACCTTGTGTAAACATTTGGTAAATGTGTTTTAAATGTGTCCATCATTATGTGTTTTAAATGTGTCCATCATTATATATATATATTCTTAGTTGTAGATTAAGACACCTCTAAGCTAGTTGTTTCTTTCCCCATTTATTAGCTTGATATATATAGGAAAAAAGTGTAGCGCTAAAGTGACTGAAATGATTAAAGGGTTTTTTTGAAACAAGGGGAGGTAGAGCTCAAATTTACAAATGGCCTATACCTCGGCTTGGTCAAAAACTGGATACATATATACACAAGTGATGTGATAATGTTTCTAAAGTATTACCAGAGTACAATACTCTATAAAAAAGTGCAAATGTGCAAAAGAAATGTGCAAAATGTGCATAAAAATATGGAGTAAGAGAATAAACAAAAAGACTCAAAAGTCTATATTTAACTGAGACTGAAATATGACGAAACTGTCCAACATATTAATAAGGAAGTGTTACTCCCATATAGAAAATGAAGATTCAAATCATATAGTCCATATGTTGCCTGATGTAGTTGACATAAGGGGGCCCAAAGGCAAAATATCCTTCTAGTAAAGGTACTCCGACTCAGAGGGGATCAAGGCAGGTATCCTTACAACATAAAGACTCAAGGGAATGTAAGGTAGAATACTCTTACCGACTTCGGTGGACTCACAAGCCGTGGGCGGTGAGTCATGCGAGCTTGCACTGTCCCGTGATAGGTGACAGTAGGGAAGTGGATGATACACCTGGAGACGTCCTCATTGGATGGGAAGCCTGGAGCTTGTCCTGTAGATCTATGCGGTCGTTGTTTTCATCAGCAAACATCAGCATACATGGACCATAGAGGAAACAACGACAGAGAACCTCCTCTACTGCGTCTTCCAGCAACGTCTCCTCTCTACTTCCTACCGACTCACTTTAGCGCTACACTTTTTTCCTATATATGTTTATATGATTTTAGTCATTCGTTAGTGTTGGCAGCTGTTTTCACACACCAGTTAGGCGCGGTATTTTATTTATTTTATTAGCTTGATATGCTTAATGTGTTTTCCTGTTAGCTGTGTTAATTATCTAGTAGATGCCATTTCTTGAGTCACCACTAGATGGCATAAGGGAATCAGTAGTGTCACATACAGCAGTGCTATTTTAATAACTTTTTAATACATGGGTTTTTGTATATTATTAATGTTTGAATATAGTTATGTAGATGAATATTGTACTCTGATCAATTATGTATGAAGCAGTATTTGTAATGCACTGCCAACAGTATTTATGGAGCGAGTTTCAAATGTATATATAGGATCGGATTTAAGCATTGTTTACATCGTTGCCATGACAGCGGCGCTGATATAAACTGGCTAGAAGGCACCGGACTCCTCATCCCTTTGATAAAGTTACGTGGTGTGACGCAACGCGTCAGGGTAGGAGGAGCCAGGTGCCGACGCTTCTCGGGGACGGCTGAACCCGGAAGCCTGATCGTTTCTGCTGCTATTTTCGTTTTAATATGTAAGTTACTACTTATGTCACATTAAACTTTGATTGAAATACCTCACTATGGGAGCATCTCCTTCTTCCTTATTATCATTCTGGGGTCTGTGTGAGCGGTGGTGACTACCATGGAAAGCCTGACCCACGCACACCCTCTGGAGGAGGTGAACAGCTTCTGGACCTTCATCCTTTGCATACAAGCATTAACCATCTGCTTGACTTGGCCCATTGGGGGCCGCCTATTGAGGTGAGAGGCTGGGGGAAACACTTGTGTGCCGCACCAGTTTTTAAGTGAATGAATTCAGCACAAAGTCACCTTACTGGCATGTTACTATTGACTATTTGTATGGACATTAAAAGTCGCATTAAGAGTTGCACTGCATGAAGCAACATTTATTTGGACTTGATCACATTATATGTCACAGTTGTTTATCTATTTTTCAATTTCAAAATATTTTTTTCAGGTGGGAGGGATGTTGATTTTTGGAGCCATTTTTCAGAGTCGCATTCCCATATGCATGTATTTGCACAATTGTCACTTTGCTTTGCACTTGATCACTTATGTTTAGATGTGGGGTGCAGAGTCGCATTTCAATTCAGTAGTGTATTGTAGTTTCTCATGCATCATTTATCCACTAGTATTATTGACTCCTTTTATATTTTCACATATTGTGTTGTGGATCACTATGCACATTGTATGATTTATTTTGAGGAATTGCCAGTTATTTATTTTTTCACCATCATTACCTATTCTAAATTTCTGGTCACATTTTCACATGGTGTGTTTTAGGAACATTATGCACACTGGATGATTTATTTATATAATTTTATTTTTATCAGGAATGGCAACTAGCATTTAACACTTCAGTATAATTTGGCTGCTCCTCAACGAGAGAAGATAGTAGTGTTGACTGAAGTGCAGTGTTCATGTTAACATAACATGCACACTGGTTCATATTTACCCTTTGCAGGTGTTTATTGGTTGCTACATCAACTATAGGCAACACGTGCATTGCATATTAAGATAGTATTGAGCTTCATGCTACTTTGAAGTTTTTTTCCATCATTGCGAGTGGTACACCTAGATTAGCGCCACATACTTTTTTACCATTATTAAGCCCCAGTGGTGTATGGGACTGAATTTCGAATATCCAATACGTTTCTAATTGGGATACACCACGGGTAGATGCCCCTCCTCACCGGGGGGGGCGTAACAGTCAATGATAAGAAATTGTGATCCAGAGGGGTCTCGATTGTGATGCTGTCTGTAGTGTCTAGGGACAGTATGCTTGATATCACCACCTAGAATCTTAGCTACATGTTCGCCGACCCGAGTGGAAAATGCCCCAGTGGTACGACCCACATAGTGCTTTCCGCATGGGCAGGTGATAAGACCACATTTTTTGTTGCACAGGTGCAGAACATCTTGATTGGATATGTTTTATTAGTTACATTAGACCGAAATTCTAATGTTTTGTACCTACCACTGGTGTTATAATGGCACACAGTGCATTTCTTACATGGAAAGTATCCCACTAGTTCATGAAAGAAAGATTGGCTTTGGGGAATCAATTATGTTGTGAGCAAACCTACCCTGTAGAGAAGGAGCCCCTCTGTAAATGATCTTGGGTCTTTCAGGTAAGATGTCACCTAATATATGGTCATTTTTTAATATCCCCCAATGGCATTCCATGATGGTTTTAATATCCCTATGTTGAGTCGAAAAGGAAGTCAACATGGAACATTTGTAAGTGTCGTTGGGGGAATGAGAGATTTTAGGAGTCAATAATGATCACCTATCTGTATGTGTAGCATATTGTATTTCTGATTCCAGAGTAGCTACATCGTACCCCTTATCCATGAACTTTTGTTTCAAGGATAAGGTCTGTGTTTGAAATGCCTCAATGGTAGTGCAATTCCTCCGCAGCCTTAAAAACTGGCTGCGGGGAACTGATTTAAGCCAAGACTTGTGGTGGCAACTATCGGTGGGTATAAAACTGTTGCGATCGGTTGGCTTAAAATGAGTTTTGAAATAGAACTGACAGGAGTTGATTTCTATATCCAGATCTAAAAAATGCACTTTCACTGGACTATATTCAAGGGTAAGAGAAATTCCTCTGTCATTGTTGTTAAGCATGGAGAAGAATTCCTCAAGTGATTCGGGCCCAAAACATTCTCCTCCCACTTAGCCATAAAAAGGTTCGCAAGGCTGGGGGCAAATTTGGCCCCCATTGCTACGCCTTTATGCTGTAAATAAAATGTATTATCGAACCAGAAATAGTTGTGTGTTGTTGCAAACTCCAATAATTCGATAATATATTGTTGTTGGATGTCAGTGAGTGATAAATCTCCCTGTAGGAAGTATGTAACAGCTTCCAGACCTAAACTGTGTGGGATGCATGTGTACAAGGATGCTACATCATCCTTCAACACGTGGGGTGTATCCATCTCTTTCAGGGATTGTTGCACCACAGGTTTAATGAGAGACTCCAAAAGCTGGTTTTCTGTCTTTTTTTCCCTAACCGCATGGGCATAGCAACGGTCACACAGTGACTTGCCCTCCGGAACTTGTCTTCCACATCCCCAGCAGGCTCCTCTTCAATCAGAGCGGCTGTCATGGCGGTGGGAGCGGTGTCTGGAGGAGGAATCTCCTCTGGTGGTGGGTTCCAGACGGGGAGTCTCATCTGGATCTAGATGATGAGTGGTATTGTGGCCTGGCAAGGTCTCTGTCATTCTGGACCACGATCTGAGGGTCCGATCTAGAGGGGTTGGAGAAAGAAAGCAAAGGGGGGGCGAGACATGACATCAGAAAACGCAAGTATTTGCGACCTCAACCCCTCCCCTCACAGGCACATACCTTGTGCGTGAGGGCTGGCCACTTAAAGGCGGTGACTTGTCCATGATCTCTGAACGAAGAGCGACACAATACGAGTGGTCTGCAATGATGGCCTGAAAAAGCCAAGGCACCAGTGAGGGGACTTAAAAACAATCTTGCCCCCTAAAATAAATATAAAATATATATATATATACACACACACACATACATACTAAATACTATATTCCCTTTTGTTTATTTATTTATTTGAAGAACCCCCCTTTTTCTTTTCCTTTTTTTTTTAAACAAGAAATCATGTCCCAAATAGGGCAAACATACATTCTACAGAAAAAAACATAAATATATATATATATATATGTGTATTTATCATAGATTATCAGGCACTCACCTGAGCAGATCACAGACCAGGGCTGGGGAAAATCGCTCTGCTCCCTCTCACTGCCAGGGAGTTCCCATTTAGGCAGGAGCCGGGAGCAGTTTTGCCCCCACCTCGCACCTGCGCTGTGGGGAGGTGGCCATACGGAGCATGCGCGGCCGCCAAGCGATCCACCGTTCTGCGCACGCGTGAGCCAAGCCTCAATCCCAAGGAGGCCACTGTGCATGCGCGAATAGCAGGGACGGCCGCAACCCAGGAGTGCCGCGGGGAGCTGGAATGAATAAGCGCTCCAGCCGCCATGAGGGGAAAAACAGCAAATAAGCAAATTGGAAAAGCTTTAGTGGGGAAGACAGACAAAAAATACTACACTGAATCAACTGCCATGGAGGAAGAATGAAGATCATCGCAGACCTTGCCAGCCATTGATGCGTCCATCCATCTGGCATACAGAGGCGACCATCCCTCCACCATAGAAGTATTACTCCAGCCTCTTAAAGCTACTCGCCCGCCCGTGGCTGGGTTCTGAGCTGCATCGCATGAGGTATGCCAACATCCCGGATCCATTCGACCGGACGAGAACAGCATGTGTAGGTCCATTGGAGGAGGACAAAAAATGAACACAGTATCTAGTGGTGAGTGCTCATTTATGGGAATGGGGTCCTATAGCATTGGAGAGGAGGCGGGGTTAACCCACACGTAGGCTGCCATGGAGTCTGTCAGGAAAAAGTAATTTAAAAGTGCTAGAGCTAGTGTCGGCTATAATGAATTGTTGGGAAAAAAAGTCATTTAAAAGTGCTAGAGCTATTGCCGGGCCGGCTATAATGAATTGTCGGTCCGGCAATGCATATAAAAATTCATTGATAAAAACAGCATGGAATTTCCCCACAGGGGAACCCCGAACCAAAAAAAAAAAAAATGCGTGGGGGTAGCCTCCCAAAGCACCTTGTCCCCATGTTGATGGGGAGAAGGGCCTCATCCCCACAATCCTTGCCCGGTGGTTGTGGGGGGCCAGGGATGGGGGGCTTATCGGAATCTGGAAGCCCCCTTTAACAAGAGGACCCCCAGATCCCGGCCCCCCATGTGAATTGGTAATGGGGTACAAATGTACCCCTACCATTTCACAAAAAAAGTGTCAAAAAGGTTAAAAAACACAAGAGATGGTTTTTGACAAGTCCTTTATTAATTTCTACCTCTTTCCGCTTCTATTTCCATCTTCTTTCTTCTGGTCTTCCTTCGGTGTTCTTCTTCTTCTTCTTCCTCCATCTTCTTCTTCTCCCTCTGCTCTTCTGGTCCCACATCTTCCTCCGGCTTCTTCTCCGCTCTGTCCGCACGATCTGCCTTAGTGGGAGTCTTCTGCCGTGTGACGCTTCGTTTCTTCTGACACTTCTTATATAACGGAGGGCGGGGCCACCCGGTGACCCTGCCCTCCTCGGACACATGGGGACTTCCCTGAGGCTTTCCCCGTGTTGTCAGAGGGGGGCGCGGTCACCCGGTTACGTGACCGAGTGACCCCGGGTGGCCCCTCCCTCCATTATATAAGAAGTGTCAGAAGAACCGAAGCGTCACACGGCGGAAGACTCCCACTGAGGCAGATTGTGCGGACGGAGCAGAGAAAAAGCCGGAGGTAGATGCGGGACGAGAAGAGCAGAGGAAGAAGAAGATGGAGAAGAAGAAGATGGAGGAAGAAGAAGAACACCGAAGGAAGATCAGAAGAAAGAATATGGAAGAAGAAGCGGAAAGAAGAAGAAATTAATAAAGGACTTCTCAAAAACTGTCTCTTGTGTTTTTTAACCTTTTTTTAACCTGTTTTTTATATCCCCAGGTATGAAATTTTAAGCAATATTACACTTTTATTGTTTCACTTTAAGCATTATTAAAATCACTGCTTTTGAAAAAACAGCCGTTTTTAAAACTTCTTTTGATACATGTCCCCTGGGGCAGGACCCGGGTCCCCAAACACTTTTTATGACAATAACTTGCATATAAGCCTTTAAAATTAGCACTTTGGATTTTTCATGTTCGTGTCCCATAGACTTTAACGGTGTTCGAACAAATTTTTTGCCTGTTCGCATGCTCTGCTGCGAACCGAACAGGGGGGTGTTCGGCTCATCCCTATTCACGAGTGTGGCTCGGGGTGAATTTTCAGTACCAAAAGCGGTAACCCCCGAGCCACACTCGGGATCACATCGCAGGATCCAGGCAAAGTGACTTACCTTGTCCCCCGGATCCTGCGATGTCTCCCCCGCTGTGTGTGTGATCCGTGTCCTCCGCTCGATCTATCACTGTGCCGAGCTCCGTTCCCTGCGATCGTTGTGACACACGAGGACGGAGCACGGCGCCAAATTCTAAAAGTTATAAACACACAATACATACAGTACACTGTGATCTTATAGATTACATTCCTGGATCACATTATTTCACCTCCCTTTTCTCCCTAGTGGTTTGTCCCGTGTCCTGCATGCAGTTTTATATTCTATATACTGTTCTTTCTGCCTGGACACTGGAGATTGTCCATAGCAACCAAAAACCGTCCCTTTACATCAAAAGCGGTTTTAGGCCAGCTAGAAAACAGCGATAATATATTAAAATCATTCGCAGAATTGATCGATCGTGATTTGTGAGGAAATCCGTCATCAAACACTGAAAGTAATGACAGCGACAATTCTGCAACTCAGCAAATTTCAGTGTTTTTGATTTGATTACATTATTGAATAATTTTTATTATTATGATATTATTATTTGTTATAATTATGTATAGTTATTTATTATATTATAATTTATGATTTTGTATTTCAAACTTTATCACACCCGGGATGTCTACTAGACTCTTGTTTGGACAGATTTAAGTTAGTTATTCCTAAGAATTCCAGGCCTACAATATAAAACACCAAATTTCCATGTAAAACAATTGTACCGCTTTCAGCATCAAAAATCTGACATAATCATCCCGCCAGGGAGGCTAAAAAGAGATATTGTTACTGCAAATTCAAAGTGTGCATTTTATTCTGTAATGTGTTCTGTATGACAATAAACTTCTGATTCTGGAAATCATTGCAAAGATATTTACAAATGAAATAAACTGTTTATTTTTATTTGTTTGCACTTTAACCCCTAGAGGACCAGCCGCCGCATTATACTGGGTCAGGTTGGCTCTCCTGGGCAAATCGCCGTAGCTGTACGTCGGACGCTTTAAGACCACTAGGGGACGTGCACAGCACGACGACGGAGCAAATGCGCATGCCCGGCGGCCACGATGTCCACCAGGCACCCGCAATCTCTCCTGAGGGAGACAGAATGGAGATCTGTCAAGGTAAACAGACACATCCCCGTTCTGTCAGGAGGGAGGAGACAGATCTGTTGTTGTTCGTACTAAGTATGAACAGCGATCGGTCTCTTCCTCCAGGCAGTCCCATCCCCCCACAGTTAGAATCACTCTCTGGGAACACACTTAACCCCTTGATCGCCCCCTAGTGTTATCCCCTTCCCTGCCAGTGACATTTATACAGTAATCAGTGGCTATTTTTAGCTCCGATCGCTGTATAAATGTCAATGGTCCCAAAAAAGTGTCAAAAGTGTCCGATCTGTCCGCCGCATTGTCGCAGTCCTGATAAAAATCGCAGATCACCACCTTTACTAGTAAAAAAAAATTATAATAAAAATGCCATAACACTATCCCCTATTTTGTAGGCACTATAACTTTTGCGCAAACCAATCAATATACGCTTTTTGCAATTTTTTTTTCCAAAAAATATGTAGAAGAATACATATCGTCCTAAACTGAGGAAGAACATTTTTTTATATATTTTTGGGGGATATTTATTATAACAAAAAGTAAAAAATATTGCTTTTTTTCCAAAATTTGTGCTCTTTTTTGTTTATAGCACACAAAATAAAAACCGCTGAGGTGATCAAATACCACTAAAAGAAAGCTCTATTTGTGGGGGAAAAAGGACATCAATTTTGTTTGGGTACAATGTCGCACGACCGCGCAATTGTCAGTTAAAGTGACAGTGCCGAATCACAACACATGGCCGGGTCATTAAAGCGGAGTTCCGCCTAGAAAAAAATAATTAAAAGTCAACAGCTACAAATACTGCAGCTTCTGACTTTTAATATTAGACACTTCCCTGTCCAGGGCGCCGGCGATGTCCTCATCCGAAGCCAATCTGTCCCTCGGCTCCTGGGTGCAGACATCACATCTTCAGTAAGGGAATCAGGAAGTGAAGCCCTGCGACTTCACAGCCTGGTTCCCTACTGTGCATGCGTGGGTCACGCCCGCACATCCTCACTGGTTTCTGCTGTCTTCTGGGATCTGTGTGTCTCCCAGAAGACAGTGGTGGAGATGGAGGAGGGGCCAGAAATGGCGTAGATCACTGTGGAATCTCTGGCAATCCTTAGCTGGAAGTGGGAGCAAATACCTGTATTAGACAAGTATCTGCTCCCCCCTGAAAGGTGCCAAAGGTGACATCGGAGGGGGGGGGGAAACTGGAAAAGCGGAAGTTCCATTTTTGGGTGGAACTCCACTTTAAGGGGGCAAATCCTTCCGGGGCTTAACCACTTCAGCCCCGGACTTTTTACAATTTGGCACTGCGCTGCTTTAACTGCTAATTGCGCGGTCATGCAATGCTGTACCCAAACAAAATTTGCGTCCTTTTTTTCCCACAAATAGAGCTTTCTCTTGATGGTATTTGATTGCCTCTGTGATTTTTATTTTTTGCGATATAAACGGAAAAAGACATAAAATTTTGAAAAAAAAAACTATTTTCTTCTTTTTGTTATAAGAAAAATCCAATAAACTCAATTTTAGTCATACATTTAGGCCAAAATGTATTCGGCCACATGTCTTTGGTAAAAAATGAGTATATTTATTGGTTTGCGCAAAAGTTATAGTTATACCCCCCCAAAATGACCTCATTTTGGAAAGTAGACAGCCTAAGGAAATTGCTAAGAGGCATGTTGAGCCCATTGAATATTTAATTTTTTTGAAAATCAAGAAAGAAAAGAAAAATTTTTTTTTTTTCTTTTTTCAATTTTCAAAACTGTGACAAAAAGCGAGATCTGCAAAATACTCAGAAGAAGTTCGGGGTCTGGTACGCATGACCTTGGCAGGGACCACAACTCCGTCGTCAGAGCTATCTGTCATGGAGCCGCTGTCCTCTACAGGATCATATTCTGAGCCTGAATCTGACAGATGAGTGACTTCCTCTTCACTATCTGTCATGCTCAGAAAGATGTAGGCCTCTTCACTAGTGTACCTTCGATTTGCCATTTTGGGCTCTAAATTTACTGGTACAGTAGTGAGAGTCACAGGCAAAAAAGCTCCTGACTGTTAGCGACTGTATCAAAACGCTACCAAGAAACTGTTAGCGATCGCAGGGATCAGGCCTGACTCTGCCAATGCTGCAGTTATGTGTGTTTAGTGTTTTGTAAGTGACAGTGATCGATCGATACTGCACTTGGGTGGGCTGGGCTGGGCAGAGGGGCAAAACGCAGGTGCTAGCAGGTATCTGGGCTGATCCCGCTAACACTGAATTTTTGGGGACCCTAAACTGCTGGGGACGCTAGTATAGATCTGATCGGATCAGATATTGATCCGTTCAGATACTATACCACTAAGGGAGGTGTATGCTGCGTGCGTGGGTGTTAGCGGTACTGGCACTAATCTGATGCTGCCTGGGGTGACACAGACCTTATCTGACCCTAAAACTTAACTTGCATCACCCGCCGGGCGATCAGGTGGTTAAACCTTTATTGGGTAATAAACGGCGGGTATAAAAAATAAACGAACTAACCAGCGTCACCTGTAACACTTATACGGTGATCAGTGGTGAAAGGGTTAACTAGGGGACAATCAGAGGGTTAAAACCTTTATTAGGTAGTATATGGGGGTCCCTGACACTATGAAACACTTACGGCGAACCTAAATACATACCTGGCTAACTAGCGTCACCTGTGACACTAATACGGCGTTAAAAAATGATCGTTTAGTGACACCGGCAATGGGGGGGTGATCAAGGGGTTAAACCTTCATTAGGGGGGTACCCTAGACCTAAAGGGGCCTACCACTAACTGCCCTAACAGTTATAACTGTCACAAATGACACCAATGCAGTGATCAGTAAAAAAATAAAAACTGCTATTGGTGTCAATGTGACAGGGGGTGCAGGGGGGGTGACTGGGGGGGTGGTTTGTGTGCCTATGTGTACTAGTGTTAGTGTAGTGTTGGTGCAAACTTACTTTATGTCTTCTCTCCGACACGAGGAGAGATGACATCACTTCCTCTGCTTCTGTTTATATTACAGAAGTAGAGAAGGCTTCTGATTCGTCAGGAGCGATCGCGAGGGGATGGCCATGAATCGGTGGCCTCCCCCTCAGCACAGATCGCTCCTGGAACGATTCCAACCACCGCAGGCACCGGGGGGGCCCGATCAGGCCCCCCGCCCGCTGGGAGGCAGGGACGTACAGGTACACCCACATGCTTGCCCGTGCCATTCTGCCGACGTGTCGGCAAATGGTTAAAAGAGGCACATCTAAGTATGCCGGCACCCGGGGTAAAGCTGTCCACATAGACCATCCCCCGCACTATCGGCTCTCGCTGCTGTCAGTCTGCAATCGTGACTGGGAAGACTACCCTGCAGTATAGAGATTTGAAAGCGAGGCTTGAAGCTCTCATGAAGCACAGCGTGGAAAGGATAAAATTGATGGCGATGAGGAGGACGGTCTATGTGGACAGCTTTACCCCGGATGTCTGCATACTTAGATGTGCCTCTTTTAATCATCAACAATGTGAGTTGCTACTAAGTATAAAATTGATGCGCTTTAAATAAATAGTGCAAAATATGCTGCTGCGACTAAGCTTAAATCCAGGAATAAAAAATGCATACATGTGAATAAAATAAATTAATAATTATGGTGCTAATACATGTGTTAAAATTGCCAAAATAAATCTTCAAATTGGTGATGTTACGGTGAATATAAATAAAATAATAATGACACTCTGAGTACAATGTCCAGGCAGAGATAAATAGTGGGAGAAAGTAAAAATAATTAAACAGTTCCTTCCCTTAATCCAGATTGATTGACTCACTGGGTTAGATCGTTTGTATCAGGATATTTAGTTTTTCTTGTATCCCACTTCAGCATTTACACTGCTGGTGATTCGGCTCTCAGGATAAAGGTTTTATGCAAAGCAAGCAAAGAAAAAATAGATCATTGTGCAGTGAACTTACTAGATAGTACATAAGCAAAACAGGGACAAGAGATACACTCACAAACTCCCGGTCTATTAGAAGCATTCAAATAAGCAGATTGCAGTCAGCCGCTGTGGACGAGGTTTCCCATAGAGAAACAGCTGCTGTTAACCTTCAGGTGTATTGCAGCACTGAACGTCCTAAGCTCCTCCCACGCGTTACATCACTGACACGTGACTTTTTCAAGGTT
Organism: Lithobates clamitans; assembly: GCA_037952925.1. Lineage (NCBI taxonomy): Eukaryota > Metazoa > Chordata > Amphibia > Anura > Ranidae > Lithobates > Lithobates clamitans. The sequence continues at coordinate 232,176 of JBBGZY010002331.1, forward strand.
GCTAAATGCTGAACCTTCAATAAATGTAACCATATTGCTACACTTAGAGGCGCCTCTCTTCTCTTTTATACTCATTTGTGACATGACGCTACTTGTACATCAAGACATCACTTGTATATCAAGTCAAAATGTATTGAAACGTTTTTCTTGTATTGCATAGTACTGTATAGTATTGCATTGTATTGTATAGTCACTCCAGAATATCTTTGCACAGTTCAGCAACAAATTGGAGCACTGTCTCTTTAAAGCGGGGTTCCACTCAAATTTTTAACTTAATCTTACCCCATTCAGTTAATTACATAGATGTTCAAATGCCGCACTAAATTTTTTTTTATCACTGTAATTACCTTTATATTGTACTTTATTGTGGCACTTCCCGTCTCTCCTCCCATGGGAGTAGGCGTGTTTATTGCCTTAGTGCTTAGTGTCAGGCTTCCCAAGATTCAGTGTGAACAAGCTGTGAATGACCAGCATTCACCGCATCCAGGAAATCAATGTTTATGGGCTTCACATGCCCACAAGCAAGATGGAAACGGCCAGCATCACATTTTTTAAGTTATTCTTCAGTACGAAAACAGACAGAGGCGGAAATATTACACCCAAACTGTGAGTATTATTTTGGGGTTAGCAAAGTGTCTCAATGACCTAAAAAAAAAAAAAGATTGGTCTCCAGACTCCCACTTTAAGGCTAGTTACCTTTCTCTTGCAGGTTCTCCTCACCTGCACACACAGACTATGCAGTCTCATGCATCAAAACACAGATCATATAACAGATGAACTTACTTGATTGTAGGGATCTCAGATTGTGCCCGCATTCTCCACCACGTGTAAAGGACCAGCGTCAAATGTAAAGCTTTAAGGACACCGCCACTCGCTGGTTCTTCTTTTTATGTTGTGTTTTATGTTCTTTTTTCTTGTTTGCCCTTTTTATTAAAAGCAAGTTCAGCAAACAACATAGGTTTCCCTCACTGGGGTTTCCAGCATTCCTTTTTCCATCAACAAAATGACATTTAGCCTAGTTGGCTCTCACTTGCAGCACTGCAGCTCTGGCCTTACCCTCCAGGCCCTTGTCTGTCCTGTACAGACTGTTTCACCGACCACCTTGGTGTATATAGATAGCAGCCTCTTGCTGCACTGGCTCCCACGTGGAGCCCTCCTGACTCCTGGTACTCAGACTTCCTGTCTGCCGGGGTGGAGCCCAGAACTATGGTCAGGTTACTACTAAAAGCCCAGCACACACCTGACCAATCAGTATGCTGGCTGTTCTCAAAATCAGGACCCAGGACTGGGGATTTCATCCCACCCGGATCTCTCAGAAATCCCCGGGCTCCAGCTCCCAAAGTGGACCTTTCTAAGAAAGGAGGAAACTGAAAGGCCAGTTTCCTCTTTATGTTACAAGCTCCCTGGAGCCCCTCAACCCGTCTGGTTGAGAATTCTAGGTCACATCCTCCTTCTAGACCCTGGCAGGGTAACGCTCTGCCACATATCCTCCCCCCCGTTTTGACCCTGGAGGGGGCGTAACACACCAGCCAAACCTCTTCAAAATGGCACCTCTGTGCTAGTTACCACCAACAAGGGCCAAACCCCAGTCTTATCAGGTGACTTTCCCTATGTCCCCCTGCTACACTGACTTGGGTACTACAAAGGCACGCCAGTGACTTTTTACGGGTGCGCTTCCAAAAACGCCATCTGCCCATTTTTCTTGGGGCCACACCTTCAAACATTTTAACACTAAGGGACTTACCAAGGACTTGGATATTGTTTCTCAATCTTCTTCTCTTTACTTCTAAAGTGGTCACATTTTTAAACACCTTTTTAGCCATAAGTGTGGGCACTTTTATTTGGGAATTAAACTCTTTTAATGACACCTTGTTAAGCTTGGGGCCAGTGTCCTCAGACCTTTTACTCTTGCAACTTGGGAGGTTCCTGGATCTCTGGATATCCTTCCCAGAATGACACCCCTGAACCTGTAGGGGGCCCAATTCTACTGCACCTATTCCCTCTTCTGTGTCTGTCCTACCAGTCATCTTCCTGTATTTTTTTAAGATTAAGAGCAACCATGTCACCTTGACCATCAGGTCTTCCCTTATTTTTGCTGTTACCCATGGTAACCAAAACATTTACCAGTGTGTTGCACTTTTCCTCATTGTCCGAAGTATCGCCACATTTATCAGAACTCTTTTCACCAGTGTTCTGCAAGGCAGTGTCTGGAGAAGAATCGCACAAAGTGGAGTGGTTGTCTACCATGGCAACTTCACTAACCACCAACTCCACTGCCACACGACGCTCCTCCAGCGACTGCCCTGATACCTGATCCTCGCTATTCAATTTCACCTTTGGATTGATGACCCCAAACATATCACATGTACTTGTGTCCTCTGGCACTTTCGCCCAGATTTCTGTCCTGTCCAACAGTACTCCAGAGTGCCTCTCATACACAACTTCTGTATGACGCCATCCAGCACACTGTGAGACAATTTTCCATAATAACAACGATTGCATTACATGCTTCCAAAATTGCAGAGATTTCCATAGTACAGCCTGTTATATCCAGCTCCATTTATGCATACCCCATGGTACAAGTTCTGCAAATGCAGGAGAGGACGGCAGGATATACACCGGCTGTACACTCCAACATTCTAACATTTCCCTCAGCATATCTGTCATAAAAAGGCAGTGTGATTCTACACCTAAGACCTTCCTGGGGTCCTTCATGTTCCTTGGTTCTTCTTAAAGGGGCTTCCTACCCGCTGGAGGTATCCAACGCAATAACCTGCTGCTCTCCTAGACCTCAGCCAGGTGAGGGAGTCACCACAAAACTCTCAGGCTCAGTGTCAATGATCTGTTCCTGGTCTTCTCTATGGATAACATTAGTTTGGTATACACCACCAATAACTCCTTTATGGGTTGTGGACACAACCTCTGCTATGTGCTCAATCTCTCTTGGCCCTTCCATCTCCTGAGGAATATCCTCTGCAACAGCAGCAAGTGAGCCCTGGTCCAGAAGCTGCTCTGCAGTCCTTCCATTTAGCACAGCAGAAATGGTGTCCGCTCCATTGTTATACCCTGTTGGACCCTGGCAGGGCAATGCTCTGCCACTATATATACAATCCTATTCTCGCAGTTGATCCAGAGGAAGGCAAAAAAGGCAATAGATTGTGATCCAATTTGCTCCAACGGTGGAAAAAAAATCCTTCCTGTTCCCCTGAGAGGCAATTGGATATTTCCTGGTTCAACTTTACCTATAAATATTAGTATCCAGCTATGTTTTATAAATGCAGGTGGGCTTACACTTCACTCTCTCTATCCACAGGAATTGCAATTCACTGGAAAGTATCACTGACACCATACGGCACTTGATATAGTATTGTACATAGCACTGTATATATCGCTGTATACCTGGAGTAGAACAATACATTGTCAACTCTCTCTCCCTGCAATACTGTTAGCTTCCCCCCACACTGAACTCCCATACACTGAGGAAGGGCTGCTGGGACAATTTACTCTTATAGTATGTGGGGTGCAAGTTTGTCTACAACCATCACTATAGAATGTCTTGCACTTGACGAGAGGTCAGGTGCAAGACTTTGACAAAAGGCAGATGATTGCAATGTATTATGGGACATTCAGCAGAATATTTCATGATGAACATCCCAAAAGTTTGGATTTTGTCTGAACACCCAAAATTCCATCCACACCTAAGTTCCTGCTCAACCTATCCTTAGTGGTGACATCGCCCACACTATACCAGAGGATGGCGCCCTCAGGAGAGGGAAACCTTGTAATTGGAGATGGAAGAGCTCTGTTCTGATTGGGTGATTAGAACCTTGTAATTGGAGATGGAAGAGCTCTGTTCTGATTGGGTGATTAGAACCTTGTAATTGGAGATGGAAGAGCTCTGTTCTGATTGGGTGATTAGAATGTAGGGTGCTGAGCACACAACACCTGGTAAATTTTTCCATTTCGGGACCATTAAACATCCCAGTATAAGGTCAGCAGATTTCATAAAGCAGCCGTGATCTCCATCCCTTCCCCCTCATAGGGGGTTCATATACTTTTGGAAATGTTTATAGATGTGATGGATGGGGACTCTCTCACATGGTCATGTCCTCACCCGGCCCGCTGTCATTGTCTGACGATAATCTGACCTCCTTCTATTCTCCATGTGTATGGAATGATTTAGGACCAGCTACATCTTTATCAAGAGAAGAAGAATCTCCACATTGTAATTAGTGTGACTTCCCTGAAGTTCCTACTGAATGATCTGCCTGTGTCTGATATTTTATATTGGGGTTCTGTATATCTCTTTCATGGTATCTCCATATTTTATCTCCATTTACCAGAAATTCGGTCAGGTTGGGGTCACTTCCTGTCATCCGGTGCGGTCTTTGTCCTCTACACTGGGCTCCTCATCTTTATGGTCAATGACCTGAGGAAGATGAAGAATGAGAAGAATGAGAAGAATCGGAGTGTGAGGAGGACGAGGAGAAGGGATCAGATGGAGATGGAAATGGAACCAACTTACTATAATGAATGAACATAAAGATGTAACCAGATTCATCCTGGAAGTTGTATGAGGTCACAAACACATCTACAGAATGGAGCACCTTGCAGTACATGGTCAAATCTGTGTCTCCTGCTGACCTTGTGTATTGACCACCAATAATAGTTGGAGTGTAATTAGTTATAAAGTGATATAGATGTATACACCTGAAATGTATTTAGTTTGTGAGATTGTAGATGTAGTGTCTTATGCTGCGTACAGACGGTCGGATTTTCCGATGGAAAATGTCCGATCGAAGCGTGTTGTCGGAAATTCCGACCGTGTGTGGGCTCCATCGGACATTTTCCATCCGATTTTCCGACACAAAGTTGGAGAGCAGGAGATAAAATTTTCCGACAACAAAATCCGTTGTCGGAAATTCCGATCGTGTGTACACAAATCCGACGGACAAAGTGCCACGCATGCTTAGAATAAATAAAGAGATGAAAGCTATTGGCCACTGCCCCGTTTATAGTCCCGACGTACGTGTTTTACGTCACCGCGTTTAGAACGATCGGATTTTCCGAAAACTTTGTGTGACCGTGTGTAGACAAAACAAGTTTGAGCCAACATCCGTCGGAAAAAATCCTAGGATTTTGTTGTCAGGATGTCCGCACAAAGTCCGACCGTGTGTACGACCTATTAGAGTGTGTGTAAGTAATAACAGTGACGGAATCAACCAATCACAACATGTGTCAGATCAGCTCAGCTCAGGAAAAATTGTCTTCAAATGAAATTTCCAAAAAAATTGTTGCCATGAATTGTAACATGTATTGTTCCATCTAATTGTACATGATATGGGGGGAGGGGGGCATACATCACAATATCCTAAGGGATGATGATGAGCCCAGAAGTGGGGTGTCAGCAGTTTCAATATGATAAAGTTGCTATAAGAGGAATCTCAGACTCTCAAGATGCTAATTAGAGGAAACTCAAATCCAGACCATAACTGAACCAGAAGAGCAATTTGGGTAATTTTGATTGGTTGAAGGAAAATATAAAAAGTTCTGTCAGTCTTTCCTCAGAATCACTCACCGAGCCTTTAGAAATTACATTCTACCAGCTGATGACACCTAGAGAAGGTCATCGACTATCCAAGCAGCCCTAGATGACATCAAGATGTAGCTATTACCCGACATTAGCTGACCTGACCATCCAAATCACAAGGCCTCTTGAAGCTTGGAGTCATTTATGATTCCTTAGCCCTCATTCAGGTTGACTGCGGCTTTGAAATCATGCGACTTCACCTGAAATCGCACTATTTCAAAGCTGCATTTCAATGTGACTTTGGGTGAGACTTGGAAGACATCCGTGCAACTTCTATGCAAGTCACACCCAATATCACGAAAAGTAGTGGAGGAATCACTTTTTTTTAAAGCGATGCAGCACAACAAAGTCGGCATCGCACTGATTTGAACAGTGTGATTACCGGCAACATGGTGTGACTTGTCATGCGATTTGGCCTGTCAAGTCACATGACAAGTCGCTCCAATGTGAACGATGGCTTAAGGACTAAGATTTGTTCATCTGTTATACTACTCTGACATTAAAGGAGTTGTAAAGGTAGAAGGTTTTTTATCTTAATGCATTCTATACATTAGGATGAAAAACCTTCTGTGTGTAGTAGCCCCCAAGTACCCCCCTAATTACCTACCTGAGCCCCTTCTCTCTCCAGCGATGTCCACGATCCCCTCAGCCATCCTGGACACTCCCGCAGCTGTCAATCAAAGTCAGTCAGCCAATCAGGGGAGAGAGGGGGCGGGGCCAGGTCGCAGCTCCGTGTCTGAATGGATACAGAGGAGCTCTGACTCAGCTTGGGTGCCCCCTGTAGCAAGCTGCTGGCTGAGGGTCACTCAAAGGAGGGAGGGGCTAGGAGCAGCAGAGAAGGGGCCCCAGAAAAGGATAATCCGGGCTGCTCTGTGCAAAACAACCTGCACAGAGGAGGTAAGAATAACATGTTTGTTATTAAAAAAATAAATAAAAAAAAGTGAGCCTTTACAATCACTTTAAGTTATGCTTGGATCCGGGGACATCAAATTTGGATATTTCAGTTCGGGGGGGATCTCAGTGCCCATTGACTTGCCTGTGGGTCTGCGGATCTACACCTCCTTTTTCTCCCCTCTTCCTCCTTTTTGTTTAGGGGTGTGAAATCGGATACAAGTGGCGATTATCCACTTCTCCTATTCTGGGGTTGTGAGAAGGATTATCTTTTCCCTGGGTACTCTCCGTATTACTTTGTACTGCTCACAGATCTCCCCCTGAGGAAGGAGCCAAATGCCTGTGAAACGCGTCAGTAGTTCTATGTGATTTGGACTATGCTCTATTATGTACAAATAAGTAGAAGTATACTGTACCCTTGCATATTTTTTCTCATGTAATTTCTTATGTGAAAAAGTTTTTAATTACTCTTTTATGTGATTACAAAAACATTTATATTATTTGTAGTCTAATATACTTTTTGAGCCGTTAAGGTCCCATTATATGGGGGATCCTTTTCATTATATATATATATATATATATATAGATTTAAACATTGATGTTATTTTATTTAAGGTTCACTTAGTCCACCTAGAGCTCTCTACCAGGAGACAGTGATGACCCTATTGTGCCCGGACAGTGGGTATCTTAACCACTTCAGCCCCGGATCATTTGGCTGGCAAAAGATCAGAGTGTTTTTTGCGTTTCGGCACTGCGTTGCTTCAACTGACAATTGCGCAGTCGTGTGACGTGGCTCCCAAACAAAATTGACGTCCTTTTTTCCCCCAAATAGAGCTTTCTTTTGGTGGTATTTGATCACCTCTCTTTATTTTTTGCGCTATAAAAAAAAATAAACAATTTTGAAAAAAACGCAATATTTTTTACTTTTTGCTATAATAAATATCCCCAAAAAATATATAAAAAAACATTTTTTATCCTCAGTTTAGGCCAATATGTATTCTTCTACATATTTTTGATAAAAAAAAATTACAATAAGCCTTTGTTGATTGGTTTGCGCAAAATTTATAGCGTCAACAAAATAGGGGATAGTTTTTTATTATTATTATTTTTTTTACTAGTAATGGTGGTGATCTGCGATTTTTATTGGGACTGCGACATTATGACGGACACATCGGACATTTTTGACACATTTTTGGGACCATTGTCATTTATACAGCGATCAGTGCTATACAAATGCATTGATTACTGTGTAAATGACACTGGCAGTGAAGGGGTTAACTACTAAGGGGCAGTGAAGGGGTTAAGTGTGTCCTAGGGAGTGATTCTAACTGTGGGGGGAGGGGCTACGTGTGACACGACAATGATCACCGCTCCTGATTACAGGGAGCTGTGATCAGTGTCCTGTCACTAGGCAGAATGGGGAAATGCTTGTTTACATCAGCATTTCCCCGTTCTTCCTCTCCGTGAGACGATCGTGGGAATCCCCACGGACATCGAGTCACAACGATCACACTCACGGAGGACGCGGCGGGCGCTCGTGCACGCCCGCAAACCACTTCTTAAAGGGCAACGTACAGGTACGTTAATCTGCCTGTATGTGCCCTTCTGCCGACGTATATCGGCGTGAGCCGGTCGGCAATCGGTTAAAGTGTATCTCAATGAATAGAGGTGGACTTTGAGGCCTCGTTCACATCATTTCTGCATGCGTTGTGCAAGGGCCACAACACTGGTATCACATGCGTTTTTTTCTGCACGGGAAAAAAACTGACATGATATCAATATTGGCGTGAATAGGGCACATAACTGACGCACATGAAAATTGATGTGAAATTGATGTTGGTTTTTCCCTTCGTTTCCCATCAGTTTTCATGCATGTATGGTGTGAACGAGCCCTTAAGGAAGCACATCAAGACATTATTAAGGTAATCAATTTATTTTGTATTAGTGTTATAATAAATATGCTTAGAAACAGATAGATGACATCATCATTTTACAATGAGGCGCCTTGGTATTTGTCATTGCCCCAACCCCCACCTATCCACCTTCAATATATCTGAAGCACTTGGGGTCATTGGTGATAAGTGACTCAGAAGTGCCATCACCGTGTATTACTATTCTGCTGGACAGGTGATGGGTTGGGGGTTCCTCTTGATGTTTCCTGAACTGAATTGTACTTCTTCAGGAGTAGTAGTGAGACTGATTGTACTTCTTCAGGAGAAGTAGTAAGACTGATTGTACTTCTTCAGGAGAAGTAGTAAGACTGATTGTACTTCTTCAGGAGAAGTAGTGAGACTGATTGTACTTCAGGAGAAGTAGTGAGACTGATTGTACTTCAGGAAAAGTAGTGAGACTGATTGTACTTCAGGAAAAGAAGTGAGACTGATTGTACTTCTTCAGGAAAAGAAGTGAGACTGATTGTACTTCTTCAGGAAAAGAAGTGAGACTGATTGTACTTCTTCAGGAAAAGAAGTGAGACTGATTGTACTTCTTCAGGAAAAGAAGTGAGACTGATTGTACTTCTTCAGGAAAAGTAGTGAGACTGATGGTACTTCTTCAGGAGAAGTACTGAGACTGATGGTACTTCTTCAGGAGAAGTACTGAGACTGATGGTACTTCTTCAGGAGAAGTAGTGAGACTGATTGTACTTCTTCAGGAGAAGTAGTGAGACTGATTGTACTTCTTCAGGAGAAGTAGTGAGACTGATTGTACTTCTTCAGGAGAAGTAGTGAGACTGATTGTACTTCTTCAGGAGAAGTAGTGAGACTGATTGTACTTCTTCAGGAGAAGTAGTGAGACTGATTGTACTTCTTCAGGAGAAGTAGTGAGACTGATTGTACTTCTTCAGGAGAAGTAGTGAGACTGATTGTACTTCTTCAGGAGAAGTAGTGAGACTGATTGTACTTCTTCAGGAGAAGTAGTGAGACTGATTGTACTCTTCAGGAGAAGTAGTGAGACTGATTGTACTTCTTCAGGAGAAGTAGTCAGACTGATTGTACTGGGTGTGTAGTCTGTACTGGAGCCTCCCACTAACATGACATTCCCGGGACGAGGAATAATTGTATTGAGCAATTCTTCTTACTCCTTGAATTTTGCTATTACTTATTTCTAGTTTTGGGTGAAGGCTCCAAAAACCAATGGTCAGTCTCTTGTATTTTCTCCTGGGAGTGACGTCGTCTTCTTTCTGGTTACACTTTTTACTGCAATTCTGACTTTTTGGGATATTATTTTCCATTGTGGAAGGTGACAAATATTATATTGTAGATGGAGGTACAACCTGTTTGTTCAAATTGTTTTTTTTAAATAATCCCATCCAACAAAGTGAAGATATTCAATTTATCTAAGATATATTCTTTTTTTCTCTTCTTTTATAAATAAAGGCTTATACTGTATTTCCCCCCAATTCTAAACCTTGTTCATTCACTTTAAAGATCATAAAACGTTATTTCTGAATCTTACTGTAAAAAACATTTTTCAATATAAAATCCAGAGAAGCTGTGAGAGTTTTACAATCCGAGGGGAATGGAGGATAGAACTGATATTGTTCCTTAAGATGGTAAATACCCACAGGTAGTTGAACCGTTTGTAGATTTATTAGTGGAAAATAATACAAAATACAAGTGCCCTGAAAAAGTATTCATACCCCTTGAAATTTCCCACATTTTATCATGTTACAACCAAAAACGTAAATGTATTGTATTGGGATTTTATGTGATGGACCAACTCAAAGTGTCACATAATTGTGAAGTGGAAGGAAAATGATAAATTATACAAATAAATATGTGAAAAGTGTGGGGGGAGGGGCATTTGTATGGTGCCCCCCGGAGTCAATACTTTGTAGAACCCCCTTTCTCTACAAGTCTTTTTGGGGATGTCTCTACCAGCTTTGCACATCTAGAGAGGACATTTCTGCCCATTCTTCTTTGTAAAATATCTCAAGTTCTGTCAGATTGGATGGAGAGCGTCTGTGAACAGCAATTTTCAAGTCTTTCCACAGATTCTCAATGTGATTTAGGTCTGGACTGTGACTGGGCCATTCTAACACATGAATATGCTTTGATCTAAACCATTCCATTGTAGCTCTGGCTGTTTGTTTCGGGTCATTGTCCTGCTGGAAGGTGTACCTCCGCCCCGGTCTCAAGTCTTTTGCAGACTCTAACAGGTTTTCTTCTAAGATTGTCCTGTATTTGTCTCCATCCATCTTCCCATCAACTCTGACCAGCTTCCCTGTCCCTGTTGAAAAAAAGCATCCCCACCACATGATGCTGCCACCACCATGTTTCACGGTGGGGATGGTGTGTTCAGGGTGATGTGCAGTGTTAGTTTTCCCCACACATAGCGTTTTGCTTTTAGACCATAAAGTTGAATTTTGGTCTCATCTGACCAGATCACCTTCTTCCACATGTTTGCTGTGTTCTCCACATGGCTTCTCACAAACTACAAACAGGACTTCTTATGACTTTCTTCCACCAATGTCTTTCTTCTTGTCACTCTTCCATAAAGGGCAGATTTGTGGAGAACACGACTAATAGTTGTCCTGTGGACAGATTCTCCCACCTGAGCTGTGGATCTCTGCAGCTCCTCCAGAGTTACCATGGACCTCTTGGCTCTTCTCCGATGAATGCTCTCCTTGCCCGGCCGGTCAGTTTAGGTGGACAGCCATGTCTTGGTAGGTTTGCAGTTGTGCCATACTCTTTCCATTTTCTGATGATGGATTGAACAGAGCTCCTTGAGATGTTCAAAGCTTGGGAGATTTTTTTATAACCTAACTCTGCTTTATACTTCTCCACAACTTTATCCCTGACCTGTCTGGTGTGTTCCTTGGCCTTCATGATGCTGTTTGTTCACTAAGGTTCTCTAACAAACCTCTGAGGGCTTCACAGAACAGCTGTATTTATACTGAAATTAAATTATACACAGGTAGACTCTATTTACTACTTAGGTGACTTCTGAAGGCAATTGGTTTTACTAGACTTTAGCTATGGGTATCAGAGTAAAGGGGGGCTGAATACAAATGCCCCCCCCACACACTTTTCACATATTTATTTGTATCATTTATCATTTTCCTTCCACTTCACAATTATGTGCAACTTTGTGTTGCTCTATCACATAAAATCCCAATAAAATACAATTACGTTTTTGTTTGTAGCATGACAAAATAAGGGGGTATGAATACTTTTTCAAGGTACTGTACATAAAACATGAAACTATTTGTAATCCGGATATCATACACACCACTCTGAGACCCTGATTTGTATTCTCTCCATAACACTGGAAGGGATCCTTTATTGACACATTTTATCACATTTCTTGTTCAGAGTTACAGCAGATCTCCGGCTTCCTCTATCCCCCATTGACCTCCAATTGATTACTGACATCAAACAATAAATGTCCTTTTTATTCACTGAAAGCCAAAGGAATGTTCTGCTCTGGTCCCAAATCTTCTCTTCTGGGGGAGGTGGGGTCTGTGGGTGGTGTGTGGGCCCTTCTGATTGGCTGTCCAGCATTGGGGTCCTCTTAGGATCCAGAATAGGAGTGCTGCCTGTGTGAGGGGACGGTGGTAGGGTGGTGATGTGGGCACATCTGCAGTCCTGGATTAGCTGTCCCTCCACACTTGGAAGCCACACCAGCAAGGTCCCCAGGGGGCAGTCATAGGTGAGTATATCCTCATACCTGGGAACGTGCCAGATCTTGGCAGTTTTCCTATATAATCAGCTTGTTACAGACTGGACTCAGTTCTCTGGATTTTTAATGGTTCTGATTATTGACAGGAGTGACTGCAGCATTACTACTGTCAGGCAGAGCAGGGCGGCCATAGTTGCTGGAGGGAGGAGTCTGCTCTCTCCTCCTCCAATGGTCCACAGCTGCTGAATGCTCCCCGTGTGGGGATCTAAACAATTGTAGGCACCTTGGGAGTCCCACCTATCACCTCCACCAATGAGTGCACCACTTGTGGGGAGGTATGATATGGGAGATGGCTTGTTATCAGGAGGACCCCACTGGGCAGTACAGGAACCCTCTGACTGCACACGTACTCACTACAATATCTAAGGAGGATCTCCCCAGAAACCGGATGGTGCGGCTCCTGGGGAGAATGCAGGATAGTACAAATTCTTACTTATTCTCTACTATATTTTGGAGGACTTTTCAACAAATTAGACTCTAATGATGAATTATTCATTATAATCTGACTGGTATGGGTTATGTTCAGAACACAGCCGAGTACCAGGGATGATTTCTGAACATGGAGGAGATACAATGGGGGTCATTTACTATAACGCCAGGAAGTACAGGGCACTATGGCAAATAATAGCGCCCATTTTAGCCAAATGGAAACAAAGCCGGCGAATTTGTGCATGAAAATTTGCGATATAAGCGGGGAACAACCGTTTGTAAATTCTAAATTGCCACTAATTAGCGCTTCCGCGTATATACAAACGCCAATTCTTATCAAGTTGTTATATAGCACTGTACTGTAGCCATGATCCATGTATGTGAAATGAACATTTTTATCAGATGTGCTCTAGTTCCTGTGCATCTATTGATTTATATTGCAATTTAGTATTACTAGTTTTTTTTCCTTCTTTTGCTAAGAAATGCAGTTCTGAATGATTATTACATAGTAATGTCTGCTATTCTGTAAAGTTACATGTATTAATCATTTAGGTTACCTATTTGTTGTATGTTGTTTTTTCATGTTTTTGATTTATTATTTATTAATTTAGTTGACTAGTAAGCAGTAATTATTTATGTTCATTCTTTAATAATACTACACTATTATGCAGGTCTTGTACTTAGCACAATGGCTTAGTGGTCTGCTTGGATATCTCCACAGCACTCATGGTATGAGATCAAACAACAGCCAACCTACCATCCACCAGCTGTGTTTATTTTTTCAGTGCACAAGTGAATTAAAATAAACAAACAAAGAAATGTAAACTACCCTTTAGCTAGTGTGTGGTGTTTGGAATGTCACATCATAATATCATTGAATACTTACATACCATTGCATGCATTTAAAGAGTTAATATAATAAAATCATTCACATTAAAGTGCATTGGCTATTTGACACACACACACACACACACACACACACACACACACACACACACACACACACACACACACACACACACACACACACACACGATTGCCAAATAGCCAATGCACTTTAATGTGAATGATTTTATTATATTAACTCTTTAAATGCATGCAATGGTATGTAAGTATTCAATGATATTATGATGTGACATTCCAAACACCACACACTAGCTAAAGGGTAGTTTACTGCTAACCTATTGAGCTAACCTATTGAGCTAACCTATTGAGCTAAAGGGTAGTTACTGCTAACCTATTGAGCTGAGCACAATTATACATACAAAATACTTTTACTAGTGTTTGATGTGTTATATACTATACAATAAAGTGTATCAAATATAAACTGCTTGTTAGCTAGTGTGTGGTGTTTGGGGATTCACACCATAATATTAGTGAATACTTACATACCATTGCAAGCATTTGAAGAGTTAATACAATAATATCAACCACATGAAAGTGTATTGGCTACTTGGCATTCACTGTATGCTGCTTTGGCTAATTGGCTAACTGGATAACAGTAATTCTCCTTTTCTCCACCAATAGTAATCTTTTAGGATTCTTCTGTGGGATTTGAACCCATGAGTCTTTCAATACCTGAATTTTTGAAGGTAGAGGTACTAACTGGTAGCCTATTGGGCTGAGCACAATTATATCTACAAAATACTTTTACTAGTGTTTGATGGTTTATATAACATACAATAAAGTTTATCAAATGTAAACTGCTTATTAGCTAGTGTATGGTGTTTTGGAGATTCACACCATAATATCAGTGAAGACTTATTTATTTAAGGTACTTCTATTGTGCCGTCAATTTACGCTTTCAGCGCAGCCGGTTACCCACTAATAAAAAAAAAAAAGCCGCTCTTCTTGTGGCGGTCTTCTGTGACCATCCGATAATGTCACCCGGAGAGTCCACTCCATGGCTATGTAAGAGACGCCACACAGCGGGTGAGAACACAGCGGAGGAAGACCGCCATGGAAGAAGAGCAGCTTTTATTTTAGCGGTGCGGAAGAACACAGCAGATGGAGAAGATGGCGGCGGCAGGAGAGATGGCTCTGGCAGAATACAGCTCGGGGAGAAGATGGAGGAGGGAGAGACAGCATCTGGAGACGATGGCTCAGGGAAGAAAACAGCTCAGAGCTGCATCTCATTATCCCCCTCTGTCAGATTAATATTCATTCCACTTTTACCCATACTCCCTTCCAGTTCCTGTCCGACACCTTCTTTGGAGCTACTACCGTGGTTTTCAGCGTCTGGGGGGGATCGGCGCCTTTCCACCTTCTGTGCTGGCCACCTGCTCACCCCCGTCATCTGCCCGCTCAGTCTCCTGCTCCTCCGGTTCTCGGCTCACATTCTCACCCTGTAAACCGCCATCTCTGCACAGCCTCCGCATATGAGAACATCTTCCTCTTCTGACCATATGCTCCCCTGAACCACACAGATCACATTTCTTTTCCTTGCACTCCGCTGCATTGTGTCCCTGCTTCAAGCACACTCTACAGCAAAGCTTAGAAGGGCAGTCCTCACAAATATGTCCATACTGAAAGCACCCCCTGCAGTAACGGGGTTGCCCAGAATAGAAAACAGTACACTGCTCCCCAGCAATGGTAAATGCCGGGGGAGGGTGACACACGCCACAAAAACCTGATGCGTCCCTCTTCATGCATACTTTAAAATGCCGTTTACCTCTATACATGCCATACTGGTTATAAAGCTTCTCTCCTCGGTCAGCCCCCACACAATACCGCAACAAAAATTGTCTCATCAATTCCGGCTCCAAAAAAGGATTATAACAATGTACAGTCATGGTCTTCAATCCAGGATCAAACAATAAACTGACGTCCATCTTCTTAGTTAGCAAATTTCCTCCCAGATCTGCCTTCACCCAATTCTCATATGCAGCTTGGCAGGTATCCTCAGTATGAAAAGAAACATTGTATTGACCACTGACCACAAAATCTTGGAGAGCAAATATATCACTGACCTGTAAATTCAGCAACTTCTGTAAAACATCCACAGCGATCGTCTTTAGACCCACTTCACCACGATATTCAGGCTTTACCTGGATTCTCATAGAATTCGGACCTCATAGGCATCGGACCTCGCGACATGGCGACGTCCTTTTTTGGTCCTGCCTTTCTTTGGTCTCTCGTTTATCCGGGGGTCCACCCCAGAAGAGGGGCCCCCAGAACACCCCCAACTCAAAACCTAGGCAAATATGACACCTGATCTTAAGTTAGGAAGCCGAGCAGCACTCCGTAAGGAAGATTTTAGCCCTCCTCCCCACAAATCACAGCAAAAAAAACTGAACTTCTCAGGCCAAACGAACCCCTCTACTGCAGGCCTTTATATAAGAGAGGTTGTATTGTTAGCACACTGACACACCCAATAGAAGTGCACGCCCAATAGAAGTACACGCCCAATAGAGGTACACGCCCACCAGTATCTTTCAATCTGTCTCTTCATGTATGTCTGAAGTGATTGCACCTGATGAGCAGGAATACATAATACTATTCACAACTGTGTTAGCCTTGGCTATGTGCATCAAATCTCCAACTACAGGACAAAGATCAAAGTCCATTTGCATCCACATAAACAAAGCAACAGTTTTCTAATCATATGTACCCGTGCAGTGTAAACCCTAAAATTTGAAATGTCCGAGTCCCTGGGCATGATTAGTGCTAATAAACATTAACATCAGTCCCTGGCTGCAATGAGCTTCCAATCTAAAGTCCAAAATTAACTTTCTTACATTAGAACCTATTTCGACAGGAAACAAATAAGTTGCCAGCATGTCTTTGGATTGTGGTGAGAAATCCACACAGAGAGAACATATAAACTTCAACACAAGGATTAGCATGTTGGAGATTTGAACCAACATCCCAGGTGCTGCTAGACAGAACTGCTACCCACTTAGCCACCAGGCAGCCCCACACATGTTCTCTGCATCTCTGTGGTGTGAACCAGCCCTAAGTCCATAGCCATGCTCAGTGTCACAAGCAATATACAATATATTGGCCTAAGTATTGGGATGCCTGCCTTTAAACACACATGAACTGTAATGGCATCCCAGTATTAGTATTGGGTTCAAAACTCATTTGGCCCACCCTTTGCAGCTATAACAGCTTCAACTCTTCTTGTCCACAAGGTTTAGGAGGGTGTCTATGGGAATGTTTGACCATTCTTCCAAGTGCATTTGTGAGGTCAGGCACTGATGTTGGATGAGAAGGCCTGACCTACAGTCTCCTCTCTAATTCATCCCCAAGGTGTTCTGTTGTGTTGAGGTCAGGACTCTGTGCAGGCCAGTCAAGTTCCTCCACCCCAAAATCACTGGTCCATGTCTTTATGGACCTTGCTTTGTAAACTGATCCAAATGATTTGGTGGAGGGGGATTATGGTGTGGGGGAGGGGGATTATGATTTTGGGTTGTTTTTCAGGGGTTGGGCTTGGCCTCTTAGTGAAGGGAACTCTTAAGGCGTCAGCATACCAAGACATTTTGGACAATTTCATGCTCCCAACTTTGTGGGAACAGTTTGGGGAAGGCCCCTTCCTGTTCCAACATGACTGCCCACCAGTGCACAAAGCAAGGTCCATAAAGACATGGATGAGCAAGTTTGGGGTGGAGAAACTTGACTGGCCTGCACAGAGTCCTGGCCTCAACCCGACAGAACACCCTTTGGCTGAATTAGAGTAGAGACTGCGAGCCAGGCCTTCTCATCCAACATCAGTGCCTGGCCTCACAAATGCACTTCTGGAAGAATGATCAAACATTACCATAGGCACACTAAACCTTGTGGACAGCCTTCCCAGAAGCTGTTCTAGCTGCAAAGGGTGGGCCAAATCAAATTTTAACCCTACGGACTAAAACTGGGCTGCCATTAAAGTTCATGTATGTGTAAAGACAGGCTTCCCAATACTTTTGGCTAAATAGTGCATCTGGAAAATACTTACAATGGTGGTGGAACCCTCCTACACATAACTAGTACAATTAGACATAGTTATAGGACCTGGGAGATGAGACAACTTCTCTACATGAAGCAGCATGGTTGGGATTTGAACCCAGACCCTCAGGCATACTAAGCAGAAGTTCTAACCTCTAAGCCACAGAGCTGCCACATGCGAGACACTCCTACACATGAATACACATAAATACACATAACTACACATAAATACTGCATTTCTATGGACATACAAGTGATGGAATTACATTACTCAAGAGTTATTCTTCTTGATTTATTCTGTGATATTTGGTGTTTTTTTGTGGGTGAGAGAAGAATATGACCCTCACATTTTTGGGAATTACATTTTGATTTCTGATGTTGGTACATATCACATTTTTGGGGCTCAAATTATGAATATTTGGAAATAATAAAAAATACAAAAAATTGTGATTCATTTTAAATTTGCATCAGCAATGGTATTGTTTGTGGATTGTAAAGACACCTGTGTGAGTTTGGGGTAAAGATTGTTGTGAGATGGAGAGTAACAAGTGAAAGTGACAGAGAAAAAACGGAAAATTGTATACTCACCTTTCCGTAATTTTCCTTTCCTGTCGTATCTTCATGGCAGCATACACTTTGGGTTGTGACTCCGCCCCCACAACCTGATAGGACTACATAGCTATAAGTTGTAGAGATGGCCCCTGCCCAGTATTCTCCGTATATATATATCTCACCTTAGACGGGTGGGAGATTGTATGCTGCCATGAAGATACGACAGGAAAGGAAAATTACGGAAAGGTGAGTATACAATTTTCCGTTTTCCTGTCGCATCATGGCAGCATACACTTTGGGGAGTAACTCGCAAAGACTGGGTGGGAATTCAAACTAAGTTTATTAATCAAATAATAGAGGAATTGGCCTGGATAACGGATCTTCCGAAATCCACCGTGGATAAGCAGGCGGAGTCCACCTTGTAATGAGACATGAAGGTGTTCCTGGAGGACCAGGTAGCCGCTCTGCAAATCGTCTCCGCCGAGACTCTACAATATGCCGCCCAGGAGGTTGCCACTGCCCTGGTGGAGTGTGCCCTTAAGCCCTCAGGTACTTGATGGTTACTCAGTGAGTAAGATCTCTTGATGGTCTTTACTAGCCATGAAGCAATGGTGCGTGAGGATGCCGCTTGACCTCTCCTGAAACCATGTGGGATAATTAGGAGGTTTTCCGACTTTCTGATGGATTTTGTTGCTGAGAGGTATTCTATAACGGTACCCTTAACATCTAGTGGATGAGGGTCTCCCTGATCCGTGCTGAGTGCTGGAAGATTAATCTCCTGATTAAAATGGAAGGATGAGGACACCTTGGGGATGAATCGATCCGAAGGCCTTAGGACTAGCCTGTCTGGAAGAACAACCAAGTATGGTTCGCTAACCATTAGAGCTTGCATCTCTGACACTCGCTTCGCCGATGTTATGGCTATTAAAAATGAAACCTTCAGCGTCAGATCCCAGAGGGATATGCTCTGCATTGGAAAAAAGGGTTCCTTGGATAATGACTCTAGAACAATTGCGAGATCCCAGACCGGGAATGACGGTTTTCTGGGGGGCCTCAGCTTTAGACAGGCCCTCTGAAACTGAACCACCAGAGGCTCTTGCGCCCATTTAACTCCTGTCAAGGCGGACAGGGCCGATACCTGGACCTTCAGGGTGCTTGACCTAAGGCCTTTCTCTAGGCCTGATTGAAGGAACTCCAAGATGTGGGACACCGACGGGGAGGACGAGTCCCAACCTTGCTGGTGGGAGAAGGAGACAAATTTTTCCCAAACTCTTCTGTACGTGATGTTGGTAGTAGGCTTTCTGGCCTGGAGTAAGGTATCCACCACCTTCTGGGAACAGCCCTGCTCTAGGTACCTAGCCCTTTCAGTCTCCAGGCCATCAAGTGTAGCTTCCCCGGGTTCGGGTGAAGAAGATGTCCCTGGGAGAGTAGGTCTGACGTCAATGGGAGAGGCAGAGGCTCTGCCGTGTTCAGCTGCATGAGGGTAGTAAACCATGGCCTCCTCGGCCAGAAAGGGATCACTGCTACCACCAATGCTGTTGACTTCTTGAGCCTCAGGAGGAATCTCGCTATGAGAGGCGTCGGGGGGAAAATGTACCCCAGGTGAAAGTTCCAGGGGTGTTGGAGGCAGTCCGTCCCCTCTGCCGAAGGAAACGGTGTCCTTGATAGGAATCTCTGGCACTTTGTGTTCTCCGGAGTTGCTGCTAGGTCTATCTCTGGAGGACCCCAGGTTCGGGATATGAGAGCATAGGCTTGTGGACTCAGAGACCATTCGTTGTTGGAGTGGAAATTTCTGCTTAGTGAGTCGGCTAAGGTGTTCTGGACTCCCGGGACATAAACCGCCTTTAGGTCCAGTAGATTCAGCTGCGCCCATTCCAGAACAGGACGGACCTCCTGTAACATGGACCTGCTTCTGGTGCCCCCCTGCCTGTTGATGTAGGCAACGGCCACCTTGTTGTCCATCCTTAGGAGGACATGCTTCCTCCTCAAGTGAGAACTGAAGGCCAGGAGAGCCTGGAACGCTGCTCTCATCTCCAGAACGTTCGACACTGTATCCTGTGCCCTGAAAGGCCAACGACCCTGAGCCGCAAGGTCCTGATAGTGGGCTCCCCATCCCTGTAGACTGGCATCTGAGGTCACGGTTTCTTGATAGGGAGTGACTATCTGCCTGCATCTTCCCAAGTTGTGAGGACGTACCCACCACATCAACGATTGCTTTACCTCCTGAGAGATGAGGATTGGTTGGGACATTGATGTGCCCTTCCACTGACGTAGAAAGGAGATCTGGAGAGGCCTCGAATTCCATTGCGCCCATTGGACCATTGGAATGGTGGAAGCTAGGGAGCCCAGGATACTGAGACAGGTCCTGGCCGGGAGCATTGTAGCGGAGATCGCCCTTTTCACCTTTTGGATTAGAGGAGGGATTTTTTCCCCCGGAAGTTCCACCGTATTCTCCCTTGTGTCCAATTCGGCCCCCAGAAAGACCATTCTCTGTGTTGGATGGATGTTGCTCTTCTTCCAATTTATCAGCCACCCTAGGGACTGTAATGTGGAGACCAGGATTTCCCTGTGAAGGACAAGAGAGTCCTGGCTGTCTGAGAGAAGTAGGATGTCGTCCAGGTAATGGTGGACCCTCAGCCCGTTTTCTCTCAGGTGGGCTATTACAGGTAATAGGACTTTTGTAAACGTCCTGGGTGCGGTAGAGATCCCGAACGGAAGGCTTCGGAATTGGAAGTGCCGATGATTTAGGGTAAACCGGAGGAATTTTTGGAACTCGGAATGGATAGGGATATGCAAATACGCGTCCTGGAGGTCGATTGACAGCATCCAATCTCCCAAGTTTATTGCTTGGAGGATTGATTGAAGGCTTTCCATCTTGAATGTTTCCAACCGTATTGACCGGTTGAGGTTTTTTAGGTCCAAGACTGGACGAAGGTCCCCTGATTTCTTTTTCACTAAGAAAAGTGGGGAGTAGAAACCTTTGCCTCTTTGGGATGGTGGTACCTCCACTATTGCTTGTTTCTGGAGCAACTCTTGGATATACTGGACTAGGGATAGTCTTTTCTCTTGAGAGGGAGGAAGTCTGGTTGAGCAGAATTGGTCTCTTGGAGGACGACCTCTGAATGCCCACCTGTGTCCGAAATGAATGGTGGACACCGTCCATGGGTCTTTTATCATTCCCGCCCAGACCAACTTGAACTTTGTGAGTCTGGCCCCCACTACCGCTGGTTGGGCGGGCGAACCTTCAAAAGGACTTCTGGTCATTGGAGGCAGGGGTCTTGGGTTTCTGGAACTTAAGGAAGGACGTCTGGGGGTTCTTCCAGCTCCTTCTGTATTCCTTCCCGGGTCTATAGGATTTCGCATCCCTATATCTTTCCGGAAGGTTACGTTTAAAGGGAGGTGGCCTTTGTTGCTTCGGCCTTCTGTCCGATGGTATGAGACCCGACTTCCCGCCTGTTACTTTAGAGATTGCGGTATCCAGCTTTGCTCCAAAGAGGTTCACCCCATCATATGGAATCCTGCACCAGTTTGACTTTGAGGCGGGGTCAGCCGACCAAGGTTTAAGCCATAGCGCCCTTCTGGCCATTACAGAGGCTAACATGGACCTTGATGTGGATCTGATGGTATCTACGGAAGCCTCCGCCACGAAATCTCCCGCAAGGCTAAGTTCTTGTAAGGCCTTAGTGATCTGTTCCTGATCTGCGCCCTCAGTGACGAGCCTCGCTGTAGCTGAGGACCAGCTGGAGATAGCTTTCCCAACCGCCGCTAATGCCACCGCTGGCCTGCAGGCGCCTCCTGCGAACAGGTAAGCTCTCTTAAGGTCTGTATCCACCTTCCTGTCAAGCACGTCTCTGAACGTTACTGCATCTTCAATGGGGAGCGTCACGTGCCTGGCTAGACGCATCAAAGATGCATCCACTACTGGAGGAGAAAGTAAAGGAGATACTTTGGGTTCCTTGAGAGGGTACAGTTTGGTGAGTCTGTTGGACAGACTGAACTTCTTTTCCGGATTCTGCCACTCCTCCTTAATGAGCTCTTCTAACTCGTCGATGAATGGGAAAGCCTCCGGAACCTTCTTGAGGTTTGGGAAATATTTTCTCTGTTTAGGCTGTGTCTCCTCAAGCTCCTCCCAGTTAATCGCTTCCTTAACCGATCTGATGAACGGTTCTATGAGCGCGAAATCAAAGCCAGCTGAAGCTTCCGGCTCCTCATCATCCGACGGTAGGTCTTGCTCTCTTGATGCACTGGGAATGGTGGGTGAGGTGCTATAGGTCGTAAACTCCACATCAGGAGTTGAGACCTGGGGAGTAGAGACTCCAGTGGGTTCTATGGAATCCGGCTCTTTCTGCCTGGTGGCTTCATCTATGCACTTGCGGCAGGCTAGTTTGTCTGGGAGGGCCGTGGCCCCACATACCCAGCAAGCGTTCCCGGCTGGACGGGAAGGATGCGTAGAGGATTGGTGTCCTCGTGCAGGGGATCTTCTGCGGTGGGAACGGCTATGCCTTGAGTGGGATCGACTCCGTCTGCGACTCCCCTTGCGGCCTGAGCGGCTTCTTCCGCGTGAGCGGCTGCGTCTATGGCCGGAGCGGCTTCTCCTGTGCGAAGATTCTCTTCGTGATTTAGATGATCTTGCGGACCTGACAGGGCTGACCAATTAGGTAGCATTAGTACGGTCCTGCTCTCTTTTTCAATCTTCTCTACTTACCGCTGGAATCCCCCCCCCTTACCTATTAGGCTGGTGGTGATCTGCTGGGGCAGCGGCCTCCATAGGAGAAGAAGGTGAATACCTGAGAAAGGTATAGGAAGGTAAGAGCATGCAGCCAGGTCCCAAAAAACAGTGTATAAGTATTAGACACTTACCCAGAGGGAGAGGGTAGCTTTAGGAATGCAGAAGTTCAAAACAGCAGCAGTCAGAAGTCTTCCAGGGAGCAAGGAGAGCTCAGAAATGACAAACAGGGCTTTTAAATCTGCCGCCATGGCCGCCGAGGTCACGACCCGCTCGCACATGCGCAGTAGCGGCGCGATGCGCCCGGCGCCATCTTGGAAACTGGCAAAATCGAAAGGACGCCCTGACGGCGCGCACTGCGCATGCGCGGAAGTGCCGAGACGCTCGGGAAGCCTGTAGGGAGGCACAGAGGGACCACAGAGCCCAGCATAGAGGGAAAAAGACCAAAAGTGAGAAAAAGAGGCATGGCGACCGCTGCACAACAACTAAGCCTGTTTAAGGCTTATACCAGACCGCAACATACCCCCGAGATCACCAGAGCGGGGCTCCTTCCATCTAGCTCGTTTAGAGGCTGTACAGGTAAGGACTTCCACCCAGGAGAGGCTAGAACCTGGCTGGGGCGAATTCGGTAAGGGGGTGCTCCTGATATGTTCAGTCCTTCAGGTGAGGAAAAATAAGAGAATACTGGGCAGGGGCCATCTCTACAACTTATAGCTATGTAGTCCTATCAGGTTGTGGGGGCGGAGTCACAACCCAAAGTGTATGCTGCCATGATGCGACAGGAAATCTATTTTACCAAAACATCAAAACATTCCACATTGTAGCATTCTTAAAATCAAAATATTTTAATTAGAAGCAACAATGTTGCAAAGGAAAGTCACAGAAAGATACATTTCATCTCAACATTAAAAGTTTTTTTGTGAAAGTTAGAATTGCTCCATTAGAATCAATGACTGAACCTTCATTTGGACTAAAATAGAGCAGATTTTCACTTAAAAAAAATGCTCTCTAATTAGCTCTCATTTTGGTATTTACTATAGCTTTGGGTAAAAAAGACACTTGAGTTAAAATGAGAGTTATTTTCAGGTCTGAGCATGCTCAGTTGTGTTGGCACCTAGTTGTCCAAAACGGGGAATTTTTCTCTTTTCAGACTTTTAAAGATATTTCAGTGTAGAAATCACTTTCCTGACGCCTCCATGGCAGCACACACTGGGTTGTGACTCCGCCCCCACAACCTGACAGGATTGGTTAGCTATAAATTTGAAGGGGAGACACCCCGCTGCATTCTCTTTTTTATCCTCACCTGACAGATTGGGAAGCAAGCTGGCTCCTGTTGTCAAGATTAAGAAAAAGCCTCTTACCGCACTCGCCCCAGCAGGTTCAAGCCTCTCCTGTTTGGAAGTCCCTCCTGTACAGTCTCTAAAGGAGCTTCTATGGAGGAAACCCCCGGTCTGGTGGTCTCAGGGGGCGTCTGGACATCTGACACAGTAAGCTTTAAAGAAGCTTCATATTTGCAGTGGTCTCCTTTTCTTTTTGTTTGCCTGTACTTTTCTTTCTGTATATAGATTTGTTTCTCCTGCTCAGGGGGCTTGCTGGCACTTGCTGTCCACTGCTGTGGAACCGTCATGGCCGCTCCTCCTCCGCTCTGCAATTGGCCTCAGTGCTAGGTGCTGCCTTGGGAGGGTTATGCCCTTCTCCAAGATGGCGCCGAGGTGTTCGGGACGCTCTGCGCATGCGCGGGAGCTTCATTTTTGCCGCGACGGCGGCGCCAAATTTAAAAACACAGGAAATTCTGTGTTTTTTGCTGAGGTTTCTTACAAAACAAGCTGGATTTCGCCGTACGTTCCACTGCTTTGCAGAAAACAACTCAGCAAGCCCAGGTAAGTTGAACCATCTGATTAGACTGTATGCAGACTTTAAAAAAAAAAAAAAAAGTAGTAATGGAATTTAAAAAAAAAAACATTTTTTCTCTTATTACTCTTCAGTCTTACTGTCACTTTTACTATGGAGACCACTGCCCGCGCAGACCACCATCAGCAAACGAGGTAAGAGGCCATCCGTCATTGGTAAGTATTGAAGAAGGGGAGAGAAAAAGAGTGCCAACCACTAACGCTGCGTTTTTGGCAGCCCTACCAGGTCAAGAGCCGCAAGTTCCAGGCGTGAAGGGAGATCAAGTCACGCGTCAAGCAAGAAGTCTCGCAGAAGCCGTTCAAGGTCTTCTTCCCGCCACTGAAGACATAGCCGCTCACGTCACAGCCACTCAAGACGCAGCCGCTCCCGTCATAGTCGGTCACACCGCAGATGGTCACCTTCATCACACCACCAGAGCCGCCACACCCATCCTGCAGCAAACGCTTGCTGGGTATGCGGCGCTCCGGCCTTGCCAGAGAAATTAGTCTGCAGATCCTGCTTCAATGAAGCAGCAAAGGACAAGGAATTAGACGCAAGAGTCGCTACGGAGCTCATAAGAGAATCTGTGCGGGAATCCATAAGGGAGACAACGGCACCACTAATGGATAGGCCTACGCCCAGCACATCGGTAGCGGACGACCATCAACCCCAGGCATCAGAACCCTCCTCAGGAGATGAGGATCAGGGCATGTCAGCAGGTTTTGATTTCTCCCTTGTACAGCCTTTCGCAAAGTCAGTCAAAGAGGCGATAGGCTGGGAAGAAGATAAAGCGGAGCCGCAGAAAGTCTGGAAATATTTCCCAAATTTAAGGAAAGAACCAGAGAATTTTCCTTTTATAGGTGAACTGGAGGATCTAATTAAAGATGAGTGGGAGAGATCTGATAAGCGGACCAGTCTCACCAACAGACTGACAAAGATGTATCCTCTGAAGGAGTCAAAAGTCAATTCGTTGATGAACGCCCATGTAGTTGACTCCTCCTTGATGCGTCTTGCACGGCATGTCACTCTGCCTATTGAAGATGCGGTT
This sequence comes from Lithobates clamitans, assembly GCA_037952925.1. Taxonomy (NCBI): domain Eukaryota; kingdom Metazoa; phylum Chordata; class Amphibia; order Anura; family Ranidae; genus Lithobates; species Lithobates clamitans. The sequence goes on from JBBGZY010002331.1 coordinate 257,910, forward strand.
TCCTTTCGGGATGTTCTGGATCGGAAATTGGATCTGGAATTAAAAAAAGCATACTCCAATTCTGGGGGCGCGTGCAGACCAGCAATTACCACAGCAGCAGTGGCTAAAGCCATATCAGGTTGGGCAACCAAGGTAGAGAAAGATCTGCAAGACGGTACAGAAGTAGACAAGATAATATCTTCTCTTCAGGAGATCAAGTTGGCAGGTGACTTCATGGCAGAAGCTTCAGTGGATATTATAAGATCCTCAGCGAGATCAATGCTAGCCTCAGTCACGGCAAGAAGGGCCCTGTGGCTGAAACCATGGATGGCCGATACTGCATCTAAAACAAACTGGTGCAGAATTCCATATGATGGCTCAAACCTGTTCGGGTCTAAATTGGACACCGCTATCTCGAAGGTGACAGAAGGGAAGTCGGGATTAATTCCCTCAGACAGGAGACCCAAGGCCCAAAAGGGTCCGTCCTTCAGGCGCAACCTTCCTGAGAAATATAGGGAAGCTAGATCCTACCGTCCCGGTAGGGAGTTTAGAAGAGACTGGAAAAACACAAGACCTTCCTTCCTTAGGATGCAAAAGTCCAGGACTACCCCGGCAGGGGAGCAGCAGAAGTCTTTTTGAAGGTTCGCCTGCCCACCCAGTACAGGTGGGCGCCAGGCTCAAGGACTTCGTACAGATTTGGTCAAGCCATATAAAGGACCCGTGGACTTTTTCCACAATCAAATTTGGACACAAGTGGAAGTTTATGGCAAACTTCCGAAAAATCACTTCCAATCAACAAGACTGCCATCTTCTCCAATCAAGAGGAAGTTACTATTAAAATATATAGTGGAATTGAAGGAAAAAGGGGCAATCCTGGAGGTTCCATCAGATCAAAAGGGGAAGGGTTTCTATTCCCCACTATTTTTGGTAAAGAAGAAGACCGGAGACTTACGCCCTGTATTGGATTTAAAAAATCTCAACAGGAACATAAAAATAGAGGCCTTCAAAATGGAGAGTCTGCAGTCCATACTTCTGGCTGTGAACCTGGGCGACTGGATGCTCTCTGTAGATTTATCGGACGCTTATCTACATATTCCAATTCATCCCGCCTTTCAAAAATTCCTCCGATTTGCCATCAACAAAAGCCACTTCCAATTCCAGTGCCTTCCTTTCGGCATTTCGTCGGCTCCCAGGACATTCACCAAGGTCCTCCTACCCTTGGTTGCATTCCTCAGGGAAAAGGGTCTGCGAGTCCACCATTATCTGGACGACATCCTGCTTTTGGCAGAAGATCAAAGAACCTTGCTATGTCATCAGAGAATCTTACTCACGACTCTCCAGGACTTCGGTTGGCTAATCAACTAGAAAAAGAGCAGTCTACGACCCACACAAAACATGGTATTTCTGGGAGCGGATCTGAACACCAAATTGAACAGGGTACAACTCCCTCAGGAGAAGATTCAGCCTCTAGAACAGAAGATGCGGAGATTGCTATCAGCGAGGCATCTTCCAGCCAGAATCTGCTTGAGTGTGCTAGGGTCCATGGCTGCAACCCTGCCCATGGTGCAGTGGTCACAATGGCACATGAGAGTCCTGCAAAACTCCTTTCTGAGGCAGTGGGATGGAGTATCGATGCGTCAGACCATTACAATCTCCAGACCAATGAAGCAATCAGTGTGGTGGTGGACACACTTGACCAACCTCAGGAATTACAAGCAGATAGTTCCCCTAGATCCAATAATAGTCAGTTCGGATGCCTGTCAGAGCGGCTGGGGAGCCCACTGTCAAGATCGAGCAGCACAAGGCCGATGGCAGTTCCGGGTCCAGGATATAGTATCGAATATACTGGAACTCAGGGCAGCCTTCCAGGCCCTCATGGCATTTGCACCAGTTCTCAGAGGGAAGAACGTGCTTATCCGGATGGACAACAAGGTGGCAGTGTCCTACATCCAGAAGCAAGGGGGTACCAAGAGTCTCACACTGTTGGAGGAAGTCCGTCCTATCTTGGAATGGGCACAGGCACACCTAGCAGACTTAAAGGCAATATATGTTCCTGTGGCACAGAACATGTTAGCCGATTACTTGAGTCGAGAGACTCTTTCCAACAACGAATGGTCCCTGAGTCTCCAGGCCTTTTCTCTTCTTACGGAGACATGGGGAGTGCCAGAGATCGACTTAGCAGCCACTCCTGCGAATACGAAGTGTCGGAGATTTCTGTCCAGAGCATCTTTCCCTTCAGCCGAAGGGATAGATTGTCTAATTCACCCATGGAACTTCAAGTTGGGGTACATATTCCCGCCAACTCCGTTAATTGCAAGATTCCTATCCAGGCTTCGGAGATCTTCAGCCACGGTAATCGCGGTAATCCCTCTTTGGCCGAGAAGACCATGGTTCACGACCCTATTGCAGCTCAGCCTTCAACCTCCAATCCTGCTTCTTTCGGTAACTCCGGATTTACTATTTCAAGGCCAATTCCTACATCCAGCTCCAGAGAAGTTGCATCTGATGGCATGGCAGTTGAGAGGGTTAGGTTAAGGGAACAAGGCTGCTCACAGGAAGTAATATCAACCCTGATGTAAGCCAGGAAAAGTACCACCAACACCACCTATACAAGAATTTGGAACAAATTCTTTACAATGGCGCAGCAGAAGGGATTGGATCCTATTGCTCCAGAACCTTCTCAAATCCTAGAGTTCCTCCAGTCAGGAGTCAACAAAGGTCTAAGTTCAAGTACCCTTAAGGTACAAGTATCCGCCTTGTCGGCCAAAACAGGCACCAGATGGGCATTACATCCACTGGTTATCCTTCACTAATGATCAGGGTGAACCTCATCCTTTGGATGTTAACACTACCATCATTAGTTACCTGGCGGCTACAAATTCTTTTAGGAAGACGGATACCCTCATTGTCATTCCACATGGAAACAGACAAGGTCAAGCGGCTACTTCACGTACTATCGCCTCCTGGTTAGTTAAGTCCATCAAGAAGGCATACTCCATGCGGCATATGGCAATTCCTGAAGGCATCAGGGCTCACTCAACCAGGGCAGTGGCTACCTCCTGGGCAGCGTATTGCAGGGTTTCACCGGAGACTATTTGCAAAGCAGCAACTTGGTCCTCCAGACATACTTTTATTTCTCACTATAGAGTAGATTCTGCTCACTTGGCTATGGCAGACTTCGGTAGATCCGTTGTTAGAGCCAATTCTTCTGCATTATAAGGAATAAATATTATTTTCTTGCACCCACCCGACTGGCGAGTTATTTCCCAGTGTGTGCTGCCATGGAGGCATCAGGAAAACGGAAAATTGTATACTCACCTTTCCGTAATTTTCCTTTCCTGACGCCTCTCCATTGCAGCACACAGATTCCCACCCCGTTTTATGGTGATATATTTACAGAGAATGCAGCGGGGTGTCTCCCCTTCAAATTTATAGCTAACCAATCCTGTCAGGTTGTGGGGGCGGAGTCACAACCCAGTGTGTGCTGCCATGGAGAGGCGTCAGGAAAGGAAAATTACGGAAAGGTGAGTATACAATTTTCCGTTTTTTCACACAGTTTAAAAGCAGATTATCTTTAAATAATATACCTCATATTTCAGTACCATTTAGGCAATTATATCATGCTCTAAACATTATTTCCATGTGCAATTCTCTAGGTTTTAGCAGAGTAAGGGTTTGGGCACTATTTAGTTTCAGGGAGCTATAGTAAATTCGATTTTGGGAGAATTTTCTCACCAGCGCTATAGTGAATACCATTTTAGCGCGAATTAGCGCTATTAGTGCTAATTCGCGCAAATTGCCGCGAATTAGCGCTAATTTGCGGCAATTTGTGCGAATTAGTGCCGTGGCGCTATAGTAAATGACCTCCTATGTTACTATGTATGTATTTACTATGGTGCCCATTAGGGGTGTGGAAATTAATCGTAACATCGATACATCCGGATTCGGCCCTCCACGATGCGGCATCGATGCTACAGCTTTAAGAAATCGATTAATGATGACGTCATACTCGCGCCGTGCCGCTGCGCCATGCCCTGTCTGAGTGGAACCATAAACGGCCAAAGTTTTCACGCTGTTTTACCCCGCCTCCCACCGACGTCATCCCCAGCCGCCCTGTGGAGTGTGTGGTTCGAGTCCGACTTGAGACTAGGAGAGGAAAAGTTCAGGAGGAGACATGTGTTCCCCAACTCCGGTCCCCAGAACTCACGCTCATCTTTCCTCCTCGGCCAGTGCCAGACACAGAGTCACAGTACTGGCACTGGTAGTCACTCCTGTACACAGGCCAGGGAAGAGCGTCTGCTGCCCGTCACCCAACTGAAGTCATCATCACAAGTCACACACAGCAGCTGCAAAAGTGAGGACTGGGAGAGATACCCGAGCGAGCCAGGCTTGTCTGCAGTGTCTTCATCACACAGGCAGCAGGAGAAGAGACAGTAGTCGTCATCATCATCAGGACAGGTACACAATTATACAAGAGAAGCTCAGTGACCGGAGGACTTTTTACAATTTGGCACTGCGTCGCTTTAACTGCTAATTGCGCGGTCATGCAATGTTGTACCCAAACAAAATTTATGCCCTTTTTTCCCACAAATAGAGCTTTCTTTTTATGGTATTTGATTGCCTCTGCGATTTTTATTTTTTGTGATATAAACGGAAAAAGACCGAAAATTTTGAAAAAAAATGATATTTTCTACTGTTTGTTATTAGAAAAATCCAATAAACTCAATTTTAGTCATACATTTAGGCCAAAATGTATTCAGCCACATGTCTTTGGTAAAAAATGTCATATGTCGTATATTTATTGGTTTGCGCAAAAGTTATAGTGTCTACAAACTAGGGTACATTTTCTGGAATTTACGCAGCTTTTAGTTTATGACTGCCTATGTCATTTCTTGAGGTGCTAAAATGTCAGGGCAGTACAAACCCCAAAATGACCCCATTTTGGAAAGTAGACACCCCAAGGAAATTGCTGAGAGGTATGGTGAGTATTTTGCAGACCTCATTTGTTTTTGAAAATGAAGAAAGAAAAATTTGTTTTTTTTTTCAATATCAAAACTTTGTGACAAAAAGCGAGATCTGCAAAATACTCACTATACCTCTCAGCAAATAGCTTGGGGTGTCTACTTTCCAAAATGGGGTCATTTGGGCGGGGTTTGTGCCATCTGGGCATTCCATGGCCTCCGAAACTGTGATAGGCAGTGAGGAGTGAAATCAAAAATTTACACCCTTAAAACCCTGAAGGCGGTGATTGGATTTTGGGGTCCCGTACGCGGCTAGGCTCCCAAAAAGTCCCACACATGTGGTATCCCCGTACTCAGGAGAAGCAGCAAAATGTATTTTGGGGTGCAATTCCACATATAACCATGGCATGTGTGAGCAATATATCATTTAGTGACAACTTTTTTCCCACAACTTGTGTCAAAATATAAAATATTCCATGGACTCGACATGCCTCTCAGCAAACAGCTTGGGGTGTCTACTTTCCAAAAAGAGGTGATTTGGGGGGCTTTGAACTGTCCTGGCATTTTATGCACAACATTTAGAAGCTTATGTCACACATCACCCACTCTTCTAACCACTTGAAGACAAAGCTCTTTCTGACAATTTTTGTTTACATGAAAATTTATTTATTTTTTCGCAAGAAAATTACTTTGAACCCCCAAATATTATATATATATTGTTTTAATCAAATGCCCTACAGATTAAAATGGTGGGTGTTTCATTTTTTTTCACAAGCATTTTTTTGGGGAAAAAACACACTTTTTTTTATTTTAATGCACTAAAACACACTATATTGCCCAAATGTTTGATGAAATAAAAAAGATGATCTTAGGCCGAGTACATGGATACCAAACATGACATGCTTTAAAATTGCGCACAAACGTGCAGTGACGACCAACTACATACATTTTTAAAAGCCTTTACAGGTTACCACTTTAGATTTACAGAGGAGGTCTACTGCTAAAATTACTGCCCTCGATCTGACCTTCGCGGTGATACCTCACATGCATGGTGTAATTTCTGTTTACATTTGACGCCAGACCGACGCTTGCATTCGCCTTTGCGCGAGAGCAGGGGGGGACAGGGTTGCTTTTTTTTTTTTTTTTTTCTTTATTATTTTTTTTCTTTTTTATCTTATTATTAAACTGTTCCTTTCATTTTTTTAAATCATTTTTTATTGTTATCACAGGGAATTTAAATATCCCTTATGATAGCAATAGGTAGTGACAGGTACTCTTTTTTGAAAAAATTGGGGTCTATTAGACCCTAGATCTCTCCTCTGCCCACAAAGCATCTGACCACACCAAGATCGGTGTGATAAAATGCTTTCCCAATTTCCCAATGGCGCTGTTTACATCCGGCGAAATCTAAGTCATAAAATGCTCGTAGCTTCCAGTTTCTTAGGCCATAGAGATGTTTGGAGCCACTCTGGTCTCTGATCAGCTCTATGGTCAGCTGGCTGAATGACCGGCTGCATTCTCAGGTTCCCTGTTAGGACGGGAGAGCCAGAGAAAAACTTGGAAGATGGTGGGGGGGGCATTCCCTCCCAATGCTTGTAAAAGGAGTCTAGAGCCTAATTAGCCGCTAGGATTGCTGCCGACCGCTGGCTGAAAAGAATGATACCAAGATGATACCTAAACTGCAGGCATCATTCTGGTATAACCACTCAAAGTCCAGCAACATACCAGTACGTTGCTCGTCCTTGTTGGGCATATATTGTAATCTTTTTTTTCATGCAGCCTGTGGGCTGAACGAAAAAAAGATATTGATCGGTGGGTATGCCCACCATTAGAATAACTCCCTTCATCCACCCACTTCTAATGATGAGCATACATGCACCATTTATATATGCCAAAGCATGGGGGCATCCTCCCGCAAAAGACAGGAGCAAATTGCTCCTCCACCCACTGCTGCCCCCACGCTTCGGCATATATGCTGAAGTATGTAACTGTGGTGGTGAAATCACCTCCAACAGCGCTGGAGTCACGGCTTTATATATATTGGGAGCAAACGCTGTTGATGTCAAGATAAATAAATCTGCGCTGCAACTGAATGGCGTACCTGCTAAGCAAATGATGGTTAACAATAAAACAAAGTAACATTACAGTATAACAGTAAGACTTGCCATACCTGCAAAGCAAATACAAAAAAAAACATAGTAAAAAATAAAACATTTAACGCAACCTGTGCCTAAAATATATATATGCCGAAGCATGGGGGCATCCTCCCGCAAAAGGCAGGAGCAATTCGCTCCTCCACCGACTGCTGCTCCCACGCTTCGGCATATATGCTGAAGTATGTAACTGTGGTGGTGAAATCACCTCCGACAGCGCTGGAGTCACGGCTTTATGTATCGTGGGAGCAAACGCTGTTGCTGTCAAGATAAATAAATCCGTGCTGCAACTGAATGGTGTACCTGTTAAGCAAATGATAGTTAACTAAAAAACAAAGTAACATTACAGTATAACAGTAATACTTACCATACCTGCAAAGCAAAATACAAAAAAAACATAGTAAAAAATAAAACATTTAACGCAACCTGTGCCTACCTAAAAAATATATATGCCGAAGCATGGGGGCATCCTCCCACAAAAGGCAGGAGCAAATCGCTCCTCCACCCACTGCTGCCCCCACGCTTCGGCATATATGCTGAAGTATGTAACTGTGGTGGTGAAATCACCTCCGACAGCGCTGGAGTCACGGCTTTATGTATCGTGGGAGCAAACGCTGTTGCTGTCAAGATAAATAAATCCGCTCTGCAGCTGAATGGCGTACCTGAAAACAAAAAAATGGTTAACAATAAAACACAGTAAACAGTAAAGTATAAAAAAATTACATACCTGTAAAGCAAACATGATAAAACGTAATAACAATAAAACATTGTAGAATAGAATACAGTAAAAAAGAGCCGAACAATAGAGAGAGAATAGAGAGAGAGAGAACAATAAAACAACAACTATTTTTATTTTTTATTTTATATATATATATATATATATTTTTTTTTTTTTTACACTTTTTTTTGTAACTAACTTTTGTAACTGTTAGTGCCAGTTCACTCAGGGGCGACTTGTCAGGCGACCTAGCCGCCTGACAAGTCGCCTCCCGTTCTGTACAATGGAACCGTTCTAATAGGAGCGACGCAAGTCGCTCCAACTTAGAAAAAGGTTCCTGTACTACTTTGGGGGCGACTTGAGGCGACTTGCATAGACTTCTATACAGAAGTCGTTTTGCAAGTCGCCGTGGAAGTCGTGTGCAGGTCACCTCGGTGAGGTGACCTGCAAGTCGTGCCGCCCCTGTGTGAACCGGGGCTAACCGGTTCCAGGTTCGGGTCTCTCAAAATGCGATGGCATCTTGGGAGACCCTGTGAAAGTGTGCCTAGTCTGTGCAGTGCTGTACCCTACGCTAATACTCACTAGTGTATGGTAGCGTTCAAAACATTCACCAATGCAAAGACCAGGATTGTCAGGACAGGAGGGACAATAATACTGGGTCTCACGCCTATATCTGCACTTTCTACAGACACGACATCTTTTTTGGGGGGCTCGTTGGGTAGGGGTACTCGGGAGGGCATAAGGAAAATGCCTCTCATGCAGCCGGCTTACTGCATTTGGTTGGGGATGTTGAGGTGGTGCACCATCTCTAAACAGAAGGGCTCTGACGATCTCTTCCTGGAATTTAAGGAAGGATCCAGTCCGTCCTGAAGCTCTGTATAGCGCATAAGCGTTCAGCAAAGCCAGTTGAAATAAATAAACAGACACTGTCTTGTACCAGCATCTGGCCTTATGGGCAACTAGGTACGGCGCCAACAACTGGTTGTTGAGGTCCACCCCTCCCATATTTTGTGGACACAGAGGGGTATCTCCACAACACCAGTCGCCGTAGTAATTTGGACCGTCGTGTCTACATGAAGGGCGGTGAGAACGAAAACATTCTTATTATCCCTCCACTTCATAGCGAGCAAGTTATTACACTGCAAGCAGGCTCTCTCCCCCAGCCAAAGACGGGAATCTACAAGCTGCTGGGGAAAGCCCCGGCGATTAGGTCGCACGGTGCCACATGCTCCAATCTGATGATCAAAAAGGTGACTAAAAAGTGGCACGCTCGTGTAGTAATTGTCCACATATAAGTGGTACCCCTTTCCGAATAAGGGTGACACCAAGTCCCACACTATCTTGCCAGCGCTTCCTATGTAGTCAGGGCAGTTTGTCGGCTCTACATGACTATCTTTGCCCTCGTAAACCATAAAACTACATGTATAGCCTGTGGCCCTGTCACAGAGCTTATACATCTTGACCCCGTATCTGGCACGCTTGCTGGGAAGGTACTGTTTGAATGACAAACGGCCAGAAAATTTAATCAGGGACTCATCAACGCAGACAACTTGATGGAGAGTAAACAAGGCTGCAAAACGTTGGTTGAAGTGGTTTACAAGGGGCTGAATTTTGTAGAGCCGATCGTATGCAGGGTCTCCACTAGCACGACAGAATTTATCGTTGTTGAAGTGCATGAACCGCAAAATCTGCTTGTATCGTGCCCTGGCCATGGAGGCAGAGAACACGGGCATATGGTAAATTGGGTCAGTGGACCAATATGACCGCAACTCACTCTTTTTATTTATGCCCATGTTGAGGGAAAGGCCCAGAAAGAGCTTAAATTCGGAGACCAGAATTGGTCTCCAATCTCTGGCAAGGGAGGACTGGGGATTAGCGGCGATGTGTTGACCAGCATACAAATTACTTTGGTCCACAATAGATCTATAGAGATCTTCGGTGAAAAACAGCGAATAAAAATCAAGTGACGTAAAATCAAATGTTTCCACCTGAATGCCGGGTTGGCCAGTGAATGGGGGAAGTATGGGTGCTGCAGAAGTGGTGGGTTCCCAATTAGGATTGGCGAATGCAGCAGGAAGGGCACTGTGGGCACGACGGGCCTGTGTTCGTCTTCTTGGTGGCAGCGGGACACTACTTGTGCTTGCCGCCTTACCAGCTTAAACTGCACTTATGGGACTCGCCACGTCACCAAGTGATACTGCAGTGCTGGATGTACGACCAGGATGTACTAGGCCGCTGGTGCTTGCCAGTTCACCAGAAGGAATAGCGGCGCTAGTACTGCTCTGCTCCATACGAGGGACCTGCGGTTCTTGCACATCAATGACAGAAGAAGAAGATCGGGGTCTGGTACGCCTGACCTTGGCAGGGACCACAACTCCGTCGTCAGAGCTATCTCTCATGGAGCCGCTGTACTCTACAGGATCGTATTCTGAGCCTGAATCTGACAGATGAGTGACTTCCTCTTCACTATCTGTCATGCTCAGAAACGTGTAGGCCTCTTCACTAGTGTATCTTCGATTTGCCATTTTGGGCTCTAAATTTACTGGTACACTAGTGAGACTCACAGGTAAAAAAGCTTCTGACTGTCAGTGACTGTATCAAAACACTACCAAAAAAACTGTTAGCGATCGCAGGGATCAGGCCTGACTCTGCGAATGCTGCAGTTATGTGTTTAGTGTTTTCTAAGTGACAGTGATCGATCGATACTGCACTTGGGTGGGCTGGGCTGGGCCGGGCCGAGGGGCAAAACACAGGTGCTAGCAGGTATCTGGGCTGATCCCGCTAACACTGCATTTTTGGGAACCCTAAACTTCTGGGGACACTAATATAGATCTGATCAGATCAGATATTGATCCGTTCAGATACTATACCACTAAGGTAGGTGTTTGCTGTGTGCGTGGGTGTTAGCGGTACTGGCGCTAACCTGACGCTGCCTGGGGTAACGCAGACCCTATCTGACCCTAAAACTTAACTTGTATTACCCGCCGGGCGATCAGGGGTTAAACCTTTATTAGGTACGAAAAGGCGGGTGCCCTGACACTATAAAAAATAAATAACTAACCAGCATCACCCGTAACAGTTATACGGTGATCACTGGTGAAAGGGTTAACTAGGGGCAATCAGGGGGTTAAAACATTTATTAGGTAGTATATGGGGGTACCTGATGCTATAAAACACTGACGGCGAACCTAAATACTTATCTCCCTAACTAGCGTCACCTGTGAGACTAATACAGCGATCAGAAAAACGATCACTTAGTGACACTGGCGACGGGGGGGGTGATCAAGGGGTTAAAACTTTATTAGGGGGGGTTAGGGGGGTATCCTAGACCTAAAGGGGGCTAACACTAACTGCCCTACCACTTGAAACTGTCACAAACTGACACCAATGCAATAATCAGAAAAAAAAACTGCTATTGGTGTCACTGTGACAAGGGGGAAAAGGGGGTGCAGGGGGTGATCGGGGGGTGATTGGGGGGTAAAAAGTGTGCCTAGAGTGTTCTACTGTTAGTGTAGTGTTGTGCAGACTTACTTGGATGTCTTCTCTCCTCGGTGCGGGAACCAAAATACAGACTCGAGGAGAGATGACATCACTTCCTCTGCCACTGTTTACATTACAGCAGCAGAGGAAGATTGTCATTCGTTGGGAGCGGATCGCGATGGGGTGGCTACGAATGAGTGGCCTCCCCCTCAGCACGGATCGCTCCCCTAATGATGCCGATCACCTCGGGCACCAGGTACGTGATTTTGCCTGCCCGTGCCAGTCTGCCGCAGTATATCTGCATTAGGCGGTCGGCAAGTGGTTAATTGACAACATCGACATCAGGGACTTTATAGCTGCTGCTAATCCAGGACTGATTCATTTTGATAAATATCAGCCGGCCCACGGAGTCTGTAGACAGATGTACTCTCTTATCTGTTACAAAACCTCTGGCAGCACTGAATGCCCATTCAGAAAGCATGCTGGATGCAGTGCATTCCAGCAGCTTAATTGCATACTGGGCAATTTCTAGCCAGTGGTCTATTCTCATGACCCAGTAACCCAGTGGATAGATAATCTCCCACCTTAAGATGCAGACGCTGCCGATGGGATGTGGAAGCTGACAGCCATGGGTGCCGAGGCCTAAAAAATGTTTTGAAAAGCATTACTGAGGCAGCCCCTTTCTCCACCGCTCCTCACTTGACCAACAGAAGCCTCAAAACTAAATTTTCCACAAGTCTGTAACCTACCAGAGTCTGGAAAGGCATTACATAAACTCCTCTTTAAGGTGTCCTCAAGAAATTTTTTGCTTCTGCTCCCTTTGTGGGGACGGACTGAGTTCCCAGACTTTCCCCTTATAATGGTGACCAAGGAGGGTTGCCAACCAATAGTGATCCTACTCCTTGATGCCATGTATTCTTGGGTCCTTTCGCAGGCTTTTAAGAATGAGGGAGCCCATGCACCTCAAGTTTGGGGAGGCATGAGAAGCAGACTCCTTGGGGCCACTGAGGATTACAGTATCTGGAACTGCCTCCTCCCAGCCACGTACTACTCCCATCTTTTAACCACTTGCCGACCGCCGCATGTACATTTACGTCGGCAGAATGGAACGGCTGGGCAAATGGGCGTACAGGTACGTCCCTTTGAATTTGCCGCCGTGTGGTCACGTGCGTGCCCCCGGCGGTGCAAGCACGACCCCGCCACGAGCTCCGTGAGTAGGATAGCGGGTCCCGCGATCGTCTCACGGAGCTGAAAAATGGGGAGATGCTACTGTAAACAAGCATCTCCCTGTTCTGCCTAGTGACACTGTCACTGATCATAGCTCCCTGTAATCAGGAGCTATGATCAGTGCCCCCTAACAGAATCACTCCCTAGGACACACGTAACCATTTTCTAGCCAGTTATTGGTTAGCCCCTTCCCTGCCTGTGTCATTTTTACAGTAATCAGTGCAATTTTATAGCACTGATCGCTGTAAAAAAGACAATGGTCCCAAAAATGTGTCAAAATTGTCCGATGTGTCCGCCATAATGTCGCAGTCATGATAAAAATCGCAGATCGCCGACATGTCTAGTAAAAAAAAAATTATTAATAAAAATGCCATAAAACAAACCCCTATTTTGTAGAGGCTATAACTTTTGCGCAAACCAATCAATAAACGCTTGTGATTTTTTTACCAAAAATATGTAGAAGAATACACATCGGCCTAAACTGAGGGAAAAAAATGTTTTTTTATATATTTTTTGTTTTTTCAAAATTGTCGCTCTATTTTTGTTTATAGCGCAAAAAATAAAAACCGCAGAGGTGATCAAATACCACCAAAAGAAAGCTCTATTTGTGGGAAAAAAAGGCAAATCGCAAAATGTGCTCTGGTCTTTGGCCGGCCAAATGGTCCGGGGCTTAAGTGGTTAAGGGTTGATGTATGTCTTCCTCTGCTTCAATGCCATCAAAACTGCCAGAATACTCCTCCTCCTCCCTCTCCTCCTGTGTATTCTGTAGTGTAGGAACAATGGTGTCTGCATAAAGTGGGCCTTGATAGGAAAGGAAGTCCTCCTCTTCCTCCCGCTGCCCTTCCTCTATCCATAATGCTAGGCTCACCATTCTTGTGGCCTCCTCAAATGGTGACAGTACAGTGCATGCATCCTTTATCAGCAGCCATTGGGGAAAAAAAGCTGAGCTGGCCTGAGCCTGTCATTGTGCCATACTTACAAAAGTACCCTTTGCTGCATGTGCGGCCGCTGCAGCATTGCAAAAGTTGAGTTCAACATGGTGGGCATATCACAAAACAGACAGTTTACGGGCAGGTGGAATTCCTGCTGAATTTCAGCCAACCGAGCCGAGTGTATAACTGCCTCAAATGGCTACACATTCTTCTGGCCTGCTTTAGCAGATCTTCCAACCCTGGGTACCTACTTAAGAAATGCTGCACCACCAAATTGAGGACATGTGCCAGGCTTGGCACATGTGTCCACTTTCCCTGTCTAAGGGCGGACAGGAGGTTTGTGCCATTATTATACACCACCATTCCTGGCTCCAGCTGGCATGGCATGAACCACCTCTGGGCCTGCCCATGCAGAGCTGCAAGAATCTCTGCTCCAGTGTAGCTCCTGTCCCCTAGACAGATCAGCTGAAGCACTGCATTGCCCCTGACTAATTTAATGGCCCCTTGACTGCTTAGGGGGTACTGGTGGTTCATAGGACAATTCCGCAGAGGAGGGCATGAAGAAGAGAGAGAAGGAGGAGGGGTTGGAGATGACAAATCTTGCATCATCACCACTAGCTGCATGGAGACATGGCAGCACAACAAGCTGCAGCACTAAGCCTTGTCCTGCATCTTTCCGAGTTGCAAGCAGAGTTAACCATTGTACTGTGAATTAAATATAGCATCCCTGCCCCTGCTTGCTGGACCACGTGTCAGCAATAACGTGGACCTTGCTGCTGACTGCCTTGCTCAACGATGCCACAACCTTGCCTTCCATGTGATAGTACAGAGCTGGAATGGCCTTACGTGCAAAGAAATAGTGAATGGGAACCTGCCATTGTGCTACAGCACATTCTGCAAATTCAAGGAAGGGACAGAATCCACCAGATGGAAAGGCAGGAGTTGTAAAGCCAGCAGCTTTGCCAAGCTTGAATTTAGATGCTGGGCATGTGGGTGGCAGTGTGGGTGGTAGTGACTGTATTTTTGTTGTTGCAGCAGATAGGGCAGAGAAGTTTGCTTGCTACTGTCTACAGCTGGGGGTGTGCTACTGGCAGATGTGCTGCAAAGACCTGTGACACCCGTCGCTATACCATCATCCCTGTCAGTGGAGGCTGCTGAGAGGTCATGACGTATAGCAGGGGTAGACTGGAAAGGTGAAGAGTGAGGAGGAGCAGAATTACATCCCTTTTCTGTGGCTTTCAGGTGCTCTTGCCAATGGGCTGGGTGGTGGGAGGTTAAATGCCTTGTCAAGCATGTGGTACCCAAATGGCTTGTGTTTTTGCCACGCTTAAATTGTTTGAGGCAAAGTTTGCAAGTTTCAACAGTGTGATCGTCTGCACATGTGCTAAAAAAAGGCCCAGACAGCTGAGCTGTGGGAAGTGGACCTGGAGATAACAGCTCAACAATGTGATGGAATAGGATGGCTGCTCTCTACTCTTCCATGATGGCTGCCTCCTTGGGGTTGTGCCTCACCCTCACTATCCTCCTCTGCTCTATACGGCACCCAAGTCACATCAGTGACCTCCTCATCACCTACTTTTACTCACCTCTTAATGCCTGTTGCTAGGGGGTCCCTCGTAATCTGTCTCCTTATTCACCTCGGCTCCTTACGTCACTTCCCTCGGCGTCGGAAGGGAAATCAGCTCTGCCCCGTCCCTCTAGGCAATCATCTGGGACATGTCACAGGTCCCAGATGACTGCGCAGCCAGTCACGTCGCTTGCGCATGCGCAGTGGGTGCCTGGCTGTGAAGCCACAGCCGGGCGCCCACAGTTACAATGCCAGCGCCGCAGAGCGGAGGGGCAGACGAGCGGGGCTTCGATCCCCCGCATCGCTGGACCCTGGAACAGGTAAGTGTCTGATTATTAAAAGTCAGCAGCTGCAGTATTTGTAGCTGCTGACTTTTATATTTTTTTTAAGTGGAACTCCGCTTTAAAGTGAAAAAATAAAAATGAAATATTCCTTTAAATATCATGCCTGGGGGGTCCCCTGAGTCTGCCTATAAAGTAGAGCATCTTTCCCATGTTTATTACAGTACCGCAGCAAAATGACATTTCTAAAGGAAAAAATGTAATTCAAAATTGCTCGCGGCTGTAATGCTCCCGGCAATATAGATAAAAAACAAAAAAACAAAAAAAAAACGGTGTGCGGTCCCTCCACTTTCTGGTCTGGTTATGGATATTAAGGAGAATTCTTTTTGTACCCCACCCATTCACCAAAAAAGTGTCAAAAAAGTAAAAATTGCAGGAGACAGTTTTAGACAATTCGTTTATTCAAAAAAAAGTGTCCCGCAAAGTCCATCCATCTTCAATCACGCTACCCCGACGGACCAGAAAAATAGAAAAGGAAATGGGAGGCCTCCCTGATGTCAGAAGGGGGTGGTTACGTCATCGGGTTTCCCCGCTCTTGCCTATATAACAGCTGTCCCAGCCAAGAGACAGCAGTCAGCGGGAGGCCTTTTTAATAATTTTTTTTGTGAGCAAACGAACACCCGATGTTCGAGTTGAACTTATGTTCATCTCAAACCACCGCGGGCTCATCCCTAACGTGCACTAATGTGCTGCAATAAACTGCAAAGAAATATACTGCATTACACATGCAATAATGCGATGAAATATACTGTGTTAAAGCGGATTCCACCCAAAAATTGAACTTCCGCTTTAAGTGATGGTGACCCCCTGACATGCCACATTTGGCACGTAATTTTTTTTGGGTGGGGAGCGGATACCCTCTTTTTAGAGGCATCCAGCTCCCACTTCCTCCCGGGGCTCTGCAGCGCTGGAAGGAAGTTCACCTCTCCCCCCTCCCTCCCTGCAATCTTCTTGGACACGTCACAGGGAGCGTGCCTGGCTGTGAAGCCACAGCCGGGGCGCCCACAGTTACAATGCAGACACTGCAGAGAGCAGGGGGAGAGGAGCTGGGCTTCCTTCTACCACATCGCTGGACCATTGGACAGGTGAGTGCAGGCCTTTGCTGGCCATCGGGACTACCGGGAGTTTCCCGGTGGGCCGATTGGCAGCGGGCCACTACACCAATGACTCTGACTGTCAGTGTCACTGTCTCTCTCCGTCCGAGCGTCGCCGGGCGCCGGGCGGCTCCGCTCCTGCACTCGGCGGGCGGCGCCGGCCGTATCACACAAACACAGTGACAGGCATTATCACTCCCCCAGGCACTCCCCCTAACAATATAGCCATTTGGGCGGCCTCTTTGTCCCGGCACAGTGACGTCACTCACGGACGGAGGGCGGAGGCGGCCGGGGACATAGGAGGAGGTGGAGCCAGGGCATAGCAAAGCAAGCCTGCTGCCTGCAAGACTGCAACCTAGAGGAGCCGAGGCTGAGGAGGAGGATTCGGAATTTCGGAATCGTATCGGAACCATAATACCAGACCAAGTTGCAGGCAGGCAGCCACCAGCAAGTACAGTGACAGAGACCAAGTCTATAGTGTCATCATTCAAGTAAGCAGCACTATAGTAATAACTTTACTAATAATAATAGTAATTAGTAATAGTAAGTAACTGAATATGCAGCATGGAGGGGGGAGGGGTAAATCTGTACTGTATAAATGTACTGCCACTGGTCACTGCCACTTAAAGTAACTGAATATGCAGCATGGCGGGGGGAGGGGGGTAGGGGTAAATCTGTACTGTAAATGTACTGCCACTGGTCATGGTTAAATTATTCATCCATCAGTTACCATGGCCAGTGGCATTAAATTAATAATTGACCAGTGGCAATACATTAATATTAATGCTACAGTGGCATTAATATTAATTTAATACCACTGGTCAATTATTAATTTAATGCCGCTGACCACGGTAACTGATGAATAATTTATTGCCACTGGTCAATTATTAATTTAATGCCACTGGTCAATTATTAATTTAATGCCGCTGACCACGGTAACTGATGAATAATTTATTGCCACTGGTCAATTATTAATTTAATGCCACTGGTTATGGTAATTGATGAATAATTTAATGTCACTGGTCACGGTAATTGATGAATAATTTAATGCCACTGGTCACGATAACTGATTAGTAATTTAATGTCACTGGTTATGGTAATTGATGAATAATTTAATGTCACTGGTCACGGTAATTGATGAATAATTTAATGCCACTGGTCACGATAACTGATTAGTAATTTAATGCCACTGGTCATGGTAATTGATGGATAATTTAATGCCACTGGTCACGATAACTGATTAGTAATTTAATGTCACTGGTCATGGTAATTCATGGATAATTTAATGCCACTGGTCACGGTAATTGATGAATAATTTAATGCCACTGGTCACGATAACTGATTAGTAATTTAATGTCACTGGTCATGGTTATTAATGGATAATTTAATGCCACTGGTCACGATAACTGATTAGTAAGTTTTTTGCGCAATTGCGTATAGTTTATACACTGTTTTTGTGTGTGTTTGCAAAATTAAAGTGGGCCGGTCTGGTTGAAGTCCAGGGCCAAATTTTTATCCCAGTCCAGCCCTGGGTGAGTGTTCAGTTATTAAGTCAGCAGCTACACTTTTTGTAGCTGCTGATTTTGAAATAGGTGGAACTCTACTTTCAATGTGCACTGATGCACTGCAATAAACGTGCAGCAACGCACTAAAATATACTGCATTAAACGTGCACTAACGCACTACAATATACTGCGGTAGATGTGCAATAACACACTGAAATATACTGCATCAAACATGTACTAATGCACTACAATATACTATGATTAACGTGTAATATTGAACTGAAATATATTGTGATAAACGTGCACTAACACACTGCAATATACTGCAGTAAACGTAAACCAATGCACTGAATATGCTGCATTAAATGTGCACTGACGCACTTCAATTTTCTTCAGTAAACGTGCAATAACGCACTGAAATATACTGCGTTAAACATGCACTAATGCACTGCAATATACTACAGCAAATCTGCCCTGACAAAATAAACTGACAATAAAGTAAAAATGAACGGACCCACTACACTCATACTGACTGAACTATCACTAGATTCACACTTAACTGATATTCTACACTGACAATGGAATCAGAATATTACACTAATGCCCCGTACACACGAGCAGATTTTCCGTCGGAAAAATCTTGGATGGTTTTTCTAACTGAATTTCGCTCAAGCTTGCCTTGCATACACACGGTCACACAAAAATTCTCTAAACTTTCGACCGTCAAGAACGCGGTGGCGTCCAACACTACGATGAGCCGAGAAAATGAAGTTCAATGCTTCCGAGCATGCATCGAATTGTTTCCGAGCATGCGTAGGAATTTTGCACGTCGGAATTGCTACAGACGAACGCATTTTCAGATAGGAACTTTTTCTGACTGAAAAATAGAGAACCTGCTCTCAATCTTTTGCTTGTGGGAATTTGGCTGCAAAAGTCCGATGGAGCATACACACGGTCGCATTTTCTGACCAAAAGCTCTCATCGGTCCTTTGCTCGCCGAATTTCCAATCGTGTGTATGGGGCATAACTGTCTAGTAGTACTGAACAGAGCCCTGTTCTCTCTCTCTCCACTCCGATATCACACTACAAATGGCCGCTGTGGGAAGAATAGGTTTACAGTGTGGGGCGGGACTAAGAGCAATGAGCCATGATTGGATTCAGTCATCATGACAGTGTCCAATCATGTCTCTGACAGTGCTATGTGCCCTGATTGGGCAAAGCTTTGATTGCTTCAGCCATTGTGGTCGCTCAGCGGGCCAAACAAACGATCGAACGCCCTGATATTTTGGATGTTTTCCGAACAGGCAAACAGCCAATGTTCGGCCTGAACTTATGCTCGGGCCGAACCATTCACCCAACACTAGTTATTACACTGGACAGCTGCCAATGGGGTGTAGACACTGAAAAGTTCTTAAATCGGTAGTAAACTGCAGGTGATTAAAAATAAAAATCCCTGTAAGGCAATGTCATAATGTGCTAGTATGCATCGTATACTTGCACATTATGATACACTTACCTTAGAACGAAGCCCTCCAGTGCTGCAATGTCACCGCTGAGACGGCTGACATCTTCCCCCGGTCTTCCTTTCGGGTTTGTGGCGTTTGGCTACATGAGTGGCTGGGAGCTCAATGGACGTCACTCCCGAACATGCGCGTGGGAGCCACCATTTTTGGCACGGGCTCTGAAGGTCCGGCACTGTAAGCTGGTGATGTCATCGGCTGCATGCACTCTAAATATCACCGAAACTGTGCAAGTTTAGGAGATAGTCACAGTACCTACAGGTAAGCCTTATTATAGACTTACCTGTAGGTACAAGTGGTAGTAAACTCTTTAACAACGAGTGAGGTCACCATTCACTTACATAATAAACTAAACAGCACAAATTGTAACAAACATAATAAAATAAAAAAAACACAACATTGCCAAAAAATAATGTTCAATATTCCCCACTGCACATCCCACATAAACATTCCCCTCAAATAATATCAATACATAGAATAAAGTCCTCAGAGAAAGACCTCTCCACCACCTCTCCTTCACACATAGGTTGGACTTGATGGACTTGTTTCTTTTTTCAACTTCGCCTACTATGTAACTATATATGTAACAAGTGATGCTCCTCTTCCTATAGGAAGACTCTCCCCTTGAAGTCTGGACCTGAACTAATATAAATATTACAGGTCGTAGTATTTTGTGTTCCTTCACCGGACTGTAATCTGTCACTTCTGCTTTCCTGGGGGATTCACACAAAATTATGATCTGAGTGGATGGAGACTAATCATGAGGTCTCTCTTATGTGTAGATCCCTCAGATAGAGAAATGTGTCCAATCCTCCCCCTGTACCCCATAATATAGGTGGGTTTAGTCTTCCAATGATGACTACTGCCTTACACAGTCATACCATTTTTACACACCAAGCCATTTTTTTCTTTTTTTTCTTACCGCCATTTTTTCTTTCAGCTGTCATCGGAAAAGCCCACTGACAGCTGATGACCCATTCGTTGTTAAGGACGTGGCAAAACCCAAATGGGGAAGGATCGGGCTGAACTTTTGCTCGGCCTGAACCGTTTGCCCAATACTAGTTTGCTATGTGAATGAGGACATATAACAAGTATAACATCAGTATTATACATGCAGAACCAGGCCCCATCTGCCACAACCCTGGCAAACAGACGACACCAGAAGTCTCAAGAGACGCAGCAATGCTCTTGAGAGAGCATGGAGTAAATCTAAATTCCTGCAAGACTTTAACCTCTACAAATCTGTCCTTCTCAAATACAACTCCTGCCTCTACACTGCTAAACAAACCTACTACAACACTCTCTTTAAAACCCTCTCATCCAAACCTCGTCAACTCTTTTCTACCCTTAATTCCTTACTTCACCCCCCCACTGCCCCACCCACCAACTCGCTTACCACTCAACAGATTGCCAACCATTTCAAAAGCAAAATCGACACAATTAGCAAGGAGATATCCAGCATTCAAATTCCTCCCCTACCCAACACATCAGGTCCAACACCACACTCAATACTCTCCTCCTTTTGCCCAGTTACCACCAATGAAGTTGATAAACTCCTCTCCATGGCCCACCTCACCACCTGTCCCCTGGACCCTGTCCCCTCTCAATTACTGCAACCACCTTCCCACTCTATCCTCAACTCCCTAACCCACATCTTCAACCTCTCCCTCTCCTCCGGCACCTTTCCTTCCCCGTTCAGACGTGCACTGGTTACCCCCATACTTAAAAAAACCTTCACTACTCCCCACTAAATCTGCTCCTGGGACTCTCAATTCCCACTTGGCCTAGGCACCTACAAACACTGGTGACACACATCCTAATAGCAGCAAGATTGGTGATTGCAAAATAATGGAAATCGATTCACCCTCCTTTACTGAAAGATACCATCCGATTACTTAACTTACACTGCCTAATGGAATTCTCTTTTCCCAAAGCCAATATATCCACAAAATGATTTACCAAAACCTGGGAACTTTGGATCAATGACTGTAGAAGTGCACCATGGTGTTAGTTGACAAATACTGTTCCTATCCACCCTAACCAATATCGTCGAACCAAATATGACTCCAATATATACTTTTCAATTCGACTCACATCCTCACCTATCATCAATCAGGACCTGTACTTCCCTTCCTTCTTATACCAATTACCCACAAAAGATCTCTCTGTGGTACTCAAAACATTTCATATAATTTACTGCTCTACTGTTGCTACCCTCTTTAGTTCTCTTGACCCATTGTTCAACATGTTCATCATAGTGATATCCTATGCTTATATGCATGTTTGACTCAAACCGTTTGACCACTACTAATCCCTAAAGTTTTTATGTAACTTTGTAGAAGCTACATGTTATTACTCATCACTAGGGATGAGCTTCGAGTTCGAGTCGAACTCATGTTCGACTCGAACATTGGCTGTTCGCAAATTCGCCGAACAGTGAACAATTTGGGGTGTTCGCGGCAAATTCGAATGCCGCAGAACACCCTTTAAAAGTCTATGGGAGAAATCAAAAGTGCTCATTTTAAAGGCTTATATGCAAGTTATTGTCATAAAAAGTGTTTGTGTTTGGGGACCTGGGTTCTGCCCCAGGGGACATGGATCAATGCAAAAAAAAGTTTTAAAAACGGATGTTTTTTCAGGAGCAGTGATTTTAATAATGCTTAAAGTCAAACAATAAAAGTGTAATATCCCTTTAAATTTCGTACCTGGGGGATGTCTATAGTATGCCTGTAAAGGGGCGCATGTTTCCCGTGTTTAGAACAGTCTGACAGCAAAATGACATGTGGCCTGGTACGGTTCAGGAGGGGGGGCAGCACTCTCGTCCCCCCCTCTTTTCCTGCGGCCTGCCAGGTTGCATGCTCGGATAAGGGTCTGGTATGGATTTTTGGGGGGACCCCACGTCATGTTTTTTTTTTATTTTGGCCGGGGTTCCCCTTAATATCCATACCAGACCTGAAGGGCCTGGTATGGAATTTAGGGGGACTCCCACATCATTTTTTTTTTTTAATTTTGGTTCGGAGTTTCCCTGTGTTGAATTCCCATGCCGTTTTTATCAATGAACTTCTATGTGTATTGTCGGCAATGCAATAGCCGCGGGTAGTTTTAAATGGAATTTTTCCTTCGAAATGTCATTTTGCTGTCAGACTGTTCTAAACATGGGAAACATGCGCCCCTTTACAGGCATACTATAGACACCCCCCAGGTACGAAAATTTAAAGGGATATTACACTTTTATTGTTTGACTTTAAACATTAATAAAATCACTGCTCCTGAAAAAACGGCCGTTTTTAAAACTTTTTTTTGCATTGATCCATGTCCCCTGGGGCAGGACCCGGGTCCCCAAACACTTTTTATGACAATAACTTGCATATAAGCCTTTAAAATTAGCACTTTTGATTATTTATGTTCGTGTCCCATAGACTTTAACGGTGTTCGTGTGTTCGAACAAACTTTTTTCCTGTTCACATGTTCTGGTGCGAACCGAACAGGGGGGTGTTCGGCTCATCCCTACTCATCACCCTTTGTTCTCTTTTCGTCTCTTATGTACACAAATTAATGCCAGGGTATGCCCAATTGGCAATGTTTTTGTATTATTCTTTTGAAAAATAATAAACATTTAAATAAAAAAAATAAAAAAACCTTCACTAGACCCCACCTATTGGAATAACTTAAGACCCATCGCCCTGCTCCCGTTTGCCTCCAAGCTCATAGAACGCCTTGTCCATGACCGAATGAGTCGCTACCTCACAGACAACAACTTTCTCGACCCCCTACAGTCCGACTTCCACCCACAACATTCCACTGAAACTGCCCTACTAAAACTCACCAATGACCTACTAACTGCTAAAACCAATGGCCATTACTTCATATTCATACTCTTATGCCGCGTACACACAAGCGGACTTTGCGGCATACTTTGCCCGGCGGACTTTTTGACGGACTTTCTGAATGAACGGACTTGCCTACACACAATCCACCAAAGTCCGACGAATTCGTACGTGATGACGTACGACTGGAGTAAAACAAGGAAGTTTATAGCCAGTAGCCAATAGCTGCCCTAGCATGGCTTTTTGTCCTTGGAACTAGCATACAGGCGAGCGGACTTTTCGACCGGACTCGAGTCCGTCGGATAGATTTGAAACATGTTTCAAATCTAAGTCCATAAAACTTTTGAGAAAAAAAAGTCCTCTGGAGCCCACACACGATCGAATTGTCCGACGGACTCCGGTACGCCGGAAACGTTTGCCGGAAAGTCCGCTCCTGTGTACGCGGCATTAGACCTCTCTGCTGCCTTTGACACAGTTGACCACCTGCTCCTCCTCAGCAAACTACACTCCTTTGGCCTCCGTGATTCTGCCCTATCCTGGTTCTCCTCCTACCTATCTCAGCGCACTTTCAGTGTCACTTATAACTCTAGCTCCTCCGCTCCTCTTCTTCTTTTTGTTGGGGTACCCCAAGGCTCCGTCATTGGGCCCCTCTTATTCTTGCTCTATACCTCTTCCCTGGGCCAGTTGATAACCTCCCATGGCTTCCAATACCACCTCTATGCCATTGACACCCAGATCTTTCTCTCCACTCCTCAACTCACTCCCTCAATCTCCTCACGGATCTCAAACTTACTGAATGACATATCGTTATGGATGTCACACCACTTCCTCAAACTCAATCTTTCTAAAACTGAGCTTGTTATATTTCCTCCTTCCCAGTCCCCCCCCTGTGACTTTACCATTAATATCAACAACACAAACATTGGTCCCTCCACACATGCCAGGGTCCTGGGTAAAATCCTTGACTCTGACCTCTCCTTCAGCCCCCATATCCAATCACTAGCTAAATCCTGCCACCTTAACCTCCGCAACATCTCCAGAATTCCACCCTTCCTGCCTAATGACACCACAAAGCAACTTATTCACTCCTTGGTTATTTCCCGCCTCGACTACTGCAACTCTCTCCTTAATGGCCGACCCTTACACAGGCTCCTCCCCCCTTCAGTTTATTATGAATGCTGCTGCTAGACTAATACACCTCCCTAATCGATCCATGACTGCTGCCCCTCTCTGCCAATCCCTTCACTGGCTTCCCCTACCCCACCAGTTAAATTTCAAAATACTAACCACAACATATAAGGCCATCCACAACATCGCCCCATCTACATCACCAACCTCATTTGCAAATATCACCAAAATCATCCCCTCCGCTCCTCCCAGGACCTCCTGCTCTCTAACTCCATTGTTACCTCCTCTCATGCTCGCCTTCAGGACTTCTCTAGAGCCTCTTCCATCCTCTGGAATGCCCTGCCCCGGTATATCCGATCAGCCCCTAACCTGTCCACCTCCAGGACTTCTCCAGAGCTTCTCCCATCCTCTGGAACTACCTGCCCCGGTATGTCCAATCAGCCCCTACCCTGTCCACCTTTAAAAGATCCCTGAAAACTAATTTATCCAGGGAAGCCTATCCCACACCCACCTAACAACTGTCCCCGAGCCACCCCATCAAATCATTCCCCGCATCTATTACCTTTTGTACCACCACCCTCTCCCTTTAGAATGTAAGCTCTACAAGCCTCCTGTACCTTCTGTATTGAACTGTAATTGTGCTGCCCCTCCTCTACATTGTAAATCACTGTGTAAACTGTTGGCGCTATATAAATCGTGAATAATAATAATAATATTATACCAATTTGGTGGCAAAAGTGGAAATCCTCTTAAAGCTGTTTAAGATATACCTTGATTAATAGTGCTCTGGCTTATCGCTAAAAGCATAATTTTATTAACCCTGTAAGAAGTGTTCATTAAGGGCTGTGTAGATGAGGTCCTGGGGTTATATGGTTTGGGGGAGATCATTGGCTGGGTGTCTTCTCTAAAAACTCTCACTGTTCTCCAACAAGGCTGTCCTGGGTTTGTCCACACAGTTTTGGGGTGCTCAGACCTCATTATCATCATCACCCCTTCATAGAGGGTTCATATACTATGGGAAGTGTTTGTAGGGGTGATGTGATAGCCGGTGACACTCTCACATGGTCATGTCCTCACCCGGCCCGCTGTCATTGTGTGATGATAATCTGACCTCCTTCTATTTTCCATGTTTACTGAACAAGTTATTAAACGGCCGGCTACATCCTTATCAAGACAACCAGAATCTCTGCCCTGTTACCAGAGTGACTGACCTGTTATACTGACACTGCTGTACTGAAGAGCTGACGGGGTTTGATATATAATATTACTATTCTGTACAACTCTCTCATTGTACCCCATTATCTCCATTTAGAAGAAAGTCAGTCTGAGATGTCTTCAGGTTGGGGTCACTTCCTGTCATCCGGTGCGGTCTTTGTCCTCTACACTGGGCTCCTCATCTTTATGGTCAATGACCTGAGGAAGATGAAGAATGAGAAGAATCAGAGTGAGAGGAGCACAAGGAGAAGGGACTCGATGGAGATGGAAATGGAACCAACTTACTATGATGACTGCTACTGAAACATCTACTGTGCTGGATTTGTGGATTTGCAAGGCTTTGCCCTCATCTTGTGAGAGACATTTATGTGACATTTTGTATATATATATATATATATATATAATTACCCCCTGCTTAACCTTCTCCCAGCACATATTGATAATTTCTCTTTATAAAACTCAATAACAACTATATGGTCATAATAACTGCCAGTAACTTATGAAACTAATGGACCTTTTATGTTCTTTGGATATTAGTGAAAGCCACAAAATAGTATCTATGCTAATTTTCCTGAAAAGAAATGGTTAACTGCTTAGCTCCTGGACTGAAAATCTCCCTCCTATTGGTCATTTCATGTATAATGTATTCTGTGTCCTCCCAGTCTGGGGTGGGATCTCATTACCTATGCTGATTTACTTGACTTATAAACCTTCTGCATTCAATGTGAAGATCAGAACTATTTTTTTCTTTTATTATTTTCACACATGTGTTAAATAAAAATTTGATCACCATAAAAAGGAGTCTTTTGTTCCTGGAGATGGGTGTGGTCCTCATTGTCGGGATATGGAATGATGTGTTTTGTACCATATACCGTATATACTCAAGTATATACGGTAAGCAAAAGAAAAAAGTGAATGATGGCGCCCCGCGTGAGGATAGACTGACTACTTGGATGACCAGGTACTTAGATGTGGAAAATGAGGTCAGACCAGGCTATAGGTGCCTGGCTGTGTTTTGTACCATATACCGTATATACTCGAGTATATACGGTAAGCAAAAGAAAAAAGTGCTGCGCTAACTTATACCAATAAATTATTCCCTGTGTATTTCTACATATTCATACACACTGTAGACTGTTAGTGTAGTAAACCACATATGTAAAGTTCTCTAGTGACACCGCTAATTAACAATAAAGTGACTCAATATGGCGCAACATGTAAATTACTAGTTAATAATTCCCTCTGCCTGTCCATGTATACACACTCTGAAATATTTCTGTAGAAGACTACATCCATATAATGCTTTAGTGACACAACTTATTATCAATAAAGTGACTTCGTGCAACAATATAGTGCAATATGTGAAGTACGTGTTCCCGTGCACTACAAGGTGCTATGTGTATAAAAAGAACTGTCCTCTTTTTTAGATAGGGCAGTTCATGCTGGCATCTTTTCTCAGAAAGAAAAAAGAACTGTTTATTCCCGAATGCCCAATAATGCCCGTATTCCATCATTTACCCAAGGTCCACATGGGGTTAAAGGGGTTGTAAAGGTTCCCGTTTTTTCACCTTAATGCATCCTATGCATTAAGGTGAAAAAACATCCAATGCTTACTGACCCCCCCCCCGTTTACTTACCTGAGGCCTCGAAAGTCCTGCGTCGAGAATGCGCTGGATTTCGGCCCGGCCTTCTCAGCTCTTCATTGGCTAGATTGATAGCAGCGCAGCCATTGGCTCGTGCTGCTGTCAATCAAATCCAATGACGTAGGCTTCGGGTGGCGTGGCCGAGTCCTGCACTCGGCGACTATGGACGCCGAATGCAGGACTTGGGAGTGCACCCACAAGGTAACCCCCCCCGGGAAAGCTCTGACCACATCTAGGGCAGGCCACTGGGGTGTTTTGATTCATAATTGTTAACCGTTTTGGAGTATAGTAGGCTCTGTGGAGGAACTTGACCTGCATAATTCGGTCTCTGGCCGAGATCATATTAATGACAAAGGAAGATGTGGCCTTTGCAGTACCATTTGCCACTGGACATGCAAAAAACATGTCCATACAGACAAAATGCATACTCGTAAGATCCTAACTTGGGTATCTGGATATATCTTTTTTGTAATCTCTGGAAGGGATGTTCAGCTTTTGGTAACACCTTTGGTAACAGGTAAAACAAGAAGTGGTATGTTATAAAAACAACTGTGGAGAACCCTGGCTCTATCCCACGCTCATTTACTAATCCTTAGAGTCGCCTGGTCTGCTTCCATATGTGAGTTTTAATGTTAGTATGGCTACCTCAGCAAGAAGCTGGAAGGCTGAAAACAGTCAATCAAATTAACTTGGCATGCTTGATTGGTTTACCTGCCGAAGTAAAAACAAACTTCTGGCCCTTCAAATGGAACCAAAAGCTCTTTATATCTCGACTATCTATATAAATATATACTCTTTTTATAGCTCACAGGCTTTGCTAAAACATGGAGCTCTGCTTCTTGAGCTGGGGAAAAAGGATCCAATGACTTTGAATACAGAGTATCCTTCTGGGTGATAAACTGCATCCTCAAATCTACAAAAAATTTAATATCTAGGTCTTCAGGGAGTGTGTCCCGCACTGGGCTCACAGCAGCTGATTCCTACGTCATCAATTTAACACATGTGTCTTTTCCTTTCTTTTGAATAAATGTACACATTTTTCATTGTTAGATTTGTACATAAACAAACTCATATTTTAAACCACAAGGTAACCCCCCTCCCGGGAAAGCTCTTCTCCCAGGGGGTTATCTGAGACGGGGAGGAGCTAGGAGAGCCACTTGGGGACCCCAGAAAACGCCATTCAGGGCCACTCTGTGCAAAAAAAGCTGCACAGTGGAGGTAAGTAGGACATGTTTGTTATTTTTAAAAAATAAAAATCAAACCTTTAGTGTCACTTTAAGTCTCCTTGTGGGTAGACCGATTGTTGCGGGAATAGGTTCATTAAACGAGCGTCTTGGTGAATGGATGGACAGCCAGGTACAGCCCTTAGCCTTTGGTCTCCCTGGGTTTCTTAGGGACACCAAACAACTGCTTATCAAACTACAGGATTTCCAATGGAAGAACAACTACCGGTGGATTAGCTGTGATGTCACAAGCCTGTATTCCAGTGTCCCACACAGTCTGGGTATACAGGTAGTCGCATCTTTTTTTAAAAGAGTCAGGCAGATTTTCATTGGTGCTTCAGGGGTTCATTTTACAGTCCTTGGACTATTTGTAACTTTTTTATGTTTGATGGGGGGCTATTATTTCCAGAAATGCGGGCCTCTATGGGGGCGAAGTTTTTTGCCCTCATTGGCCAACCTCTACATGGGTTGGTGGGAGAGGACCCACATCTTTGGACATGATAGCCCCCCGTCATCTGAATACTGTATTTTTCTGTCGCTACATTGAGGATGACTTGGTTAAATTGATGATAGGCAACTCCTATCCTCATATTGATTAGTGGTTCCAAATTAATAATAACTACTGCAGTAGGGAACAGACACAAAAGATACGCTCAGCATCTTTCCAAATAACTGTTCTGCTTTATTATAACACAATTGAAGGTTTTTATACACATGATTACGTAGGTATCACATTAATATTACAATTGTACGTTTATGGTAACAAGGGGCGTAACATAGGCAGGCTAATTCCAATCAGGACTCGAAAGAATGTAAATGAAATGTAATGAAAACATTATTAGTGCTGTGTACACAGTGAGGGCAGCGTGCGATACATACAAAATACAATACAATTATATACAGAACTTACAAATTTCCATTACGGTCTCCCCTCTTTTGATCAATATTTTGATCACTAATAGGGATGAGCCGAACACCCCCCTGTTCGGTTCGCACCAGAACATGCGAACAGGAAAAAAGTTCGCTCGAACACGCGAACACCGTTAAAGTCTATGGGACACGAACATGAATAATCAAAAGTGCTAATTTTAAAGGCTAATATGCAAGTTATTGTCATAAAAAGTGTTTGGGGACCCGGGTCCTGCCCCAGGGGACATGGATCAATGCAAAAAAAAGTTTTAAAAACGGCCGTTTTTTCAGGAGCAGTGATTTTAATAATGCTCAAAGTCAAACAATAAAAGTGTAATATCCCTTTAAATTCGTACCTGGGGGGTGTCTATAGTATGCCTGTAAAGGGGCGCATGTTTCCCATGTTTAGAACAGTCTGACAGCAAAATGACATTTTGAAGGAAAAAACTCATTTAAAACTACCCGCGGCTATTGCATTGCCGACAATACACATAGAAGTTCATTGATAAAAACGGCATGGGAATTCCCCAAAGGGGAACCCCGAACCAAAATTAAAAAAAAAAAAATTACGTGGGAGTCCTCCTAAATTCCATACCAGGCCCTTCAGGTCTGGTATGGATATTAAGGGGAACCCGGCCAAAATTTTAAAAAAAAAATGACGTGGGGTTCCCCCTAAATTCCATACCAGACCTGAAGGGTCTGGTATGGATTTTAAGGGGAACCCCGTGCCAAAAAAAAAAAAAAAACGGCGTGGGGTCCCCCCAAAAGTCCATACCAGACCCTTATCCGAGCACGCAACCTGGCAGGCCGCAGGAAAAGAGGGGGGGAAGAGAGTGCGGCCCCCCCTCCTGAACCGTACTGGGCCACATGCCCTCAACATTGGGAGGGTGCTTTGGGGTAGCCCCCCAAAACACCTTGTCCCCATGTTGATGAGGACAAGGGCCTCATCCCCACAACCCTGGCCGGTGGTTGTGGGGGTCTGCAGGCGGGGGGCTTATCTGAATCTGGAAGCCCCCTTTAACAAGGGGACCCCCAGATCCCGGCCCCCCCCCTGTGTGAAATGGTAAGGGGGTACTTACCCCTACCATTTCACTAAAAAACTGTCAAAAATGTTAAAAATGACAAGAGACAGTTTTTGACAATTCCTTTATTTAAATGCTTCTTCTTTCTTCTATCTTCCTTCATCTTCTGGTTCTTCTGGTTCTTCTGGCTCTTCTGGTTCTTCCTCCGGCGTTCTCGTCCAGCATCTCCTCCGCAGCGTCTTCTATCTTCTTCTCCTCGGGCCGCTCCGCACCCATGGCATCGGGGGAGGCTCTCGCTCTTAGCTTCTTCTCTTCTCTTCGAATTTGCCGCAAACCCCCCAAATTGTTCGCTGTTCGGCGAACTTGCGAACAGCCAATGTTCGAGTCGAACATGAGTTCGACTCGAACTCGAAGCTCATCCCTAATCACTAACCTTACCTGCTATCACCATTAACCTGGAACCTCCACACACTTAGGTGGAGGTAGTCCTGGCCAAAGGGGCAAAAAACTCCATTGTGGAGAAAATAATAGCCGAGCAAATTTTTCATTACACAATGACTTTTCATTGTGAAATACAAATGATTGATAAGACATATTTACAGAGTACTGGCTGTACACTCCTGTGGCCAGAATGGCCTTCTAGCTGAATTGTTGACATGCTGACTTATCAGCATATGCGAACACAGACAATTCTACATAAAATGGAAGACGTACAAAAGACAAATATGACTTCAACATGGCTAAACTACTTTTCAAATATATATATCTCCCTTACAATTAAAGTAATTGAATCAAAAGGTACCCTAGACTGTGATCACAAGAGGGAAACAAATCTAACACAGAGATTTCTTTAATTTAGTCATTTTTGCAGTGTCTGGTGTGGATCCAGGTGACTTTTCCTTCAAGTTCTGCAAAAACTGTACATGAAATAGATGCTGTATTGAGTCTCCACACATTTCCTTATATATAAATGTCTCTTAACAATCCACAAGTCACCTGGCTTTAGTTTTAGATCCTTCCAAACTTTTAGGATCTGGAATTGGGGAGAAAACACATAAATGAGTTTGTCAAAAAACCTGAAAAGATCAGCAACATTCTCTGTGAGATCCGAATGGAGGACTTCAGCTGCTGAGACAAAATATAAGCAAGTGAGTAACACACTCCCAAACCAAATCCCATAGGGAGAGAGTCCAACATCCCCCTTAGAGGCTTCATAAAATATAAGAAAACATTCAGGCAAAAGTCTTCTAGTTTCTTACTCTACTTTGTCCGCTACATTGTAGACAGTAGGGAGTGTAAAAATAAAACCTCAAAACTTCTAGTAAGGACTCTCCTATAAAAAATGGTTTCCTCTGTTACTTTCTGTACTTTCTGCACTCTATATTTACAAACTACTTCTGATAACACTTTTTTTTTTCAACAAGAAAATAAATACCGTATTTATCAGCGTATAACACGCACAGGCGTATAAGTTTAGGGGAAAAAACTTAAATTTTAAATAGGGAACTTTGAAGCAAAATAAGGGTCATTGCCCATCTGCAGCCTCACCATTGCCATCAATGCAGCAGCCTCACCATTGCCATCAATGCAGCCTGATCGATGCCCATCTGCAGCCTAGAGGGGACAGGGAGGGGGGCAGGACGAGCACCTACAGATTACACACAGTGAGAATCTCCTATGATAGACAGAACAGTGGTCCAATGGTGGCCCAGGAGACGGGACTTCCTATTACAGAAACCGCCAAGTAAACAGGAGATTCTCACTGTATGTAATCTGACGGCACTCATCCCGCTCCCCTCCCTGTCCCCTCCGAGGAAGCTAAAATTGAAGTATTGGCGTATAACACGCACACGCTATTTGCACCTGATTTTCATGGTGAAAAAATGAGTATTATATGCCAATAAATACAGTATTTATTTCAATTTTTACAGTACAAGCGATGCATATACACAGTTGTTCACATAGGTATTGTTACATGATTTGCCACAGAACAAATGGGCTACATAATTGAACAGGAGAATGATGTGCAGGGGTGTCAAGCTACAGCAGATTAGGATATGGGTTCGGAGATAGTAAATTTCAGCAATACTGTTTGAGGAGGTCCCGGGGGAGGGGGGGGGGGAGAAGGGAGGGGGGGAGGAGGGAGGGAGTGAAGAAAGGACCTCATCCAATTTGCCAATTTCACAGAATTCAAACAACGCCTATACATTTAAAAGTCCATAACAGTGGTACGCTATTGCAGGGCAGGTCCAGCAACTATATCTTGATGATCATCGACTATTTCTGTACCCCAGGCATCTATCCATCCAGACCATATTTTATCAAATTTGCCAGGGCAGTTTCTGCTGGCATAGGTAAGCTTATACAATGGCATCACCGAGTTTAGTGTTAGGCGCCATGATGACACCCTGGGAGGCGTAGCGTCATTCCAGTGAAGGAATATCTCTTTACGAGCGTAGAATGTAGCATAATTCAAAAATAATCTAGTATATTTACCCCTTGCCCTAGAGACAAAAACATTGAGAAGAATTAGCTTGGGGTCTGATTCCAGTTCCAGAGTGGTAACTCAGCTAAGGGTGTCAGCTATCTCCGACCAGTAGTCTCCGAGGCGGTGACAGGGCCATATCATATGAAAGAAGGAGGCAGAACTCTGACCACATCTAGGGCAGACCACTGGGGTGTTAGGATTCATAATTGTTAACCGTTTTGGAGTGTAGTAGGCTCTGTGGAGGAACTTGACCTGCATAAATCGGTCTCTGGCCGAGATCATATTAATGACAAAGGAAGATGTGGCCTTTGCAGTAGGATTTGCCACTGGACATCCAAAAAACATGTCCATACAGACAAAATGCATACTCCTAAGATCCTGACTTGGGCATCTGGATATATCTTTTTTGTAATCTCTGGAAGGGATGTTCAGCTTTTGGTAAAATCTTTGGTAACAGGTAAAACAAGAAGTGGTATGCTATAAAAACAACTGTGGGGAACCCTGCCTCTATCCCACGCTCATTTACTAAGGCAGCCATAACTTCTTGTGACTGATGACACGGTCCATGTGTCAAGCTGGAAGGAAAAGAGTGGCTGGCAGACATAAATGATCACCTTTTCCAAAGTCCTGTTTCATAAGAAGTTGCCCCCTGTGGACCACTTGTTCTTCTCGTTCTGGGGTCCTTAAAGTTGAATTATTTATCCCAGCTATACTGGGCCAGAACTAGGGTGGAATCTGTGAGTTGCACAGACCCAGCAAGTGTCCGGGGCTGTAATGCAGCATCCTTAGTCACCTGGTCTGCTTCCATGTGTGAGTTTTAATGTTAGTATGGCTACCTCAGCAAGAACCTGGAAGGCTGAAAACAGCCAATCAAATTAACTTGGCATGCTTGATTGGTTTACCCGCCAAAGTAAAAACAAATTTCTGGCCCTTCAAATGGAACCAAAAGCTCTCTATATCTCTATAGATCAAAGTATAGGGAGTGACGCTGTGTTAGGAGTATAAATAAAATTTAGCAAGAAATACAAAATAAAAGTGTAAAGATAAAAAGTGTGAAATTTTTTGGTATGATCCAAAAAATTACTTACAAAAAAAATGTTTTTATATATGTCCTTGTGTTAGTGCAACAACACCTTGATCAGGTGAAAATTAGTATTATATGTGCAAAAAATCGCAAATATCAAGCAGCATCGCTAAATACCATAAATACATCTTCACATGAATAAATATAAAGTGATGAAGTGCCAAAAACAATAAATGTCCAAAAACAATAATTGTCCACCAATAATGTGTAAATGTGCAATAATTCTAAGCAATAAAAAATCATTGATAATGTGTCCAAATCGCAGCTAAAAATCGCAAAACCATATGTTGTTTAGTGCAAGAAAAGTTCATAACAATTGTGCAGAAAAATCTTCTTAGGTGGTAAAGTGCCGTGCTAGGACAACTGGTGGTCCCTCAATGTGGTTGCACTCACCAGAGCGCTCCACCCCTGCAGGGGTACGAGCGTGTAATGTTGATCCTCTCACTCCAGTCCTATAGGTGTCAGTTTCCTTCCACGCATCCCATTCCCAAGACGCAGCTGTATACACTGAGAGGTGGGGACTTCCTGTCCCTTGGTATTAGAAGACCCCACTGGATATCCACTTTTGCTCTCCTAGACAGCAGTTGTCTGAGGTTCCCAAGCTAAGAGCTCTTGGCCTGGGAACCTCAGACAACTGCTGTCTAGGAGAGCAAAAGCGGATATCCAGTGGGGTCTTCTAATACCAAGGGACAGGAAGTCCCCACCTCTCAGTGTATACAGCTGCGTCTTGGGAATGGGATGCGTGGAAGGAAACTGACACCTATAGGACTGGAGTGAGAGGATCAACATTACACGCTCGTACCCCTGCAGGGGTGGAGCACTCCGGTGAGTGCAACCACATTGGGGGGACCACCAGTTGTCACAGCACGGCACTTTACCACCTAAGAAGATTTTTCTGCACAATTGTTATGAACTTTTCTTGCACTAAACAACATATGGTTTTGCGATTTTTAGCTGCGATTTGGACACATTATCAATGATTTTTTATTGCTTAGAATTATTGCACATTTACACATTATTGGTGGACAATTATTGTTTTTGGACATTTATTGTTTTTGGCACTTCATCACTTTATA
Organism: Lithobates clamitans; assembly: GCA_037952925.1. Taxonomy (NCBI): domain Eukaryota; kingdom Metazoa; phylum Chordata; class Amphibia; order Anura; family Ranidae; genus Lithobates; species Lithobates clamitans. Next base: position 293,002 of record JBBGZY010002331.1, read on the forward strand.
TTTATTCATGTGAAGATGTATTTATGGTATTTAGCGATGCTGCTTGATATTTGCGATTTTTTGCACATATAATACTAATTTTCACCTGATCAAGGTGTTGTTACACTAACACAAGGACATATATAAAAACATTTTTTTTGTAAGTAATTTTTTGGATCATACCAAAAAATTTCACACTTTTTATCTTTACACTTTTATTTTGTATTTCTTGCTAAATTTTATTTATACTCCTAACACAGCGCCACTCCCTATACTTTGATCTATATTCTTTGGGGGATCACTTAGGTGTTCCCTTCCTATCTAGGGGGGCTGCAGGTGTGAGTCAGTCTATGAGGGCGGATTCGTTGATATATTTATTCTCTATATCTCTACTATCTATATAAATATATACACTCTTTTTATAGCTCACAGGCTTTGCTAAAACATGGAGCTCTGCTTCTTGAGCTGGGGAAAAAGGATCCAATGACTTTGAATACAGAGTATCCTTCTGGGTGATAAACTGCATCCTCAAATCTACAAAAAATGTAATATCTGGGTCTTCAGGGAGTGTGTCCCGCACTGGGCTCACAGCAGCTGATTCCTACACCATCAATTTAATACATGTGTCTTTTCCTTTCTTTTGAAAAAATGTACGCGTTTTTCATTGTTAGATTTGTACATAAGCAAACTCATATTTTAAACCTTTCATTAGACAAACATTTAGTTAGCTGTATATTTGCTGCGCAGAATATCGGACCATTACAAATTAAATGTTTGACCAAAACAATATCTAACTTTGTCTAATAGCACCTTTGCATAAATCTACAGCTCTGATATATCGGGATGAACCCTTCATTACTGGGTCCAGCTTCCGTAAATATATTACAATGGCTTGTTTTCTATCAGGCTGTTTGTGTAAGAACTCCAGTTTCATGTTTCAAAAGACAACTTTTTCCTGGCAATATTATAATAAATGATAACAATACACTGCGGTCATTCAGAGATGTCCATAAATCCAAAATATTCTTCTGCTTATACCACAGGACTTACAGGGAAAAGGGGCACATCATTTCACAATCCACACATTCTGCTTTGGATTTCAAAAATAAATAAAACAAAAGTAAAATGCACTCAGCACCTGGGTGTGGTGGAAGCTGTAAAGAAGACATCACTTTCTAAAGACTTTCTGTGGAGAAAAGGGGCATTTGAGCTCCTCCTGTTCAGCCTTGATATGTTCGGTGTGTCGGGGTCAGGGTCATGTGGCCAAGGACTGCACCGAGATGATCAGATGCAACCTGTGCCTGCACCTTGGCCACCCCTACAGCAGATGTCCTGAAGCCTGGCACAATATGGAGAAGGAGGTAATAGATGACTTGTCGAGGCTGGACAGGATGGAGGGTGAGGCCCCTGTTGTACCATCCTCCTCTGCAGTGACCCACTCCCCTGGTCCTGCTCAGGATCCAGTTCCTGTGACCACCCCTCCTGTGTCTGTAAGTATTCCATCTGTATCTGTCTCTGCGTCCCCCCAGCCTACTGTACCCTCTCTTCTTGTGTCCGAACCTTCCAAGTCTGTGCCCCCCGAGTCAATTACCCCCCAGGAGTCTACCCCTCCTAAGTCTGACTCAAAGGGAGCACCCCCCCACCAGGAGTGGTAGTGGGTACCAAAAAGGTCGCTTCTTCCTCTCGAAAGAAGTCTTCTATAAAGACTTCAAAAATAAAACAAGAGATCAGGGCATCTCTGAAGCTGACCTGCAGTACCTGGAGGAGAGAAGGAAGGTTGGGAAGCGGAAGAAGAAGGCGGTGAGGACAGAACGGGCTCCAGTGCCTTTCTCCAACCGTTATAGGTCCTCTAAGGGGGATATTTCCTCATCTGGAGCTTCTTCGGAGCGAAGTTCTGATTCTGAAATGGAGTTTGAGGCGGCCTCAAGAAAGAGAGAGGCTTCTGGTGATGAGCAGCAGAGAGGAGCTAAGAAGCAATCCACCCAATAACCCAAATGGCGGTTCCCTCTCCGTTAAAAGTGGTGACAATTGACAACGAAATTTGGCTATACACAGAGCACACAGCCAAATCTCCTGTTTCTAATAATAACAATTTCGTCTAATGATATAAATGCATCTCACATTTTGATTGTATGCCATTCTCTGGTGTGTGCCCCTTCCCCAGAAAAACAGACATCAACACATCTTTACATTCTCAGCTCAGCATCACTCTCTCTGGCCCTCAGCCGGGCGTCCCTTTATTAACATATCAACAGGAAGTCCCAAAACTTGAGGGTTGGGCTTCCAACAGCCAAACACCTCTTACAAAGCTTGTGACCTCACAGGAAATGAAGACAGGATGTGAATGACCATATAAGGATTTAACAACACAACAAAATACAACCAAATGATGATGACTAGAGTTCCTCGTGGATGGGGGATTATCTGCAGGTGTACGTCATGGCACCCCAAATATGTTGATCAGGCATACCAGGGTGACAAGAGCAAACAACCGCTAACCCGATAATGTCTTTGCAGAGCGAACACACCCCCACCAGACGATCGTTCTGTGCATTTCACAGGGGCCCTTTGCTGGCGGACATGTATTCTCTCCGCAAACACCTCTCTCCAAACATCAGGAGGTTTTCCACTACCTAACAGGTCTCAACCAGCGTCAGTCTGCCCCAGTCAGCTCTTTAGAGCGGGCTGCAAGAGAACAGACACTGGGAGACTCTTATGACAATACATTAATATAACATTTTTCACAACAGTCCCTCCTCTTGTCATATGATCCCATGTGTCCCTCGATGAATCCTGATCTTCTTCTTAGTCCATAAAAAGTAAAACGTGGCTTGAAATGTAGACTCTGTTGGAGATGACGTGGTGAGCTGTAGTAGTCGCCGGTCGCTCTGGGATCCTCTGTGTCTTGTACGTGGGTCGGGCTTCGGGGCATCTCATCAGGGAAGATGTGGTCATCTGCTCAGGCTCTGGTTACACGTCCAATCAGGCAACAGGGGCACCTCATCATGGCATATAGAAGGAATAGAAACAAAAACAACATGAGTATATATACCCCTACCTTCTTCACTATGATCAACTGCAAAATAAAAATTAAATCCCCAACGATTCCCAAACCCTTAAAAAGGATTCCAACCTTCACTATCTATAGCTCTGGCTTTGCCTTGTAGGGATCTAAACCTTATCCATATGGGCCTGAACTTTGTCACTACTATCCCCAATCCAGATATAACAATCTTTACTTATGAATTCCCAGAAACCCCCTTGGACTGTGGGAACTTCCTTGTAGCTTCAACAGTTACATGAAACATCCCATCCTCAATGGATGAGAAATTGTTCAAGCGTTTCATAAGCTCAAGCCCCCACCGTGTACAAGCAATTCCCTTCCAGCTGTCCCTGCCATTCTTACCTTCTCTCGCGCCATCAGATCCTCACGATCAGCCGCAAAATAAGATGCTGGGACGAGTTTCACCAGCACACATGAACCTCTTGCCTTACGGGAAATTACCTTATAAGCTGTAGATCTGCATTAATACCAAACTACAGTTGTAGCACACTTGTGGGCTACCTAGTTATCCCGATACCAAAGCTGGCAAGAACCAGAGCTATTGTTAAAATTATAATTAATTTTACCCTCTAGAAATGTTTTGTTAAGTGCTATTGACAAGTGTCTGTTTGGATTTTACTAGTCTGTCAAAACTCCTCACACCACTATGAACGTCCTATATATCATGTACCGCCGTCATCGCTGGGGCACTAGTAGACCCAACCATGTGTCCTGTTCTCTTTCTTAGCTAGTTGAAAATACACTTTAAAAATATAAACAAACGAAGATACTCCTCTACTCTTTGTGGTTGATCCGCTTCTTGCAGTGGCTGGCATGGTCTCATCCCTCAAGCTTCTTTACAATGACCCAGTCACCTGGTTGGAAAGAATGTAAACTGGTTATTGTGTCAGCGTCCAGGATGGACTTGTGAACCCTGTGGTGGACTTTTTGAAAATCACGTTACAGTGATTGCACCCACCCCATCAGCTGAGAAAGTAGGTGACAGCTAATGAGGAAAGTACAACTCTGGTTTTGGTTGACCTCCAAACAAACCTCATATGACAATAACCCAGACATCGGGACTGTGGTCACTGCATAACCTGTGTGTGGCTTACCATCTGGGGTGTAATACTTGGAACCAGTGACAAAAAGGTTCTTAGCATCTGGGATGGGAGCCTCTTTCACCAGACTGCTGCTAAAGCGGTTAGAATTGTTGGTTTAAAAATGTGTTATTCTCACCACTCTCATCTCATTTTCTTCCTCCTCATTACAAGCTGGAGGAAGACATGCAGGGTTTAGAATGGTGCAGAATAAAACAGTGAAATAGTCTATGATACTTTTACCTTCTTATACACCTGTACACACACTTCCAGAAACTCTTTGGACCTGAAAAGATACTTATAAACAAAAGTTATTACTCTATCTGCCAATCTTTAAAGGGTCTCGTATCCGGAGCCCCAAACCCAAATCTCCTGTGAAGTGCAGCTGTCTGACTGGTGTGGAGCCTCATTTTTTTCCTCCAACGCATGGACGACCCATTGCCCATGACGATTCGAATCGCTTTTTTTGGCGAACTCTGCATCCAGAGAACCCTGCGTTTTACTTTCGGAGCAGTTATGGTTTGGGCCTTTATCACCATAATCGACCCCCGCATTCCGATTATTATACACGGCCTGAGCGGGGCTGTTAGCGTACTACTCCTCACGTTTATGCTAATACAATCGCGCACTGGAATTCCGACTATTATACACGGCCCGACCAGTCTCACGATATACAGCCTTCTAAACGTGTTCGTCCGACAACTACAAAAACTCCATAAAATCCTCCACTATTCAAAACAAAAACAATATTATGGCTTCTCTCTGTACCTCGATATTACAACAATAACTTGGATGCCTCCTGGTTGCTCTCTACCCAAAACTGTATTACAGTATAAAACTTAATTTAATTTAAAAATAAAAATCATTTTGTCCTTCCAAACACAAGTCAAAAAACCCCCCAAGCCCCTCCCACCAACTTCCTGTTGCACACCTGAGTAGGAAGAGAAAGGGGGAGGGGTAGCCTTGAATAGCTTCATATTTTGTCTATCAAGACATTAGAAAAATCTATGGCTAACATCAACAAATAAAACTTTTGTCCAGGAGTGGGTGGAATAAACCCCCATATTGCAAATGGGAGGGAATCCCCCTTGACTCACATATCCCCTGGGAAGTCAGACCACAAGTTTTGAGACCGAAATACCACACAACAGTGTAACAAAAGCCAAAAACTGAAACTCCTGCAAAAAGACGGCTGAAGGAGTTCAACCAAAGTCTTTCCCTTCCACTGCAGGCCACAACAAAATGGCGCCATTAACACATGAAATTTAGTTGTTGATCCCGCCAAAATCGAGATTTCTTAATAAAAACCTAGATGATTCTACTGGAAATGGAATTCAGTACAAAACCAGAGATATTTCGCTCGAGACTAAAATCAGCAGAAACAAAAAGGCAGTTGCAGCAATTGAAAATCGTTCCACGGCAAAATGGTGAATGAAACGCGGACTACAGAAAAATGGCCGACATTAACAAATGAAAAGACGAACCAGGATTTCTCCCTACCAAAACTGACTATACAATTGAGACACCAATATTAACACTTATCCCTAGACAAACACTTTAGGCTGTCAATTAGGGCCTATACTGAAATATAGGCATATTTAACTAAACAATATTGGGTGGCACAGTGGTGTAGTGGTTAGCACCCCCGCCCAGCAGCAAAAAGGGCTGCTGGATTGAATCCCAACCACGACACCACCCGCCCGGTCTCTGCATGTTCTCCCTGCGCCTGCGTGGGTCTCCTCCGTGCACTCCGGTTTCCTCCCACACTCCAAAGACATGCCGGCAGGCCAATTGGCCTCCGTCCAAAATTGGCCCTAGTACATGAATGCAAACCGGGGACCCCGGACTGCGGGCTCCCCGAGGGCAGGGACCGACGTGAGCATGCGATGCATGTGTGGAGCCCTGCGCAAACCGATGGCGCTATATGGGTACGTTTAAACAAATATGAGACACAATGCACAGGGACAGGGACAACGGCAGATACACACCCACACTTGGGATGGACTGGTGTCTCCACCCAACCATGCAGTTATGTAATATATCCAAAACGCCAAAGTTACATAAAATTACATAAAACATGAAATAAAATGTCTTAAACAATACACTCTTGTCGCAAATACAACACAATATTTGAATCTGAGAGTTAGAAAGTCAACAGAACTCCCCCCATGCTATTACCTAGAAACCTGAGACCCCCACAGGGTGTAAACAGCTCCTTCTGTGATGTCCCAACAATGCATGGGCACTTGGATATGCGACAGGCATTTCAACTTAAAACCAATATTCAATACAGAAAACACAATAGCTTCCCTTAAAAGTATGTAAAAAGTACAAAAATAGAATTCACTTAAAAGGAAATGGTGCCTAAAGAGCATGTAGCAGCCCAAACAACATGGCTACACACAAAAGAAATTGGAGCAGCTTCCCATGTAGGAAGGCCCACAGGTGTTCAAATGGCCGCCGATCCACATGGTGACTACAACAAAAGCCAGACCACAACAAAATGGTGCATTTTCCCGCCAAAACTGAAATCCAATACAAAGATGGATAAACATTTCAAAGTTCAAACACAAAGAAATTGAAAATGGCCGACCGTAGTCACACGGCAGACAACAACAAAAGGAAATAGCAGACAAAAAACATTTTCCTGCCGAAACCAAAAATTTCTCCCCACAAAATTACACATTTGAGATACTAAATGAACACTTAGACAAACATTTAAAAGTGTTAAAGTTATGAAAGCACAACTTAGGAACATATGCTATCCAATGAAACAATGAAGCCACATAACCCACAATCACACGGCTGAAACATACCCTCTTTTCTCAAACTCAGTTCACATCAGCTTTCATAGGAACAAGACATTGAGAAATACAACCAGCGATGCTTGCACATTCTTTTCATCTCAAAAACATATCCTCTTTTCTTACCACAGGGAGTAGCCAACTTTTCACCATTGTAAAATGCTTGGCCGCCCCTTGAAGTACAATAGTAAAGTATCAAACCAGGCAGAACTTCAGCAATGCAGGTTTATTAACAGCTGATAACATACAGGTTTATGTTCAAAGTATTACAAAATACAGATCTAATTTATACAGTTTCTTACAAGCAAGCATATTAGATATAAATATTCTTATCCTCTAACCAAATTTAAACAATTGTGAATTGTTCTTACCTTGAACCAGAATGGGTCTTTACTGCCAATTCTTGGGAACCTCTCACCTGATAGGGACCAGCCTATCTGCCGGTGGTCTGGTCCCCTCACAGAGTTCTGGGTTCCAGCTTGACCAAGTTCTTGAGGGAAATTCACCTGAGACCACATGCTGGAACAAGTTAAGAAGTCTTCTATGACTCGTACGAGGAGACAAGTTATGGACAGATACTTGCCCATTGGTTCTGACCTCTATGATCCGTGCAATAGGGCAGCATACATAGAGTTCAGCCTTATGAGCTCCTATCTGACTTGTCTGAGGGGACAAGTCAGGACAGATACTTGCCCATTGGTTCTGACCTCTATGACCCGTACAATAGGGCAGCATACATAGAGTTCAGCCTTATGAGCTCCTATCTGACTTGTCTGTCTAACAATTGCAGAGCTTGCATTTATATACTCTTTTACAAGTCTTATCTCAACTATCTGTCTTACATATGATTGGTCACTAAGATCTACGTCAAAGTAACCAACCATAAATCTGACACTTGTTCGACAACCAGATAAACTTAATTATTCCCAAAATTCCTATATGTTCATTAAAGTGATTTATAACTGTCTTTGTCCAATTAAAAACACCTGTATAGAGACAGTCTGGCACCCAGCTGTGTTATCAAACTCTCCTTATCTTGATACTAGCTTCAAGGATTTGCAGATTTAAGACTGAGACAATGAACTTTCAATAACCCCACCAGATGTGTTATATGTCTCACTATATGTATGTATTTTAACAGTTTTAATGAGGGCACAAGCAGACCTTTGTTTGACCTTGTCAAACTTAATTTAATGTACTGTACATAACTTTAATTATTTCTAAACCACCTGTTTTCATATCTTTATCTGTCTGATTTATATGCATTTCAGACTTGAGACAATTCTATATTACTTGAATCTATCCTAATGAACTTTCACCCAGTAAACTATCTTAATACATTTTCGTGAACACCTGTGTACAAGTATTTGTCATAAAGCAGAGGTCATTTAAAGTTCAACACTTATAAATTAAGACTTTCTAAATCTATGGAAAACACAGTATACATTATTAAAGATTAATGATTGTTGCTTTACTTATTGAATAATAATATTGATAAAACCACTACTATATAATAATATGAATAATAATAATAATAATAATAATTATCAATAAAATATATGCAAATCAATATATATATATGAAATACATTGGCTAATATGAGATTCCACAACACCCTCCCACAGGCCGCATGCCCACTTGAAAATGCAGCAGCCATCTTAAACCAAAAGCTTTCCTCAAAGTCCACTAACCATCTGTGTCTTGAGACAATTAAACACTCTACAAAACTCACGCAATCTACTTGTCCCATACATAAGTAATAATTACAATTCATCCATTCTCACATGCATTACAAACTTGTTACACAGCATCAGTCACACCCACATTGCAGGCTGCAAATAATCCCAATTCATACATTTCTAATTCTCATATACTTATTACACAACATACAGTTACTTACACATACACACAGCACACACACACACACACAGGCACACACCAGACATACGATCAAATTTCCAGCATTATCTCAAAAGACAAAAAATTAGCCCTTTTGCAGAGCAGAGGCTCCCCAACACATTGGAAAGAGATGTCCTGGACTGGGATCCGTTCTCCCCCCCTTCCGATGTGTAGGGGAGCTCTTTCTGCTCTAAAGTACCTGACTCGCCATCCTGACAGAAAATTTGGCTGCACACAGAGCACACAGCCAAATCTCCTGTTTCTAATAATAACAATTTCGTCTCATGATATAAATGCATCTCACCTTTTGATCGCATGCCATCCTCTGGTGTGTGCCCCTTCCCCAGAAAAACAGACATCAACACATCCTTACATTCTCAGCTCAGCATCACTCTCTCTGGCCCTCAGCCGGGCGTCCATTTATTAACATATCAACAGGAAGTCCCAAAACTTGAGGCTTGTGACCTCACAGGAAATGAACACAGGATGTGAATGACCATATAAGGATTTAACAACACAACAAAATACGTACAACCAAATGATGATGGCTAGAGTTCCTCGTGGATGGGAGATTATCTGCAGGTGTATGTCATGGCACCCCAAATATGTTGATCAGGCATACCGGGGTGACAAGAGCAAACAACCGCTAAACCAAAAATGTTTTTGCAGAGCGAACACACCCCCACCAGACGATCGTTCTGTGCTTTGCACAGGGGCCCTTTGCCGGCGGACATGTCTTCTCTCCGCAAACACCTCTCTCCAAACACCAGGAAGTTTTCCACTACCTAACAGGTCTCGACCAACGTCAGTCTGCCCCAGTCAGCTCTTTAGAGTGGGCTGCGAGAGAACAGAGACTGGGAGACTCTTATGACAATATATTAATATAAAATTTTCCACAACACAATAAATGTCGCCAGCATTAAGTCAGTAAGAGCTTGTCCTACGGCCTCCTTTTTGTTCAGCCAATTAGATGCTGAAATTTTATTTTTTCAAGAGACTAGGCTCACCTCCTTGGCAGATATTCATATGGCCAAGAGAGAGTGGAGGTATGGTCCATCTTACTGGTCTCTTGCAGCCGAGCCTTACGGCGGTGTGGCAGTGTTGTTTAAAACCGGCATGGTAACTGTCCGGCGGGTTATTGAGGTGGAGATTGGGAGATGTATGGTCTTAGACGTCCTTGTGGGAGGGCAGGACCTGCGCCTAATTAATGTCTATGGGCCACACACAAAGTGGGACAGGAAATGCCTTTTTACAAGGATCAAGCCATTTCTTTTTAGATCCCGGCAAGTGGTCTTTGGAGGTGACTTTAATACAATAACTAGGCCCAAGGACAGGAAGGACTTCAAGGACAGGCTGGGATATGATAGCGTTTTTTTTTAAATAGTATGGTTAGGGATGTTGGTCTTGTGGATGTGCACATTAAGCACCTCCCGGATGACACCGGGTTCACCTTTAATAATAGTCAGAGTAGAATAGATGCTTTCTCGCCCCCAGTGGTGCAGGCAGTAGAGTTCTCTGATCACTGTATGCTATCTGTGGTCCTGAATGCTTCAGATGCCCCTCAGAGGGGTAGGGGCATCTGGAGATTGAATTTGACTCTACTCAAGGAAGAACATGTTAGACAATACTTTGAGGGTTTTTTTTAGGCTCAGGTGACCATCCCGGACTTTGTAGCAGCAAGGCTGAGTGGTGGGAGCTGACCAAAAAAAGGATCGCTGGATTCTGCAGGGGCCTAGCCAATAGAAAACAGTTTAATAAATATATGACCTACCAGGAAGCTGGATATTCTTGTCTCGAGAGGAGGAGATCCTGTGGCAGTCTCCGAAGTGAAACTCCTTCTCAGGAAGTGTCAATATGACCGGCATGCCTCTTTGGTTTTAGAGACGGACTATGGGAAGTACCACTCGCCTAACCTTTACCAGAACTGCGAACAAGGTGTAGCTGTTAAAACGGTTGTTGGCCTTAAGGACAGTACAGGTTCCTTGACAAAGTCCAGGTCAGGGATTCTGGAGGTCGTGAGGTCCTTTTATGCTGACCTTCTTGGGAGTAAAGAGGTTGACCGTGACAAGATGGAAAGCTTTTTGGACTCTACTCCAGGTCTAAATGGTGGACATGTTCCATTGATGAATTTGACAGAGGAGATCACAGTTGAAGAGGTGATGAGGGCAATTGAACAGCTTGCCATCATAAAGTCACCTGGACCGGACAGAGGCGGATCCAGAGTCTTGTCTCGGGAGGGGCACTGCCAGAAAATATGTTTTTTTGCGGGCAATTTATCGGGGAAATGGCTGGTGGTGGCGCTTCAATCATCCTGGCACCATGGTTGTTATGGTGTCAGGATGATTGAAGCACATTATTTCTATTATTACATTGTAGTAAAAAAATGAAATAGTTCAACTCACCATATTGCAGAATCAGTGGGAGCCCTGAGTGTGCCACCGTCGCCTGCCACACGTTGCGAATTATCACTTGCCTGCCACCAGATGCAGATTGTCACTTGCCACATCACCTGCCATATGTTGCGGATTGTCACTTGCCATACATTGCAAATTGTCATTTGTTACATCACCTGCCACATGTTGTGGATTGTCAGCTGCCACACCTTGCAGATTGTCACTTTGCCACGTCACCTGCCACATGTTGTGGATTGTCACTTTGCCACGTCACCTGCCACACGTTGGGGATTGTCACTTTGCCACGTCACCTGCCACACCTTGCAGATTGTCACTTTGCCACATCACCTGCCACACGTTGTGGATTGTCACTTTGCCCCATCACCTGCCACACATTGCGGATTGTCACTTTGCCCCATCACCTGCCACACGTTGCGGATTGTCACTTTGCCACGTCACCTGCCACACCTTGCAGATTGTCACTTTGCCCCATCACCTGCCACATGTTGCGGATTGTCACTTTGCCACGTCACCTGCCACATGTTGCGGATTGTCACTTTCCTGCCACCAGATGCAGATTTTCACTTTGCCACTTCACCTGCCACACCTTGCAGATTGTCACTTGCCTGCTAAGGTGGTGTTTGCTTGTCTCTTGCTATTCCAGAGTCAGGCAGCAGAGAGATAATGTAATCTCTCTGCTGCCCACGCTGCCTGCACAGTGAGGGCGAAAGTTACTGCAGGGATGCAAGGCAGGCACGGGGCGGTGAGAGATGATCTCATCTCTCTGCTCCTCCGCCCCCTAGCTAGCTGATTGGCCAGCTGTGCGCTCGCTGCTCACACCGAGCCAGTTTTTTCACACTCACCCGCCCACAAGCCACCGCTGCCGCGACGACTGCGCCGACTGCGCCACCTGGCCCGCTCGCTCTCTTACCCACCTGTGGAGGCACCACGGAGCTGCCCGCTCTCACCCGGGGGTGAGGAGAAGAAAGACAGGGAAAAAAAATTATATATATACTACAATAAAGAATAATATTGCTAAACATTCGTGAAGTGCATATATTAAAGTGACTTGTGCTCGGTGCAGCAATATAATTTCAAATAGTCCTTGCAAATTTGGCTGGCGTTTAGGATTAACAGGTGTATCCAAAATAGGGATGAGCTTCGTGTTCGAGTCGAACCCATGTTCGTCTCGAACATCATCTGTTTGCCCGTTCGCCGAATTGCGAACGATATGGGCCGTTCGCGCCAAATTCATGTGGCACATCATGGCCCATAATTCACTGCGGCTTTGCAGTGCATTGCTGGCTGATGATTGGCCAAGCATACACTATGACCCGCATGCTTGGCCAATCACAGTGCCGTCTGAACAGAGAGCCGTAATTGGCCAAAGCCAAGGAGGCTTTGGCCAATTATGGCTCAGGGGATTTAGTACACGCCCCACACTATATAAGGCCGCCTGCATGGCGACCCTGTGTAGTGTGTGTTCCAGTGTTCATTGAGAGAGAGAGAGAGAGAGAGAGAGAGAGAGAGAGACAGACAGACAGACAGACAGACAGACAGACAGACAGTGACATTTGATTTGAGTTAGATAGATTAGGCAGAACAGTCAGTCAGTTAGCTGCACTTACAGTGTATTGTGTATATATATGCATCCCAGGTGTTGCATATATATATATATACACTCTATTCAGTTTAGCTAGATCCGTTCCTGTTATCTTCCTACTGACAGGCAGGCTTGTCTTGTTACAGTATTTACAGCTACCTGAAGAAAATTACTGGTGTTCTTTTGATCCTATTAGTACCACAGTCAGGCAGCTAGACTATTTACAGTTAGTGCAGTGCGTCCTGCTCACAGTGTTCAGCTAAACCTACAAGTTAGTGGGGTGCGTCCTGCTCACAGTGTTCAGCTAAACCTACAAGTTAGTGGGGTGCGTCCTGCTCACAGTGTTCAGCTAAAACTACAAGTTAGTGGGGTGCGTCCTGCTCACAGTGTTCAGCTAAAACTACAAGTTAGTGTAGTGCGTCCTGCTCACAGTGTTCAGCTAAAACTACAAGTTAGTGGGGTGCGTCCTGCTCACAGTGTTCAGCTAAAACTACAAGTTAGTGTAGTGCGTCCACCTCACAGTGTTCAGCTAAACCTACAAGTTAGTGTAGTGAGACCTCTGCACAGTGTTCATCTAAAGCTACAAGTTAGTGGGGTGCGTCCTGCTCACAGTGTTCAGCTAAAACTACAAGTTAGTGCGGTGCGTCCTGCTCACAGTGTTCATCTAAAACTACAAGTTAGTGTGGTGCGTCCACCTCACATTGTTGCCACACGTTGCGAATTGTCACTTGCCTACCACCAGATGCAGATTGTCACTTGCCACATCACCTGCCATATGTTGCGGATTGTCACTTGCCATACATTGCAAATTGTCATTTGTTACATCACCTGCCACATGTTGTGGATTGTCACCTGCCACACCTTGCGGATTGTCACTTTGCCACATCACCTGCCACATGTTGTGGATTGTCACTTTGCCACGTCACCTGCCACACGTTAGGGATAGTTACTTTGCCACGTCACCTGCCACTCCTTGCAGATTGTCACTTTGCCACGTCACCTGCCACAGGTTGTGGATTGTCACTTCGCCACATCACCTGCCACACGTTGCGGATTGTCACTTTGCCACGTCACCTGCCACACCTTGCAGATTGTCACTTTGCCCCATCACCTGCCACACGTTGCGGATTGTCACTTAGCCACGTCACCTGCCACATGTTGCGGATTGTCACTTACCTGCCACCAGATGCAGATTGTCACTTTGCCACTTCACCTGCCACACCTTGCAGATTGTCACTTGCCTGCTAAGGTGGTGTTTGCTTGTCTCTTGCTATTCCAGAGTCAGGCAGCAGAGAGATAATGTAATCTCTCTGCTGCCCACGCTGCCTGCACAGTGAGGGCGAAAGTTACTGCAGGGATGCAAGGCAGGCACGGGGCGGTGAGAGATGATCTCATCTCTCTGCTCCTCCGCCCCCTAGCTAGCTGATTGGCCAGCTGTGCGCTCGCTGCTCACACCGAGCCAGTTTTTTCACACTCACCCGCCCACAAGCCGCCGCTGCCGCGCCGACTGCGCCGACCGCGCCGCCTGGCCCGCTCGCTCTCTTACCCACCTGTGGAGGCACCACGGAGCTGCCCGCTCTCACCCGCTCGCAGAGACGCCCGCTCTCTCACCCGCCCGGCAACACATTTCTCGGGGGTGGCAATTGCCCCGTTGCCCCCCCCCTGGATCCGCCCCTGGGACCGGATGACTTGATGGCTGAGTTTTACAAAGCCTTTAAGTCTATTCTGGCCCCATATTTGATAGAGGTTTTTAACAGTTGCCTTGCTGAGGGGGTGAAAGAAGTGTTAATATGTGGGTGTGGTGCTGTCCTAATTAAAACCCATATGAAAGTGTGGGTGGATAAAAATACAATCCTCTAGTGTATATACTATCGCTGTGATAAAAACTAACTATACCAATGAAAAACCAGTTACATATTACAAAAATGAAATGATACCATAGTCAAATAAGCTCTTACAGAGGTAGTGGACGAAAAATATATATAATGCGTGAAGTTGTTGTAATGCCCTCTAGCCTGTGGCATACATAGGTGAATACGTGGAGGGATGAGAGAGGAAGGGGGGGGGGGGGGGCGGTGGGGTAGGGGTGGGAGAAGAAAGACAGGGAAAAAAAATTATATATATATACTACAATAAAGAATAATATTGCTAAACATTCGTGAAGTGCATATATTAAAGTGACTTGTGCTCGGTGCAGCAATATAATTTCAAATAGTCCTTGTAAATTTGGCTGGCGTTTAGGATTAACAGGTGTATCCAGAATTAGGATGAGCTTCGTGTTTGAGTCGAACCCATGTTCGACTCGAACATCGTCTGTTCGCCCGTTCGTCGAATTGCAAACAATATGGGCCGTTCGCGCCAAATTCGTGTGGCGCGTCACGGCCCATAGTTCACTGCGGCATCGCAGTGCATTGCTGGCTGATGATTGGCCAAGCATGCACTATGACCCGCATGCTTGGCCAATCACAGCGCCGTCTGAACAGAGAGCCGTAATTGGCCAAAGCCAAGGAGCAGGAGGCTTTGGCCAATTATGGCTCAGGGGGTTTAGTACACGCCCCACACTATATAAGGCCGCCTGCACAGCGGCCCTGTGTAGTGTGTGTTCCGGCGTTCATAGATAGAGAGAGACAGACAGTGTCATTTGATTTGAGTTAGATAGATTAGGCAGAACAGTCAGTCAGTTAGCTGCACTTACAGTGTATTGTGTATATATATATATATGCATCCCAGGTGTTGCATATATATATATATATATATATATATATATATACACTGTATTCAGTTTAGCTAGATCCGTTCCTGTTATCTTCCTACTGACAGGCAGGCTTGTCTTGTTACAGTATTTACAGCTACCTGAAGAAAATTACTGGTGTTCTTTTGATCCTATTAGTACCACAGTCAGGCAGCTAGACTATTTACAGTTAGTGCAGTGCGTCCTGCTCACAGTGTTCAGCTAAAACTACAAGTTAGTGTGGTGCGTCCACCTCACAGTGTTCAGCTAAAACTAAAAGTTAGTGCAGTGCGTCCTGCTCACAGTGTTCAACTAAAACTACAAGTTAGTGCAGTGCGTCCTGCTCACAGTGTTCAGCTAAAACTACAAGTTAGTGCTGTGCGTCCTGCTCACAGTGTTCAGCTAAAACTACAAGTTAGTGGGGTGCGTCCTGCTCACAGTGTTCAGCTAAAACCACAAGTTAGTGCGGTGCGTCCTGCTCACAGTGTTCAGCTAAAACTACAAGTTAGTGGGGTGCATCCTGCTCACAGTGTTCAGCTAAAACTACAAGTTAGTGCGGTGCGTCCTGCTCACAGTGTTCAGCTAAAACTACAAGTTAGTGCTGTGCGTCCTGCTCACAGTGTTCAGCTAAAACTACAAGTTAGTGGGGTGCATCCTGCTCACAGTGTTCAGCTAAAACTACAAGTTAGTGTTGTGCATCCTCTTCACAGTGTTCAGCTAAACCTACAAGTTAGTGCGGTGCGTCCTGCTCACAGTGTTCAGCTAAAACTACAAGTTAGTGTGGTGCGTCCACCTCACAGTGTTCAGCTAAACCTACAAGTTGGTGTAGTGAGACCTCTGCACAGTGGTCATCTAAAGTTACAAGTTAGTGCAGTGCATCCTCCTCACAGTGTTCAGCTAAAACTACAAGTTAGTGTAGTGCGTCCTGCTCACAGTGTTCAGCTAAAACTACTAGTTAGTGCAGTGCGTCCTGCTCACAGTGTTCAGCTAAGCCTACAAGTTAGTTTTTTGCGAGCTCTGCACAGTGTTCACCTAAAGCTACCTGTAGAAGGTTGGTGGTGTTCTCATACTACAGACAGGCAGTTGATTTTGCTAGATGCAGTATCAGTATATATATATATATATATATATATATATATATATATATATATATATATATATATCCCAGCTTAGTGCAGCTACAGGCCATTAGTATGTCTGGAAGGCCACAAGCCAATAAGAGAGGGCAAGCAGGCTCTGTGTCTAGTGCTGGTCGTGGAGATGGTGCATCCTCATCAGCACGTGGCTGTGGGACTCGATTGGCCTTTTTTTCGGCAGCTGGTCATGTTGAGACTTGGTCGAGTGGATGACCAAGCCGTCCTCATCCTCCTCATCCTCTCTCACCCATGCCCAGGGTACTTTGTCTGGCAAAGCAGCGGCCTCTTCCCTTGACTCAATGTCATCAGTGACTCGTTCCCTAGCCCCACCATGTCCTCCTGAGGAGTCCCTTGAACTGTTTGACCACAGTGTTGGGTACATGCTCCAGGAGGATGCCCAGCATTTGGAAGGCTCTGATGATGATACTGAGCTCGATGAAGGCAGTAACATGAGCACGGACAGAGGGGGTGCCCAAGAAGGACAGCAATCTGGCAGTCATGCTCCCCCTGCTGCAGCATACTGCCAGGTTTGCTCCAGTGATGAGGAGGGAGGGGATAATGAGGTCACTGACTCAACGTGGGTGCCTGATAGGAGAGAGGAGGAGGAGGAGGCGGCACATCACCAACGATGCAGGATGCCCTCCAGGGGCCAGCCTAAGGGCAGCACATTGACTGCATCACACCCCAAAGCTCCACATGTGCAGGGCGCTGCAGTCTCTGCGCGTTATTCAAAAAGTTCTTTGGTGTGGGCCTTTTTTGAGACGAGTGCATCAGATCGCACCGCTGCTATTTGCAACATATGTCTCAAGCCAAAACATCTCCCGCTTGGGCACCACATGCTTGACCAGACATATGTTGACCTGCCATGCAGTTCGTTGGCAAGCGTATCTAAAAGACCCACACCAAAGAACAAAGACGATCTCTCCTTGCTCCTCATCAGCTGAGATCTCCAACCCCACTATACCTTCAGTCCTCTCTGAGACCTGCACTGAGAGGAATGAAGGTGTAGAATTAGGTGTGTCACAGCCAAGTACTTGTGGGCAATCTGCTTTTGGTACACCGACGTCAGATTGTACCAGGCAAATTTCCCTGCCCCAGCTGCTGCACCGCCGAAAGAAGTTCGCTTCCAGCCATCCACATGCCCAGCGGTTGAATGCTAGCTTGGCAAAATTGCTAGCACTTCAACTGCTGCCTTTTCAGTTGGTAGACCCCGCCCCCTTCCGTGAGTTTGTGGAATGTGCGGTTCCTCAGTGGCAGGTACCCAAACACCACTTTTTCTCACGGAAGGCGATTCCGGCTCTCTACTGGCATGTGGAAGGCAATGTCCATGCCTCGCTGGACAGGGCGGTCAGCGGTAAGGTGCATATTACTGCTGACTCATGGTCCAGCAGACATGGACAGGGACATTACCTAAGTTTCACGGCGTATTGGGTGACTCTGCTGGCAGCTGGGAAGGATGCAGGACAAAGTGCAGTAGTGTTGGAGGTTGTTCCGCCACCACGCCTCCAAAATGCTAATGATTGTGACACACCTCTCTCCTCCACCCCCTCCTCTTCTTCTTCCTCCATGGCCTCTTCCTGTGCTTTGTCCTCGGAACCAGCGGTGCTCCATAGCCGTTGAAAGGGCTACGCAAGTACGCAGGCCAAAAGATGCCATGCGGTGCTTGAGCTGGTGTGCTTGGGGGACAGGAGCCACACTGGGGCAGAGGTTCTGTCAGCTCTGCAGGGGCAGGTTCAGAGGTGGTTGATGCCACGCCAACTTAAGGCAGGAATGGTGGTTTGCGACAATGGCACCAACCTTCTCTCTGCCCTCCGACAGGGACAAATGACCCATGTGCCCTGTTTGGCTCACGTCCTTAACTTGGTGGTGCAGTGGTTCTTGGGCAGGTACCTGGGCTTACAGGATGTCCTGAGGCAGGCCAGGAAAGTCTGTGTGCATTTCCACCGGTCATATAATGCCAGCGCTCGGCTGGCGGACCTCCAAAAGGAGTTTAACCTGCCCAAGAACCGCCTAATCTGTGACATGCCCACCAGGTGGAACTCAATGTTAGCCATGCTGCAGCGGCTGCACATGCAGCAGAGGGCCATCAAAGAGTACCTGTGTGACTATGACACCAGGACAGGGTCAGGGGAGCTTGTTTTTTTTCTCCACGCCAGTGGGCCATGATCAGGGATGCATGCACTGTCCTGTCACCATTTGAGGAGGCCACGAGGATGGTGAGCAGTGACAGTGCATGCATCAGTGACTGTCCCCCTTGTCCACCTGTTGGAGCACACGCTGCGTGGAATAATGGACAGGGCACTTGAGGCAGAACAGAGGCAGGAAGAGGAGGACTTCCTTAGCTCTCAAGGCCCCCTTTATCCAGACAGTGTTCCTGCGTGCCCGCCGATCACACAGGAAGAGGACGAGGAGGAGGAGGAAGATTGTGTCAGTATGGAGGTAGAGCTTGGCACTCAGCATCAGCAGCAGTCTTTAAGGGATCAGTCCCAAGAAACACATGGACTTGTACGTGGCTGGGAGGAGGTGGCTGTGGACCATGTCGTCCTTAGTGACCCAGAGGTCTCCGGACCGAATGCCTCATCAAACCTACGCTGCATGGCCTCCCTGATCCTGCAAAGCCTGCGTAAGGATCCTCGTATTCGTGGTATCAAGGAGAAGGACCAATACTGGCTGGCAACCCTCCTTGATCCACGTTACAAAGGTAAGGTTGCGGACCTTATCTTGCCATCGCAGAGGGAGCAGAGGATGAAACATCTTCGGGAGGCCTTGCAGAAAGGTCTGTGCAACGCATTCCCAGAGACTGGAAGGTTACAAACTCCTGTTTCTGGACAACGTGTTGCTGAGGCTTCGGTCAGTCAAAGAAGGAGCGGTGGAGAAGGTGGCCGTCTGACCGATGCGTTCAGACAATTTTTTGGTCCGCAGCCCCAAGGTATGATCGGTTCCAGCAACCATCGCCAGCATCTGTTTTACATGGTGCAGGAATACCTAGGGGCAAGATCTGACTTGGACACCTTTCCCACCGAAAATCATCTGGGTTACTGGGTCTTGAGGATGGATCACTGGCCAGAGCTTGCACAGTATGCAATTGAGCTACTGGCCTGTCCTGCATCCAGCGTTCTTTCGGAACGCACATTCAGTGCTGCTGGAGGCGTGGTAACCGATCACAGGGTGCGTCTGTCCACCGACTCGGTCGATCGACTGACCTTCATAAAAATGAATCAGTCTTGGATCACCACCAGCTACCAAGCACCTGATGCTGATGTAACCGAATAATTTTTTTTGAAATCTCAGATCCCTTCAAAGACTGCCTATGCTGATGCTGAGTGACTATCCCTGAGTAATTATCCTCTTCCTCCTCAATGATCACGCTGATAGCTTGTAAGAACATTTTTGGTTCTGGGCACCACCACTAGTGCCCAAGGCCCAATTTTTCAGCCCCTGTTTAACAGGGGCGTGTAATTACAATTTTTGATGCAATACTTTGCAGCAGGGCTCGTTCCTGCGTTCCAACTAGAGTGTCTGTGAGGGGTTGCAGTGTTGTGGCACCAGCACCAGTGCCTAAGGCCTAATTTTTCAGCCCTTGTTTAACAGGAGCTGTAATTACAATTCTTGATCTAATATTTCACAGCAGGGCCCATTTCTGCACCCACCAAGAGCGAGCGAGGACTTACAGTGTTGGGGCGCCACCACCACCACCAAAGGCCCAGTTTTTCTGCCCCTGTTCAACAGGGGCATGTAATTACAATTCTTGATCTAATATTTCACAGCAGGGCCCTGTGATGGCTTACAGTGTTGTGGCCACAACAACACCTAAGGCCCAAATTTCTGCTGATTATATAGGGCAGGACCCTACTTTTAAACATCTAACTTACAAACGACTCCTACTTGCAAACGGAAGGAGACAACAGGAAGTGAGATGAAATCTACCCCTAGGAAGGGAAATTCTCTCCTGTAAGAGTTAATATGGGAAAAACATTTCTCCTTTCCACTGATGCTTTCCAATCCTTGTTCCACAAAAAAACCCACATTTTCAAAAAACATTTGTCATTGGGACAAAAAGTGAGGTGAAATCTGAAGAGGGGGACAGACAGCAAAACAAATGTCACAGGGGTGATAACCCTTCCCTATGTTTTCCAAAAAGCTTAAAATAGATTTTTTGGCTGGAGCTAAACACGTTAAAAATGTACCCGTTCAAAATTACAAACAGATTCTACTTAACAACAAACCTACAGTCCCTGTCTTGTTTGCACCGCCTGTATACGGCTGTTCAGAGTATATAGGGCCTGGTGGCCCCACACCTTTCCTTATTTTAATTTGGGTGCGGGGTTCCCCTTAATATCCATACAAGACCCAAAGGGCCTGGTAATGGACTGGGGGGTACCCATGCCATTTGTCTCACTGATTTTCATCCATATTGCCAGGATCCGACATTACATTAAACCCGCAAGCAGTTTTAAATGAGATTTTTTCCTTGTGCAGGGACTGTTCTAAACACGGGAAACATGCACCACAGGCATACTATAGACACCCCCCTGGTACGATATTTAAAGAAATATTTCATTTTTTTTTTTTTACTTTAAGCATCATCAACCACTAAGCCACCGCCCACCGTCATATGACGGCCGGACGAGGCTCCTCTTGTTCTGGGCGGACGTCATATGACGTGATCACCCTCCCAAGCCACTAGGGGGCGCGCGCGCGATGCGCGTGCCCGGCGGCCGCGATGTCCGCCGGGCACCCGCGATTGCCGGGTAACAGAGCAGGACCGTGGATCTGTGCATTTAAACACAGATCCACATCCTGTCAGAGAGGAGAGGAGACCGATGGCGTGTCCCTTGTACATAGGGACACCGATCGGTCACCTCCCTCAGTCAGTCCCCTCCCCCCACAGTTAGAATCACCTCCTTAGATCATACATTAACACCTCGATCACCCCCTAGTGTTAACCCCTTCCCTGCCAGTCACATTTACACAGTAATCAATGCAATTTTATAGCATTGATCACTGTATAAATGTGAATGGTCCCAAAAATGTGTCAAAAGTGTCCAATATGTCTGCCGCAATATCGCAGTCATAATAAAAATCGCAGATCGCCGCCATTACTAGTAAAAAATAAATAAATAAATAAAAATGCTATAAATCTATCCCCTATTTTGTAGACGCTATAACTTTTGCGCAAACCAATCAATATACGCTTATCGCAATTTTTTTTTACCAAAAATATGTGGAAGAATATGTATCTGCCTAAACTGAAGAAAAAATTTGTTAAAAAAAAATATATTTATTTAATATTTATTATAAAGCTATATTTGTTGGGAAAAAATGATAAAAATTTCATTAGGGTGCAGTGTAACATGACCGCGCAATTGTCATTCAAAGCGCGACAGCGCTGAAAACTGAAAAATGGCTTGGGCAGGAAGGGGGTGAAAGTGCCCGGTAATGAGGTAGTTAAAATCACTGCTCCCGAAAAAACGGCTGTTTTTAAAAGTTTTTTTTGCATTGATACATGTCCCCTGGGGTAGGACCCGGGTCCCCAAACCCTTTTTAGGACAATACCATGCAAATTAGCCTTTAAAATGAGCACTTTTGATTTCGAACGTTCAAGTCCCATAGATGTCATAGGGGTTCTAACGTTCGTGCGAATTTTCGGTCCGTTCGCAGGTTCTGGTGCGAACCGAACCGGGGGGTGTTCGGCTCATCCCTAATCCAAAACACATCTGCTAATAATTATTTTCTGTGATGACCAAGTGGTTGTGTCTCGTGCTGTAATCGTGCAGACACTCACCAACTTTCTTAACCCCTGCAGGGGTGACACGCAGTCACAGTCTATGCCACTGTGCGGCAGTCCTCGGCACTTTCAGGATCGAGGTGGCATTTAGACATAAAAGAGAAAGGGAATGCCCATAGCTTAAAACCATTAAAAAGTTTTATTGAAAGAGATGACAGAGCAGTACTCACATACTGGTAGCTCGTATAAGGCAAAAAATGTCATCAGTAGAACCGTCAGATTCAAATCCTGTGTTCCCTGGGAGATGATGCAAGACGTAGGATTAGGCCAGGCCGTACGCGTTTCGTCATAGGACGTCTACGGGAGCGTGACCCTTGCTACACCTCCCCTCCTTATATATTGTGCGGTGTTCGTTTTCTCGCTTTCGCTCAAAGAGTCGATTCAGTTCGCATTTGCAGCGCTTTACAAATCATTCATTCATTCAAAGAGCTTCAGCGGCCATTTTGCCTAGGTTTTTTAAGAGCCGAAGTCCGCTGGCGGCCATATTGCCTGTGTCCATTGCAGACCGAAGTCCATATCTCCGCCACAATAAATACAAATAATTCTGCGCTACCCAAATAGCAAGCAGCTAGCACAACATATGGAATATGGAAAGAAATCAAAAAACAAAAAATGTGTAGCGCTAATGTAAAACGACCATATATTGCATGCTATAAAAAGCAATTGACTCCTCAAATGCGACAATCATAAATAAAAACATGAAAATATTTTTTGAAGTTAAAATTGGAAAAGTCCTAAAGGTCCTCAGGAAATGAGTCTTGCGAGGTAGTGGTGGTCCTCAATACACATATGGCTTCATGTTACACTTATCCAAGCGTAAAGAAAAAGGTAATTCATAGGTACATCCCCACCAACAATAAGAAGGCTTACCGGAACCTTTAGACCCAATAAACCTACATTCAGTCGGGTCAAACGGGCTTATGGTCATCGACAACTGGCTGATGGGCTTCCGTGGATGGAGGGACGAGGTCCAAGTATGGTATATAGAACGGTAGGCCTCAGGGGTGATGTCCTCAGTGTGGATGGTTAAATAAACAAAGAAAAACAAAGAAAGGCCACATAGTGTAATCCCGTATGAAAAAATCTTTGACTATTTTATTGAAAAGGAAATACACTCACGTGTAAAAAGATAAAAAACAGCGCTGTATAGGTAAAATGGCGGCAGTGGTGTCCTACCCGACTCGTTTCGTCTCCTTGGACGTCGTCTGGGGGATTATCCATATATTTTATTAAATACATATATTTTGTGTGATTTTATCTTTTGATATTGTAATTTGTTTGTGTATTGTTGTGTACAACCATCAGGTAACAAAAGCATCCGGTTATAATGTGCGGTATCGTAGTAGTCCTTTAGTCCTATTTTTATCTCAACAAATGACATACCAATTACCTAGAGCAATGGTGACGAAAATGCATGCACCACAATTGTTCATGTGGAGTCACCAAATAAAGCCGTCTTCCGCAATTTTGTGGCGGAGATATGGACTTCGGTCTGCAATGGACACAGGCAATATGGCCGCCAGCGGACTTCGGTCTGCAAAAACCTAGGCAAAATAGCAGCCGAAGCTCTTTGAGCGCAAGCGCGAAAACGAACACCGCACAATATATAAGGAGGGGAGATGTAGTAAGGGTCATGCTCCTGTAGACATCCTATGATGAAACGCGTAGGGCGTGGCCTAATTCTACGTTTTGCATCATCTCCCAGGGAACACAGGATTTGAATCTGACGGTTCTACTGATGACATTTTTTGCCTTATACGAGCTACCACTATGTGAGTACCGCTCTGTCATCTCTTTCAATAAAACTTTTTAATGGTTTTACGCTATAGGCATTCCCTTTCTCTTTTATGTCTAAATGCCACTTCGATCCTGAAAGTGCCGAGCACAGTGGCATAGACTGTGAGTGTGTGTCACCCCTGCAGGGGTTAAGAAAGTTGGTGAGTGTCTGCACGATTACAGCACGAGACACAACCACTTGGTCATCACAGAAAATAATTATTAGCAGATGTGTTTTGGATACACCTGTTAATCCTAAACGCCAGCAAAATTTACAAGGACTGTTTGAAATTATTACTGTCGCACCGAGCACAAGTCACTTTAATATATGCACTTCACGAATGTTTAGCAATATTATTCTTTATTGTAGTATATATATAATTTTTTTTCCCTGTCTTTCTTCTCCCACCCCTACCCCACCGCCCCCCCCTTCCTCTCTCATCCCTCCACGCATTCACCTATGTATACCACAGGCTAGAGGGGATTACAACAACTTCACGCATTATATATATTTTTCGTCCACTACCCCTGT
Source organism: Lithobates clamitans (assembly GCA_037952925.1). Taxonomy (NCBI): domain Eukaryota; kingdom Metazoa; phylum Chordata; class Amphibia; order Anura; family Ranidae; genus Lithobates; species Lithobates clamitans. The sequence goes on from JBBGZY010002331.1 coordinate 317,786, forward strand.
AAAAGCTTATTTGGCTATGGTATCATTTCATTTTTGTAATATGTAACTGGTTTTTCATTGGTATAGTTAGTTTTTATCACAGCGATAGTATATACACTAGAGGATTGTGTTTTTATCCACCCACACTTTCATATGTGTTTTAACTAGGACAGCGCCACACCCACATATTAACACTTCTTTCATACTCAGCTTTCTCCACCTCGGTGGCGATTGCTTCTGTGGAGGCAGCAGTCCTATCCTACCATCTGGTCACTCTATTTCATTTATTTTCCGTTGCGCGGGTTCACTATTATATTTGCACAATCTTGCTGAGGGGGTGCTTTCTCCTTCCATGAGGCACTCGGCTGTCATTCTTCTTTCAAAAGGTAAAGATCCTTCGATGATTGAGAATTAGTGCCCCATTAGCATGTCGATAGAAAGATACTGGCAAAGATAATTTTTCTGGCGCCTATCGTCAGTAGCAGAGTCTTTGCTTTCTCACCATCAGCACTGTTCGGTCCAGGGTAGGTGCAACTTCACAGCGGTTTCAGCTGTCCGAGAGGCCTTGGAGCGGTGCAGGGCTGCAGGCTGGGGAAAGTATTTGCTGACAATGGATCAGGCAAAGGCTTTTGATCGTGTTAACCATGAGTACCTGTGGTTGCTCCTTGAATGAATGAATGAATGAATGAATGAATGATTTGTAAAGCGCTGCAAATGCAAACTGAATCGCCTCAAGGCGCTAATGCGTTTTGTGTTGAACAGCTTCTTAGAAGAGGAAGGTTTTGATTTTTTTCCTGAAGGCCAGATGGTTTTCTTCCATGCCGATGTGAGTCGGAAGAGTATTCCATAGCCGAGGTCCCTGGACTGCGAATCTGCATTCTCCCCTTTCTTTTTTAGCGGTATTTGGGAACTAGGAGGAGGTTTTGGTTGGATGATCGCAGATTGCGATTGGGTGTGTAGGGTTTTATTTTCTCTCGGAGGTATTGAGGGGCGTTACCTTGTATGCATTTGTGGGTGAGGCAGAGGGTCTTGAATGTGATCCGATTCTTTACCGTTAGCCAATGTAGGCTCCTCAGGGATAGGGAAATGGACTCCCAGGGTTTTTTTCCTGTTAGCAGTCTTGCCGCTGCGTTTTGAATGGCCTGTAGGCGCGCAAGCTGATATTGGAGTAAACCTATGTAGAGTGAGTTTGCGTAATCGAGATGGGAATTGATGATTGTTCCAACTACTGCTGCTTTGTCATCTTCTGGGATGAAGGGGATGAGTCTGCATAGCAGGCGGAGTAGATGGTGAGATCCGCTAACTACTGATCCTATTTGTGCATCCATTGTCATTTCTGAGTCAAAGATAATTCCGAGACTCTTGGCTTTGGTGCTCAGAGAGATGGTCTGTTCAAAGATGGTGGGAGGTGTCCATAGAGTCATGGTTTTGGGATTTTGGTTAGCATGTAGGAGGAGAAGTTCTGTTTTTGACCCTTTGAGGTTTGAGGGAACTAATGGTCATCCAGTCATCTATCAAAGTGAGGCATTTCTCCAGTTGCTGATGGTGGTCTTTTTGTCCTGTGATGCAAAAGTAGATTTGGGTATATCAGCGTATGAGTGGAAGCAGGGGTCTGATTTTTTGATGATTTTGAGGAGTGGGCAGATGTAGATGTTGAATAGCACTGGCGACAAGGGTGAACCCTGAGAGCGATTCTCTAAGAAGGATGCAAACCATTTTAGACTACAATCTGTGGCTCCTGCAACTTCTGTGAGGCGGACAAGTAGAGTATTGTGGTCCACTGTATCAAATGCTGCACTAAGGTCTAGCAGTACCAGGAGACAAGATTTTCCCTCATCTGCTGCTTCGAGGGCATCATTCCATATTTTTAGAAGTGCAGTTTCTGTGCCATGGCCAGGACGGAAGCCTGATTGTAGAGTGTCCAGAAGTTGATGTGTGTCCAGGTGGCGTTGTAGCTGTTGTACTATCGCTTTCTCCATAATCTTGGAGATGGTGTTAAGGCTTGTTATCGGTCTGCAGTGGTTAGGGTCCTTAGGGTCGAGATTGGGTTTATTTAGCAGGGGTTTGACGGTGCCTTGCTTGAGGGTGGTTGGCACAATCCCTTCTTTGAATGACTGATTTATGAGGTGTGTTATAGTGGGAGCCAGGATGTCGGAGCATTCTTTCAGGAGTTTCGTGGGAATGATGTCATTTGGTCATGTGCTGTCTCGAAGGCTTCTCATAACGGTTTTAGTCGTGTCAGTGGTGATCGGGGTCAAGAAGAAGTCTGGCGGTTGTGTGATGTTCGTGTTGATGTCCTCTTTTTGCTTTGGTTGGGTAAGTTTGGTTGTTTTTTTCTGTTAGATTGATTTCCGGATGTTGTCGATTTTGTCGATGAAGAAATTTGATAACTCATTGCAGAATTCTTGAGTATCGTTGGGGGCTCTAAGCAGGTCAGGTTCATTGACTGAGCGACTATTTTGAAAAGTTTCTGCGGCCGGTTTAAGGCAATTGAGATGGTATTCGAGAAATGTTCTTTTTTGGCTGTGAAGATTGCTTTGTGGTGTTTCACAGTGAGTACTTTGTAGTTTGTATGGTTTTCCTTGGTAGGATTTCTTCTCCATGCTCTTTTAGCTCTTCTACGTTCCTGCTTGAGTAGGGTGAGAGTGCCATTAAACCATCTTGAGTTTTTTTTGCGGATGAGTGTTCTGCGTTTTGGCGCTATTGAGTCTGCTGTTTGTAGTAGTGCCTTGTTTAGGGAGTTGAGTGTTTGTTCCGTTGAGAGGTTTAGGTTTAGCGATTGTATTTTGTTTGATAATGTGGTTTTGAAGAGTTCAGAGTGCAGTCTCTTCTGAGATCTGTTCCAGTGTGTTGTTGTTGCATGTTTCTGTTTTTGGAAGGTGGTGTTAAAGGTGATTTTAAATTTGATAGCGTGGTGGTCCATCCATGGTAGTGGTGTGTTGTCGAATATGTTTATGTCCATATTCTGTTTGAAGATGATGTCTAGAGTGTGTCCTGAAACATGCGTGGGAGTATTTATCAGCTGTTGAAGACCTAGTTCTTCCAGTTCTTCCAGTTGGTTGATGCAGGCGGTCGCAATAGGGTGTGCATCGAAATTAGTTCCTTAGTAAATACGGTCTGCCGGATGGTTTTGTCGATTGGTTAAAAGTCTTGTAAAAGGGGGCAGAAAGCTTTCCTCTTGTTAATGGTTGGGTTGGGCAGTCCTTTGAGGTTGGCTCCAGGGTGCGCCAGGGTTGTCCCCTGAGTCCCCTGCTCTATGTGTTTGCAATCGACCCCTTCATCAGGAGGCTAGAGAGCAGCATGTTGTGTGGGGTGCCAGTGGGGCTCCCGGGTGAGCCGACATTGAGGCTTGTTGCCTATGCGGACGATGTGTCGGTGATTGTCACTGGGACTGATGAAGCAGAGAAGGTGGTCTCTGACATCACGGTATTCTGAAGCATCAGGCTCCAAGATCAATCAGGAAAAGAGTGAAGTTTTCTGGATGGGAAAGGAAGGTGAGGGGATTGATCTTCCAGACACTATTCCAGTGCCCCAGGAAAGAATTAAGATTCTAGGCATTGAATTTGGACCCGGCAATTATGGCCTCAAAAACTGGGAAGGCAGACTGGAAATTGTCAATACTAAGGTGGTCAGCTGGAAGAGATGGAAGTTATCTATGAGGGAAAGGGTTGATCTCATTAAGACTTACCTGATTCCGATCTGCTTGTATGTCAGCTCTGTCTGCATCTTGCCAGTGTCTCTCTATGCTAGGATCAGTAGTGTGTTCTTCCGGATGCTGTGGGGGAACAGACTGAACCCCATTAAGAGGAATGTCACCTATCTATCCAGGAGGGAGGGTTGCTTAGGTATGGTCAACCCAGTTCTTTTCTTTTCACTGCTATTTCGCAAATTTAACATTGGTAATATGCTTGCAGTGGAACCTCCTGGATGGCAGTGTTGCCCATAAATTTCACCCCATCTTCGGGGCGCCCGTGAATGTCCGTTACGGGCAGCCGATGGCTGCGGGCTGGCCATGCAACTGCGCATGCACCGTTCTGAAGCCTGCAGGACTCGGGAAAGATCGTACAAGCCCGGCTGGCCGGCGCATGCGCAGTAATGTAATGACGCCGCCTGGCGCCATTTTTAAACAGAAGCCGCCGCTCGTTCTTCTCATCGGTTCAGCGGGGGGAGCAGAATGGTGCAGAGAGGAGCCATGTTACCGGGCATATAAAAAGAATCCAAGTATTGCTACCAGGATTCAAATAAGTAGCTACTTTTGCAGCAGAAAGTCTAGACCGCTTGGTTCAAAAAAGAGTACAAAATTTATTAATAATAGTAAAATCGATACAATTCATCTACACAGTATCATTTGTAAAGATGCAAAACAACTTCATACGTTATGCTTCCACGGGTCATGTGATGTCGACTTACGCTGTGCCCCAGTGTGTGGAAATCATGAGGAAGGACCAGCGCAACTCCGCACCAAACAACACGCATAGCATGCTTTAACTTAACAAGCGGTTGAGGTCAACAGGTCCTAGGCAACAAAAGTCACTTTGAGAGACTGAGATCACTGAGCTGTTCAACGGGACACGTAGTCAGGAAGGAGGCGAACACCCAAGGCTAGCAACGGACCGGTAAGACGTCTATACACCATATTGCACATGTACTCGCCCACTGAACTTGGGAATGACTGCATAAATGAGGAAACAACTGTCTGATGTATCTACATAATAGCAAGATTGCCTGTGTGGGTGTTGCAAACTATCACTCTATAACTAATTGACCTTACCGTTACCAGTCGTTTTGATAGCCATCTCTGGGACTAATCCCTCAATACGGGACTTTGCTGTATTGCCCCTTCTCTGATTTGATCTTACAATCCATCATATTACTGGCCTACTACATGTCGGGTGCCTCTTCCTTTAAGGTCACCACATGATGCATGAAGCTCCCTCTTGTTTACACTGAGGAAAAGATACCCAATTATTTAATCGGATGACCTGCTATTGATCAACTTCAGAACTGATCCCTGTGCATAGGGAACCCGCATGTGGCCTTCTCAGATAAAAATCGCTCAGCCAGTGACTTTATCCTTTATATCCTCATTGAATGAAATAAATTAAATCAATCTAATATTTTAAGTGGATTATACACGTGTGTGCATATATGTATACGCTCACCAACTTGTAATACCACCCCTTCCCCCGGGGACTATTCACAGGAAACCTGTACAGCTCGGTGATTTTACACAGCATTGCCATATCACCTATCTCAATCTTCACACGATATAGCTGTCATTTTTCCTGCGACGTCTGGACTGTCTGTGTGTGTATGTGTGGGAGTGGGGTGTTCCTTTGTGTTCAATTGGTATCATTAGGGCTGTGTTCGTGTTGTGTGTTGTTTTGTTTGTCTGTGTCTGTACACTTTTAGCTCTTCCCGGGTCATCCATCCCAAGGTTGGGACCCGTGGAAGCATAACGTATGGAGTTGTTTTGCATCTTTACAAATGATACTGTGTAGATGAATTGTATTGATTTTATTATTATTAATACATTTTGTACTCTTATTTTGAACCAAGCGGTCTAGACATTCTGCTGCAAAAGTAGCTACTTATTTGAATCCCGGTAGCAATACTTGGATTCTTTTTATATGCTAGCTAAGTTTCTTTAGCTACAGCAGCAGCACCAGAGCAGGTGTATATTACCGGGGAATTTTTGAGACAACCAAAATTGGTGCTTGGTTCAACAGGAAAGGCTTTTTCTTTTCTTCTGCTTTTTTGAGCCATATTACCGGACCCGGCCACAGGAGGACATTACGGGGGGGGGGGGGTGAAGCCGGTAGAGGACTGGGGGACACTGACTGGAGAGATGAAAGGGTCACAGTGAGAGACAGAAGGCGGACACTGTCACTGACTGATGTGGAGAGTAAGACAGGTATTAGTATCTGAAGGGGGACAGTGGAGGAAACTACCATGCCCGGCCCCGCAGCTTCTGACCATCCCCTGCCCACAGCCTCTGACCATCCCCTGCCCACAGCCTCTGACCATCCCCTGCCCACAGCCTCCGACCATCCCCTGCCCATAGCCTCCGACCATCCCCTGCCCACAACCTCCGACCATCCCCTGCCCACAGCCTCCAACCATCCCCTGCCCACAGCCTCTGACCATCCTCTGCCCACAGCTTCTGACCATCCCCTGCCCAGTGCCCACAGCCTCTGACCATCCCCTGCCCAGTGCCCACAGCCTCTGACCATCCCCTGCCCAGTGCCCACAGCCTCTGATAATCTCCTGCCCGCAGCCTCTGACCATCTCCTGCCCACAGCCTCAGACTTCCACCGCCTACAGCCTCCGACCATCCCCTTCCCACAGCCTCCGACCATCCCCTGCCCACAGCTTCTGACCATCCCCTGCCCAGTGCCCACAGCCTCTGACCATCCCCTGCCCAGTGCCCACAGCCTCTGACCATCTCCTGCCCACAGCCTCTGACCGTCCCCTGCCCACAGCCTCCGACCATCCCCTGCCCACAGCCTCCAACCATCCCCTTCCCACAGCCTCCGACCATCCCCTGCCCACAGCTTCTGACCATCCCCTGCCCAGTGCCCACAGCCTCTGACCATCCCCTGCCCAGTGCCCACAGCCTCTGACCATCTCCTGCCCACAGCCTCTGACCGTCCCCTGCCCACAGCCTCCGACCATCCCCTGCCCACAGCCTCCAACCATCCCCTTCCCACAGCCTCCGACCATCCCCTGCCCACAGCTTCTGACCATCCCCTGCCCAGTGCCCACAGCCTCTGACCATCCCCTGCCCAGTGCCCACAGCCTCTGACCATCACCTGCCCAGTACCCACAGCCTCTGACCATCCCCTGCCCAGTGACCACAGCCTCTGACCATCCCCTGCCCAGTGCCCACAGTCTCTGACCATCTCCTACCCACAGCCTCTGACCATCTCCTGCCCACAGCCTCTGACCATCCCCCGCCCACAGCCTCTGACCATCCACTGCCAACAGCCTCTGACCATCCCCTGCCCACCGCCTCTGACCATCCCCTGCCCACAGCCTCCGACCATCCGCTGCCCACAGCCTCCGACCATCCCCTGCCCAGTGCCCCTGACCATCTCCTGCCCACAGCCTCTGACCATCTCCTGCCCACAGCCTCTGACCATCTCCTGCCCGCAGCCTCTGACCATCCCCTGCCCACAGCCTCTGACCATCCCCTGCCTGCAGCCTCTGACCATCTCCTGTCCGCAGCCTCTGACCATCTCCTGTCCGCATCCTCTGACCATCCCCTGCCCGCAGCCTCTGACCATCCCCTGCCTGCCGCCTCTGACCATCTCCTGTCCGCAGCCTCTGACCATCTCCTGTCCGCAGCCTCTGACCATTTCCTACATCATGTCTGCAATCTCTGAGGGGGAGTCAGGAAAGGAGTCAAGAGTGGGAGCGCCGCCGGGATCATGGGGGTCAAGGGAGAAGTCAGACGTTTGTGGACTGTGGAGAGGAGACCTTAGGAAAACCAGAGCCGCCAAGCTGGAGCCATCTGACTGAGCCCTGTGCGATGCACCTGAGTGGAGGTCAGTGACAGCACCACCAGGCCAGTCTGGGGGGGTTGCTTATGTAAGGGGGAGTGAATACAATAATGCAAGGGGCACTGATATAAAGGTTTCCCCCTAAATTAGTAACTCCCCCTTACCTTAGTGTATTCACTCTGCGGAAGGTGGTATCTGGTCACCAGAGTGCCCCCCACATCAGAGTTCCTGGTATTCCCCCTTTACATCAAAGTCTGCAGGATTGCCCCTTACAGTGCAAAGGGGAACTCAATCTGCAGACTCTGATGTAATTGGGAACTCTGATGTAAAGGGAACACAGTGGACTCTGATATAAGGTGGTCTCTGGTCATCAGAGCCTCCCCCTACATCAGAGTTCCCCCTTAGATCATGATCTGCAGCGTTCCCCTTTACATAAGAGTTCCCTTTCGCTGTAAGGGGGATCCCTGCAGACTCTGATGTAAAGGGGGAACCCAGTGCTGGCTGGGTTATAGTAACCTGACCTTCATGTCAATGGAGAAATATGTTTTTTGACTTTTGTTTAACTTAAACACATTGCTAATAGCACTAGCTATGTGTTTATAGTTTAAATATTTATCCTTGCACTGTTTAGCAGTGATAATAGTAATTTTAGGTACTTTTTTGCAGCGCCAGTAAAAAATGCGGATCTGCCAGTAATTTTCATTATTTTTGCCAATAAAAAAGTGGTGCCGTTTGTAAATGTTGGCATCCGGCCAGTAAATTTCACTTCAGGGGGTTGGCAACACTGCTGGATGGGTAGGCATATTTATATCATGGTTTAGGCCTTTTCTACAACTTTAGGAAGAAGGTGGCCAAGTAAAGAATCTCAGGGGTCATCGTGGTTAGCTACCAGCCTATGTCAATCCGTGCCTGAAGTTACTACGACAGTGGCGATTATCGGCTGAAGATCTCAGATCGGTTCCAAGGAAAGTCCTTATGAGTCGAGTCTTGAGCGAAGTCTTTCATGACCCACTGACCTTAAGGGATTGCCCAGGCCCAGTTTTGAGGGCAGGGTTAAGACTTATTAATTTGGACAGAGTACCCCCTAAATTTAGGGATCTGGCCTGGTTGTGCTTCCATGGGAAGCTCTATGTTTAGGGCAATTTGAAATTCCACAGTGGGATGGATCGTAGCTGTCCTCGGGGGGAGTGTGCAGGAGAGGAGGAGACTATGGACCATTTTCTGCTTCATTGCCCTTTTAACAGAGGTGTTCAAACAGGTGGGGCGGGCCCTCGGTGTACCTTTCCTCTCCAGGCTGGGTTATGCTGAGTGGGTGTACGAAGCATTCAATACTGGTGGGGATTTTTGTTTAGATACACTTTTTCTAGTTAGCCTAGTAGTCCGTTATTTCACCTGGAACGCACGGTGTCAGGTCTGTACTCGGCATTAAATCCTTCCTGTTCAGGTGGTGGTGTATGACATTTTGCATGAGGTGGAGAAGATTCGGGTGCTTGAGAGAGACAAGCGGAGTCAGGGGGCTTGGTTGAAGGCGTGGAGGGGTTTCAAGCCTCCCTGACTGCCAGGAGTCTCTTTCCCGGGTGTGGCTGTCTGTCTCTTATCACCCTAGATTTTATAATTTATGATTAATTTTTGATAACTGGCTGCGTACATAGGTGATGGGTTGTGCCTCTCATGCTGCGTACACACGGTCTGATTTTTAGGCTACAAAAGTCCGACAGACTTTCGACAGACTTTTCGGCAGACTTTTGGCGGACTTTAAACAGACTTTCTAATGAACGGACTTGCCTAAACACGATCACACCAAAGTCTGATGGATTCGTACGTGATGACGTACACCGGACTAAAATAAGGAAGTTGATAGCCAGTAGCCAATAGCTGCCCTAGCTTCGGTTTTTGTCCATCGGACTAGCACACAGACGAGCAGATTTCTGGGTCCAGCGGAGTTAGGACATAAAGATTTGAAGCATGTTCCAAAGCTAAAGTCCGTCAGATTTGCGACTGGAAAAGTCCGCTGAAGGACCAGTGAAGCCCACACACGATCGGTTTGTCTGCTAGATTTGGTCCGTCGGCGTCCGTCAGACCAGTCCGGTCGAAAAGTCAGACCGTGTGTACGCGGCATTAGGCCCTCTCTACTGCTTTATGTAAATAGTTTTCTAAAAGTGTGTTGGTAATGAATTATGTATATATTGTATATATTCTGAACATGGATGTGTATTCCTTTGATTTCTGTTGAAGTTTTATGCTATGGTTTTGTTTTTTTACTTTGTATAAAATTGATTGCTTGATTCTTTTTCAATAAAAGATCAATAGTGCCCCATCATTGATGTCAGTGGGAGGAATAGTGCCCCATCATTGATGTCAGTTGGAGGAATAGTGTCCCATCATTGGTATCAGTGGGAGGAATAGTGCCCCATCATTGGTATCAGTGGGAGGAATAGTGTCCCATCATTGGTGTCAGTGGGAGAAATAGCGCCCCATCATTGGTGTTAGTTGGATAAATAGTGTCCCATCATTTATGTTAGTTGGAGGAATAGTGTCCCATCATTGGTATCAGTGGGAGGAATAGTGTCCCATCACTGGTGTCAGTTAGAGCAATAGCGCCCCATCACTGGTGTTAGTTGGAGGAATAGTGTCCCATCATTGGTGTCGGTGGGAGGAATAGTGCTCTATCCCTGCTGTCAGTGGGAGGAATAGTGCCCCATCATTGGTATCAGTGGGAGGAATAGTGTCCCATCATTGGTGTCAGTGGGAGCAATAGTGCCCCATCATTGGTGTCAGTTAGAGCAATAGCGCCCCATCATTGGTGTCAGTTGGAGCAATAGTGCCCCATCATTGGTGTCGGTGGGAGGAATAGTGCCCCATCATTGGTGTCAGTTGGAGGAATAGTGCTCCATCATTGGTGTCAGTTGGAGGAAAAGTGTCCCATCAAGTGTCCCATCATTGGTGTCAGTGGGAGGAATAGTGCCCCATCATTGGTGTCAGTTAGAGCAATAGCGCCCCATCATTGGTGTCAGTTGGAGGAATAGTGCCCCATCATTGGTGTCGGTGGGAGGAATAGTGCCCCATCATTGGTGTCAGTTGGAGAAATAGTGCCCCATCATTGGTGTCAGTTGGAGGAAAAGTGTCCCATCAAGTGTCCCATCATTGGTGTCGGTGGGAGGAATAGTCAAATTTCTATTGAAACAAGTGTTGTAGAATTCATCTCAGGGAGAGAAGTGAAATCTTTTTGTAGCTGTTGTATGATGATGTAAATGTCTCGTCTCTCTATAATGTGCATAGAAAGGGGTGAGTAATATTCTGCCATCTCTAGGTGTGACGTGTGGTTGTCCTGTAGAATCGTCCTCTGGAAATTACCTAACCACATGATAGTTTCCTCTCTGTACATCCTCTATCTGTGTCATTTGCTGCATGAGAGCCCCATTCACCATGAGATCCCAGACTCATCTTCTCCTGCTCTGTGTCCTCCTCCAAGCCTCTTCTGGTGAGTATAGACATTCCAGGCTTTTCTAGGATTCTGAAGGGGTTGTCCAGTCTTATATACATTGTATACTTTTATTGATCTGGGCTGTATATCACGGCTGTAACCATGGAGAATATTCTATATAACTGAACCAGCCTGGGGAAGTATTTTATAGCAAATAGAAAGTTTGGAGTTTAAATAAAACCATCATCATTGGCCAGCGCGTGATGACATCACTCCAAAGGAAACCATCATCATTGGCCAGTGTGTGATGACATCACTCCAAAGGCATTTTCTTGCAGAGCAGACATTGCACATTGCTATCTGTTTGTTACAATGGAACTTCTGGTCCTCTTTAGAACCAGAGCAGCAAACAAAATCTCTGTCCCTGTTCAGACCACAGTCTGGAGTTTGGGATTTGTTTATAGATTGTCATTCCACCAGCCTCTTTTTCTGTGATTTGAAGTTCCTCATCAGTGATATGATCCTGAGATCATTGTGTCCTCTGCTGCAGAAATGGGCCGCTACAGAATCATCCATTTTTATTGTTGGTAGTTGTGAATCTATGAAGGTTCCTTCCCTGGTGAAGGGTTTGTCCGGTCTCCCCAATCTATGATGGACCTCTGACAACAAAACTCCTCTTATCCCAACCCTACAAAATGTGTGAAGCGCATTTGGGTGCCATTCATTCATAAAATCATCACTAGAATCATTAATAATTGATTACATTAACACTGAAAGAAAGCACAGAGCATTAGGAGGACAGAAGGAGTAGATATATTATTATATTGCACAGCTGGGTTGGGGGTCTGATCAGTGATGGGTTGGGTGTAGGATGGGTTGGGGGTCTGATTAGTGATGGGTTGGGTGTAGGATGGGTTGGGGGTCTGATCAGTGATCGGTTGGGTGTAGGATGGGTTGGGGGTCTGATCAGTGATGGGTTGGGTGTAGGATGGGTTGAGCGTCTGATCAGTGATGGGTTGTGTGTAGGATGGGTTGGGGGTCTGTCAGTGATGGGTTGTGTGTAGGATGGGTTGAGAGTCTGATAAGTGATGGGTTGTGTGTAGGATGGGTTGGGGGTCTGTCAGTAATGGATTGGGTGTAGGATGGGTTGGAAGTCTGATCAGTGATGGGTTGGGTGTAGGATGGGTTGGGGGTCTGTCAGTGATAGATTGGGTGTAGGATGGGTTGGGGGTCTGATCAGTGATGGGTTGGGTGTAGGATGGGTTGGGGGTCTGATCAGTGATGGGTTGGGTGTAGGATGGGTTGGGGGTCTGATCAGTGATGGGTTGGGTGTAGGATGGGTTGGGGGTCTGATCAGTGATGAGTTGGGTGTAGGATGGGTTGGGGGTCTGATCAGTGATGGGTTGGTTGTAGGACGCTTTGATCTATTTATAAAAAATGACTAATATTGTTATAATGTATTAATTATTAACCACTTGACGACCGCCTCACGCTGATATACGTCAGCAGAATGGCACGGGCAGGCAAAATCAGGTACCTGGTAGGTGATTGCCTTCCAGCGGGCGGGGGGTCCGATTGGCGATCAGACCCCCCCGGTGCCCGAGGTGGTCGGCTTTGTTCTGGCAGCAATCGGTGATGAGGGGGAGACCATCCATTCGTGGCCCCCCCTCGCGATCGCTCCCAGCCAATGAGAATCTTCCCCTGCCTCTGCGTAGTACACAGAGGCAGAGGATGTGATGTCATCTCTCCTCGGCTCGGCATTTTCCATTCCGGCGCCGAGGAGAGAAGACATCTGAGTGAGTTGCACAACACAACACACACAGTAGAACATGCCAGGCACACTTCACACCCCCTTTACCCCCCGATCGCTCCCCGATACCCCCCAGTCACCCCTCCTCCCCCCCGTCACACTGACACCAAGCAGTTTTTTTTTTCTGATTACTGCATGGTGTCAGTTTGTGACAGTTACTGTGTTAGGACAGTTACTGTTAGCCCCCTTTTGGTCTAGGGTACCCCCCCTAACCCCCCCTAATAAAGGTTTAACCCCTTGATCACCCCCTGTCGCTAGTGTCACTAAGCGATCATTTTTCTGATTGCTGTATTAGTGTCACTGGTGACGCTAGTTAGGTACGTAAATATTGAGGTTCGCCGTCAGTGTTTTATAGCGACAGGGACCCCCATATAATACCTAATAAATGTTTTAACCCCTTGATTGCCCCCTAGTTAACCCTTTCACCACTGATCACCGTATAACTGTTACAGGTGACGCTGGTTAGTTTGTTTATCTTTTATAGTGTCAGGGCACCCGCTGTTTTTTTTTTTTCTTTTTTTTTTTCCACTTCAGATAAACTTTTCAGGGGGCTTAGATCAACTTTGCAGTTCATTGTCCTTTTTCTTTTTTCTTTAAAAAAAAACAAGAAAAAAAAGAACGCCCACAGAAATCTCATCATCGTGGCCTTTTGCTATAACAGGACAGTGAGGACAACAATAGTATAAACATAGTATCAAAAGTGCTTTTTTACAATTCTCCCATTAATATACTTAACCATACCTCTATTTCTAAATTTTTTCTCCCGTTTTATTTACTTCTAAACCCCCCCCCATCCCCTCCCATCCCCTCCCCGGGTCCTCTTCCTCCCTCCTCTCCAAGGTCTATTTTCTTCTATTTCTCCTCCTTTAGTCTAGGGCTTTAACTTCTTTGGCATAACTCCATGTTTTTTTGAATTCTTTCCAGTGCTCCCACCTGCCCCTATTCCTGTTTCCTATTTCCTCGAGCGTACTCCCCAGGGTTTCCATGTTACAGATCTCCTCTACCGCATCAAACCACTCCCATATCTCTGGGGTCTCTTTCTTCTGCCACTTCCTCGGAATCGTTCTTTTGGCAGCGTTCAATAGCTGCGGTACCAGTGACTGTTTATAGTTTTTTGGGTCCCCTGCCCCCCCATGGAACAGAACCTCCCATGGATCTTCTGCTACTTCTATTCCCGTGATCTTCTTAATTAAAACTAATATTTTACTCCAGAAGTTTTTAATTTTGGGGCAGTTCCACCACAGGTGTCCCATTGTACCTACTACTTGGCATCCTCTCCAACAATTGGCTGACCCTTTCTGGTATTTACTAGTTATTTCTGGAGTGAGGTAGCTTCTACTAATACATTTGTAGTTCATTTCTACCGTTCGGGTGTCTGTTGCTGAATGAGCGTTCATTTTCAAGATTCTTTTAATTGTGGCTAAATCCTTCTTAGTACCAAAATCTCTTTCCCATTTGGCTATAAATGGCAGTATCTCCGATTTTCCTGAGGTCATCAGAATTTTATATATTTGAGATATTATGTTTCTTGGAATTCTCCTGTCACACAACCTCTCAAAGTCTGTCAATTGTTCCCCGGACCTGATCGGGTGTGGTAGCGTATTAATAAAGTGACTTAGTTGGAGATATCGCCATCTCTCTAATCCCCGTGCTTCCCTCCCGTGTATAAGTTGATGAAGTGGTATAATTTTCCCTTCTTTCATAATTTCTCTTAGTTGTGTTTTCCCCCAAAGTGCTTCTTTTCCTTTAATGTTCTCCATACCTGGTGCGAAAAAATTATTATCTATAAGTGTAATCAATGGTGAGTTATATTTTCCGTTAATGTTCTTATATACCCCATCCCATATTCTAAGGACATTTCGAGTTATGTCATGTGTGCTATTATCTAACAATCTAAAGTGTGGGGGATTCCAAATAATAGTGCCTAATTGTGCATTACTTATATTTTCCTCTATTTTCACCCATTTTTTTGAATTTTCCTTCCTTGTCCATTCAACCACCCTTGATAGAACAACCGCTTTGTAATAAGTCTGTACATCGGGCACAGCCAGGCCTCCATCTATTTTCTTTTGTTTCAGTGTCTGAAGGGAGACTCTAGGTCTTTTGTTTTCCGAGATAAATGTCATAATTATTTTTCTTAACTTCCTCAAATAATAATGGGGGAGTGGGACTGGCAGCATCTGAAAGTAATATATAATTTTGGGTACCAAGATCATTTTAACAACGTTAATGCGTCCGATCCATGAGAGGGCTTTACCGGAGAATCTCTTACAGTCTAGTCTAGCAGCATCAAGTAGGGGTATATAATTAACAGTGAATATCTTTTGGAGTGAGTTAGTTAGCTTAATACCTAGATACTTTAGTTCCTTAGTCCATTTAAAACTGTATTCTTTTTTTAAGGTCGCTTCCTCTGCTTTACTTATGTTTATATTTAATATTTCTGATTTATTCATATTTATTTGGAAGTTAGATACCTCACCGTATTTCCTCACTGCTTTTACTAAATTGGGCATGGTGGAGATCGGGTCCGTTACATAGAACAGCACGTCGTCAGCAAATGCTGCGACCTTGTGTTCCTCCTCTCCCACTTTCACACCTCTAATCTTGGGATCTCTTCGTATTGTTGCCAGCAGGGGTTCCATGGCTAAGACAAAAAGCAACGGAGACAGGGGACACCCCTGTCTCGTGCCATTTTCCATCTCGAATGGTTGAGATAGTATCCCATTAATTTTCACTACGGCAGTTGGATGATGGTATAGGGTTTTGATCCTCCGGATCATTTTAGGTCCCAGTCCCATAGTCTCCAAGGTCTGAATCATGAACCCCCAGTCTACTCTGTCAAATGCCTTTTCGGCATCAATTGACAGAAGTAGTCCTGGGGGCCCACTCTCCTTTATTCTTCCCAACAGAAGGAGAGTCCAAATCCCATTATCCCTCCCCTCCCTATTAGGGACGAAACCTACTTGATCCGGGTTGACTAGCGAATTCATAAATTCCTTTAATCTCTCTGCCAACACTTTTGCATATAGCTTTGTATCATTGTTGAGCAGAGAGATTGGGCGATAACCCGAACATAACGATTTCTCTTTACCTTCTTTCAATATGATTGTAATAGATGCTTTTAGTGCCTCCCTACTCATCTCATAACTGTCCCCCAAACCATTCATGTAGGCACATAGCCTTGGTACTAATATTTCTTTGAATGTTTTGTAGTAAAGTATTGTGAGGCCGTCCGGGCCCGGGCTTTTCCCGGATGCAGTGGCTGCTAGGGCTTTCCTGATTTCTTCTTCTGAGATTGGTCTTTCTAGTATTTCTCTACCTTCTTCCGAAATCTTGGGGAGTGCTGCCTTATTTAGGAAGGTATTGTATCTTAATCTCCTATTTTTTTAAAGAGGTGTCTTGTTTGGGGACTGAGTATAAGTCTTTGTAATAGTTCTTAAAGATCTCCGCCATACTCCTGGTTGAATGTTCCATATGGCCCTCTTTAGACTGAATTTTTTCTATAAAATTCCTGGTTTTCTTCTTTTGTACCATTTTAGCTAGCTGTTTACTGGGTTTATTACCCCATCTAAATCTCTCCCAGGCTATCTTATTAAATGTCATTCTTGCCTCCTGCTCCATCGCGGTTTTCAGCTCCGATCTTTTAGTAACCATCTGCTTATGTATCTCTTGGGGTAGTTGGTCCCTTTGTTTTTTTATGTTTTTGTTCTAACTCCGCCAGATCAATCCTTAATTTTTGAATTTTGTCCCGTCTATCCTTTTTCTTCCTCGCCCCCATTTCAATCAGGACCCCCCTAATGTAGGCTTTGTGGGCCTCCCAAAGTGTAGCTTCCGATACTTCCCCTGTGTCATTTGCCTCAAAGTAGTTCTCTAATTCCTTTCTGACTCTACTGGCACCCTCCTCCTCCTTTATCAACTCCTCATTGAGCCTCCACTGCCCCCTGTCAGACTGGCCTCTTCCACTTGTCACTTCAACGGTCATGGGTGCATGGTCTGAGTAGGTTATGTTTCCGATCTTGGATTCTACTACCTTATCAATCGCCCGATGTTCGACCAGCCCCCAGTCAATCCGGGATTATGACCCGTGCACAGGGGAGAAATACGTATAATCCCTTTTGGTTGGATGTTGAACTCTCCAAATATCCACCAATTGGTAGGTGGAGAGTTTTTGCTCTAACTCTTTCAAATAGGTGCAGTTTCTCCCCTGTGTTCGGGCCGTGCTGTCCAAATCTGGATTAAGGCAAAAATTGAAGTCCCCCATCATTATCAAATATCCTCTTGTAAACTCCATAATTTTCCCCAGAATGTTTACCAAGTACTTTATCTGATTCTTATTTGGGGCATATATGTTGACTAGTGTATATTCCACTTCATTTAGTCTCCCTCTAATGCATAGGTATCTACCTTCTGGGTCTACTAGTCTCTCCTCCAGCACAAACCTTATTTTCTTTGCAAAGCCGATGGCTACTCCCCGTGCCCTATTAGTGATGGTATCTCCTTGGTACCAGACTGGGTATTCATTTGAGAACAGTCTAAGTCTCGATTGAATTGAGATATGTGTCTCTTGCAGGAACACCACGTCTGGCCCCAACAGTTTTAACTCATTGAAAATATCCCATCTTTTCTTGGGGGCATTTAAACCTTTAACATTATATGTTGTAAATTTTATTGTGACCATGGTCCTTTTCTCCTTCTCCTAAATTCTCCCTTATCCTTAGACCTTGGAGAGTTTTCCTTCTTTCTTGGTATTGAGATTGGACAGGACCCCTTTCCCCTACTCCCCCTCCCTCTCTCCCCACCACCTCCCTCTAATCCCCCACCTCCCCTCCCACCTCCCCCGTTCCCCACCCCCCCATTGATCCCACTCCCCCTCCCTCTCTCCCCCCCTTCCCCCCCAACACCCCCCTCTAATCCCCAACCTTCCCTCCCACCTCCCCCCCTCCCCACCACTCCCCCTCTATTGGTCCCATCAGGACCCTTAGACCAGCGAGAGTCACTTGTATTGTGTCCCACCATTGGTCTCCCTCTCTAAAGGTGGAGCTCTAGGTGGGCCATCCCTCCGGTCCATATTATCTTAGTGACCGGGTTCGCTAGGCGTCTTCTAACGGCTTACCTACTGAAATTATGAGCTACGTTTTTCGTCCTTACCCGCTTCCTCCTCCCTCGGGTCCCCCTCCCCCGCACCTCTCCCTTAAACCACACTCATTTCTAACCAACGTTCCACGGACCAGTCCAGCATCGGGGGCACTTGCATGCCCAATTTCTCACAAAACTCTTCTAGTTCGCCCGGGAATCTTAATCTTGCAGATCTCCCATCTTTACTGCCTACCAGGCAGGCAGGAAATCCCCATGTATATTTCATATTCTGATTTATCATTTGATCCACTAGGGGTTTCAGATGTCGTCTTCTCACCAATGTGCTCTTAGCCAGATCTGCAAACACTTGAATTCTTGCTTCTTCATATTGCAGTGGGGGATGTCCCTTCAATTTGACCCATATATTTTCCTTTTCTTCATAGAATCTAAACCTCACGATAATATCGCGACTGCTTTCTGCCCGTCTAGTGTCTAACCTACCCACCCTGTGTACACGCTCAATTTTTGGAAAGGCCTCTCCTTCTAACTCTAGGAGTGGGTTGAAAATAGCCGCCACAGTCCTCCTCAGATCTTCCCCCCTGATTTCTGGGACCCCTCGGAGTCGCAGGTTTTGTCTACATTCTCTATTTTCTTGATCTTCCATCCTGTAGCATATTTTTATCTGATTTTGTTGGGATGTCTTAAGTTGTTCTTTTAATTCAGAGATCTCCCGCTCTTGTTTATCTAACTTATCTTCAGTACCTTCTACTCTGGTCAAAAGATTGCCTAGATCTAACCTCAGCATATTGATCTCGGCTTTAATCTCGGCTTTTATTGAGGTCTCCATTGTTTTAAGCATATCTGCCAGTTCGTATTTTGAGGGGAGGTGTATGTCCTGCCTGTGTTCATCTATCCTAGATGCTTCCAGGGTGTTGTCTGCTAATAGATCCTCCCTTGACTGCTCAGGGGTCTGTTCTTCCCTCGCATTAGATCCCTTCTTCTTTTTATCTGCCATATTTAATTTTTGTGTCTCTTGGTGGGCACTCCCCGGGCTCCCCCCTTTGGCCAGGTATTGCTTTATTGAGCTTCCAGTTGCACTCCCTGTTTGGTTATCTTTTGGGGTTTTTGGTGGTCCCCCTTTACCGGTTTTGGATGTGTTCCGGCTCATACTATCTTCCTGTACCCCCTGTGTGATTAAATATTGATCAATCTGACAGGAGGAAGCAAGAGAGTCCTCTGTCTGTTATCCAATGTTTTAGATGCAGAGTAGTGGCACAGGTGATGTAATGGGTAGATACGACACTGTAGACTGAGTGTATAGCGACCGACCTCTCGTCACCACTACGTCTAAAAACTGTCCCTTAATCGACTTCCAAGTGTATCAACAGGTCCAGGGTCTCTGTTGCGTGTTATTCTGAATTTTCCTGGGGGGGGGCTACCGGACTCTACCCCCTATATAGGGATCTATCGATCCTGCTTCCCCTATATTTGAGTCTGTCTCTGGATTTAGGGAAGGTAGGCACACCTATGCTTGGGGCTATATTGGTATGTTTTAACTATGCCCCAGCCCTCCCTCCCTTATGGGGTGCAGGTATCTCAGTCTATAGGTTTAGATAGCAGCGTTTGTCTTTTAACACTTTACTTTTAAACAAGTTGTAATG
The DNA here is from genome assembly GCA_037952925.1 of Lithobates clamitans. NCBI lineage: Eukaryota > Metazoa > Chordata > Amphibia > Anura > Ranidae > Lithobates > Lithobates clamitans. The sequence continues at coordinate 337,238 of JBBGZY010002331.1, forward strand.
TCCCACGGCTCTCTGCCGTATACCATGTGGTCGATTACAATGAAAAATTGCGATGTTTATATATTCAAGTATCTATTTACCATTGACTTTAAAGCAATTGCCTGGGGTGTAAGATATGCAGTAAAGAGCCATAGACCTCATCAGCCCTCCATCGTCTCCTCTGCTTTGCATAGATGACCGATGTTACTCTAGATCAGTAGCCTTGTAAGTTTTCTCCCTTCACCATTCACAGGCTTGCATTTCCTGGCATATCTCTAATACACTCTTACCTTTCGGCTGGTTGACTTAGTGTATTTCTTACCCCCCTCTTTGAACCATCTTCCTCTTTGTTTTTTGAAAGATGAAGTCCAGAGTTTGGTTCCCGTGGTGTTTCAGGGCTCTATATCCCTCAGCTTGCGGCGTTCACAGCGGCATCCGATGCTCGTCCTGTCTCCGTACTGGTCACGCTCAGTGCAGGGGAGAGTGCAGGTAGGCGGGGGTTCCGAGCGGGTGTCCGAGACCGTCGCTGCGTTTGTTCCCTTCGGCTCACCATGTAACATTTAAGGGATTCTCAGGCACTCATTTCAATGGCGGCCGCGCAGTTGTCACAACGTGGCCGCTTTCTCACATCCCTTAGTCGGTCTCGTCCGTTTGTTCTTTCGGGCGGTGTAGTAAGAGAGCCCGCCAGAGCGCCTGCAGGATGCCCCACCTCTCGCTCCTCCCTTCCCGTCCGACGTCTCACGTCATCTCTGATAATTAGCTGAGGGCACCCGCCGTTTATTACCAAATAAAGGTTTAGCCCCCTGATCGCCCGGCGGTGATATGCGTCGCCCCAGGCAGCGTCAGATTAGTGGCAGTACCGCTAACACCCACGCAGGCAGCATACGCCTCCCTTAGTGGTATAGTATCTGAACGGATCAATATCTGATCCGATCAGATCTATACTAGCGTCCCCATCAGTTTAGGGTTCCCAAAAATGCAGTGTTAGTGGGATCAGCCCAGATACCTGCTAGCACCTGCATTTTGCCCCTCCGCCCGGCCCAGCTCAGCCCACCCAAATGCAGTATCGATTGATCACTGTCACTTACAAAACACTAAACACATAACTGCAGCGTTCGCAGAGTCAGGCCTGATCCCTACGATCGCTAACAGTTTTTTTGGTAGCGTTTTGGTGAACTGGCAAGCACCAGCCCCAGGCAGCGTCAGGTTAGTGCCAGTACCGCTAACACCCACGCACACACCGTACACCTCCCTTAGTGGTATAGTATCTGATTGGATCAATATCTGATCCGATCAGATCTATACTAGCGTCCCCAGCAGTTTAGGGTTTCCAAAAATGCAGTGTTAGCGGGATCAGCCCAGATACCTGCTAGCACCTGCGTTTTGCCCCTCCGCCCGGCCCAGCCCAGCCCACCCAAGTGCAGTATCGATCGATTACTGTCACTTACAAAACACTAAATGCATAACTGCAGCGTTCGCAGAGTCAGGCCTGATCCCTGCGATCGCTAACAGTTTTTTTTGTAGCGTTTTGGTGAACTGGCAAGCGCCAGTGGCCTAGTACACCCCGGTCATAGTCAAACCAGTACTGCAGTAACACTTGGTGACGTGGCGAGTCCCATAAGTGCAGTTCAAGCTGGTGAGGTGGCAAGCACAAGTAGTGTCCCGCTGCCACCAAGAAGAAGACAAACAGGCCCGTCGTCTGCCCGTACTTCCCCCATTCACATCCCCAACCAAATGCAGTCGGCTGCATGAGAGGCATTTTCTTTATGTCCTCCCGAGTACCCCTACCCAACGAACCCCCCCAAAAAAGATGTTGTGTCTGCAGCAAGCGCGGATATAGGCGTGACACCCGCTATTATTGTCCCTCCTGTCCTGACAATCCTGGTCTTTGCATTGGTGAATGTTTTGAACGCTACCATGCACTAGTTGAGTATTAGCGTAGGGTACAGCATTGCACAGACTAGACGCACTTTCACAGGGTCTCCCGAGATGCCATCGCATTTTGAGAGACCCGAACCTGGAACCGGTTACAGTTATAAAAGTTACAGTTACAAAAAAAGTGTAAAAAAAAACCACAAAAAAAATATCAAATAAAAAAAAATAGTTGTCGTTTTATTGTTCTCTCTCTCTCTATTCCCTCTCTATTGTTCTGCTCTTTTTTACTGTATTCTATTCTGCAATGTTTTATTGTTATTATGTTTTATCATGTTTGCTTTTCAGGTAATTTTTTATACTGTACTGTTTACTGTGTTTTATTGTTAACCCTTTTTTTGTTTTCAGGTACGCCATTCACGACTTTGAGTGGTAATACCAGAATGATGCCTGCAGGTTTAGGTATCATCTTGGTATCATTCTTTTCAGCCAGCGGTCGGCTTTCATGTAAAAGCAATCCTAGCGGCTAATTAGCCTCTAGACTGCTTTTACAAGCCGTGGGAGGGAATGCCCCCCCCACCATCTTCCGTGTTTTTCTCTGGCTCTCCTGTCCCAACAGGGAACCTGAGAATGCAGCCGGTGATTCAGCCAGCTGACCATAGAGCTGATCAGAGACCAGAGTGGCTCCAAACATCTCTATGGCCTAAGAAACCGGAAGCTACGAGCATTTTATGACTTAGATTTCGCCGGATGTAAACAGCACCATTGGGAAATTGGGAAAGCATTTTATCACACCGATCTTGGTGTGGTCAGATGCTTTGAGGGCAGAGAAGAGATCTAGGGTCAAAAAAAGAGTACCTGTCACTACCTATTGCTATCATAGGGGATATTTACATTCCCTGAGATAACAATAAAAATGATTAAAAAAAAAATGAAAGGAACAATTTAAAAATAAGATAAAAAAGCAAAAAAATAATAATAATAAAAAAAAAGCACCCATATCCCCCCCCCGCTCTCACGCTAAGGCGAACGCAAGCGTCGGTCTGGCGTCAAATGTAAACAGCAATTGCACCATGCATGTGAGGTATCACCGCGAAGGTCAGATCGAGGGCAGTAATTTTAGCAGTAGACCTCCTCTGTAAATCTAAAGTGGTAACCTGTAAAGGCTTTTAAAAATGTGTTTATTTTGTTGCCACTGCACGTTTGTGCGCAATTTTAAAGCATGTCATGTTTGGTATCCATGTACTCGGCCTAAGATCATCTTTTTTATTTCATCAAACATTTGGGCAATATAGTGTGTTTTAGTGCATTAAAATTTTAAAAAGTGTGTTTTTTCCCCAAAAAATGCGTTTGAAAAATCGCTGCGCAAATATTGTGTGAAAAAAAAAAATGAAACACCCACCATTTTAATCTGTAGGGCATTTGCTTTAAAAAATATATAATGTTTGGGGGTTCAAAGTAATTTTCTTGAAAAAAAAATACATTTTTTCATGTAAACAAAAAGTGTCAGAAAGGGCTTTGTCTTCAAGTGTTAGAAGAGTGGGTGATGTGTGACATAAGCTTCTAAATGTTGTGCATAAAATGCCAGGACAGTTCAAACCCCCCCAAATGACCCCATTTTGGAAAGTAGACACCCCAAGCTATTTGATGAGAGGCATGTTGAGTCCATGGAATATTTTATATTGTGACACAAGTTGCGGGAAAGAGACCAATTTTTTTTTTTTCACAAAGTTGTCACTAAATGATATATTGCTCAAACATGCCATGGGAATATGTGAAATTACACCCCAAAATACATTCTGTTGCTTCTCCTGAGTATGGGGATACTACATGTGTGAGACTTTTTGGGAGCCTAGCAGCGTACAGGACCCCGAAAACCAAGCAGAAAAATCCTGAAGGCGGTGATTGGTTTTCGGGGTACCGTACGCGGCTAGGCTCCCAAAAAGTCCCACACATGAGGTATCCCCATACTCAGGAGAAGCAGCTGAACATATTTTGGGGTGTAATTCCACATATGCCCATGGCCTGTGTGAGCAATATATCATTTAGTGACAACTTTTTGTAATTTTTTTTTGTCATTATTCAATCACTTGGGACAAAAAAAATAATATTCAATGGGCTCAACATGCCTCTCAGCAATTTCCTTGGGGTGTCTACTTTCCAAAATGGGGTCATTTGGGGGGGTTTTGTACTGCCCTGCCATTTTAGCACTTCAAGAAATGACATAGGCAGTCATAAACTAAAAGCTGTATAAATTCCAGAAAATGTACCCTAGTTTGTAGACACTATAACTTTTGCGCACACCAATAAATATACACTTATTGACATTTTTTTTACCAAAGACATGTGGCCGAATACAATTTGGCCTAAATGTATGACTAAAATTGAGTTTATTGGATTTTTTTATAACAAAAATAGAAAACATCATTTTTTTTCGAAATTTTCGGTCTTTTTCCTTTTATAGCGCAAAAAATAAAAACGGCAGAGGTGATCAAATACCATCAAAATAAAGCTCTATTTGTGGGAAAAAAAGGACGCAAATTTCATTTGGGTACAGCATTGCAGGACCGCGCAATTAGCAGTTAAAGCGACGCAGTGCCGAATTGTAAAAAGTCCTCTGGTCTTTAGGCAGCCAAATCCTCCGGGGCTGAAGTGGTTAAAACCCACAAACACCAACAATGCCTGTAAATAGAGATGGGCTGAACACCCCCCTGTTTGGTTCTCAGCAGAACTGCCGAACAGGTGAAAAGTTCTGCCCCAAACTCCATTGAAGTCTATGAGAGCCGAATGTGAGAAATTTAAAGTCCCCATTTTGAAGGCTTATATGCAAGTAATTGGCAATAAAAAGGGTATGGGGGTCCGGGTCCTGCCCTGGGAGACATGTATCAATGCAATTTTTTTTTTTTAAAGTGATTGTTTTTCAGGAGCAGTGATTTTAATGATGCTTAAAGTGCAACAATAAAAATGAAAAATTCCTTTAACCTCTTGCTTACTGGGCACTTAAACCCCCCTCCTGCCCAGACCAATTTTCAGCTTTCAGTGCTGACGCACTTTGAATGACAATTACGCGGTCATACAACACTGTACCCAAATTAAATTTTTATCATTTTTTTCCCACAAATAGAGCTTTCTTTTGGTGGTATTTAATCATACCTGGGATTTTTATTTTTTGCTAAACAAACAAAAAAGATGGAAAATTTTGAAAAAAAAAATCATGTTTCATAGTTTGTTATAAAATTTTGCAAACAGGTAATTTTTCTCCTTCATTGATATGCGCTGATGAGGCGGCACTGGTGGGCATTGATAGGCTGCACTGGTGGGCACTGATAGGCTGCTCTGGTGGGTACTGATAGACTGCACTGATGGGCACTGATAGGCACAGTTAAGGCGGCACTGATGGGGACAGATAAGGTGGCATTGATGGCCACTGAGAAGATGGCACTGATGGGTGGCACGGATGGGTGGCACGGATGGGTGGCACTGATGGACACTGATAGGTACCACTGATAGATGGCACTGATGGGCACTGATAGGTGGCACTGATAGGTGGCACTGGTAGGTGACACTGATGGGCATTGATAGGTGGCACTGATGTGCAGCACTGTTGTTGAGGCACTGATTGTGGGCACTGATAGGTGGCACTGTGGGCACTGATGGGTTGCGCTGGTGGGCACTGGTAGGCGGCACTGTTGCCTACTGCTAGGTGGCACTGGCAGGGGGCACAGGTGGGCACTGAGGATCTGGCAGCAGCTCGCCGTGATCAGGAAGGATGTCTCTCACAGCCACCGGTGATCGCCTTTTTTTTCTCCTCACGCTGTCAGCGCAAGGAGAAAAAATAGCCGAATATCCGGCTCTGTTGACATCACATGATCAGCTGTCATTGGCTGACCCCTTACTTCGATCTGTGATCCAGCAAGTCTCATTGACTCGCTGTTCACAGAGTGCGCCATGCGCGCCCTGCAGGGGGCACACAGGCTGCTTGGGCATGGGAGGACATCAATAGACGTACTCCCGGCAAAGCAGGTCTACGCTGTACCCATCATTCGGCTATAGCGCGGATCTGAAGTAGTTAAATATAGTGGCAGGGGGTCCCCTTAGTCTGCCTGTAAAGTGGTGCATCTGTACCATGTATAGAGCCTGCTGCAGCAAAACTGACATTTATAAAGAAAAAAACAAGTCAAATCACATTCAACTTGACTTGCAGTTACAATTGCCGGCACCCGGCTATTGAAAAAAAATGGCTTGGGGCCCCTCCAAAATCCCATAACAGACCCTTATCCATGTTGATGGGGACAAAGGTCTCTTCCCCACAACCCTGGGCTGTGATTGTGGGGGTCTGCCAAGTAGCCCCACCCTTACCTTCCCCAAAGCAACCACCCCCCATGTCGTGGCCTCCCATGTAGCCTGGTATGGATCAGGGGGAGGCGCTAACTCATCCCCCCCATTTCCTGACCTGCCAGGCTGCATTCTTGGATAAGGGCCTGGTATGGACGGGGGGACCCCATGCCATTTTTATTTTTTACCAGCAAATGTTTTTTAAAAATGTAGCTGTCAGTGGGGAAGCCCATTGACAGCTGACAACTCATTGGTGCAGTTGTGCATGTGTCCACGATAGGTGACGTCGCCACGCACAAATGGATGAACAAGGTGGAGATCCACCCACCGTACCACCCTCCATGCATTAAAGGGGCACCCAGATTCCAAAGACCAGGTCCTAAGAGGAATGGGGCGTCCCGTGGGTGCTGGGTAGCCACTGCAAGCACAGACCTCACTGTCCTGTTACAGTGAAACACAATGATTACATAATTTACAGAATAAAACAATACAATGCCTTAACAAATTCTATACCGGCACTTCCCCCCTTCCTGCCCAGGCCAATTTTCAGCTTTCAGTGCCTGAAGTTACTACGGCAGTGGTGACTGCCGGCTGAAGATCTCAGATCGGTTCCGAGGAAAGTCCTTATGAGTCGAGTCTTGAGCAAAGTCTTTCATGACCCACTTGCCTTAAAGGATTGCCCAGGCCCAGTTTTGAGGGCAGGGTTAAGACTGATCAATTTGGATAGAGTCCCCCTTAAATTTAGGGATCTGGCCTGGCTGTGCTTCCATGGGAGGCTCTATGTTCGGGGCAATTTGAAATTCCGCAGTGGGATGGATCGTAGCTGTCCTCGGGAAGAGTGTGCAGGTGAGGAGGAGACTATGGACCATTTTCTGCTTCATTGTCCCTTTAACATAGAGGTGTACAAACAGGTGGGGTGGGCCCTCGGTGTTCCTTTCCTCTCCAGGCTGGGTTATGCTGAGTGGGTGTGCGGAGCATTCAATACTGGTGGGGTTTTTTGTTTGGATACACTTTTTTTAGTTAGCCTAGTAGTCCGTTATTTCACTTGGAACGCACGGTGTCAGGTCAGCATTCGGCGTAAAATCCTTCCTGTTCAGGTGGTGGTGTATGACATTCTGCAAGAGGTGGAGAAGATTCGGGTGCTTGAGAGAGACAAGCGGAGTCAAGGGGCTTGGTTGAAGGCGTGGAGGAGGTTTCAAGCCTCCCTGACTGCCAGGAGTCTCTTTCTCGGGTGTGGCTGTCTGTCTCTTATCACCCTAGATTTTATTTTTTTGATTAATTTTTGATAAATGGCTGCGTACATAGGTGATGGGTTGTGCCTCTTAGGACCTCTCTTCTGGTTTATGTAAATAGTTTACTAAAAATGTGTTGGTAGTGGATTATGTATATATTGTATATATTCTGAACATGGATGTGTATTCCTTGGATTTCTGTTGAAGTTTTGTACTATGGTTTTGTTTTTTACTTTTGTATAAAATTGGTTGCTTGATTCTTTTTAATAAAAGATCAATAGTGTCCCATCATTGGTGTCAGTGGGAGGAATAGTGCCCCATCATCGGTGTCAGTTGGAGGAATAGTGCCCCATCATTGGTGTCAGTGGAAGGAATAGTGTCCCATTATTGGCGTCAGTGGGAGTAATAGTGTCCCATTGATGGTGTCAGTGGGAGGAATAGTGTCCCATTGATGGTGTCAGTGGGAGAAATAGTGTCCCATCATTGGTGTAAGTTAGAGGAATAGTGCCCCATCATTGGTATCAGTGGGAGGAATAGAGCCCCATCATTGGTGTCAGTTGGAGGAATAGTCATATTTCTATTGAATCAAGTGTTGTTAGAATTCATCTCAGGGAGAGAAGTGAAATCTTTTTGTAGCTGTTGTGTGATGGTGTAAATGTCTTGTCTCTCTATAATGCGCATAGAAAGGGGTGAGTGATCGTCTGCCACCTCTATGCGTGATGTGTGGTTTTCCTGTAGACTCGTCCTCTGGAAATGACTTAACCACATAGTTTCCTCTCTAGACATCCTCTATGTACAGAGCATTAGGACAGAAGGAGTAGACATATTTATTGCACAGCTGGGTTGGGGGTCTGATCAGTGATGGGTTGGGTGTAGGATGGGTTGGGGGTCTGATCAGTGATGGGTTGGGTGTAGGATGGGTTGGGGGTCTGATCAGTGAAAGGTTGGGTGTAGGATGGGTTGAGGGTCTGATCAGTGATGGGTTGGGTGTAGGATGGGTTGGGGGTCTGATCAGTGATGGGTTGGGTGTAGGATGGGTTGGGGGTCTGATCAGTGATAGGTTGGGTGTAGGATGGGTTGGGGGTCTGATCAGTGATGGGTTGGGTGTAGGATGGGTTGGGGGTCTGATCAGTGATAGGTTGGGTGTAGGATGGGTTGGGGGTCTGATCAGTGATGGGTTGGGTGTAGGATGGGTTGGGGGTCTGATTAGTGATGGGTTGGGTGTAGGATGCTTTGATCGGTTCATAAAAAATGACTAATATTGTTACAATGTATTAATCAATAAAACCCACAACACCAACACGCCTGCAAACAGAGATAGGCCGAACACCCCCCTGTTTGGTTCTCAGCAGAACTCCCGAACAGGTAAAAAGTTCTGCCCCAAACAGCAAATTCCATTGAAGTCTATGAGAGCCTAACGTGAGAAATCAAAAGTCCCCATTTTGAAGGCTTATATGCAAGTAATTGGCATAAAAAGGGTATGGGGGTCCGGGTCCTGCCCTGGGGGACGTGTATCAATGCATTTTTTTTTAAAGTGATTGTCTTTTCAGCAGCAATGATTTTAATGATGCTCAAAGTGCAACAATAAAAATTAAAAATTCCTTTAAATATAGTGCCAGGGGGTCCCCTTAGTCTGCCTGTAAAGTGGTGCATCTGTACCATGTATAGAACCTGCTTCAGCAAAACTGAAATTTATAAAGAAAATAACAAGTACAAATCCCATTCAACTTGACTTGCAGTTACAATTGCCGGCACCCGGCTATTGAAAAAAATGGCTTGGGGCCCCCCAAAATCCATACCAGACCTTATCCATGTTGATGGGGACAAGGGTCTCTTCTCCACAACCCTGGGCTGTGATTGTGGGGGTCTGCCAAGTGGCACCACCCTTACCTGCCCCAAAGCACCCACCCCCCATGTTGTGGCCCCCATGTGGCCTGGTATGATTCAGGGGGGGCGTTAACTCGCCCCCCCTTTCCTGACCTGCCAGGCTGCATTTTCGGATAATGGCCTGGTATGGACTGGGGGGGACCCCATGCTGTTTTTTGTTTTTTGTTTACGATTTTTTACCGGCAAATGTTTTTTAAAAATGTAGCTGTCAGTGGGGAAGCCCATTGACAGCTGACAACTCATTGGTGCAGTTGTGCATGTGTCCACAATAGGTGACACACAAACATGACAGAAGGTGCACACATACGTCTCCAAATGGATGAACAAGGTGGAGATCCAACCACTGTACCCCCCTCCATGCATTAAAGGGGCACCCAGATTCCAAAGACCAGGTCCTAAGAAGAACGGGGCGTCCCCGAGGGTGCTGGGCAGCCACCGCAAGCACAGAAATCAACGTCCTGTTACAGTGAAACACAATGATTACATAATTTACAGAATAAGACAATACAATGCCTTAACAACTTCAATACCGGGCACTTTCGCCCCCCTCCTGCCCAGGCTGATTTTCAGCTTTCATAGCTGTCACACTTTGAATGACAATTATGCGGTCATGTAACACATAGTTGCCAAAATTAATAAAAAATTTATAGGGACACTTTTTTGTCTGCAAGCGGAGTCTTGCTTTAATTGGGGGGGGACATTCCTTTTAAGGCGGGACGTACGGAGAAAAGGAAAAATGAAAAATGGGCGTGATTTAAGCGAGAATGGGCATGGCTCAAAGGGGGTGTGGTTGGAGTCTGAGATGAACAAGGGATGGAGAAAGAAAGAAAGAAAGAAAGAAAGAAAGAAAGAAAGAAAGAAAGAAAGAAAGAAAGAAAGAAAGAAAGAAAGAAAGAAAGAAAGAAAGAAAGAAAGAAAGAAAGAAAGAAAGAAAGAAAGAAAGAAAGAAAGAAAGAAAGAAAGAAAGAAAGAAAGAAAGAAAGAAAGAAAGAAAGGTAGGCCCACATCCTACACCACAATAGAAATATGTGTATTCCAGAAAGATTAACAATCAGCAGATAAAGATACTCCAACCACCTGGTGTTAGCGCTTCAATCATCCCGACACCATGGTTGTTATAGTGTCAGGATGATTGAAACGCATTATTTCTATTACTACATTATAATTTAAAATTAAATAGTTCAACTCACTATAATGCCGAATCATTGGGAGCCCTGAGGGTGTCACTTGTCACATCGCCTGCCACCAGAGGCCATCAGGTGTCCCCAGCAGAGTCCCTCCTTACAGCATAGTCCCTCCAGACCCCCTGGGACAACCCAACCCCCATATGTGCAGATGCCCCCAGGACAACCTACCCCCCCATATGTACAGACCCCCCAGGACAACCCACCACCCTATATGTACAGACCCCCCAGGACAAACCGCCCCCCCTATGTACAGACCCCCCAGGACAAACCACCCCCCATATGTACATACCCCCCAGGACAAACCACCCCCCATCAGTACAGACCCCCCCCCAGCAAAGCCCACCCCCTCTCCTCATGCACTGGGTGGCGAGCGGAGGATTCAACGTGCAGCCGCCCAGAGAGTTGCTTGCTCAGACTGTCACTCTCCGGGTGACACGCTTGTGATAGGAGGCAGCCACAGTGAGAGTGAGACAGAGCAGAGTCTCACTCAGCCAATAGCGCTGGGAACCAGGGCTCTCCATCACAGGAGACCAGCTCGTGGATACCGAGGGGAAGAACCAAGAGGTGGAGCCCGGGTGGCAATGTAAGCGGACTTCCCTAAAATGGCCGCGACGGAGACAGAATTACCCAGTGCTGGCCCCAAACCTCTAGTGGCGGCAGCAATGCTAATTCGGGACAGTTGACAAGTATGATAACACTGTACCCATATGAGATTTTTATCATTTTTTCACATAAGTAGAGCTTTCTTGTGGCGGTATTTAATCACCTCTGGGGTTTTTTACATTTTTTGCTAAATAAACAAAAAAAAGACTAAAAATTTTGAAAAGAGAACGTGTTTTTTGGAGTTGTCATTGTTTGACACAGTTTTTTGGAAAATGAAGAAATTTAAAAAACTTTTTTTTTACATACTGTCATCAGTACAGTACAGCATCATCATATAACATGTGTGGTGGTGATCAGGAACACTGACTGGTGACAGTATGTAAAATATATAAAATAATCATCATCATTTTTTTCAATTTTGTTTACTTTTATTTTTTCAATTTTTTTAAATGATTTTTTTAACACACTGTGACCAGAGCAATACAGTGTTACCATAATAATGCTGTACTACTCTGGGGAAGGGATCAGGATTTTTTTACACAATATGATTGCTTATAACAATGAATTTCATTGCTATAAGTAACCATTTTTACTGAATGAAACGGATTAATTCAGTGAGTATTGTTGATTGATGGCTGTGATTGGCCCTGTCTGTACTATGTGATCACTGTGACCAATCACAGCTAGCAACACAATAGTACACGATGAATGGTATGAAAGGAAGCCATCCATTGTTTACAATTGTCATGTGATCTGCTGTGATTGGTCACAGCGATCACATGGTTCCAGCAGTGGGCCGGTACAGTGATCTGTCATTGGCTGAGTCCGGTGAACACAGCGGATAACAGATCGCGCCCACGGCGCAGGCTGCAAGGCCACATAGGGGCACGTTCTGGGAGGACATCATTTGACATCCATCCACAATGACGAAAGTGGTTAAGCACTAATATGTAACAAATAATAAAGTAAGTTGCTCCACAGTACCAACAACATATTACTCATTATTGTTATGCATGTTTTAAATTTTTTGGGTGACATTAACTAAAAAGCTTTAAATTCCTATCAAATATGGAACACATATCATTATATAAAATCTACAGGCTTAGAAATATCAGTTTGTAAATGGATAGAAAACTGGTAAAAAAAACAGAATTGGAAGAGTCGTGATTAATGATTCTTACTCTGAATGGTCTAAGGTTATCAGTGGTGTACCCCAAGGTTCAGTGTTATCAGTGGTGTACCCCAAGGTTCAGTGTTGTCAGTGGTGTACCCCAAGGTTCAGTGTTATCAGTGGTGTACCCCAAGGTTCAGTGTTATCAGTGGTGTACCCCAAGGTTCAGTGTTATCAGTGGTGTACCCCAAGGTTCAGTGTTGTCAGTGGTGTACCCCAAGGTTCAGTGTTGTCAGTGGTGTACCCCAAGGTTCAGTGTTATCAGTGGAGTACACCAGGGTTCAGTGTTTTCAGTGGTGTACCCCAAGGTTCAGTGTTATCAGTGGTGTACCCCAAGGTTCAGTGTTATCAGTGGAGTACACCAAGGTTCAGTGTTGTCAGTGGTGTACCCCAAGGTTCAGTGTTATCAGTGGTGTACTCCAAGGTTCAGTGTTATCAGTGGTGTACACCAAGGTTCAGTGTTGTCAGTGGTGTACCCCAAGGTTCAGTGTTATCAGTGGTGTACTCCAAGGTTCAGTGTTATCAGTGGTGTACCCCAAGGTTCAGTGTTGTCAGTGGTGTACCCCAAGGTTCAGTGTTATCAGTGGTGTACTCCAAGGTTCAGTGTTATCAGTGGTGTACCCCAAGGTTCAGTGTTGTCAGTGGTGTACCCCAAGGTTCAGTGTTATCAGTGGTGTACTCCAAGGTTCAGTGTTATCAGTGGTGTACACCAAGGTTCAGTGTTGTCAGTGGTGTACCCCAAGGTTCAGTGTTGTCGGTGGTGTACCCCAATGTCCAGTGTTGTCAGTGGTGTGCCCCAAGGTTCAGTGTTGTCAGTGGTGTACCCCAAGGTTCAGTGTTATCAGTGGTGTACCCCAAGGTTCAGTGTTATCAGTGGTGTACCCCAAGGTTCAGTGTTATCAGTGGTGTACCCCAAGATTCAGTGTTGTCAGTGGTGTACCCCAAGATTCAGTGTTCTCAATCGTGTACCCCAAGGTTCAGTGTTATCAGTGGGGTACACCAAAATTCAGTGTTATCAGTGGTGTACCCCAAGATTCAGTGTTGTCAGTGGTGTACCCCAAGATTCATTGTTGTCAGTGGTGTACCCCAAGGTTCAGTGTTATCAGTGGTGTACACCAAGCTTCAGTGTTAGCAGTGGTGTACCCCAAGGTTCAGTGTTATCAGAGGGGTACCCCAAGGTTCAGTGTTATCAGAGGGGTACACCAAGGTTCAGTGTTATCAGAGGGGTACACCAAGGTTCAGTGTTGGGTCCCTTGCTTTTTAATTCATTTATAAATGATATGGGGTCTGAGATTTCAGTGTTTGCAGATAACACCAAGCTATGCAGTGGAGTCAAGAGGAGGGGAGCAAGGAAAGTGGGACTTTGTATGAAGCATATGGTAGCAAAAGGATAGCTTAGTTGAACAAGAGGAATTTTAATGATATAATAATGTAAACATACATAGATTGTTAATATCAAGTAAATAACACAATGGCAACAATAACCATAATAATAACAAAGATGTCTCAAAATATAGCCGCTGGAGTAGATGGTAGAAAAATAGACATACCCGTATTTATCGGCGTATAACACGCACATTCATTTTAAGAGGGAAGTTTCAGGAAAAAAAACTTAAATTTTAAATAAGGAACTTTGAAGCAAAATAGGGGTCAATGCCCATCTGCAGCTTAACCATTGCCATCAATGCAGCCTCATCAGTCCACTTCAGTGCAGCCTCACCATTGCCTTCAATGCAGCAGCCTCACCATTGCCATCAGTGCAGCCTGATCGATGCCCATCTGCAGCCTAGAGGAGACAGGGAGGGGGGCGGGGCGAGCGCAGACAGATTACATACAGTGAGAATCTCCTATGATAGACAGAACAGTGGTCCAATGACGGCCCAGGAGACGGGACTTCCTATTACAGAGGCCGCCAAGTAAACAGGAGATTCTCACTGTATGTAATCTGATGGCGCTCGCCCCGCCCCCCTCCCTGTCCCCTTCCAGGCAGCAAAAATTAAAGTATTGGCATATAACACGCACACGCTATTTGCACCCGATTTTCATGGTGAAAAAGTGAGTGTTATACGCCAATAAATACAGTAATAAAAAACAGTAAACAATTTAATGACAATGATATCTCAATAGAGACCAAAATAAAATTCCATAGTTCAACCCAGACAGAGATGAGTAAAAAACTGTGCTCCCCTCCTCTTGACTCAATAGGGATGTAAACCCATGACCCTACCGGGTCATGTTTTCACTTAAAGTTCCATAGGGGTGGAAATACATAACCTTACCAGGTCATGGCTTCCGAAAAGTCCCTAAAAACCTCACCCCTCTCTTTTTACTCAACATAACCAGGGATGGAAGCACATGGTTATGCTCCATTGATTTATTTTTACTATACCTCTTGCATCTAATGACCTTATGTTTAGCCTCCCCTGTTCTCTATTTTTTGTTTTCCTTATTATTAGTATATAATTTTTTTGACTATTTCATCGTTATAGCAATCCACATTGTATATAACAATTCAAGAATGCTGGTACTGGTGTTGCGGTGTGGTTGCCATGGTATCTGGCATTCTTTCTTCCTCCGGGGGCCCGCACTTGCGATGGGTTTCCACACTCGTGGGTAGGGATGAGCCGAACACCCCCCGGTTCAGTTTGCACCAGAACCTGCGAACGGACCGAAAATTTGCACGAACGTTAGAACCCCATTGACGTCTATGGGACTCGAACGTTCAAAATCAAAAGTGCTCATTTTAAATGCTAATTTGCATGGTATTGTCCTAAAAAGGGTTTGGGGACCCGGGTCCTACCCCAGGGGACATGTATCAATGCAAAAAAAGTTTTAAAAACGGCCGTTTTTTCGGGAGCAGTGATTTTAATGATGCTTAAAGTAAAAAAAAAAGTGAAATATTCCTTTAAATATCGTACCTGGAGGGTGTCTATAGTATGCCTGTAAAGTGGCGCGTGTTTCCCGTGTTTAGAACAGTCCCTACACAAAATGTAATTTTTAAAGAAAAAAAGTAATTTAAAACTGCTTGCGGGTTTAATGTAATATCGGGTCCTGGCAATATGAATGAAAATCAGTAAGACGGCATGGGTACCCCCCAGTCCATTACCAGGCCCTTTGGGTCTTGTATGGATATTAAGGGGAACCCCGCACCCAAATTAAAATAAGGAAAAGTGTGGGGCCACCAGACCCTATATACTCTGAACAGCAGTATACAGGCGGTGCAAACAAGACAGGGACTGTAGGTTTGTTGTTAAGTAGAATCTGTTTGTAATTTTGAACGGGTACATTTTTAACGTGTTTAGCTCCAGCCAAAAAATCTTTTTTAAGCTTTTTGGAAAACATAGGGAAGGTTTATCACCCCTGTGACATTTGTTTTGCTGTCTGTCCTCCTCTTCAGAAGATTTCACCTCACTTTTTGTCCCAATGACAAATGTTTTTTGAAAATGTGGGTTTTTTTGTGGAACAAGGATTGGAAAGCATCAGTGGAAAGGAGAAATGTTTTTCCCATATTAACTCTTATAGGGCGTACACACGGTCGGACTTTGTTCGGACATTCCGACAACAAAATCCTAGGATTTTTTCCGACGGATGTTGGCTCAAACTTGTTTTGCCTACACACGGTCGCACAAAGTTGTGGGAATTTGCCGATCGCCAACCACGTGGTCACGTACACCACGTACGACGAGACTAGAAAAGGCCGGTTCAGAACCAAGCGCAGCACCCTTTGGGCTCCTTTTGCTAATCTCGTGTTAGTAAAAGTTTGGTGAGAGATGATTCGCGCTTTTTCAGACTCGTGGCTTTCAGATCGTTTTCTGCCGTTCAGTTTGTGCTTGTGGGTTTGTATCTGCTCTTCAGTGCGTGCAAGCAAGTTCCGCGTGACTTTAGGTAGTCATTGTATTCTTGTTCGTTCGTTACTGTTTTTCAGGTCGCTCTTCACAGGCCTTGCTGTTCTTCAGTGCGTTCTGTTACTTCGTTCTGAGCAGCCGACCGTTTTCTAGCCATGTTTCGTATGCGTACTCCTCGTAGAGTTCGTGCTGTGTGGGGGCTTGGTGTTGGGGTCCTGACCTTGACTCAAGTCCAGTCCATGAACAGGGTGGGGAGGAGTTCATGGACCAAGAATTGGTTGCTTCAGCGTGACCAGTTCTGTCATATGCCTTTGCTCCGTGAGATCCGTGAGAATAATCCTGATGATTTCAGGAACTTTCTCAGGATGACGGACCCCATGTTTCACCGTTTTTTGGCTTCGCTGACCCCCTATATCAGCAGGCAGGATACCTGCATGAGGCAAGACATCACTCCGGAGCAGAGGTTGGTCGCTACCTTGCGGTATTTGGCCACAGGGAGAAGCCTGCAGGACTTGAAGTTCTCGACAGGCATCATCCCCCAGGCTCTGGGGATCATTATCCCAGAGACCTGTTCTGCCATCATCCAGGTCCTGCAGAAGGAGTATATAAAGGTAAGATTTTTATCCTTTAATATCACATTTTATTGTATTGAATGTTTGATAATATATTGTATTTCTTTCCCCATTCCCTAATTACCATGATTGTATTATGCTGTGAATGTCCCCTTTCTCCTCATGCATGCTGGATTTTTATGTAATTATTATTTTAGGTCCTTCATACATATTTGCCCTTCAATGACCTCCCCAGCATGGTGTCTCCTGCCCTATATTCACGTCATGTAGTCACTTAACAATGAATTTTATCAGCTCCATAGTAGTGCTTTACCCCAAACACCCCCTAAAATGTTTGTAAATGTTATTTTTGATTTAAATTCAGGCAGAGTGGCAGAGGCTTTTTTTGTGGTGTCCCCAAATAATTTTTAGTAACCCTCCCTCCCCCAACTGCTAAGTCAGCTGATCCCAATTCTCTATCTATCCTCAATCATCTATCTGCTGACTTTGCCAAACCCATACACACTATACCCATCTCTTTACTGGTCAGATTTATGGATGAATTCCCCAAAGCATGTAGTGCAAGGGCCTGCCTGTATACTTTCAAATGGTACTGTTTAAAGTTTGTGTATCCTATTATTATCTTGATAGGTAATAGCAGAATATCCAAATGTCCTCAAATGTGTACAGTGTGTATTTATATCTTTGTATTATGACACTTCTTACCTGTCCAGTGGGCTGCCAATAGTGTAACTAAGGAGGGTCTGTTCAAAGTAATACCCATTATTTAGGCATTCATCTCTCAATGAAGTGAAGAGGGTTACCTGTCCAAGAGCCCCCCCCCTATAATGATAGAAATGGCCCATGACAGGGGGGGAGGGGGAATATGATAGGTGTACCTTATACTTTGGCCTTGTTAAATTCCCCTTACTAAATGCTATCTGGAGGTTGCCCCATAATGTTTGTGTATAATCTGCTTGCCATGTTTCTGTGAAAAAATAGTAATGTTTATTGTTTTTTCCTCAACAGTTTCCTTCCACGCCACAGGAATGGCAGACTGTGTCCTCCCACTTTGCCCAGCGGTGGGACTTTCCTAACTGCGGAGGGGCAATTGATGGGAAACACATCCACATCATCCCACCACCCAACTCGGGGTCATACTATTATAATTACAAGGGGTTTAATAGTATAGTGATGTTGGCGGTGGTGTCGGCTAATTATGACATGGCCGGATGTCCGATGGTGGAGTCATCGCCCAGACGGAGTTCTACAGGCGTCTCCAGAATGGCAGCTTGGACTTGCCAGCTCCAGAGGACAATGTGGAAGGACTCCCATTCGTGTTCGTTGCTGATGAAGCGTTTGCGCTGGGGGACCACCTGATGCGGCCATTCCCGATGAGGACCCTCACCCCGGAACAGAGGGTTTTTAATTACCGGCTGGCCAGAGCCCGAAGAGTGGTGGAGAACACATTTGGAATCCTGGCCAGCCGGTTCCAACTATTTTTGACACCCATCCATATGGCGGAGTATAAACTGAACCATATTATACTGGCGTGCTGTGTTCTCCATAATTTTTTAAGGAAACATTCGGCAAACTATGCTGGCTCAGTTGGGCCTGAGGCCGGAATCCTACATCAAACCACACTGACGGCGCTTGAAAGTGGCCGTCCTGGCTTGCCCTCCCTGAGTGCCTGTGATGTCCGGTTACGATACCAGGAGTTCTTTGCGGGTAGGGGGGCTATCAATATGCCAGACAATATGTGAAGCCTTTTTATAATAAAAAAATAAATAAATTCTTTGTGGACATTTACTGCTTGTGTTTGTTTTAGCTGACCCTGACATAAATGTTTTGAGTGCAGAAAATGTCGTGATTGTGTAACCTTATACAAAGCACTGTTGGCTGTTATTTACTAAATGCAAAAAAAATTTCACTACAAGTGCACTTGCAACTGCACTGAAACTGCACTTGTAGTGCAAAGAGGATTTGCCCTTAGGAAATAACCCCCATTTTTGCATAAAACAGCTATTACATCACCCCAAAAGTGTTGTAGTGTTGAGACAATAATCCACACATTCTTGAGTAAGCCACTTTGTTATACCTGCACAATTACATGTGCATTTACCAAAGGTTTTTAAAACAAACCAACATGTTTGTTGTATAACAATTTTTGCAGTAGCATTATCAAAATTTGAAATGTCCATTTCAGATAAAACAGTCCTGTGTAAAACCAACAAGAAAGCCAAAAAAACTTGAACTTACAAAGTTCACATTAGGTAAAACCTGAAGGCTATATCAGACATCAGTATTTAGGAACTGGGTTTGATATAGCGTTCAGATGGGGGGAAATCACCCCTGGAAAAGCCAAATTTGGAAGATGCACACCAATTTACAAATGTCCACATGTGCTATCTGCCATCAGGGGGGATCAAGGGACGTGTTTTGGGGGAGCAAGCCCTTCCTCAACGCTACTTTATAATTGAGGAAGGGGTTGCACCCCCAAAACGCGTCCATTGATCTCCCGTGATGGCAGATAGCACATGTTGGCACACTGTATGCATCCTCCAAATTTGGCTTTTCAAAAGATTGAAAAAAGATTTTAAAAATTGGAACACAATCCCAAAAATATATTTTGTGGGGTTTTAAATTCGCCCCAAAACATCAATGATGTTATTATTTTTTTTAATAACATCATTGATTTTTTGCTGTATGTTGTGCAATTCGAGATTACACCCCATGATCTCCCCAATCAGGATCTGGGCACTTTCTGAAGTAAAGCGTTCTGGATCCACAACCTCACGATCACCTAAAAAGAGAGAAACAAAACAAAAACAGGTATCAAAAATCTGCCACCATCCATCTCTTTTACCTGAGCCTGTGGTCGAAGACACTCACCTGCTGTGGTGCCAATCTCCACCACATCTTTTTCTTCCTCCTGCTCTCCTTCGTTTGGGGGTATTTCACCTTCTTCCATAGGTGGGGGGTCTGTGGTCTCCTCAGATGAGGGGTGTCCTCTGAGTCTTTTCTCCCCTATGTAAAACAAAAATGGTATAATTAGCACACAGATATTTGATGGCAGAACTAGAAATAGGAAACATTGCTTGGAAGTGGGGTACAACTGTCTATTTTAGCAGAGTTCCAAGATGTATAATTTTTATTGCCCTTTGTCAAGCTGCAATACTTTACCTGTTTAGTACAAGCTTCACAGATGTAGCCCCCCCTATAGTATACACTGGAGCACCTGTGTGGCCCCCCCTAATAAAAATGGTGTTCTTGTGTCCCACACTAGTGCTCCAGTGTCCAGATGTGAAAACAGCTGCTCAGTGTCCTCTCCTTACACACAATCTAGTTGGCATTTCATTCTAGTAACAAACCCATCTACACAAACAAATATTTGGCATCCAAGTAGGCCCAAAAAAAATGTGTGAAAATGCATATGGCCTAAACAATGATGTTTTAGAGGCCGAAAGAAAAATGTTTGATACGAACGAATAATGGGCCCGGGAACATTAAAGTTGCCCTTTTAAACGTTACAATTAATAAAAGCATATGGAGCAGAACGAACGTAATAAAGACAGAAAGAATAGGAACACAGCACAACTACTTACTTTTTTGCAGCACTCTCCGGATCTTTCGGTACTGCTCTGGCTCTCTCAATTTCAGGTCCGACCACCGCTTCCGGAGCTGATCTTTCGATCTTCGTACCCCGAAATTCCTCTCAAGACTCCTGACTAGGGATGAGCCGAACACCCCCCGGTTCGGTTCGCACCAGAACCCGCGAACGGACCGCAAGTTCGCACGAACGTTAGAACCCCATTGACGTCTATGGGACTCGAACGTTCGAAATCAAAAGTGCTCATTTTAAAGGCTAATTTGCATGGTATTGTCCTAAAAAGGGTTTGGGGACCCGGGTCCTACCCCAGGGGACATGTATCAATGCAAAAAAAACTTTTAAAAACGGCCGTTTTTTCGGGAGCAGTGATTTTAATGATGCTTAAAGTAAAAAAAAAAAAGTGAAATATTCCTTTAAATATCGTACCTGGGGGGTGTCTATAGTATGCCTGTAAAGTGACGCGTGTTTCCCATGTTTAGAACAGTCCCTGCACCAAATGTCATTTTTAAAGGAAAAAATCTCATTTAAAACTGCTTGCGGGTTTAATGTCATGTCGGGTCATGGCAATATGGATGAAAATCAGTGAGACAAACGGCAGGGGAACCCCCAGTCCATTACCAGGCCCTTTGGGTCTTGTATGGATATTAAGGGGAACCCCGCACCCAAATTAAAATAAGGAAAGGTCCCTATATACTCTGAACAGCAGTATACAGGCGGTGCAAACAAGACAGGGACTGTAGGTTTGTTGTTAAGTAGAATCTGTTTGTAATTTTGAACATTTTTAATGTGTTTAGCTCCAGCCAAAAAATCTTTTCTAAGCTTTTTGGAAAACATAGGGAAGGGTTATCACCCCTGTGACATTTGTTTTGCGTCTTTCCTCCTCTTCAGAAGATTTCACCTCACTTTTTTGTCCCAATGAAAAATGTTTTTTGAAAATTTGGGTTTTTTTGTGGAACAAGGATTGGAAAGCATCAGTGGAAAGGAAAAATTGTTTTCCCATATTAACTCTTACAGGAGAGAATTTCCCTTCCTTAGGGGTAGATTTCATCTCACTTCCTGTTGTCTCCTTCCGTTTGCAAGTAGGAGTCGTTTGTAAGTTAGATGTTTGAAAGTAGGGTCCTGCCCTATATACTCAGCAGAAATTTGGGCCTTAGGTGTTGCTGTGGCCAAAACACTGTAAGCCCTCACAGGGCCCTGCTGTGAAATATTAGATCAAGAATTGTAATTACATGCCCCTGTTGAACAGGAGCTGAAAAATTAGGCCTTAGGCACTGGTGCTGGTGCCACAACACTGCAACCCCTCACAGACACTCTAGTTGAAACGCAGGAACAAGCCCTGCTGCAAAGTATTGCATCAAAAATTGTAATTACACGCCCCTGTTAGACAGGGGCTGAAAAATTGGGTCTTAGGCACTGGTGCTGGTGCCACAACACTGCAACCCCTCACAGACACTCTAGTTGAAACGCAGGAACAAGCCCTGCTGCAAAGTATTGCATCAAAAATTGTAATTACACGCCCCTGTTAGACAGGGGCAGAAAAATTGGGTCTTAGGCACTGGTGCTGGTGCCACAACACTGCAACCCCTCACAGACACTCTAGTTGGAATGCAGGAACAAGCCCTGCTGCAAAGTATTGCATCAAAAATTGTAATTACACGCCCCTGTTAGACAGGGGCAGAAAAATTGGGTCTTAGGCACTGGTGCTGGTGCCACAACACTGCAACCCCTCACAGACACTCTAGTTGGAATGCAGGAACGAGCCCTGCTGCAAAGTATTACATCAAAAATTGTAATTACACGCCCCTGTTAAACAGGGGCTGAAAAATTGTGCCTTAGGCACTGGTGGTGGCGCCCAGAACCAAAAATGTTCTTACAAGCTATCAGCGTGATGATTGAGGAGGAAGAGGATAATTACTCAGGGATAGTCACTCAGCATCAGCATAGGCAGTCTTTGAAGGGATCTGAGATTTCAAAAAAAATTATTCGGTTACATCTGCATCAGGTGCTTGGTAGCTGGTGGTGATCCAAGACTGATTCATTTTTATGAAGGTCAGCCGATCGACCGAGTCGGTGGACAGACGCACCCTGTGATCGGTTACCACGCCTCCAGCAGCACTGAATGTGCGTTCCGAAAGAACGCTGGATGCAGGACAGGCCAGTAGCTCAATTGCATACTGTGCAAGCTCTGGCCAGTGATCCATCCTCAAGACCCAGTAACCCAGAGGATTTTCGGTGGGAAAGGTGTCCAAGTCTGATCTTGCCCCTAGGTATTCCTGCACCATGTAAAACAGACGCTGGCGATGGTTGCTGGAACCGATCATACCTTGGGGCTGCGGACCAAAAAATTGTCTGAACGCATCGGTCAGACGGCCACCTTCTCCACCGCTCCTTCTTTGACTGACCGAAGCCTCAGCAACACGTTGTCCAGAAACAGGAGTTTGTAACCTCCCAGTCTCTGGGAACGCGTTGCACAGACCTTTCTGCAAGGCCTCCCGAAGATGTTTCATCCTCTGCTCCCTCTGCGATGGCAAGATAAGGTCCGCAACCTTACCCTTGTAACGTGGATCAAGGAGGGTTGCCAGCCAGTATTGGTCCTTCTCCTTGATACCACGAATACGAGGATCCTTACGCAGGCTTTGCAGGATCAGGGAGGCCATGCAGCGTAGGTTTGCTGAGGCATTCGGTCCGGAGTCCTCTGGGTCACTAAGGACAACAACGTCCGCAGCCACCTCCTCCCAGCCACGTACAAGTCCATGTGTTCCTTGGGACTGATCCCTTAAAGACTGCTGATGCTGAGTGCCAGGCTCCACCTCCATACTGACACAATCTTCCTCCTCCTCCTCCTCCTCCTCCTCGTCCTCTTCCTGTGTGATCGGCGGGCACGCAGGAACACTGTCTGGATAAAGGGGGCCTTGAGAGCTAAGGAAGTCCTCCTCTTCCTGCCTCTGTTCTGCCTCAAGTGCCCTGTCCATTATCCCACGCAGCGTGTGCTCCAACAGGTGGACAAGGGGGACAGTGTCACTGATGCATGCACTGTCAGTGCTCACCATCCTCGTGGCCTCCTCGAATGGTGACAGGACAGTGCATGCATCCCTGATCATGGCCCACTGGCGTGGGGAAAAAAAACCAAGGTCCCCTGACCCTGTCCTGGTGCCATAGTCGCACAGGTACTCATTGATGGCCCTCTGCTGCGTGTGCAGCCGCTGCAGCATGGCCAACGTCGAGTTCCACCTGGTGGGCATGTCACAGATTAGGCGGTTCTTGGGCAGGTTAAACTCCTTTTGGAGGTCCGTCAGCCGAGCACTGGCATTATATGACCGGCGGAAATGCACACAGACTTTCCTGGCCTGCCTCAGGACATCCTGTAAGCCCGGGTACCTGCCCAAGAACCGCTGCACCACCAAGTTAAGGACGTGAGCCAAACAGGGCACATGGGTCAGTTGTCCCTGTCGGAGGGCAGAGAGGAGGTTGGTGCCATTGTCGCAAACCACCATTCCTGCCTTAAGTTGGCGTGGCGTCAACCACCTCTGAACCTGCCCCTGCAGAGCTGACAGAACCTCTGCCCCAGTGTGGCTCCTGTCCCCCAAGCACACCAGCTCAAGCACCGCATGGCATCTTTTGGCCTGCGTACTTGCGTAGCCCCTTGAACGCCTACGGAGCACCGCTGGTTCCGAGGAAGAGGCCATGGAGGAAGAAGAAGAGGAGGGGGTGGAGGAGAGAGGTGTGTCACAATCAGCATTTTGGAGGCGTGGTGGCGGAACAACCTCCAACACTACTGCACCTTGTCCTGCATCCTTCCCAGCTGCCAGCAGAGTCACCCAATGCGCCGTGAAACTTAAGTAACGTCCCTGTCCATGCCTGCTGGACCATGAGTCAGCGGTAATATGCACCTTACCGCTGACCGCCCTGTCCAGCGAGGCATGGACATTGCCTTCCACATGCCGGTAGAGAGCCGGAATCGCCTTCCGTGAGAAAAAGTGGCGTTTGGGTACCTGCCACTGAGGAACCGCACATTCCACAAACTCACGGAAGGGGGCAGAGTCTACCAACTGAAAAGGCAGCAGTTGAAGTGCTAGCAATTTTGCCAAGCTAGCATTCAACCGCTGGGCATGTGGATGGCTGGGAGCAAACTTCTTTCGGCGGTGCAGCAGCTGGGGCAGGGAAATTTGCCTGGTACAATCTGACGTCGGTGTACCAAAAGCAGATTGCCCATAAGTACTTGGCTGTGACACACCTAATTCTACACCTTCATTCCTCTCACTGCAGGTCGCAGAGAGGACTGAAGGTCTAGTGGGGTTGGAAATCTCAGCTGATGAGGAGCAAGGAGAGATCGTCTTTGTTCTTTGGTGTGGGTCTTTTAGATACGCTTGCCAACGAACTGCATGGCAGGTCAACATATGTCTGGTCAAGCATGTGGTACCCAAGCGGGAGATGTTTTGGCCACGCGAGATACGCTTGAGACATATATTGCAAATAGCAGCGGTGCGATCTGATGCACTCGTCTCAAAAAAGGCCCACACCAAAGAACTTTTTGAATAACGCGCAGAGACTGCAGCGCCCTGCACATGTGGAGCTTTGGGGTGTGATGCAGTCAATGTGCTGCCCTTAGGCTGGCCCCTGGAGGGCATCCTGCCTAGTTGGTGATGTGCCACCTCCTCCTCCTCCTCCTCCTCCTCCTCCTCCTCCTCCTCCTCTCTCCTATCAGGCACCCACGTTGAGTCAGTGACCTCATCATCCCCTCCCTCCTCATCACTGGAGCAAACCTGGCAGTATGCTGCAGCAGGGGGAGCATGACTGCCAGATTGCTGTCCTTCTTGGGCACCCCCTCTGTCCGTGCTCATGTTACTGCCTTCATTGAGCTCAGTATCATCATCAGAGCCTTCCAAACGCTGGGCATCCTCCTGGAGCATGTACCCAACACTGTGGTCAAACAGTTCGAGGGAATCCTCAGGAGGACATGGTGGGGCTAGGGAAGGAGTCACTGATGACATTGAGCTGAGGGAAGAGGCCGCTGCTTTGCCAGACAAAGCACCCTGGGCATGGGTGAGAGAGGATGAGGAGGATGAGGACGGCTTGGTCATCCACTCGACCAAGTCTTCCGCATGTTGCGGCTCAACACGGCCAGCTGCCGAAAAAAAGGCCAAGCGTGTCCCATGGCCACGTGCTGATGAGGATGCACCGTCTCCACGACCAGCACTAGACACAGAGCCTGCTTGCCCTCTCTTATTGGCTTGTGACTGTCTGCCTCTCCTTCTTGGCCTTCCAGACATACTAATGGCCTGTAGCTGCACTAAGCTGGGATAGAACACCTGTAATTTTCTTCAGGTAGCTTTATATACTGTAACCAGACAAGCCTGCCTGTCAGTAGGAAGATAACAGGAACGGATCTAGCTGAACACTGTGAGCAGGACGTACTGCACTAAATGTATATAGCAGGAACGGATCTAGCTGAACACTGTGAGCAGCACGCACTGCACTGAATGTAAATAGCAGGAACGGATCTAGCTGAACACTGTGAGCAGGACGCACTGTACTGAATGTAAATAGCAGGAACGGATCTAGCTGAACACTGTGAGCAGGACACACTGCACTGAATGTAAATAACAGGAACGGATCTAGCTGAACACTGTGAGCAGGACACACTGTACTAAATGTAAATAGTCTAGCTGCCTGACCGTGGTACTAATAGGATCAAAAAGAACACCTGTAATTTTCTTTAGGTAGCTTTATATACTGTAACCAGACAAGCCTGCCTGTCAGTAGAAAGATAACAGGAACGGATCTAGCTGAACACTGTGAGCAGGACGCACTGCACTGAATGTAAATAGCAGGAACGGATCTAGCTGAACACTGTGAGCAGCACGCACTGCACTGAATGTAAATAGCAGGAACGGATCTAGCTGAACACTGTGAGCAGGACGCACTGCACTGAATGTAAATAGCAGGAACGGATCTAGCTGAACACTGTGAGCAGGACGCACTGCACTGAATGTAAATAACAGGAACGGATCTAGCTGAACACTGTGAGCAGGACACACTGTACTAAATGTAAATAGTCTAGCTGCCTGACCGTGGTACTAATAGGATCAAAAAGAACACCTGTAATTTTCTTCAGGTAGCTTTATATACTGTAACCAGACAAGCCTGCCTGTCAGTAGGAAGATAACAGGAACGGATCTAGCTGAACACTGTGAGCAGGACGCACTGCACTGAATGTAAATAGCAGGAACGGATCTAGCTGAACACTGTGAGCAGGACACACTGTACTAAATGTAAATAGTCTAGCTGCCTGACCGTGGTACTAATAGGATCAAAAAGAACACCTGTAATTTTCTTCAGGTAGCTTTATATACTGTAACCAGACAAGCCTGCCTGTCAGTAGGAAGATAACAGGAACGGATCTAGCTGAACACTGTGAGCAGGACGCACTGCACTGAATGTAAATAGCAGGAACGGATCTAGCTGAACACTGTGAGCAGCACGCACTGCACTGAATGTAAATAGCAGGAACGGATCTAGCTGAACACTGTGAGCAGGACGCACTGCACTGAATGTAAATAGCAGGAACGGATCTAGCTGAACACTGTGAGCAGGACGCACTGCACTGAATGTAAATAACAGGAACGGATCTAGCTGAACACTGTGAGCAAGACACACTGTACTAAATGTAAATAGTCTAGCTGCCTGACCGTGGTACTAATAGGATCAAAAAGAACACCTGTAATTTTCTTCAGGTAGCTTTATATACTGTAACCAGACAAGCCTGCCTGTCAGTAGGAAGATAACAGGAACGGATCTAGCTGAACACTGTGAGCAAGACACACTGTACTAAATGTAAATAGTCTAGCTGCCTGACCGTGGTACTAATAGGATCAAAAAGAACACCTGTAATTTTCTTCAGGTAGCTTTATATACTGTAACCAGACAAGCCTGCCTGTCAGTAGGAAGATAACAGGAACGGATCTAGCTGAACACTGTGAGCAGGACGTACTGCACTAAATGTATATAGCAGGAACGGATCTAGCTGAACACTGTGAGCAGCACGCACTGTACTGAATGTAAATAGCAGGAACGGATCTAGCTGAACACTGTGAGCAGGACACACTGCACTGAATGTAAATAACAGGAACGGATCTAGCTGAACACTGTGAGCAGGACACACTGTACTAAATGTAAATAGTCTAGCTGCCTGACCGTGGTACTAATAGGATCAAAAAGAACACCTGTAATTTTCTTCAGGTAGCTTTATATACTGTAACCAGACAAGCCAGCCTGTCAGTAGGAAGATAACAGGAACGGATCTAGCTGAACACTGTGAGCAGGACGCACTGCACTGAATGTAAATAGCAGGAACGGATCTAGCTGAACACTGTGAGCAGCACGCACTGCACTGAATGTAAATAGCAGGAACGGATCTAGCTGAACACTGTGAGCAGGACGCACTGCACTGAATGTAAATAGCAGGAACGGATCTAGCTGAACACTGTGAGCAGGACGCACTGCACTGAATGTAAATAGCAGGAACGGATCTAGCTGAACACTGTGAGCAGCACGCACTGCACTGAATGTAAATAGCAGGAACGGATCTAGCTGAACACTGTGAGCAGGAAGCACTGTACTGAATGTAAATAGCAGGAACGGATCTAGCTGAACACTGTGAGCAGGACACACTGCACTGAATGTAAATAGTCTAGATAGAAGATAACAGGAACGGATCTAGCTAAACTGAATACAGTGTATATATATATATGCAACACCTGGGATGCATATATATACACAATACACTGTAAGTGCAGCTAACTGACTGACTGTTCTGCCTAATCTATCTAACTCAAATCAAACACTGTCTCTCTGTCTATCTCTTTCAACGCCGGAACACACACTACACAGGGCCGCCGTGCAGGCGGCCTTATATAGTGTGGGGCGTGTACTAAATCCCCTGAGCCATAATTGGCCAAAGCCTCCTTGGCTTTGGCCAATTACGGCTCTCTGTTCAGGCGGCGCTGTGATTGGCCAAGCATGCGGGTCATAGTGCATGCTTGGCCAATCATCAGCCAGCAATGCACTGCGATGCCGCAGTGAATTATGGGCCGTGACGCGCCACACGAATTTGGCGCGAACGGCC
Source organism: Lithobates clamitans (assembly GCA_037952925.1). Taxonomy (NCBI): domain Eukaryota; kingdom Metazoa; phylum Chordata; class Amphibia; order Anura; family Ranidae; genus Lithobates; species Lithobates clamitans. Next base: position 365,635 of record JBBGZY010002331.1, read on the forward strand.
CATATCGTTCGCAATTCGACGGACGGTCGAACAGCCGATGTTCGAGTCGAACATGGGTTCGACTCGAACACGAAGCTCATCCCTACTCCTGACCACTTTCGCCATGATCTTGGCCTTTCGGATATTGGGGTTGGGGTAAGGCCCATACTTCCCGTCATAGTCGGACTTCCTCATGATGTCGACCATCTCCAACATCTCCCCAAAGGACATATTTGTGGCCTTAAAACGTCTCCTTCTGGATCGGGACGTGTCTGGATCTGGGCTTTCCTCCTCCTCCTCCTCGTTCCTGCAATTAGCACGCACCTGCTGTGACTCCGCCATGTGCTCTTCTCCCACTGAGGCGAACGAAAAGGGGCGGGGAATAGAATAGAAAGAACATCAGGGGCGGGCGGAGTTACACGCATGCGCAGTGTGTATAAAGCGTAACACGCGTGCGTATTACGTACGATCTGTGAGCGGAGGAAGGAGCATTGGACGCGCCGATCGTAAGAACGAAGGTAAGAGACAAACTTGTGCCTATACTGCTTCTAGATTGAGGCCTATATTGTAACAAGATTAGGAGAGTTTTGTCTGACATTAGGCTTTGTCTTGTGTTGTGTCTTGCAGTGAACATGGATATGCTACTCAAAGATAATGACTTCATGTCAGTATTCGTAGAGATGCTAAGGGAGCTGCCCTGTCTGTGGGAGATTAAACACCCCCATTTAAAGAACCAAGCAAAGAGGAAGGCAGCACTGGAGCAATTGTGTGAAATTGTGAAGCAGGTGATCCCCACGGCAGACATCACTTATTTAAAGATATTAATTGGTGGCCTGAGGAGCACATATCTAAGGGAGCGCAAGAAGGTCCTGGATTCACAGAGATCCGGAGCAGCAGATGACATCTATGTCCCCAGGATGTTGTACTACGACAGGCTGCACTTTCTGGCAGGCCAGACTGAACCCAGGCCATCCCTCTCAAGTCTTCCTTCCACGCTTCCTTCCCCCCCGGCTGAGGCTTCTGACGCCCAACCTGGGCCTTCCAGACCACACATGGAGGAGCCCAGATTGAGCCAGGTGTAGCATTCCGCTAAATATTTCTGCTTGTCCAATCAATTATGTTAACTAGATGTTAGTTGGGAGTACTAATTTAGGATTGTGATTGATGATGCAACAACTAAAACCATGTCCCTTTTTCATACACAGGGAAGTCTCGGCCAGGAGGTGGCCGGGCCGAGCCGGCTGTCTGATCTGCAGGTCCCTCCACCCCCCCTGAAAAGAGAAAGTGGCAGTAGGAGGAGTGCCCTAGAGGAGGCTGCTATAGGATTCTTTTGTAGGGCTACAGAGGTCCTGGGAGCACCCCACACCATGGAGGAGGACATTGCTGCCTTCATTGCATATAAAATGCAGAGGATGGAGAAGGGCCAACAAGCCATGTGTGAGGCCCTCATATTGGAGGCTCTTGAAAAAGGTATGAGGGGCCAAATGACACCTCGGACACACCTTTGTGATGGTCCTCCTCCTCCTCCTGCAGGTCCTCCTCCTCCTCCCTCTCCTCCAGGTCCCCCCAGACCTCCTCCAGGTCCTCCCAGTCCTCCTCCTCCTCCAGGTCCTACTCTACCTCCTGCCACATCTCCAACTGCACAGCCACAGCCCGGAAGGAAGCGTGGAAGGAAGACCAGACAGTGATTGCCCTGGGTTCAGTCTGGTTGGCCAAAAAATGCAGCCTCTTGTGGTACCACAGCCTGGGGACACAGATGTCATCTGCTGCTATCCGGATCTCTGCGAATTCTGGACCAGACTGCCCTCCCTTACATATGGACTCCTCAGGCCACCAATTTTGATGTTGAAGAATTGATGTCTGCCGTGGGGGTCCCAGGCTTCGCTAATTTCGCATGTTGATCCAGTGTTGCCTTCCTCTTTGTTTGGTTCTGATCCCTTAATAAAGGATTTTTGTTTTGAATTATACTCTTCTATGTGTTTTACTTCAAAAAGGACAGTTGTTTTTTGAGGATTCAGGTACATTGCAAATATACAATGTGAAATGAACAAGGGACACCAACACCAAACAATCTCCTGGAGATTAAATAATACAAGATATCAATGGTGTTGGGGTAATTTGACACACAAAACACACACAAAAATATTCTGGAGTAAAAATAAAAATAACATTGAACAAAGATCAGCCTTGGAAAAAATCCAAACATTACAGAAAAAAAAGGCTGAAAATCCAAAAAAACAAAAAATTTATAAAACTGTCAGATGTGACAACTAATAACAATATATTCAGGGAATCCCACTAAAAAAACACAAATAAAACTTTGTGAGAAGTGTGTGTGTATATGAGCAGCAAAACTACTTAATTCTTGTCACATTATAAAGAAGAAGAGAGTGCGCTGTATTAAACCATTTTTAACATTGCAGCGTGACGAAAGTGCTGTATCCATTGCGAACACTAAGTTTACCAGAACGAGCTGTCCCGTGTCGGAATTTCTTCTGAGCATGCGTGGAACTTTGTGCGTCGGAACAGGCCACACATGGTCGGAATTGACGCGATCGGATTTTGTTGTCAAAAAATTTATCTCCTGCTGTCCAACTTTGTGTGTCGGAAAATCCGATGGAAAATGTCCGATGGAGCCCACACACGGTCGGAATTTTCGACAACACTCTCCGATCGGACATTTTCCATCGGAAAATCTGACCGTGTGTACGGGGCATTACAGGAGAGAATTTCCCTTCCTAGGGGTAGATTTCATCTCACTTCCTGTTGTCTCCTTCCGTTTGCAAGTAGGAGTCATTTGTAAGTTAGATGTTTGAAAGTAGGGGCCTGCCCTATATACTCAGCAGAAATTTGGGCCTTAGGTGTTGTTGTGGCCTCAATACTGTAAGCCCTCACAGGGCCCTGCTGTGAAATATTAGATCAAGAATTGTAATTACATGCCCCTGTTAAACAGGGGCAGAAAAATTGGGCCTTTGGTGGTGGTGCTGGTGCCACAACACTGTGAGTCCTCACTCGCTCTTGGTGGGTGCAGAAATGGGCCCTGCTGTGAAATATTAGATCAAGAATTGTAATTACATGCCCCTGTTGAACAAGGGCAGAAAAATTGGGCCTTTGGTGGTGGTGGTTTTGCTGGTGCCACAACACTGTAAGTCCTCGCTCGCTCTTGGTGGGTGCAGAAATGGGCCCTGCTGTGAAATATTAGATCAAGAATTGTAATTACATGCCCCTGTTAAACAGGGGCTGAAAAATTAGGCCTTAGGCACTGGTGCTGGTGCCACAACACTGCAACCCCTCACAGATACTCTAGTTGGAACGCAGAAACGAGCCCTGCTGCAAAGTATTGCATCAAAAATTGTAATTACACGCCCCTGTTAAACAGGGGCTGAAAAATTGGGCCTTAGGCACTGGTGCTGGTGCCACAACACTGCAACCCCTCACAGATACTCTAGTTGGAATGCAGAAACGAGCCCTGCTGCAAAGTATTGCATCAAAAATTGTAATTACACGCTCCTGTTAAACAGGGGCTGAAAAATTGGGCCTTAGGCACTGGTGGTGGCGCCCAGAACCAAAAATGTTCTTACAAGCTATCAGCGTGATCATTGAGGAGGAAGAGGATAATTACTCAGGGATAGTCACTCAGCATCAGCATAGGCAGACTTAGAAGGGATCTGAGATTTCAAAAAAAAATATTCATTTACATCAGCATCAGGTGCTTTGTGGCTGGTGGTGATCCAAGACTGATTTATTTTTATGAAGGTCAGTCGATCGACCGAGTCGGTGGACAGACGCACCCTGTGATCGGTTACAAAGCCTCCAGCAGCACTGAATGTGCGTTCCGAAAGAACGCTGGATGCAGGACAGGCCAGTAGCTCAATTGCATACTGTGCAAGCTCTGGCCAGTGATCCATCCTCAAGACCCAGTAACCCAGAGGATTTTCGGTAGGAAAGGTGTCCAAGTCAGATCTTGTCCCTAGGTATTCCTGCACCATGTAAAACAGACGCTGGCGATGGTTGCTGGAACCAATCATATCTTGGGGCTGCGGACCAAAAAATTGTCTGAACGCATCAGTCAGATGGCCACCTTCTCCACCGCTCCTTCTCCCAGTCTCTGGGAACGCGTTGCACACACCTTTCTGCAAGGCCTCCCGAAGATGTTTCATCCTCTGCTCCCTCTGCGATGGCAAGATAAGGTCCGCAACCTTACCCTTGTAACGTGGATCTAGGAGGATTGCCAGCCAGTATTGGTCCTTCTCCTTGATACCACGAATACGAGGATCCTTACGCAGGCTTTGCAGGATCAGGGAGGCCATGCAGCGTAGGTTTGCTGAGGCATTCGGTCCGGAGTCCTCTGGGTCACTAAGGACGACATGGTCCGCAGCCACCTCCTCCCAGCCACATACAAGTCCATGTGTTTCTTGGGACTGATCCATTAAAGACTGCTGCTGATGCTGAGTGCCAGTCTCCACCTCCATACTGACACAATCTTCCTCCTCCTCCTCTTCCTGTGTGATAGGCGGGCACGCAGGAACACTGTCTGGATAAAGGGGGCCTTGAGAGCTAAGGAAGTCCTCCTCTTCCTGCCTCTGTTCTGCCTCAAGTGCCCTGTCCATTATTCCACGCAGCGTGTGCTCCAACAGGTGGACAAGGGGGACAGTGTCACTGATGCATGCACTGTCACTGCTCACCATCCTCGTGGCCTCCTCAAATGGTGATAGGACAGTGCATGCATTCCTGATCATGGCCCACTGGCGTGGGGAAAAAAAAACACCCCTGACACTGTCCTGGTGCCATAGTCGCACAGGCACTCATTGATGGCCCTCTGCTGCATGTGCAGCCGCTGCAGCATGGCCAACGTTGAGTTCCACCTGGTGGGCATGTCACAGATTAGGCGGTTCTTGTGCAGGTTAAACTCCTTTTTGGAGGTCCGCCAGCCGAGCACTGGCTGGCATTATATGACCGGCGGAAATGCACACAGACTTTCCTGGCCTGCCTCAGGACATCCTGTAAGCCCGGGTACCTGCCCAAGAACCGCTGCACCACCAAGTTAAGGACGTGAGCCAAACAGGGCACATGGGTCATTTGTCCCTGTCGGAGGGCAGAGAGGAGGTTGGTGCCATTGTCGCAAACCACCATTCCTGCCTTAAGTTGGCGTGGCGTCAACCACCTCTGAACCTGTCCCTGCAGAGCTGACAGAACCTCTGCCCCAGTGTGGCTCCTGTCCCCCAAGCACACCAGCTCAAGCACTGCATGACATCTTTTGGCCTGCGTACTTGCGTAGCACCTTGAACGGCTACGGAGCACCGCTGGTTCTGAGGACAAAGCACAGGAAGAGGCCATGGAGGAAGAAGAAGAGGAGGGGGTGGAGGAGAGAGGTGTGTCACAATCATTAGCATTTTGGAGGCGTGGTGGCGGAACAACCTCCAACACTACTGCACCTTGTCCTGCATCCTTCCCAGCTGCCAGCAGAGTCACCCAATGCGCCGTGAAACTTAGGTAACGTCCCTGTCCATGCCTGCTGGACCATGAGTCAGCGGTAATATGCACCTTACCGCTGACCGCCCTGTCCAGCGAGGCATGGACATTGCCTTCCACATGCCAGTAGAGAGCCGGAATCGCCTTCCGTGAGAAAAAGTGGTGTTTGGGTACCTGCCACTGAGGAACCGCACATTCCACAAACTCACGGAAGGGGGCAGAGTCTACCAACTGAAAAGGCAGCAGTTGAAGTGCTAGCAATTTAGCCAAGCTAGCATTCAACCGCTGGGCATGTGGATGGCTGGGAGCAAACTTCTTTCGGCGGTGCAGCAGCTGGGGCAGGGAAATTTGCCTGGTACAATCTGACGTCGGTGTACCAAAAGCAGATTGCCCACAAGTACTTGGCTGTGACACACCTAATTCTACACCTTCATTCCTCTCAGTGCAGGTCTCAGAGAGGACTGAAGGTATAGTGGGGTTGGAAATCTCAGCTGATGAGGAGCAAGGAGAGGTCCTCTTTGTTCTTTGGTGTTGGTCTTTTAGATACGCTTGCCAACGAACTGCATGGCAGGTCAACATATGTCTGGTCAAGCATGTGGTACCCAAGCGGGAGATGTTTTGGCCATGCGAGATACGCTTGAGACATATGTTGCAAATAGCAGCGGTGCGATCTGATGCACTCGTCTCAAAAAAGGCCCACACCAAAGAACTTTTTGAATAACGCGCAGAGACTGCAGCGCCCTGCACATGTGGAGCTTTGGGGTGTGATGCAGTCAATGTGCATCCTGCCTCCTCCTCCTCTTTCTTCTCCTCTCTCCTATCAGGCACCCACGTTGAGTCAGTGACCTCATCATCCCCTCCCTCCTCATCACTGGAGCAAACCTGGCAGTATGCTGCAGCAGGGGGAGCATGACTGCCAGATTGCTGTCCTTCTTGGGCACCCCCTCTGTCCGTGCTCATGTTACTGCCTTCATCGAGCTCAGTATCATCATCAGAGCCTTCCAAATGCTGGGCATCCTCCTGGAGCATGTACCCAACCCTGTGGTCAAACAGTTCGAGGGACTCCTCAGGAGGACATGGTGGGGCTAGGGAAGGAGTCACTGATGACATTGAGCCGAGGGAAGAGGCCGCTGCTTTGCCAGACAAAGTACCCTGGGCATGGGTGAGAGAGGATGAGGAGGATGAGGACGGCTTGGTCATCCACTCGACCAAGTCTTCCGCATGTTGCGGCTCAACACAGCCAGCTGCCGAAAAAAAGGCCAAGCGTGTCCCACGGCCACGTGCTGATGAGGATGCACCGTCTCCACGACCAGCACTAGACACAGAGCCTGCTTGCCCTCTCTTATTGGCTTGTGACTGTCTGCCTCTCCTTCTTGGCCTTCCAGACATACTAATGGCCTGTAGCTGCACTAAGCTGGGATATATATATATATGTACTGATACTGCAGCTAGCAAAATCACCTGCCTGTAGTATGAGAACACCACCAACCTTCTACAGGTAGCTTTAGCTGAACACTGTGAGGTGGACGCACCCCACTAACTTGTAGGTTTAGCTGCACACTGTGAGCAGGACGCACCGCACTAACTTGTAGGTTTAGCTGAACACTGTGAGGAGGACGCACTACACTAACTGTAGATAGTCTAGCTGCCTGACTGTGGTACTAATAGGATCAAAAGAACACCAGTAATTTTCTTCAGGTAGCTGTAAATACTGTAACAAGAAAAGCCTGCCTGTCAGTAGGAAGATAACAGGAACGGATCTAGCTAAACTGAATGCAGTGTATATATATATATACACACACACACAACACCTGGGATGCATATATATACACAATACACTGTAAGTGCAGCTAACTGACTGACTGTTCTGCCTAATCTATCTAACTCAAATCAAATGTCACTGTCTGTCTCTCTCTCTCTTTCTCTCAATGAACGCCAGAACACACACTACACAGGGCCGCCGTGCAGGTGGCCTTATATAGTGTGGGGCGTGTACTAAATCCCCTGAGCCATAATTGGCCAAAGCCTCCTTGGCTTTGGCCAATTACGGCTCACTGTTCAGGCGGCGCTGTGATTGGCCAAGCATGCGGGTCATAGTGCATGCTTGGCCAATCATCAGCCAGCAATGCACTGCGATGCCGCAGTGAATTATGGGCCGTGACGCGCCACACGAATTTGGCGCGAACGGCCCATATCGTTCGCAATTCGGCGAATGACCGAACAGCCGATGTTCGAGTCGAATATGGGTTTGACTCGAACACGAAGCTCATCCCTAGTTCTTAGATTGAATAATACATTTTGTCATTTTTAGATACATACCCAGGTGTTGACTATTTGTTGCCGAAGTAGCCACTTTTTTTATCCCAGTAGAGACACTGGGGTTTGTTTTTCTAATAAACTGGAAGAAATTTGTTTTTTAAATACATTTTATTGGATATTTATTATAGCAAAAAGTAAAATGTATATATATTTTTTTTAAATTGTCGGTCTTTTTTTGTTTATAGCTCAAAAAATAAAAACCACAGACACAATCAAATACCACCAAAAGAAAGCTCTATTTGTGGGTAAAAAAAGGACATCCATTTTGTTTGGGTACAACGTCACACGACCGCGCAATTGTCAGTTAAAGCGACGCAGTGCCGAATCGCAACAAATGCTCTGGTCTCTAAGGGGGCAAATCCTTCCGGGGCTGAAATGGTTAAAGAAGAATTTACCCCCCAAAAATAGATTAGTTAAACCCACAAGGGCTTCTTTTACCACTACTATTCTTTTTATATGGGCGATTCAAATTTACAAATGCAGCAATTTAGGATTTGGATGAAAGGTTTAGCCCTGAGAAACACTTTTTGAAAGATAAATAGTACATTTTATATACAATTATATAGAACAGACCAAAATGAGGGACAAATGAGGAGGAAAGAGGGACAGAAGGACATTGCTCCAAATCAGATACAGTCCCTCAAAATCAGGGACAGTTGGGAGCTATGTAGGGCCATCTTTAATGCAGGACAAAAGGGGCAGCTGCCCTGGGCCCCCAAACCTGGACCCCTAAGGGCCCCGCCCCTTGATGTCTGAGGGCCCCGCCCCTTGATGTCTGGGGGCCCCGCACCTTGATGTCTAAGGGCCCCGCACATTGATGTCTGAGGGCCCCGAACTTGGACCCCTGAGGGCCCCGCACCTTGATGTCTGAGGGCCTCGCACCTGGACCTCTGAGAGCACCATCCCTGAATCAATGAGAGCGGGTGGTGAGCCTGGCTGGCTAGGTAGGTCCTTCTCCCCATAGACTGCTTGTTGACTGTTATGCTAAGACTGACCTGTTTAGTTGATCGCCTCCTGTACTCTGATCATCTCCTGTATTAGATCTGCAGTCTCTGGTCATCTCCTGTATTAGATCTGCAGTCTCTGGTCATCTCCTGTATTAGATCTGCAGTCTCTGGTCATCTCCTGTATTAGATCAGCAGTCTCTGGTCATCTCCTGTATTAGATTTGCAGTCTCTGGTCATCTCTTGTATTAGATCTGCAGTCTCTGGTCATCTCTTGTATTAGATCCGCAGTCTCTGGTCATCTCCTGTATTAGATCTGCAGTCTCTGGTCATCTCCTGTATTAGATTTGCAGTCTCTGGTCATCTCTTGTATTAGATTTGCAGTCTCTGGTCATCTCTTGTATTAGATCCGCAGTCTCTGGTCATCTCCTGTATTAGATCAGCAGTCTCTGGTCATCTCCTGTATTAGATTTGCAGTCTCTGGTCATCTCCTGTATTAGATTTGCAGTCTCTGGTCATCTCTTGTATTAGATTTGCAGTCTCTGGTCATCTCTTGTATTAGATCCGCAGTCTCTGGTCATCTCCTGTATTAGATCAGCAGTCTCTGGTCATCTCCTGTATTAGATCTGCAGTCTCTGGTCATCTCCTGTATTAGATTTGCAGTCTCTTGTCATCTCCTGTATTAGATCCGCAGTCTCTGATCATCTCCTGTATTAGATTTGCAGTCTCTGGTCATCTCCTGTATTAGATTTGCAGTCTCTGATCATCTCCTGTATTAGATTTGCAGTCTCTGATCATCTCCTGTATTAGATTTGCAGTCTCTGATCATCTCCTGTATTAGATTTGCAGTCTCTGGTCATCTCCTGTATTAGATTTGCAGTCTCTGGTCATCTCCTGTATTAGATTTGCAGTCTCTGGTCATCTCCTGTATTAGATCCGCAGTCTCTGGTCATCTCCTATATTAGATCCGCAGTCTCTGGTCATCTCCTGTATTAGATTTGCAGTCTCTGGTCATCTCCTGTATTAGATTTGCAGTCTCTGGTCATCTCCTGTATTAGATCCGCAGTCTCTGATCATCTCCTGTATTAGATTTGCAGTCTCTGGTCATCTCCTGTATTAGATTTGCAGTCTCTGGTCATCTCCTGTATTAGATTTGCAGTCTCTGGTCATCTCCTGTATTAGATCCGCAGTCTCTGATCATCTCCTGTATTAGATTTGCAGTCTCTGGTCATCTCCTGTATTATATCCGCAGTCTCTGGTCATCTACTGTATTAGATTTGCAGTCTCTGGTCATCTCCTGTATTAGATCCGCAGTCTCTGGTCATCTCCTGTATTAGATTTGCAGTCTCTGGTCATCTCCTGTATTAGATTTGCAGTCTCTGGTCATCTCCTGTATTAGATCCGCAGTCTCTGGTTATCTCCTGTATTAGATCCGCAGTCTCTGGTCATTTCCTGTATTAGATCCGCAGTCTCTGGTCATCTCCTGTATTAGATCCGCAGTCTCTGGTCATCTCCTGTATTAGATTTGCAGTCTCTGGTCATCTCCTGTAGTACGTTTCTCAGTGAGCAGTAATGATGTGTTGTAACCTCTAACAACCAATCAGTGATCGGTAATAATATGATGGATCCTCTGGCAACCAATTGCTGCTGATCTGCTGCAGTAAACAGATTTGAGTCTCTCTGCTATTTGTTATTTGTAGAAGATCGGTTTGGCGCCGTTGCAGACCTGATTGAGTTCAGGTGAGTGCTGTTTCCTGACTCGAACAAATATTAATATATAGTGAATGGGTGTCTCCTACCCCAAAACAGATACAACTGTGAATGTAATATGAACTTAATATATAAACTGCTGAGTGTGGATGAGTGTCCGGCAATATACCTGACTCAATACCACTTGTATTATAATAAATCTGTGAATAAAGTGCAATATATCTAAGTATTAATAAACATCTGCAATCCCATATATACAAAGTTTAATCAATATACAAATATAAAGTGCTAGTGTGAATAAACAGGTGAACATGTGACTGTAATAAGATGCTGTAGTGCCAGTGAAGAGATCCTTTGTGTTGGGCTTTTCAATGAATAAACATTGAGTGTGTGCCTTATCTGTTCTCCTAAAGTGTCTGCACTCACCAGATCCCTCACCCCCCATTGGGGTCTCACACATCCACAGTATATGCCACTGTGTAGTGATACAGGATACCTCCCTCCTTGCTCTAAGCTGAGCCCTTACTTTACCATCCAACCAAGGCTTTGGTTTGGGAACAGAGAGTATTGGGGTGTCGGAGGAGATTCCTCAATGATCTGAGATGGTAAGAAAACAGAGGAATCCCAGGAAGACCCGGAGGAATCTGACAGATCTAATCTGAATATTTCTGGGATCCTTATAGAGGGATATATGTTATATGAGGGGGGGAGGAGAGTACACTGTGACCTGACTGGGATCTGTATTCTGTCTGTACAGGAAATATCCCGGAAAAAATGTTGACCCGGCCGGGATCTGACCTTCTCATCCCCATCAGACGTCATCTCACCCTCAACCGTACAGATACAGAGAGATGTGACTGGATTACCTGGCTCTATAAGAAATCTTCTGGACTATGGAATAAAATAGCTGAACACAGAAATTGTCATCTGTCTGATCGCAGAAATCTCTCCAATACAAGAATATCAGAGAATGGAAGTCTGATCATATCCAATGTGACTCCGGAGAATGACGGGATATACAGTGTGATTATATACAACTCTACAGGAGACCGTATACTGACAGAGGATTACATCGTCCATGTAGAAGGTAAGTCCATCTAACCCCCACCCCCAGTCCTAGCAGTGTCCTCCCCGCTCCGTGTCTTTATATCTATTTATTACTGTCACATGGGATGTTTACATTCATTATAGACCCCAGATCTCTCCATAAAGAGGACCTGTCACCTCCTATTACTGTCACATGGGATGTTTACATTCATTATAGACCCCAGATCTCTCCATAAAGAGGACCTGTCACCCCCTATTACTGTCACATGGGATGTTTACATTCATTATAGACCCCAGATCTCTCCATAAAGAGGACCTGTCACCTCCTATTACTGTCACATGGGATGTTTACATTCATTATAGACCCCAGATCTCTCCATAAAGAGGACCTGTCACCTCCTATTACTGTCACATGGGATGTTTACATTATAGACCCCAGATCTCTCCATAAAGAGGACCTGTCACCTCCTATTACTGTCACATGGGATGTTTACATTCATTATAGACCCCACATCTCTCCATAAAGAGGACCTGTCACCTCCTATTACTGTCACATGGGATGTTTACATTCACTATAGACCCTAGATCTCTCCATAAAGAGGACCTGTCACCACCTATTACTGTCACATGGGATGTTTACATTCATTATAGACCCCAGATCTCTCCATAAAGAGGACCTGTCACCTCCTATTACTGTCACATGGGATGTTTACATTCATTATAGACACCAGATCTCTCCATAAAGAGGACCTGTCACCTCCTATTACTGTCACATGGGATGTTTACATTCATTATAGACCCCAGATCTCTCCATAAAGAGGACCTGTCACCGCCTATTACTGTCACATGGGATGTTTACATTCATTATAGACCCCAGATCTCTCCATAAAGAGGACCTGTCACCACCTATTATGCCCTGTACACACGGTCGGACTTTGTTCGGACATTCCGACAGCAAAATCCATAGTTTTTTTCCGGCGGATGTTGGCTCAAACTTGTCTTGCATACACACGGTCGCACAAAGTTCTCGGAAAATGTGTTGGTGACAATGTGACTATGTGACCTTAGCTGTCCATTTTTGTAGAAGAGGTTTACGGGCTAAATAAAGGGCTCTAGTCCACATTATATGCATATCTACAGGTAGAATTCCATCTGGAATTATTCCCAGTAGTGATCATTTAGGAGTATTTGTTATTTCTGTTCGCAAAATTGTATTTAGGGTCATAAAAACTTTCTCCCAATATCTACGGAATTTGGGACATCGCCAAAGCATATGAACAAGGGAGCCATTAGAAGCTAAACATCGCGGACATAGAGGCGATGCTTTTTTTCCCCACAGAAATAATTTTTGTGGGGTATAGTGAGTTCTGTGTAGAATGAAAAGCTGAGTTAATTCCTGAGATGGTGAAATAGATACCTCAAGAAGGATCTCCATAGCACGAGTCCACTCATCACCATTAAGATCTATCAGATCCTTTTGCCAAAGAATAATGCCCTGTACACACGGTCGGACATTGATCGGACATTCCGACAACAAAATCCATCGTTTTTTTTCCGATGGATGTTGACTCAAACTTGTCTTGCATACACACAGTCGCACAAAGTTGTCGGAAAGTCCGACCGTGTGTACAGGGCATAAGACTCTTAGCCTGTCCATCTGCCTTCACTGTATTTAATAAAATATGGTAAAGATCCCCTATTAGTCCTCATTTAATAAGCCTTACTGTAGTTGCTTTCAGTAAGATTTCTGATGGATTATATTGAAGCTGAAATGTTAAAGCTTGGCTTTGTAAAGCATGGTGAATCTGAAGGTACTGATAAAAGATAATCTTTGATATTTGGAAACGTTCTTTCAGTATACTAAAAGGCAGTAAAGTATCCCCTTCAAATAGGTGATGGAGCAATCTTATCCCAGCTCTTTTCCAATCTGAAAATTCTGGTATTTTATTTAACTCGGGTAAACAAAAATTCTCCCATATTGGCATATGTCTTGTATATCCCTTATGGTGCGTGATAATGGAAAATTTATATCAAATACTTACCGTAATTTTCCTTTCCTGATGGACTCCATGGCAGCTTACGTATGGGTTAATCCCGCCTCTCATACCTCATAGGACCCCACTCCCATAAATCTTTGCTTCTAGCCATAGACCGTGTTCCGTAATATAGCCTACTCCAGCAAATGGGAGGGAACTCCTGCTGCCATGGAGTCCATCAGGAAAGGAAAATTACGGTAAGTATTTGATATAAATTTTCCATTTTCCTGACAGACTCCATGGCAGCCTACGTATGGGAAATGACTAGCCATACACTCCCGGGTGGGAAATTGCTGGTTCAAAGAAAAAAAGGTTTATTTGGCACCGTCAACAGACAAGACATGCAAACCAAAATTAACCGAAGACAAAGAAGCCGGTTCTACACAATAGTGTGTCATAAAAGTGTTGCTCGACGACCAAGAGGCCGCCTTGCAGATTACTTCCGGGGATACATGACGGGAAGCTGCCCATGACGTAGAAACGCTCCTAGTAGAATGAGCGGTCACCGCTTCTGGAGGAGCCAGACCCTTGGCTGCATAAGCCCCTTGTATAGCCTGAACGATCCAAGCTGCAATGACTCTGGAGGAAGCACGCAAACCCTTGTTCTTTCCTTGAAAATAAACAAACAAATGATCGGATCTTCGAAAAGAGGCAGTGACTTCAAGGTATTGCCTTAAAACTTCTCCCACATCCAAAGGGTGAATGCTAGAGTCCTCAGTTGCCCGGAAAATTGGAAGGACAATCTCCTGATTCTCATGAAAAACCGATGTTACCTTAGGATTTGATCCGAGCATAGGAATCAGGACCACCCGGTCAGGGAAGAAGGTAAGGAATGGTTCTTTACATCCTAGGGAACTGATTTCGGAGACCCTTTTGGCTGATGTTATAGCCACTAGGAATACAGCTTTAAGAGAGAGATCTTTAATAGCTGCTTGATCCACAAGTCGTATTTCCTTTTCCGAAAAGAAATTTAGGACAAGGGGAAGATCCCACTTGGAAAACCTCGGCTTTCTTTGAGGCCTGAGTCTTATCGCTCCTCTGAAGAATTGCCTTGTAAGGGGATGTCTGGCCCAGGATATACCTGTGAAGGCAGAGATTGCGGAAACCTGAACCCGTAGAGAACTTACTGATAAGGATAGATCCAGGCCTGTCTGTAAGAAACCAAGAATATCCTGAATCCTTGGGTCGGTACAGGAACCATCAGTGGTGGAAATGTAATCCGCAATTTTGACCAAATTCTTTGGTAAACTCTATTGGTACCTGGTCTTCTGGCATTCAGTAGAGTCGAAATAGCCGCACTTGGACATCCTAGGGCTTCCAACCTTCCCCTCTCAAGAACCAAGCCGTCAGATGGAGCTGGGACGGACATGGGTGAAGAGATGTTCCTTGTAATAGGAGATCTGATCTGGCTGGGAGAGGAATTGGATTCCGGTAGCTGAGTTGTAGTAAGAGGGGGAACCACGGTCTGTTGGGCCAATATGGAACAACTGCCACTATTTCGACCTCTTCCCACCTGAGCCTCGATAGGAAGCGAAGAATGACCGGAACTGGTGGAAAGGCATAAGCCCTGTGGAATCTCCACTGGTCCGTCAGAGCATCCACTCCGAAAGCCTGGGGACAACGACATCTCGTGAAGTACTTCTCCATTTTGTGGTTGCAAGGAGACGCAAACAAGTCCACTTCTGGTGACACTCCCAGAGACAGGATCCAATTGAAAACTTCCGTGTGGAGGGACCACTCGTTGTTGTCCAGGACAAACCTCGAGAGGAAGTCCGCCTGGACATTTTGGACTCCTGGAAGATAGACAGCTGTCAGGTTTGATAGGTTCGTCTGAGCCAAAGACATGATAGGACTCACTTCCTTCAGAAGGGAGAGACTGCGTGTGCCCCCTTGTCTCTTGATATAAGACACCGCTGTTGTGTTGTCTAGCCTCAGGAGGACTGAGGCCCCTGATGTTAAGTGGAGAAAGGCTCGTAGTGCACAGAGGGCAGCTCGGAGTTCCAGGACATTTGAAACTACGCCCCGGGATGGGAAATCCCACTGACCCTGGGCTATCTCCGTCAGACAGAGAGCGCCCCAGCCTCTGCTGCTGGCATCCGTTGTCACCGTGATCCAGGAAACGGGTGCTATGGAATGGCAATTGAGGAGATTCCTCCGCTGCAGCCACCAGGGGAGACTCTCCCGCATGGACGGGGTTATCCGAACCAGATGGTCTCGAGAACCCGGATCCCACTGTTGTAGAAAACCCTTCTGAAAAGGGCGCATCCTCCATTGAGCCCATTTCACCATGGGGGCTGTTGCTACCATGGTGCCGATTATCCTGAGACACTGAGAAGCTCTGAGCAGGGGAGATGACATTGCCAGGTGAATTCTGTCCCGAATCAAAGGGATTTTCTCCAGAGGCAGAGAGATGGTACTCTTCAATGTGTTGAACTGGGCTCCGAGGAATATCAGAGACTGTGTCGGATCTAGATGACTTTTTTCCCTGTTCAACAGCCAACCGAACTCTGTCAGAGTAGAAATGACCTGATCTCGGTGTGACACTAGTTGATCCCTGTCCTGCGAAAGCAAGAGTAGGTCGTCCAGGTAGTGGTGTAAACGGATACCCTTGACTCTGATCAATGCCACGACAGCCAGTAAGAGCTTCGAAAACACTCAAGGCGATGTTGTAAGCCCGAATGGGAGACATGTAAATTGGAGGTGTCTCTGACCCACTGCAAAACGTAGGTACTTCTGGAAGTCTCTCGTAATCGGTACGTGAAAGTAGGCATCTTTCAGGTCTATGGAGACTAGCCAATCGCCTGGCTGTATTATCTGACGAATTGTTAGCAGAGTCTCCATCTTGAATTTTTCCTTCTTGATGAAGGAGTTCAGGTATGTCAGGTCGATGACTGGCCTCCAGGAACCACTCTTTTTGAGGACCATGAAAAGGGGGGAATACACCCCTTGAAATTTCTCTTCCGAAGGCACCAGGACGGCAGCCCCTTGAGCTATCAGAGAATCCGTGTATGAAAGAAGAATTTGTTTCTTTTCTTCCTGGTGAGGAAGGACTGTGGGAATAAACCGGTGTAAAGGTGGATTGGAGAACACCCACGAATGGCCTGATGAGACTGTTTTGACCGTCCAGTAGTCCCTGATCGAGGCTGCCCAGACGTGCTGAAAAAGGAGTAACCGAGCCCCAACTTGCTCCGCCTGGACAGGCTTCATATCAAAAGGACTTAGAAGCCTCCCGTCCACCAGAAGAGGATGTCTTTGAGGACTTCTGGCCGGAGGGTTGATTTCTCTTCCAGTTTCTCCTGAAATCACGGCCCGGTCTATAGCGGCGGGCATCTCTAGCGCGTTCTTGGTCTTGCCTGGGTTGGGGTCTCCTCTGACCCAAAAGGCGACGATCCTGGGGTAAGAACCCCGACTTACCCCCTGTAGCACGGGTAATGGCGGAATCAAGTTTGTTCCCAAAGAGGGAGGAACCCTCAAAGGGAATTCTACACCAAGCCTGTTTAGAGGCAGGATCCGCAACCCACGGGCGCAGCCACAAAGCGCGCTTGGCTGTGACTGAGGAAAGCATGACCCGTGCCACTAGGCGGATAATATCCAGGGATGCTTCCCCCAGGAAGACTGATGCCAGTTTTAGTTCATGGATTGGTGAACTCTTAACCAAATCTTCGGACACACTCGCTAATGCCGCATCCACATCATTCGACCAGGACTCCATAGCTTTCGACAGAGCTGCAAGAGCCAAGGCTGGTTTACAAGCCATACCTGCCGTAATATAGATGCGTTTAAGATCAGTGTCGATCTTCCTTTCCAGACCATCCTTAAATGAAACGGTATCCTCTAGAGGGAGGGTGACATGCCTCACCAACCTCATCAAAGCAGCATCAATGAGCGGAGCTGACTCCAGATGCTTTACCTCTTCACTCTTAAACGGATACATCTTGGCCACTTTGGAGATTAGTGAGTTCTTCCTCTCAACTTTACTCCACTCATCTGAAATGATTTCGCCAAGCTCTCCCAAGAAGGGAAAATTCGGTTGATCCTTTTTGAGATGTTTAAAGTATTTCCTCTGTTTAGAGGGTGCTTTAACTGGCTCTTCCCATCTCAATGCGTCTTTAACCGCCTTGACCAACCGTGGCACCAGGGAGAAATCAAAACCCACACCAGGGTCATTCAGATCAGTCTCGCTTTCGGAGGATCCGCTTAAGGAGGGACTGCGTCTAGAGGGACCAGGAGCCCCAAGGTCGACTCCGCCAGGAGCTAGCACTGGAGCAGAAGGAGAGATAGCTGAACAATTGGGATCCGATCTGATCAGGGATTCCTGAACCACCTTTCGGACCATAGCTTCCACTTGCTGGTCTCCAGCTCCTCTTTCTTTTGCGGCTCGGGCATAACATAGCTCACAGAGGGATTTACCTTCTGGGACCTGAGCTTTACATCCCCAGCAAGCCCTTTGTCAGAGCGGCTGGAATGGCGGTGGGAGTGACGCCCAGATGTAGACTTGGGCTTTTCACTATGGCGCCTAGAAGCTGATCTAGAACGCCTTGAACTTGATGACTGTTTTTGATGATGCGATCTGGAACGATCGGTGTCTTCACGTGCTGAGGGTCTATGATCAGACCTAGGAGGGCTGTGGAAAATAAAAGGAAATAAACAGGATCCAGAAAGAAACAAACCCAAAACAATCAAGCAGAAGGAATAAACAATTCCTACCTGCAGCGCAAGGGTTGGCCACTGGGGGGCGGTGACACGTCCATAGCAGAAAACCAGGTATCTGAAATGAACAATTCCTTGTCAAACACAGGGATCAGAGAGAAAGAGAGAGAGGCTTGGACATCCAGCAGCGAAGTCTCCTACCTTGCCAGGGGATAAGCACTGCACCGGGAAGCCGCCGTTTTCACCCGCAGACAACCCAAGTAATAGCTGTATTCTGACAGCTATTTAAACTTGGCGCCGCCGATGACGTCACCGCGCCCCCAGCGTCGACAAGCGGGGCTCGTGCGCATGCGCGACCGCCGCCATTTTCCCGGAACTGCGCATGCGCGAACCAAGCCTCGCTTTCAGACGAGGCTCGCAATGTGCAGGGACCCGGAAGACGCGGCGGAGTGGGACGCAGATGCGTTCCAGCCGCCATAGAGGCCAGAAAGAGATACAGGAACAAACAAAACACACAAAAACAGCTGCCATATATGAAATGAAACAGTGAAATATACGATACCACCGCACGATCCTGGTCCAGTCTGATTTGGGGACGATCATCCACTGCACGGCCGGGCTTCAATAAGGGGGGGGCCTCCTGCTAATAGCAAGGACGTTTGGCCCAGTTGCCGCTTGCCTGCCAATGGCAAGGCTAGTAAGCTCTTCATGGCATCGCAAAGCTGCCTGTATCCACCCTGCTAATAGCTGGGACTGCTGGACTCCAGAACCGCCATCAGAACCACCGTGCAACCAGAACCGGACCGCAGAAAACTTCATAAGGTAAGATACACCTTGGTCCTAGGAGGAGGACAAAAAAGGAACACGGTCTATGGCTAGAAGCAAAGATTTATGGGAGTGGGGTCCTATGAGGTATGAGAGGCGGGATTAACCCATACGTAGGCTGCCATGGAGTCTGTCAGGAAAATGCGTATTGTCTCCCACAGTTTATGGATCAGAAAAAAAAGTTGGAAATTTTCTCTTCTCATAAAATCTGTGGGAGACTATTCGCTGAACTAATGGTAAAGGATTAAACTCAGTCATTATTATATTCTGTATGGGGTCTTGGTCATCTATCTCCTCCCACCTAGACCAATGGTGAAGTTGTACTGCAAAAAAGTACAGTCTAGAGTTAGGAACCCCTATTCCACCTCTATCTTTTGCATGTTGGAGGGTTTCAAGTTTAATTCTTGGTTTACCATGTTTCCAAATAAGGTCTCTAAATATAGCGTCTATTGTCCTAAACAATGATGTCAACCAAACTTTAGAATTGTGTAGTAATAATAACAATTGGGGGAGCAACACCATCTTCACCAGATTTGCTCTCCCTATCATAGTCAATGGGAATTTGCTCCAGGTTTTACTTTGTTGCCTAAATTTACCTAGAAGAGGCGATGTCTATGTCTATGTAATCCTTAACAATTGGAGTGATTATCACCCCCAGATACTTAAATGACATAACATGCTTCATCTGGTGATTCTGGTATGGAGACCCCAGTTGCATCGGGTCCATCGGGTCAACCGGCATTATTACTGATTTATCCCAGTTAATATTAAATCCTGAGAATGTACCAAAATGGTCAATAAGTGAGATAACTTTGGACAGAGAATTATGTGTATCCCCTAGAAAAACTAGAGCATCATCAGCGAAGAGGGCTATTTTTTCTACGCCTGCACATCTCTGGAATCCCACAATATCTGGGTTTTCCCGAATAGCCTCCGCCAGGGGTACCACGGCCAGTGCAAAAAGGAGGGGAGAATGGGGACGACCCTGTCTTGTTCCTCTCTTCAAAAGAAAAAGTGATGAGATTGACCCATTAATCTGTACTCTTGCACTCAGGAATTATATAACAGTTGTATCCACTTAATACATTTTGGTCCTATTCCAAAATATTTTAGGGAGGCCCATAGATTTTTTTTTAAAATCAGAAAGGTTTTTATTGCACACATAAACATACAAAAAATTTTGTTTTTCTCCACACATAAAGCACATTACACTTTGCTCTTATATTAGATTTATCCAGCACACAATCAAAAAAACATTTTGTCAACATTATCAAAAAGTGTAGCTCTCATTTTTGTAGTCTTTACATATGCTTTATCCTCAAATGGTCTTCTGTCTGTGCCATACAACTACCTCCTAGCAAAGTTTTCGCTGCACTGGAACTCACATCCTTCTTCCCATACATATTGCCCTGTCTAGCTAATTCTCCTGCCCGAGATATATCTATGTTCCTTTTAACAACCTCATTTGCACCGGCTCCATGGGACTTATTCCTGGTGCGTCGAGCCAAGCATCCCATAGTTTATCAAATTTACCAGGGATCCCCCTATGCTGGTATATGTATTTTTCCATGATAAGCATCCTACCCATGTGTTGTATCCAAGCTGAAGTCTTTGGCGGAACAGCTGATTTCCAGTTCATGAGGATTGTTTTCCTGGCTTGAAATAGAGCTCTGGAAAAGGCAATTCTCGTCCCCTCCTCCTCTATCACCCCCTCCAGAATTCCTAACAAGCAGCACCCAGGTTCTAAGGGAACGTTGGTCTGGAACACTTGGTTTAGTGTGGCCAAAACCTCCATCCAATATCTGTGTAACTTTGGGCAACGCCATAGGAGATGAATCAAATCACCCGGCTCCACTCTGCACCTGCTGCAGAGTGGGTCAGGTATCTTGCCCATTTTGTATAGTTTCACTGGTGTGTAATGAACTCTTAGTAGTATACATAGTTGTGAAACCTTTTGTGCTACATTCAGTGAACAAATGCTAACTGCCTGTAAAGCCTCTTCCCATAGCTCCTCCCCAATGGGTCCTAAGTCCGCCTCCCACTGTGCCACTACCTTCATTGGATATCCATCTAGAAAGGACCCTAGTAGCATATTGTAGCATTGGGAAATTACACCTTTAGTGTCGGTCGTGTCTTGCAATATATGAAAAACTGGAGTGGTCGACTGAGTCCACTCCACTGCCTCTCCCTGAGCCTTGACTGCGTGTGAGAGTTGTAAATAATAGAAGAACATGTTTGATGGTAGGGCAGTATGCATTTCTGTAATAACGGATGTTGGTAGCTGTGCCTTTACTGAAGCCAATATACGTCCAGTTCCTTCTCCCTCCTCAAAATAAGGTTGCTATAAAAAAAAAACTTTTACTCTCTGCTTTTTTTTATAGCT
Source organism: Lithobates clamitans (assembly GCA_037952925.1). NCBI lineage: Eukaryota > Metazoa > Chordata > Amphibia > Anura > Ranidae > Lithobates > Lithobates clamitans. The sequence continues at coordinate 387,000 of JBBGZY010002331.1, forward strand.
ACATGTGAATATTTTTCTTGGCTATTTATCCATTGTGTATTATTGATTTTATTGGGATTAGTTACATATAATACTTCAGCTTGCAACAAGAGTTTTTTCCCAATCTCTAAATTGCTTCTTTTTTTTTGAAATTTGTGAAATAAGGAGGCTTCTAAGGTAAGCTTTCTGTGCATCCCAGTATATTAAGGGCGATACAGTAAAATTGTTAATTTGCTGAAATGTAATAAGCTCTAATTTAATATCATTGGGGGGAAGAGTGAGATCCAATAAGGGTTCACCTTCCATAATCTATCCCCTACATTAGTCCTAAATGAGAAGGATAGAATCAAAGGAGAGTGATCCGATATATCTCTGGCCTCATATTTAATTTCACTAAGATAAGGCAATAAGGAGTGGGATCCCAGTGCCAAGTCTATTCTAGATAAAGTATTTTCCTGACGTCAACATGGCAGCATACTAGTGACAAAGCTCCGCCTCTTGACCACTCCCTCAGGACCAGTGAATAGCATAAATGAAGGCATGGTTAGCCTCCACCCCATTCTTCTATTTCCCTCATACCTCCACGATCTAGTGATGAAGTAAAGAATTTTATGTGCCCCACCCTGCCACTGAGCAGGAACCGGCTGGGTTCAAGCCTCTACCAGTGCGTAGTCTCAGTGTTTGGGCTGCTAACATCGCGCTAATAAGCCTGAGAGACCCTCGTCTGTGGGGTCTTAATGGATCCCTGCAGTGTTTCCTCTTTAGGAACGAAATCTGCCATGCAGCATGACTTGGTTCCAGGAACTTTGGGGAGGCCAGCCTGTCATTTCCTTTTCTAGGGGCTTCCTTGTCTGTTAGGCTATTTCTTTACCTGTTTTATTCAGTTCCTGCTCTTCTCCTTTCTTATTTGGCTTTTAGTAGGTTCTGGGTGAGTGAGGAGTGGGCCGCACCGTGCAGTAGGTGTCAGGGTCTCCCTATAGGCATGAAGTGGCCGCCCAGCGCCATATTTATTGGCCTAGGGTGCTCCCGATGATGTCATAGGGCTGCGCCCAGTCCGCACATGAGCACTGATCGACAGAAGCACTGGGCGCCATTTTGGTTCTGGACAAAGCGATTAGTTTTGCCCACAAACAACTGGAGGAGTCTGGGGGCAGGTTCTGCCTGTCCCAGGATCATCTAAGAGTGTCAGTGGGCTGCTGTGGGATGGGCAATATACAGCCACCTGACTGTCTTCAGACTGTGAAGTTTGTTCCTGGATCCAGTCTCAGCAACCTTCTGTGTCGCCATCTGCTGGTAGGTAAGTTTTCTGTACTTTAAAAAAAAAGGGTACATTCTTTTCCTTTGATTTGTTTCAGCTGTTTGCTTTGTTGTAGTTTTCAGACTTGCATGTTAGAAGATTACTGGCAATCTCCATCCCTCTGTTTCTCTTATTAACTATCTCTCTTTTTCTGCTGGTCGTCCCTTATTCCCTACTACCATGAGTCAGCCACCACTTATGTAAGACCCTCAATACTTAAGGTAGGGGGACCACCAGTTTGTAAGTTTTCAGGTGTCCTTAAAAGAGTGCCCTCTAATGCGGTTTGCTTTGATATGTTTCAGCTTTGCACGCTCACGCTCTCGGAGTTAAAGAACAAGAGAGGACAGGCATTCTCCAAAGGAGCATAGCTCCAGACGTCACTCCCGGTCAAAAGATCCAAAAGAGCACGTCGCGCCTCCTCTTCTCCAGAGCAATACAGGCGTCCCAGCAAGAGATCAGGCTGGGCTTATGGCGCAGTCCCCCTATCCAATAAATTGGTGTGCAAAGACTGTCTAGAGGAGTCTGCAGTAGGCAGGGAACAGGACACTGTGCAGGTCTCATCATTACTGAAGAAGGTAGTATGAGATTCCTTGTCTGAGTTTACCTCAGCCCAGCCACCCGCCCAAAGGGTCCCATTGGAAGATCAGCCGGGGACTTCAGCAAGCAGTGTGACCATGCCCAGTGTAAAAAGAAAAAAAAAAAGGCGCTCAAACTCAGCAGAAAAGCTCCAAGGAAGACGTCTCTGCTCCTCTTCCCCAGAGCCAGCGCCCCAACAAGAGTCCCGCAGGGCCCGTGGCGCAGTATCTATACCCAGGAGGTGAGTAGACACTGCCTGGAGGAGTATACAGCTAACAGGTAATGCCAAATGTCTTTATTATTGATAAGAGTGGCACAAGATTCTGTTTTGAACTCGCCTTAATTACCTGAAGCAACTGTTATACTTGTATCGGAAACTGTTGGAAACTGTTGCCATAGGAGACAGCGCGCTTATCCGTGCAGATGTGGCATCTTGCTGGATGCTTTTCCCTGCGTGGCTGTCTAATAGAAGTCCGGGAGTTTACCGGGTTAGCCTTAAACAGACATATTTTGGTGCCCCAAGGAGAGTGATAATGTAGCGCTCAGAGCACGCTAGTGGGTGTGGCCAAATTGCCCTTGCTGACATCATCACCCTTCAGTGAGCCCAAACAGCCACCTGCGGCGGCAACAGATTTGTGTATGACTATCTCGGAAACTTGGGGAACCACAGCCTGGTCCAGGTAATATGTCCGGGTCTCAGGTGGACTGAAACCCTGACACATGATTTAAAACCGGAACTGTCTGGCTGAATCCTGGACAGGTGGTGCACCCTAGGTGTCTGGCACCCATGAATCTACTTTGCACTGCACCTACTATGCCTTTTGACCCACTCTATGTGGAGGGAGGTTGACAACTCATGGCTCTGGAGGTTCTCATTGGGCTGAAGGAGTCCTGGGTCCTTGCTACATATATTATAGATGCAGCAGTCTGCTACTCAAAAATAGGGAGGCTGACCAGGAAGTCCCTCTAGTTGCTTGTATGACCACTGGAGGAGCACTCTAGCACTTTGGCAGCTAGGGAGGCCATATGGTTGAGACCCTGGACTGCGTATTGCTTCCTAGAAACAAATGTGAAGCAGAATGGAAGGGGTTCGAGAAAAATGCCCGTATAAACAGGCTGTCAAAACTGTGTACCCTGAACAAGCTAATGGTCAACCTGCTCCTACATACTGTAGCATCTGCAAGTTTCGGCAGGCCAGCAATATCTAGCCCATGTACTGGGTGAGTCTAATGGGAATTGTTTAAGAATTATCAATCAGCTGCTGCACCTGCAGGACTCTGAGGACAGTGGCAGGGTCTGCATCCCTTTAGACATGATTTCCTATTGGGAGTATTTTGCAAAAAATGTTATATTTTTGTAGCAGTGGATGCCAAAAAATCTGACTTGTATTTTAGTGCAGACTTCTGGGAAAATCAGTGAGCCAGTCATACAAGTGCATACCCACACTCTTAAGGTAAGACCTAGAAGGCATGCTTCACAGGTTTCTGGATGGCATGCTGTACAGAGCCTTGGATGAAGGTATCAGACACTCATGGTCACTTCGGGAGATTCCTCACTGCTCCTCCTCCAGACCATTTCTCTCCCACAGAGCTGCCAAGTCCACCACAACAGCAGGTGGGCTGCTACAATGCTTACAGACACTTCAGACTCAAGAGGAATTGCAGGTTTTCTACCCAATCCTGTTTGGAGTTCACAGGGGATGTTGGTTAGTGTCCAGTTGCAGATCGGAAGAGGTCAAACCCTTTTGGGCCCTCTTTGAGATCTTTAAGACGGAGTCCATTAAACAGTATAACCACATGGCTGGAGGCTGTTGCTGGATCGTCAGGATGCCTATTCTATCCTCACACTTTAGAGGGAAAGAAAATCCAACCTTTCTCCTTCCCAATGGTTGGTGTACCTGGGGGTGCTCTGCTATTTCCTCTGTTTTATTTCCATCAGAGGAAGTGGTGACAGTCAGGAACAGAATTCTGAGGACGAATATTTCCGCTTGTTTGATGGCTTCTCAGTGCCTCAGTCATCTGGGCACAACGTCATCATGCATATAGATGATTCCTGGGGTGCATGGGCACCTGCACAAATTTCAACTAGAATTCCTAGTGCAAGGGGGGAAACAGGATAGAACACAGTAAATAGGTATTACTCAGTATGAGTAGCGGTCCGCGGTGATGGAAAGACCTTAAGGAAGTCTTGGTCCGTCTGCAAACCACAAATGGACCAGAGGAACTAAACTGCAGCCTGCAGTACACTGCGCCCGAAGGTGGTATCCTCTTGCCCTCTTACATCCACCTGGTAGAATCTGGTGAATGTATGGACTGAAGACCAAGTTGCAGCCTTACAGATCTGAGCCATGGAGGCCTGGTGATGATGCACAGCCCAAGAAGCACTAACAGCCCTAGTTGAGTGCACTTTTACATGAAAAGGAGGATTCTTCTTCTTTATACAATAAGCCTGAAGAATAACCTGTCTAATCCATCTAGAAAGAGTGGATTTTGATGCTGCTTGGCCTTTCTTATGGCCATCTGGCAGAATGAACAATCAGTCTTCTGTATCTGAGCGGTTGTCTGCAGATAGACACTGACTGCTCAAACCACATCAAGAGTGTGCAAAGATTCTTCATCCGCAGACTTGCCACCTTGGGTAAGAAGGAACGATTAGGATGCATAACTATCCTGTCCTTGTGAATAAATAAATATGGCTCTTTACAAGAAAAAGCTGCCAATTCTGATACTCTCCTAGCAGAGGATATGGCTATCAAGAAGAAGAATTTTTTAGTCAAAAGTGCTAAAGGAGCCAGGTGCAACGGTTCAAAGGGCGTTCACTGTAATGCCGATAACACCAAATTCAGATCCCATGGGCATACTGGAGGTTTGACTGGCGAATTTAATCACAGTGCCCCCTGAACAAAGGCCCAGACAAGGGAATGTGAAGCAATTGGCTTCTGAAAAAATACTGACAAAGCTGAAATTTGGACCTTGATAGTGCTCAAGGCCAATTTCATCTCTAGGCCTGACTGAAGAAAGGTCAAGATTCTGCTAATGATATACCTTCTAGGATGCCATCCCCTGGGTTCACACCAGGAAACATATGCCTTCCAGATTTTGTAGTAAATAAGCCTGGAGGACGGCTTTCTGGCATTGACCAGAGTGGAAAGGACGGCTTTCTGGCATTGACCAGAGTGGAAAGGACAGCTTTCTGGCATTGACTCAGAGAGCCCACGGTCTTTTAAAATGTGGGTTTCAGCAGCCAAACCGTCAAATTTAGACTTCGTAAAGCAGGGTGGCAAATCGTACCCTGTGAGAGCAGATCTGGCCAGAATGGGAGGACCCAAGGCCTGCCCATTGCCATCTTTATGATCTCTGCATACCAAGGTCATGTGGGCCAAGCCGGGGATACTAAAAGGACCGACTTTGCTTCCCTTTTGACCCTTCCCAGGAACCGCAGAAGAAGTGGGTTTGGAGGGAAGGCATAGATTAGTTTCTACTGATCCCATGGAATTGTCAAAGCATCTGACCCCTGAGCAAGTACATCCTTTGTTCAAATTTGTCCAGTTTTTTGTTGAATCTGGACGCAAATAGATCCACATCCGGAGTACCCCACTTTTGACATATGATTTAGAATATGTCAGGGTGTAGGGAGTATTCTCCTGGGCATAGTTGGCGGTGGCTTAAGAAATCCGCTTGACAATTTTCCACTCCTGGGATGAATACCGCAGATAGGCAGGGAACATGGTTTTCTGCCCATGCAAGAATGCGATTCACTTCTTTTTGGGCATCCAGACTTCTGGTGCCACCTTGTTGATTGATGTAAGCCACTGCCGCGGCATTGTCGGATTGTATCCGAATAGGATGACCCTGTAGCCTGTAAGACCAGTCCATGAGGGCCAAGTAAATTGCCCGAATTTCTAGAATATTGATGGGCAAGCATTTCTCGGTTGCAGACCATCTTCCCTGCGTGCATGTTTCCTCCAGAACTGCTCCCCAGCCTATCAGACTGGCATCTGTGGTTACGATCTTCCATTGTAGTGGAAGAAAGGCTTTGCCCTTCAAAAGATTTCTGGTTTGTAACCACCAATTGAGGCTTTTGCGTATCCCTGGGGAAAGGCACATCGGGAGATCCAAGGCATGAGTCTTCTTGCTCCAAGCTGCGAGAATGCTTCTCTGCAGAGGCCTTGAGTGAAACTGGGCAAATGGAACAGCCTCGAAAGAGGTGACCATCTTTCCTAACAGTCTCATACATAGTTGAATGGATGGACTCTTTTTGCTTAATACTAGGTGGACTAGAGCTCTTACGGCCTTGACCTTTGGCTCTGGTAGAAAGACTCTGCCTTGAGCGGTGTCTATGATCATGCCTAGATATTCCAACCTTGTTGAAGGTTGCAAGGAAGACTTCTCTAGGTTGATTATCCAGCCTAGTCTTTCCAAATGTCTTACTGTCTTGAGGACAGCGCGGTCCAGGTGTGTCACCAATTGCTCTATGAGTAGCAAATCATCTAGATAAGCTACCACGGTTATGCCCTGCGCTCTTAGATTTGCTAAGAGAGAGTCTAGAATTTTTGTAAAAATTCGAGGAGCTGTAGCGAGACCGAAAGGAAGGGCCACAAATTGGAAATGTAGCATTTGGCGCTGGTCTACCGCAAACCTTAGATATTTTTGGTGAGCGGGAAAAATTGGCACATGAAGATATGCATCCTTGATATCTATTGGTGCCATAAAGTCTCCCCCTTAAAGGGTGGAGACCACCAAATGGATTGACTGCATTCGGAAGGATCGAATGTGTAGAAACTGATTCAGATCCTTTAGATCTAGGATGGGTCTAACATCTCCATTTGACTTTGGAACGGGGAAGAGATTCGAATAGAACCCTGGACCCTGATCTTTTGGGTCCATTTCTACTATCACCCCCTGGGATAGTAAGCGATCTAAGGCCAGAAGTAGCAGTTTTCCTTTTTACTGGATCTTTGGAAACTCTTGACCTTAAAAAACGAGCTGGTGGAAGCTCTAGGAACTCTATCTTGTAGCCTAGAGATACTGAAGAGACCACCCACTTGTCTTGAATCTCTTCCCTCCAGCCTCCTGAAAACTGTAGGAGCCTTCCCCCCACTCGTCCAAGTGGGGGCGCCCCTTCATAGGGATGTTTTGGAGCTCTGCTTGGCAGGCTTTCGTCCCCAAGCCTTTTTCTCCCCTTGGGTGTGACCCTGGGCCTTTCCTCTGAAAGTAGATTGGGAAGGCCGTCGCCACTGCTTAGAGCCTGATGCTCCAGGGGAAGGAGAAAGGGAACGCTTGAATGGTGGACGTTTACTCCTCTTAACTGGTAGGAGTGTAGATTTACCACCTGTAATTTTTTGGATAAATTTATCTAAGTCATCCCCAAATAGGCGTTCCCCTTTGAATGGTCTTTGAAAGCCAGCTAGGTATCTTTTGCATGAATGGCTAAAGTAAAATGGGGAATCCGCACAACGGAATTAGGTAAAAGACAAAATGTTGGACTACTGCCCTCACACACGCAATCTCCACTGAAGTGGAGTAAGCGAAATAGTAAATGTAAAATGAGGGGTGAGTGTGGCGCCGTCCTAAAATACTATTACCAAAGGCAAAAACCTCCTTAGTAATTGACTGTGAACACGAAAAAGATGTTAAAGTGACTTGTGCTATGATTCATAGAAAAAGAAAAAAATATAAATAAAATAAACAAGATTAAGTATATAACACGTGACATGCAGCTCGCGTTTCTTCAAAGGACGTCTTTGTTTCTGATGAAACGCGCATAGGGCGTGGCCTATTCTGATGCCTTGCACCATCTCCTCGAATCTGATGCTTCTTGGATAACTTACTGCTTTTTTGAAACCACTACAATGTGAGTACCACTTGTCATCTAACCTAAATAAAAGTGTTATAAATCTTGTTTATTTTATTTATATTTTTTTCTTTTTCTACGAATCATAGCACAAGTCACTTTAACACTTTTTTCGTGTTCACAGTCAATTACTAAGGAGGTTTTTGCCTTTGCATGAAAGCTCTGCTGCCCAATTTTTAAGCCAAAGGGACCTGCGCATGTGTACCAACAGGAGAGACAAATGAGATGCCTGCTGGGCAGAATCCAGAATGGCATCAATCATAAAACACAGCACCTGTGGAAGGTCTGCATAGTTCTCCACTTCCTCACTGGGAAGGAAGCCAAGCACCTGCTTAATCTGTTCCTTGAGGAATTGACACAAACCCACAGTTGCGACTGTAGAACTACAGCGCCAGCCATGGAAAAGGAGGCTTTTGATAAAGTTTCCAGCTTCTTATCAGTTGGATCCTTAAACACCTGAGCATTGTCCAGAGGACAGGTCAGGTTTTTATTCACACAAGAGACAGCCGCATCCACAGATGGGACCTCCCACTTCTTGGTGAAGCTTTCCTCCAGAGGATAAAGCATAGAAAACCTTTTAGGAGGAGAAAACAGTTTATTGGGATGTCCCCAGTCCTCATACAACAATTTATCCATTAAAGGATGAATTGGAAAGGAAAAAGCAGTCTGTGGGATCCTTCTGACCCCCAGGGAAGAAACAGAGGATTTAGCGGCCTCAGCAGAGGGCATTTTGAATGTGCAACGCATCAACTCTGTGTAATACTGGACCTGTCTCTTGAGTGCCTGAGAGGAGGAAGCTCTCTCCTCTTCCTCTGAATCCTCCGACTGCTCTTGATCCCTATCCCTGGATAGGACTCTCTCCTCATTGTCAGAAGAACCATCTGAAAGAGAAAGTGTAGCAGAGGGAGGGGATCTACCCATTTTCCTGCTATCCTTTAAGGAAGCTGAAATAAAATTAATTTCTTCCTTCAAAACCCTGCAATGTAGCCCTAAGGGAATCCTCTGTGACATACGCTGGGGCTGTAACATTAGGAGAGGCTGCAAAACCTGACAGGGGCACTGACGCATCCTGTGAGGCTGGCTCCAGTCTTGCAGGGGGGGATGGTAATCTACAGGCATCTTTAGGACCCCTAGACACAGGCGGTGACCTTCTTGTGCCCTTGTGCCGAGTAGGTGTCTTAGGTTAGTCTGGATCCGACCACTTAGGATACTCACTGCCCACACTCTGTGTCCACCTGTTTACAGAGCTCTGAACGCTCTGGGCTTTTGAATTATTTGCCTGGCGCCTGCACAATGGAGCGCCGTGCACGCCGCACGTGCACGGCACCGCTACCACGCCTCCCCTCTGTTCCCTGCCTAGCTGTAAAAGCGCGCCCCCTGTGCGCATGCACGCACAGGACACTGCCAGCAGCGAGGATGGGGGGACTGTCATAGAGCCCCTGCTGGATCCTCAGACTACGTGGGACCCTCTTGTAAGAAGCATCTGTGGCAGAGTCTGCAGTGGAGGAGGTGAGCGGTCTGGAGACCAGATTCACTGAGTGTGTATCTAAAAAGGCACGCAAGTTGCTCTTTACTCCCTCTAGTGGCGTAAATCAGGTAAGACATGCAATTACTCTTTGAAGAAAATCCATTTGTTATACATATATATAGAATTAACTTCTCTTACCTGTCCCCGCCGCAGGAACTGCTGAGAAAAGAACGTTTCCAGCCTTCACCCATCACGGCGGGTAGCGTTGTGCCAACCTTCAGGGTTTTTTGGGTTCATACTCAGAGAAATCTCTGACCTGGACCCGTAAAAGACTCTGCCAGAACTTTTGTGCCACTGTTTTAATAGTACACCAAGCCTGGTTTCTCAGAGCCCAGTCCTCCAAAGAGAGACTTACAGGCAAAACCTCGTTTCTTCGGATGATGAGGCCCGGGTACCATACCATCTTGGGAGTCAAAAATATCGGCCCGAGATATAGATTCGGTCAGCATAGCCCTTTAAGCCCCCGCAGGGACCTAACTGGAGCTTTTTTCACAGCATATGTTTTACGTGACCAACCACCTTAGACACTGGCGAAAAAACTGAGGTCCTCCCCATGTGGGAGGGGTTATATAGGGAAGGAATTCTCCTTAATTTGGGTTAACCAGTGTCCAATCACCGATGGTGCCTATCTAACCCACTATGTAATGAATGCTCTTTGTCCTGTGATGTATGATCAAGAAAGTCATTTAAAACTACTCGCGGCTATTAATGAATTGTTGGGTCCGGGCAATACAGATAAAAGAAGTCACTGAAAAAAACAGCATGGGTTCCCCCCAGTCCATTACCAGGCCCTTCGGGTCTGGTATGAATATTAAGGGTAACCACGAACCAAAATTTTTATTAAAAATTGTGCGGGGTCCCCCCAAATTCCATACCAGGCCCTTCAGGTCTGTTATGGATATTAAGGGGAATCCTGCTCCAATTTTTTTTTTTAAATGGCGTAGGGGTCCCCCTTAAAATCCATACCAGATCCTTCAGTCTGGTATGGATTTTAAGGGGAACCCCTCGCCAGATTAAAAAAATGGCGTAGGCCCCCCCAAAAATCCACACCAGACCCTTATCCAAGCACGCAACCTGGCAGGCCGCAGGAAAAGAGGGGGGACGAGAGAGCGCCCCCCCTCCTTAACTGTACCAGGCCACATGCCCTCAACATGTGGAGGATGTCCCCGTGTTGATGGGGACAAGGGCCTCATCCCCACAACCCTTGCCCAGTGCTTGTGGGGGTCTGCGGGCAGGGGGTTTATCGGAATCTGGAAGCCCCCTTTAACAAAGGGGACCCCCAGATCCCACCCCCCCATGTGAATTGGTAACGGAGTACATTGTACCCCTACCATTTCACAAAAAAAGTGTCAAGAATGGTAAAAAACACAGTAGACAGCTTGGGACAAGTCCTTTATTAAAAAAAAATTCCAGCGATGTACATCCATTCTTAAATGGAGGATACGGAGAAAAAAAAACCCGCCGTCACAATCTGCCTCCATGGGTGGTTCTCGTGGAATGACAGCTCTTAAATAGCTGAGGGCAGGACCACCCGTGACGTGAGCGGGTGACCCCCACCTCCATCTGACGCAAGGGGGAAACGCCGCGGGGTTACCCAGTGACATGTACAGGTGACCCCGCCCCCTCTGATGCCACGGGAACCACCCATGGAGGCGGATCGTGTTGGCAGGGGGGTTTTTCTCCGCATCCTCCACGCGAAAATGGATGTACATCGCTGGAATTTTTTTTCTTTTTAAATAAAGGACTAGTCCCAAGCTGCATCTTGTGTTTTTAACCATTTATGACACTTTTTTTGCGAAATGGTAGGGGTACAATGTACCCATTACCAATTCACATGGGAGGCGGGATCTGGGGGTCCCCTTTGTTAAAGGGGGCTTCCAAATTCCGATAAGCCCCCTGCCCGCAGACCCCCACAACCACCGGGCAAGGGTTGTGGGGATGAGGCCCTTCTCCCCATCAACATGGGGACATCCTCCCGATGTTGAGGGCATGTGGCCTGGTACGGTTCAGGAGAGGAGGGGTGCTCTCTCATCCCCTCCTCTTTTCCTGCGGCCTGCCGGGTTGCTTGCTTAGATAAGGGTCTGGTATAGATTTTTGGGGGGACCCCCACGCAATTTTTTTAAAATTTTGGTTTGGGGTTCCCCTTAATATTCATACAAGACCCAAAGGGCCTGGTAATGTACTGGGGGGAACCCATGTTGTTTTTTTCAATGACTTTTATCTGTGTTGCCGGGACCAACAATTCATTATAGCCGCGAATACTTTTAAATGACTTTTTTTCCGTTAGGAATGTAATTTTGTGCAGGGACTGTTCTAAACACAGGAAACACGCGTCCCTTTACAGGCATACTATAGACACCCCCCAGGTACAAAATTTAAAGGAATATTTCACTTTTATTGTTTCACCTTAAGCATCATTAAAATCACTGCTCCCGAAAAAACGGCCATTTTTAAAACTTTTTTTGCATTGATACATGTCCCCTGGGGCAGGACCCAGGTCCCCAAACACTTTTTATGACAATAACTTGCATATAGGCCTTTAAAATGAGCACTTTTAATTTCTCCCATAGACTTTTGAAGGGTGTTCTGCAGCTTTCGAATTTGTAAAAAAAAAGTAAATGTTGGATCAAAAAAATACACATATAACACGGACATCGAGGATACATGATATATATCAACTTGGCGACACATGATAATGTGGAAAGGATTGATGAGTAATTCCCATGAATTCATATATACACATGTCATTGGGGCGGCACATTGCAGTATAAGTAACATGAAGTGAAGTACTATGAACACGATTGCTTAGTAGACAATAGACTGGATTGATTGCTGATACAGGCATGTATCTGCACTCTATATTCCCGACGCGTTTCGTGTGTGAACACTCATCAGGGGCGGATGCTCGAGGATATCTTTAAAGAATGAAATAAAATGAATCTAGTGTGGCACTAAACATAACAGGAGAAGGCAAATTTGCCAGTCTTGGATACTTACATGAAATGAGTTAGCGATGGAATATAGTGAATGTGGGGCCAGGAGGGTTGTCTGTCCCGGGAGCTGAGGTATTATGGAGCCGCGTGCCAATGGGGCGCACACACAGAGCAACCCTCCTGGCCCCACATTCACTATATTCCTTCGCTAACTCATTTCATGTAAGTATCCAGGACTGGCAAATTTGCCTTCTCCTGTTATGTTTAGTGCCACACTAGATTCATTTTATTTCATTCTTTATAGATATCCTCAAGCATCCGCCCCTGATGAGTGTTCACACACGAAACGCGTCGGGCATATAGAATGCAGACACATGCCTGTATCAGCAATCAATCCAGTCTATTGTCTACTAAGCAATCGTGTTCATAGTACTTCACTTCATGTTACTTATACTGCAATGTGCCGCCCCAATGACATGTGTATATATGAATTCAAGGGAATTCCTCATCAATCCTTTCTACGTTATCATGTGTCGCCATGTTGATATATATCATGTATCCTCGATGTCTGTGTTATATGTGTATTTTCATGATCCAACATATTTTTTACTTGTTCTGTACCATTGATATGTATTTTATACATCTTCCATATTATTAAACATGTTTTTCTACTAATGTACCCCCACACTGTCCAGAGCATCATTTAAAGTCCCAATTTCCTCTTCCATTGATATAATATAAAGTGTCATGGGGTCTATAGTGTAATTAAATGACAAACCTTTGGCCTTGCATGATTAGATCTTATATTAGAGTTAAGGCTTCTACATAAGGGGGTTAAAACCTTACAAAGAAATGGAGACTGCATCCTATAAAGCTTGACGCGTTTTGTGGATTCATTCCACTCATCAGGAGAGGATGCTGGACATTTCTTCAAAAAACATATATGGACACCATTGTAGTTTAGGTTAAAACCCAAGTATTGAAAAAAAAAGTAAAATCGGGAGGAGAAAAGTTCTCCAACCCGAAGTGACTTCCATAGAGTGTTGGATTCAGCCTATGTGATCCTGTAAATAAGGGAGCACTAGAGATGTCTATCCCAGGAGCTGAGATCATAGAGGTCCATAGGAGCATCGGGCACATACACAACTCTTCCCAGAAGGATGAAGGTCGCCATATTGTGCTAAGTAATAGAGCCAAATAACGGCTCCAAAGCGATCTATAAGAGAAATGAATGTATATGAGTGTGACCAATCAGATGCTGCTACCTCAGAGTGATAGATGGAGCTCATACCCGTCAGGAATGGAGAAGAACCAGAAGATGTGAGTTGGAGAATGTCACCTCGTGTCACCAGAAGGTGAAGATAGAGCTCTGAGAGTTTCATGGAGAATTACCTCTCTCCAAAAGAAGCAGAAAATAGAATGGGAGATGTGAATGAATGAAAAGGGAATCCAACGTACCAAGTGAATTCCCTTCTGGTACTACGTGATCCCATGATCCAAGTATGGAGTACAATACCATCAAATAGTGCAGCAGGGAAGCCGATCTGCTCCATGTGGGGATGTATATATGACACAGACATGTCCCCCGGGTAGACGTCTGACGTTTGTTTCATTCCGGATTGAAATTCGGATGAAATTTCATTTTTCGGAAATTCAGATGTATTTGAGTTACAATAGTACCGAATTTAACAACTTACGGACCAGAAGGATTTACCCCCACCCCTTCATGACCAGGCCATTTTTTTGTGATTCGGCACTGTGTCGCTTTAACTGACAATTGCGCGGTCGTGCGACGTTGTACCCAAACAGAATTGACGTCTTTTTTTCTCCAGAACTTTCTTTTGGTGGTATTTGATCATCTCTGCGGTTTTTATTGCAACAAAAAAAGGGCAACAATTTTGAAAAAAAGCAATATTTTCTACTTTTTGCTCTAATAAATATCCCCAAAAAATATATAAAAAATACAAATTTCTTCCTCAGTTTAGGCCGATACGTATTCTTCTACATATTTTTGGTAAAAATTGCAATAAGTGTTTATTGATTGGTTTGCACAAAAATTATAGTGTCTACATCATAGGGGATAGATTTATGGCATTTTTTATTATAATTTTTTTTTTTATTAGTAATGGCGGTGAACTGCGATTTTTATTGGGACTGCGACATTACAGCGGACAGATCGGACACTTTTGACACTTTTTTGGGACTGATGACGTTTATACAGCGATCAGAGCTAAAAATAGCCACTGATTACTGTATAAATGACACTGGCAGGGAAGGGGTTAATACCAGGGGGCGATCAAGGGGTTAAGTGTGTCCTAGGGAGTGATTCTAACTGTGGGGGGGGGGACTGCCTGGGGGAGGAGACTTAGTATGAACAGCAGATCTGTCTCCTCTCTCTTGACAGACGGAGATCTGTCTGTTTACATTGACAGATTTCCATTCTGTGTCTCTCTCAGGAGCGATCGTGGGTGTCTAGTGGACATCGCAGCCACCGGGCACCATCGTTGCTCCGCGGGTGTTCGCGCACCCCCTAGTGGTCTTAAAGCGGCCAACATATAGCTACACCCAGGAGAGCCAACCTGCCGCAGTATAACTGGGGCGATGGTCCTCTAGTGGTTAAACGAATCCAAAATAACAAAAAAAATTGGATGAAATTCAAATTCAAATAGTTTTCAAATTTAAATAGTTTTCACATTTCCTAAGAGAATACAATAAAATATAAAATAAAGGAATAGAATAGAAAAAATAGAATAGAAAATAATATAACAGAAAATAAAAGAATAGAATATAATAGAATATAATTGCGTAAAACACAACAAAATAGAATAGAAAATAAAAGAACAAAATAAAAGAACAGAATAGACTAGAATATAATATGAACAAATAGAATATAACCATCTTCTGAAATTTGAATTTCAAATAGAATAAATGTAAATTTGAATACGTAAGAGAAAAATAGAATAGAAAAAAAAGAATAGAAAAAAAGAATAGGATAGACTATAATAGAACAGAAAACAAAAGAATAAAATAAACTATAGAAAGTAATAGAAAGAATATAACCATTTCCCAAAATTCAAATAGAATCGATTTTGAATTTGAATAGAAAAATAGAAAATAACAGAATAGTATAGAAAACAACAGAATAGAGTAGAATGAATATAACCATCTTCCAAAATTTGAATTTCAAATAGAATAGAATAGAAAATAATAGAATAGAAAAAAATAGAGTATTCTATTCTACTCTATTCTTTTCTATTTTATTCAAATTGATTCTATTTGAATTTTGGAAAATAGTTATATTATTTCTATTCTTATATTTTTTTAATTATGTTCTTTTCTATTCTATTTGAATTTCAGAAGATGGTTATAATTGTTCTATTTAATACTATTCTTTATTGATTCTATTCCATTCTATTATATTCTATTATTTTATTTTCTATTCTATTTTTTTCTTTGGAAATTGGAAAACAATTTGAATTTGAAAACTATTTGAAATTGATTTGAAAAACTTTTTGAATTGATCCGAATTTGAATTAGAAAATTTGAATTGATTTCAATATGAACAAAGCGAATTCTGAAAACGAATGAAACGGATTAAACTAATTTATGTAAATAACGAATCGAAACAAAACAAATGTTTTCGCTCTTCACATGTCTCCCCCCCGGACCTCTCCCAGCGTCACGCTGGCATGATAAATAGTGGGAGGAGTCCGCCGCCAAGAAATTGGAGCCAAGAACCGCCCCTCACACATGAATCAGCCAAGATGGCGGAAAGCACGCCAGCACAGTGACGCAGAAGAATGACGTCACACGTGTGGCCCTCATGTGTGGCGCCGATGTGCATGAGGACGCCAGCCTGCCACATCCCCCATGCCCAGAGGGCGGACAAGGAGGGATAAGGGGTGGGGCCTGGTGCCCATCGCAGCTCCCGGGTCCTAGACAACAAGCCCCTCCCACTAATCCAGATGTTGGATTGTTTATTCATTAGTCTCATGAGATTCCAGATGGTTCTACAACAATGTGTGTTATATGAGGGGGGAGGGGAGAGTACACTGTGACCTGACTGGGATCTGTATTCTGTCTGTACAGGAAATGTTCGGGAGGAAATATTCACCCGGCCGGGATCTGACCTTCTCCTCTCCATCAGACATCATCTCACCCTCAACCGTACAGATACAGAGAGATGTGACCTGATTGAATGGAATTATAAATACCCAACCAGATACATTGGCACCACAATATTTATACACTGGCAATGTAGACTGAAGAAATATGAGAACAAACTCTTCTCCAATATAAGATTATCAGAGAATGGAAGTCTGATCATATCCAATGTGACTCCAGAGGATGACGGGAGATACAGTGTGGATATATACAACTCTACAGGACGCCTTATACAGACACATTATTACACCGTCCATGTAGAAGGTAAGTCCATCCAACCCCCACCCCCAGTCCTAGCAGTGTCCTCCCCGCTCCGTGTCTTTATATACACCGTCCATGTAGAAGATAAGTCCATCCAACCCCCACCCCCAGTCCTAGCAGTGTCCTCCCCGCTCCGTGTCTTTATATACACCGTCCATGTAGAAGGTAAGTCCATCCAACCCTCACCCCCAGTCCTAGCAGTGTCCTCCCCGCTCTGTGTCTTTATATACACCGTCCATGTAGAGGGTAAGTCCATCCAACCCCCACCCCCAGTCCTAGCAGTGTCCTCCCCGCTCCTTGTCTTTATATACATCGTCCATGTAGACGGTAAGTCCATCCAACCCCCACCCCCAGTCCTAGCAGTGTCCTCCCTGCTCCGTGTCTTTATATATACCGTCCATGTAGAAGGTAAGTCCATCCAACCCCCACCCCCAGTCCTAGCAGTGTCCTCCCCGCTCCATGTCTTTATATACATCGTCCATGTAGAAGGTAAGTCCATCCAACCCCCACCCCTAGTCCTAGCAGTGTCCTCCCCGCTCCGTGTCTTTATATACATCGTCCATGTAGAGGGTAAGTCCATCCAACCCCCACCCCCAGTCCTAGCAGTGTCCTCCCCGCTCTGTGTCTTTATATACACCGTCCATGTAGAAGATAAGTCCATCCAACCCCCACCCCCAGTCCTAGCAGTGTCCTCCCCGCTCTGTGTCTTTATATACACCGTCCATGTAGAGGGTAAGTCCATCCAACCCCCACCCCCAGTCCTAGCAGTGTCCTCCCCGCTCTGTGTCTTTATATACACCGTCCATGTAGAAGGTAAGTCCATCCAACCCCCACCCCCAGTCCTAGCAGTGTCCTCCCCGCTCCGTGTCTTTATATACACCGTCCATGTAGAAGGTAAGTCCATCCAACCCCCACCCCCAGTCCTAGCAGTGTCCTCCCCGCTCCGTGTCTTTATATACACCGTCCATGTAGAAGGTAAGTCCATCCAACCCCCACCCCCAGTCCTAGCAGTGTACTCCCCGCTCCGTGTCTTTATATACATCGTCCATGTAGAAGGTAAGTCCATCCAACCCCAACCCCCAGTCCTAGCAGTGTCCTCCCCGCTCCGTGTCTTTATATACACCGTCCATGTAGAAGGTAAGTCCACCCAACCCCCACCCCCAGTCCTAGCAGTGTCCTCCCTGCTCCATGTCTTTATATACACCGTCCATGTAGAAGGTAAGTCCATCCAACCCCCACCCCCAGTCCTAGCAGTGTCCTCCCCGCTCCGTGTCTTTATATACATCGTCCATGTAGAAGGTAAGTCCATCCAACCCCCACCCCCAGTCCTAGCAGTGTCCTCCCCGCTCCGTGTCTTTATATATACCGTCCATGTAGACGGTAAGTCTATCCAACCCCTACCTCCAGTCAGTGGCGTCTCTAGCTTTCATATTTAGGGGGGGGGCACATGGGGGGACAGGGACAAAAGTAGGGGGGCCAACTATACAACGCAATATATATATATCATTTTTCACTCCAGAGGTCTTGTTAGAAAGAGAGACGTTAGCCAAAGATTGCAGCTGCAGGCGGCCACTTTTAAAGATTTAAAGTGTGTAATTGTTCTTTTAATGTTGGGCTAACATACATGCTCATCAATGCCGCCTACCAGTGCAGCTTATCAGTGCCCATTGATGCTGCCTATTAGTGATCAGTGCTCATCAAAGCAGCCTATCAGTGCCTATTAGTGCAGCATATCAGTGCTTATCAATGCCACCTATCAGTGCCTCCTCATCAGTGCTCATCAATCCCACCTATCAGTTTCCCTCTATTGCCTCCTATCAGTGCCCATTAGGGCATGCAGAGAACACCCAACAGTGGGAGTGGCTCAAGAGAAATAGGTTAAATTGAATCTGATAAATGTGCATAGAAACTAAAGTGCTTAGTGGTAATTCACTAAAATATTTTAAAAAACGATAACATGGAGAAAACAGCACACTGCAGTGTGAATAAACAAACACTTAGAGAAATACCTAAATATTAAATAGATGTGCTAATTCATGTCGATTTCATGCTGTGCAAAATTAATTAATTAGGGAGTCCACCTAAACCGCCTAAAAAAAAAAAATATTAAAAGCCAGCAGCTACAAATACTGCAGCTGCTGCCTTTTAATAAATGGCCACTTACCTGTCCCAGGGTCCAGCGATGTCGGCAGCCGACGCCGAGAACCTTCTCGGTTCTCGGCAGCTGCTGCCGCCATTCTAGGTGAGGGAATCAGGAAGTGAAGCGTTGCGGCTTCACTTCCCGGTCCCCTACTGCGCATGCACGAGTCGCGCTGCGCATCGTAACTGGTCCCTCCTGGGAGCTGTGTGTTTCCCAGGAGACAGCGCGGAGGGACAGGAAGAGGCATAGACCCCCATGGGAGTCTATGCCGGAAGACAGGTATCTGCACCCTCCTCCCCCCTGAAAGGTGCCAAATGTGACACCGGAGGCGGGGAGGGTTCTGAAAAGAGGAAGTTCCATTTTTGTGTGGAACTCCACTTTAACCACTTCAGCCCCGGAAGGATTTACCCCCTTCCTGACCAGAGCACTTTTTACAACTACGTCGCTTTAACTGCTAATTGCGCGGTCATGCAATGCTGTACCCAAACGAAATTTGCGTCCTTTTCTTCCCACAAATAGAGCTTTCTTTTGATGGTATTTGATCACCTTTGCCGTTTTTATTTTTTGCGCTATAAACGGAAAAAGACTGAAAATTTTGAAAAAAAATGATATTTTCTACTTTTTGTTATAAAAAAAATCCAATAAACTAAATTTTAGTCATACATTTAGGCCAAAATGTATTCGGCCACATGTCTTTGGTAAAAAAAAATGTCAATAAGCGTATATTTATTGGTTTGCGCAAAAGTTATAGCGTCTACAAACTAGGGTACATTTTCTGGAATTTACACAGCTTTTAGTTTCTGACTGCCTATGTCATTTCTTGAGGTGCTAAAATGGCAGGGCAGTACAAAACCCCCCCAAATGACCCCATTTTGGAAAGTAGACACCCCAAGGAAATTGCTGAGAGGCATGTTGAGCCCATTGAATATTTATTTTTTTTGTCCCAAGTGATTGAATAATGACAAAAAAAAGAAAAAAAAAAAAAATTACAAAAAGTTGTCACTAAATGATATATTGCTCACACAGGCCATGGGCATATGTGGAATTGCACCCCAAAATACATTCAGCTGCTTCTCCTGAGTACGGGGATACCACATGTGTGGCACTTTTTGGGAGCCTAGCCGCGTACGGGGCCCCGAAAACCCAGCACCACCTTCAGGATTTCTAAGGGCGTACATTTTTGATTTTACTCCTCACTACCTATCACAGTTTCGGAGGCCATGGAATGCCCAGGTGGCACAAAACCCCCCCAAATGACCCCATTTTAGAAAGTAGACACCCCAAGCTATTTGCTGAGAGGCATGGTGAGTATTTTGCAGCTCTCATTTGTTTTTGAAAATGAAGAAAGACCAGAAAAAAAAATTTTTTTTTTCTTTTTTCAAATTTCAAAACTTTGTGACAAAAAGTTAGGTCTGCAAAATACTCACTATACCTCTCAGCAAATAGCTTGGGGTGTCTACTTTCCAAAATGGGGTAATTTGGGGGGGGGTTTGTGCCACCTGGGCATTCCATGGCCTCCGAAACTGTGATAGGTAGTGAGGAGTGAAATCAAAAATTTACGGCCTTAGAAAGCCTGAGGGCGGTGCTTGGTTTTCGGGGTCCCGTGCGCGGCTAGGCTCCCAAAAAGTCCCACACATGTGGTATCCCCGTACTCAGGAGAAGCAACAGAATTTATTTTGGGGTGTAATTTCACATATTCCCATGGCATGTTTGAGCAATATATCATTTAGTGACAACTTTGTGCAA
This sequence comes from Lithobates clamitans, assembly GCA_037952925.1. NCBI lineage: Eukaryota > Metazoa > Chordata > Amphibia > Anura > Ranidae > Lithobates > Lithobates clamitans. The sequence goes on from JBBGZY010002331.1 coordinate 407,477, forward strand.
AAAAAAAAAAAAAAAAATTGTCTCTTTCCCGCAACTTGTGTCACAATATAAAATATTCCATGGACTCGACATGCCTCTCAGCAAATAGCTTGGGGTGTCTACTTTCCAAAATGGGGTCATTTGGGGGGGGTTTGAACTGTCCTGGCATTTTATGCACAACATTTAGAAGCTTATGTCACACATCACCCACTCTTCTAACCACTTGAAGACAAAACCCTTTCTGACACTTGTTGTTTACATGAAAAAATTATTTTTTTTTGCAAGAAAATTACTTTGAACCCCCAAACATATATTATTTTAAAGCAATTGCCCTACAGATTAAAACGGTGGGTGTTTCATTTTTTTTTTCACACAGTATTTGCGCAGCGATTTTCAAACGCATTTTTTGGGGAAAAAACACACTTTTTTAAATTTTAATGCACTAAAACACACTATATTGCCCAAATGTTTGATGGAATAAAAAAGATGATCTTAAGCCGAGTACATGGATACCAAACATAACATGCTTTAAAATTGCGCACAAACGTGCAGTGGCAACAAAATTACTACATTTTTAAAAGCCTTTAAAAGCCTTTACAGGTTACCACTTTAGATTTACAGAGGAGGTCTACTGCTAAAATTACTGCCCTCGATCTGACCTTCGCGGTGATACCTCACATGCATGGTGCAATTGCTGTTTATGTTTGACGCCAGACCGCCGCTTGCGTTCGCCTTAGCGCGAGAGCAGGGGGCGACAGGGGTGCTTTTTTTTATTTATTTTTTTCTTTATTTTTTTTTGCTTTTTTATCTTATTTTTAAACTGTTCCTTTCATTTTTTTTTTTTAAATCATTTTTATTGTTATCTCAGGGAATGTAAATATCCCCTATGATAGCAATAGGTAGTGACAGGTACTCTTTTTTGAAAAAATTGGGGTCTATTAGACCCTAGATCTCTCCTCTGCCCTCAAAGCATCTGACCACACCAAGATCGGTGTGATAAAATGCTTCCCCAATTTCCCAATGGCGCTATTTACATCCGGCGAAATCTAAGTCATAAAATGCTCGTAGCTTCCGGTTTCTTAGGCCATAGAGATGTTTGGAGCCACTCTGGTCTCTGATCAGCTCTATGGTCAGCTGGCTGAATCACCGGCTGCATTCTCAGGTTCCCTGTTGAGACAGGAGAGCCAGAGAAAAACACGGAAGACGGTGGGGGGGGGGGGGGGGCATTCCCTCCCACTGCTTGTAAAAGCAGTCTAGAGGCTAATTAGCCGCTAGGATTGCTTTTACATGAAAGCCGACCGCTGGCTAAAAAGAATGATACCAAGATGATACCTAAACCTGCAGGCATCATTCTGGTATAACCACTCAAAGTCGTGAATGGCGTACCTGAAGACAAAAAAATGGTTAACAATAAAGCACAGTAAACGGTAAAGTATAAATAATTACATACCTGAAAAACAAACATGATAAAACATAATAACAATAACAATAACAATAAAACATTTCAGAATAGAATACAGTAAAAAAGAGCAGAACAATAGAGAGAGAATAGAGAGAGAGAGAACAATAAAACGACAACTATTTTTTTTAATTTTTGTTTGTGGTTTTTTTTTTTTTTACACTTTTTTTTTGTAACTGTAACTTTTATAACTGTAACCGGTTCCAGGTTCGAGTCTCTCAAAATGCGATGGCATCTTGGGAGACCCTGTGAAAGTGTGCCTAGTCTGTGCAATGCTGTACCCTACGCTAATACTCAACTAGTGCATGGTAGCGTTCAAAACATTCACCAAGTGTTACTGCAGTGCTGGTTTGACTACGACCGGGGTGTACTACGCCGCTGGTGCTTGCCAGTTCACCAAAACGCTACAAAGAAAAGTGTCAGTGATCAATCGATACTGCACTTGGGTGGGCTGGACTGGGCTGGGCCGGGCGGAGGGGCAAAACGCAGGTGCTAGCAGGTATCTGGGCTGATCCCGCTAACACTGCGTTTTTGGGAACCCTAAACTGCTGGGGACGCTAGTATAGATCTGATCGGATCAGATATTGATGCGTTCAGATACTATACCACTAAGGGAGGTGTACGGTGCGTGTACGGTGCGTGCGTGGGTGTTCGCGGTACTGGCGCTAATCTGACGCTGCCTAGGGCGACGCATATCACCGCCGGGCGATCAGGGGGCTAAACCTTTATTCGGTAATAAACGGCGGGTGCCCTGACACTATAAAAAATAAACGAACTAACCAGCGTCACCCGTAACGGTTATACGGTGATCAGTGGTGAAAGGGTTAACTAGGGGGCCATCAAGGGGTTAAAACATTTATCAGATAGTATATGGGGGTCCCTGTCGCTATAAAACACTGACGGCGAACCTAAATATTTACGTCCCTAACTAGCGTCACCAGCGACACTAATACAGCGATCAGAAAAATGATCGCTTAGCGACACTGGTGAGGGGGGGTGATCAAGGGGTTAAAACTTTATTAGGGGGGGTAAGGGGGGTACCCTAGACCTACAGGGGGGTAATACAAACTGTCCCACCACTGCTAACTGTCACAAACTGACACTATGCAGTAATCAGGAAAAAAAAAAAAAAAAAAACCTGCTTGGTGTCAGTTTGTGACAGGGGGGGGGGGATCGGGGGGCGATCGGGGGGGATCGGGGGTGTAATGTATGCCTGGCATGTTCTACTGTGTTGTGTGTGTGTGTTTGGTGCACTTACATGTCATCTCTCCTCGGCGCTGGAACGGAAACTGGCCAGCCGAGGAGAGATGACATCACATCCTCTGCCTCTGTGTACTATACAGAGGCAGGGGATGTTTCTCATTGGCTGGGAGCGATCGCGAGGGGGGGGCCACGATCGGATGGCCTCCCCCTCGTCTGTCATCGCTCCCAACCAAATGCCGACCGCAGCTGGCACCGGGGGGGGGGGTCCTATCGGACCCCCCACCCGCGGGAAGGCAATCACGTTTCAGGTACGTGATTTTGCCTGCCCGTGCCGCTCTGCTCACGTATATAGGCGTGAGGCGGTCGGCAAGTGGTTAAAGTGCTGAGTGCAAACAAAGTGATACAGACATAACTAGAATAAGTGAATAAAGTTGAAGCCATCAGATTAAATTAATTTATGCATTACGAACAAAAGTGGATCTCCTGATGGCTATTAGCCACTATTTCATTGTTCCTCCACCAAAAATAAAGTGATGTGCAATAAAACAAAAGTTCATCTGGATATTTGAGATCTTTACACCCACTTTGGTGCACCGCCACCGCCACTACTGTGAGCATACAGGGCGCTACCAGAGGCTGCAGCCACAATACATCGGCCCAAACACTTAATTGTAATCCGGCAGCACAATCGCACTCTGTCCGGCTCCAAATGAATAACCTGCATTGCAATTTTCAAAGGCTCGCCAACTGACATCATCACATGGTAGCTGCAGTCATAATATATGCATGAAAAATAAAATCTACCATAGTGCATAAACCTTTTCAAAGATTATTTATTTGAAAGTGCAAGTATTGCACTTTCAAGTTTCAGTACAAACAAATGGCCACTGCCCTCACCTATAACTGGTCTTTGCAGCAAAGAGCACATGGAAGGGCAACGCATGCAAAACAAAACCAAAGACATTCCCAGATCAACTTACTGACCAGCCTGCAACCAACCAAATGATCCTGTCTAACAGTGTGCATTTTGTTGATTGCTAAATGTTGATTGCTCTTCAGAGGGCAAAACTAGTGTGCATGAGCCAAAAGGGTTAAAGATGGAGCTAGCAGAGACAGGAAAGGGACAGAACACACAGACCTCATGGATTCCTTTCTTCCTGTCACAGAAGTCTCTGTAATAAACATGATTTTTGCTGATATAAATCAATGTATGAGGTCTGTGTGTTCTGTCTCTTGATGCTGAGGGTCTAACAGGCTGATAATTACAACATATATAACATATAAGAGTATGTTTTCCCCTTGTCCTGTCCCTCTATGGCAGGGGTCTCAAACTGGCGGCCCTCCAGCTGTTGCGAAACTACAAGTCCCATGAGGCATTGCAAGGCTGACAGTTACAAGCATGACTCCCACAGGCAGAGGCATGATGGGACTTGTAGTTTCGCAACAGCTGGAGGGCCGCCAGTTTGAGACCCCTGCTCTATGGAGAACACTGCCTGCACTAAACCTCACACCTATCACTCTGCAAGCTGCTGCACTGTGCACACCCTTCTTCTCCCCTCCATGAAGAATACATAAAAAGAGGCTCACATGGGAGTTACAGAGCTGAGGGGTGTGGCTTCCTCTGGAGCTGCCTGAAATCAAAACACGGCGGCAGGGGAAGTGGGAGGGGTTGTAGCACAGGCACAGCCTGATTGGATAATACTGATCATGTGCTTAAAAGGATCCCTCCCTCCTTATGCTGCACGGGGCACAGGAATGAGATACTCTAGCCCTGCAACTAACATGCTGTTTGCCATCTCCATACACACAGGGGCGGTCTGAGGGGCGGTCTGAGGGGCGGGCTGAGGGGCGGGCTGAGGGGAGGGGAGTGTCACTGGTAGCAGCACACCCAGGCTACAGTAAATATCTTCCCAAGGCAGCTGCTGATGGGGGTGCTATATGTGATATTATGGGGGAGTTAAAGCACCCACCTGGCACCACCCCTGTATGAGTGTTCCCAACAGCCCAGAGCCACAGAGCCGGCATTGACAGTTCTCTCTCCCCCCTCCTTCCTCTCTCACACGGAATGATGAGAGAGGAGACACAGCCGATCTGCTCCTTCTCCCCTCTCCTGTGTGTGTACCGTGGGAAGTGTGAGCTCATTGGCTATAATTGGTATAATGTTGGGGGGGCCATGGCCCCCTCTAGCCCCCCCCTTAGTGAAGCCACTGCCCCCAGTCCTAGCAGTGTCCTCCCCGCTCTGTGTCTTTCTATACACCGTCCATGTAGAAGGTAAGTCCATCCAACCCCCACCCCCAGTCCTAGCAGTGTCCTCCCCGCTCCGTGTCTTTATATACACCGTCCATGTAGAAGGTAAGTCCATCCAACCCCCACCCCCAGTCCTAGAAGTGTCCTCCCCGCTCCGTGTCTTTATATACACCGTCCATGTAGAAGGTAAGTCCATCCAACCCCCACCCCCAGTCCTAGCAGTGTCCTCCCCGCTCCGTGTCTTTTTATACACCGTCCATGTTGAAACTAAGTCCATCCAACCCCCACCCCCAGTCCTAGCAGTGTCCTCCCCGTTCCGTGTCTTTATATACACCGTCCATGTAGAAGGTAAGTCCATCCATCCCCCACCCCCAGTCCTAGCAGTGTCCTCCCCGCTCGGTGTCTTTATATACACCGTCCACGTAGAAGGTAAGTCCATCCAACCCCCACCCCCAGTCCTAGCAGTGTCCTCCCCGTGTCTTTCTATCCATACATTATATAGTAGAAGATCTGGGAGAGACGTATGTACAATGTCCTCTGATTACTGCCCCATCCTCACCATTCCCTGTGGATTCACATCTGCAGTGCTCAGCCCTCCTGAAGTTGCTGTGATCTGAACTGTGCTGTGCCTTCTGCTCGGGGTCCCCATGTGGTAGATGTGACCATTGATGGCGGGGTGACAGATCCCCAATGGAGGGCAGAGCTTCTGGCAACAGCAACCAATCAGGTTTCACCCCTTAGGAAAGAGTCGTCTCTAGTAGGAGTTTCTGTCATATTTCAGGTTGTCAGTAATATAATGAGCTTCTTCAGTAGATTCTAAATGTTTTGTCAGTAAATAAAAGTTGTGTGGGGTGACAACCCTGATGGGGGTCACATGACTGAAGAAAATGGGTGTCATGTTAGTGGGGGGATTTAGTGTTTGGGGGAGGGGTGCACACAGACACAATCTATCTCCTCCAGTCTCCAGGAAGATGTCTGCACACCTGATTATACGTAAGAATGGGGGAGGGGCATGCTCTGTATATATTGGATCTGATCAATGGAAATGATTGTCTCTCTCCAGTTCCAGTATCGGTTCCGCTCCTCCATGTCTTATGTCTCCAGAATGACAGCGCTGAGATCTCCTGCAGGGTGGAGGAGGGGACTAAGCCGAATATCTGTCTATCTGTGATTGGAGGATCTCAGGAGAGATATTCTGCATCCGCCAATAACATTACAGCCATTGTGGAGTCACCGGGACCCTGGAACATCACCTGTACTGTGGAGAATGGGGTCAGCTGGTCGGAGGAGAGCAGAGCCGGGGTCACCTGTCCAGGTGAGGAGACATCAGAAGTGGATGGAGAAATGTCTGTAGATGATAATATAAAGGGATTTTTTTTCTGAGAGAACAGGTGTAGATACCCCTCCCCCTTCTGAGTCACTCCTTTTCTCCTCTCCCTACCCACCTCCGGGCACCGTCCCTTGGTTCCACCCCCTACCTACCCCAAGTACTCCCCTTTAGAGAATACAGAACCATTCATTTTGGGATAAATAAATAAAGTGATGCGCTTGTATTATCTATTGGTTAATGTGCTGCCTCTTGTGCCTATTTAATACTTCTAAAAAAGTGAAACATTGTGTCAAACTTTTGTTAAATAGTAGCTTGTGTTTAAATCATAACAACTCCATTACATAGACACATATAAAGATATATTCAGGAGAAAATGTGTTCCAAGCCTTTTCTTATTTAACACTCCCCTCCTCAGGCCCTTGAAAAAGTCACGTGTCAGTGATGGTACGCGTGGGAAGAATTAGCCTGTGACGCTCTGCTTGGAGTGTGATCTGCCTGTGAGTGTGTGAGCAGCAGCACTGAGCAGCACGGAGCTGGATGTGACTGACCATTATCCTGTAGATATGCGATCTATATCCTAGGGAGCATGTGAGTGGAATCAAGTTGCTCTTTATGGTATCTAATATTTTGCTGATATCTGCGCAATGGTGTTTTCTTCTTAATCTTATCCTGTATATGGGGCAAGACCAGTAGAAGGAGAAGAAGGAGCTGAGCAAACTAATCTTCTATGCTGGAGGCTGACTATAGACAAGCCGCTCCACCGCTGACAGTCTTACTGAATCTGGGCTTATCAGAGGAGGAGGTATCATTCTAATTTAATCTGGTGGCTTAATAATTATGTTTTGACTTTGATCTTGAAATTACAATCTTTATATATTGGAAAATCTTATTAATACTCACTGGCTGAAAGTTTATGGGAGTGTTAAATAAGAAAAGGCTCGGAACACATTTTCTCCTGAATATATCTTTATATGTGTCTATGTAATGGAGTTGTTATGATTTAAACACAAGCTACTATTTAACAAAAGTTTGACACAATGTTTCACTTTTTTAGAAGTATTAAATAGGCACAAGAGGCAGCACATTAACCAATAGATAATACAAGCGCATCACTTTATTTATTTATCTTAACTAATTGTGGGGTATTGTATTATTTCTAAAAAATCTTTTTAGTCCACTTCAGCGCTTTAGGAATTTTATAATTCATTTTGGGATGCCATGTAATTTGCATGAATTATAATTTGTATCCCAGCAGTAATAGATCCCCAAGAAGCAATCTACCCCTCCCAGCAACAGTAGACCCCCCCCCCTGCAATGATAGACCCCTCCTCCCACCAATAGAATTCTCAGCAACAATAGACTCCCCAGTAACAATAGATCCACCCCTGCAACAATAGACCTTCCCCAGCAACAGTAGACCTCTCCCTCACCAGTAGATCACTCCCAGCAACAACAGACCCCCCCACAACAAAATACCCCCCAGTAACTATAGACCTCCACCAGCAACGATTGATCTCCTAGTAGCCAACAACAATACACCTCTCCCTCCCTGCAACATAAGACCCCACAGCAACAATAGATCCCCCATTAGCAACAATAAACCTCCCAGCTACAACAGACCCGCTGGAAACAATAGATGCCCCGTGAAAATATATCCCCCAGCAGACAGCAACAATAGACCCTCCAGCACACCCCAGCATCCCTTCCATTACACACATTGAGTGCTGGAGGCTCCGGACCTGCGTTCCCCCTGAATGAAAGACCTGAGATTTATATCAATAAAAAGGTCCTTTGTCTCCAATCTGGAAAATAATACCAACCCCCCCCCCCCCCCGTCCCCCGTCTCCACTCTTCATTGACATGATGTTTTCTTTAAGTTTTAGGTCATCAAATTATCTGTAGAGAAAGTACATTTTTAAAGAATCATCTAATTCACCATCTCCATCCATAAAGGAAATTGTATTTAATTGTCTGAACTAAATCAGTAGAGATCTCTATCGATATATCAATCCTTTGGGTTCATCGTATTCAATAAAGTTGCTCATTAGGTGGATTTACTAAAGAAGTTGAGCATCTTCACTTTGTACAGTTACTTCCACTTATCTTAGTGAATGGGTGTAAGGAAATATCCTGTCTTTTTTTTCCTTGCACGTGATTGGATAATCTTTGCAAAATAAATTTCCACTTATCTTTACCTCATTCACTAAGTTAACTTAAAATTCACCTTGTAGAGTGAATATGCTCTACTCCCTTAATAAATCAGCTCCACCATGCCTCCCCCACCATGTCCCCTTTTTTCATGTCCCCTCCACCCCTGTTTCCCTCACCATATCTCCTCTACAATGTCCTCTCCACTGTATTTCCTCCATCAGGTCTCCTCCATCATGTCTCCTCCACGTTATCATCTCAATCATGTCCCCTCCAAAATATCTCCTCTACCACATCTTCTCCACTGTGTCTGCTCCTTCATGTCTCCTTCAGTTTGTCTCTTCAACCATGTTCCTCCATCGTGTCTTCTCCATCATGTCTCCTCCACTGTGTTTACTCTATCATGTCTTCTCTACAATGTTCCCTCCATCATGTCTCCTCTACAGTGTCTCCTCCACCTTGTCTCCTTCACCGTGCCCCCTACAATGCTTCTCCTCCACCATGTTCCCTCCACTGTGTCTCCCCCACCATGCCTCCTGCATCATGTCCCCTCCACTGTGTCCCCTCCACCGCATATCCTTTACCACTTTGTCTCCACCAATGTGTCTCCTCCATCATGTCTCCTGCATCATATCCCCTCCACCGCATATTCTTTACCGCCATGTCTCCTCCACTGTGTCTCCTCCATCATGTCTGCTTCCACCATGTCCCAGAAATGTGTCTCTCTGCCTTTGTCTCCTCCACCATGTTTCATCCACCATGTTCCTTTATCATTTCTCCTTCACCATGTCAACTCCACCTTGTCTCCCCCACAGTGTCCTTTTATACCAGGAACAGCTAAACCAATCACTATCACTTACCGAACAGGGGTGTCTTGGGTGAGATTTACTCAGTCTTAAAGGGATAGCCCTGACACTGACATTACCCCCCTTCTTTGAGGGGGAGCTCCTGCAACCCCAGACTTGGTGTAAAAAATGTAACTGCCTTTTAAGTTGATCAGTGTGACAATCCAAATTCAAATGGTACGGAATCAGCAGCAAGGAAGAGCAGGGTCAGAACAAGCCGGGTCATACACAAGTAGATCAGAGAAGATATCAGCTGGGTCAAGCACAAACACACAAAGGTAGGAATGCTACCACAAGCGCTGGTGGTGTTTTGACACAGGTGTTTTAAAGGTGAACAGTGATTAGCTGGCCAATCACCATCGCTTCCCAGGCCAGGGCTGTCTCATGTGAGATTTGCCTAGTCTTAAACTGACAGCCCAAATCCCGGTACTGAGACTGACTATGTATTTGTTCAGTATTGTTGCCAACTTCTGCCTCTTCCTGACTCTGATTCTTCTCACATCCTGCTGTCTTTCTACACGGCTATTACCAAACCAGGCTTTTCACCTGGCTCCACCTTCAACTGAACTTGGCATCTCCATAGTGCATTGTCAGCTATACGTCTGATTCCTCAGATATCAGCGCTCCCAAGTTCCTGCTCAGTGTCTACACCTTGACACTTGTGCCTTTCCTTCACCCCTGTAGACTCTGTCTCAACATCCAGGGGTTCTCAGATGGGAACTTTACAAGAGATCTTCCTCATCATCTCAGGGTCTGCATACAGGTAGGTGACAGTACCATTCAGCCAAATGGAGCCTGAAAGGAGGGCCTTGTCTATGGATGTTCTCTGTCAGCAAATAACAGCAGGTCTTAGCCTGATGGCTGGTAACATGTTCCTGACATCTGACATGGAAGGACATAGTGGAGGAGACACAGTTGAGGAGCAATGTTGGAGGAGACACGGTGGAGGAGACACGGTGGAGGAGACACGGTGGAGGAGACACGGTGGAGGAGACACGGTGGAGGAGACACGGTGGAGGAGACATACACTTTTTGAGATGGGAATGAGGGACACCTATTAGCAAAAGTATGTGGCCATAGGACACACCCCCTGCCACACCCCCTTAAAGGAGAATTCTACAAAAAAATGATTAATTAAACCCACAAGTGCTTTTTTTACCACTACTATTCCTTTATATTGGCTTTTGATATTTACAAATGCAGCAATTTAGAATTTGGATGAAAGGTTTGGATTATATAGATCAGACCAAAATGAGGGACAAATGAGGGGGACAGAGGGACTTTCTTCCAAATCAGGGAAAGTTGGGAGCTTCTCCTCACACAGCCGGGTAACTCTTCCTCCTCCGGTCTCCGGAACCCTCCGCTGTGATGTCACCAATCAGATCAATAATCTAAGTAGATCCATCAACATCTCCTGTGCAGGTGAATGAGAGAAATGTCTCCAGGCTGAATTTACTACTAAAGATTTTACTGAGAGATAAAATATTCCAGATACAAAGATTACAATCCAGAAAATACATAACATAACAGAATGATCAGCTTCCATCAGAGCCTTTTACCTTCCCATATAGATCCCACCCAGAGGTGTATCATGGATGGGGCCACAGGGTTGGTTTCCCTGAGTGAAGAATTCTTAGAGGGCACAGAGAAGCTGTCCAAGCTGACAGCCAATAATGGGCAGTGGAGGTATCCCCCCCCCCCCCCCACAGCATGCCCATTGCATACATACAGTTGTGGGGTGGGCAATGCCTCCAACACCTATAAATTGCTGTCAGCTTTGATATCTTTCAGGCAGTGTATCTTGGGTGGTTTTGGACTTGTGTCACCCCTACCTAGGAGGGAACCCTGGACACTGGCAACCAACCCTTCACCACTGACCACACCACAGAACAAGTCCTAATATAAAATACAGTTTTTATGCAGAGGGACAGAGATAAAAAACTTGAACAGAGACCCAACATTCAGTAGAAGACGTCATACAAGTACATAATGTGAGGAGGACACCAGAATGAGCTGCTTCATAATCTCTTTATAATTGTGAGACGTTCTATTTTTCCCCCAAAAAATCTACCAGGACATTTGTAGATGAAGCCCAATTCCAGCTAAGACTTTTTATAAAATATTATAACAGAGATAAGAAGTTACATAGTTACATAGTTAGTAAGGTTGAATAAAGACACCAGTCCATCCAGTATAACCTGAGCGAGTACACCCTCACATCAGTCCCTACCCTCAAGAAACCCACAATCCAAGGTCCCCAACTCACATTCATATATACTAGGGCCAATTTTGGACAGAAGCCAATTAACCTACCAGCATGTCTTTGGAGTGAAGAGTTAGAACTTCTGGCAGTTTTTTATTGCTGTCTTGCTCCATATTGGGAAGATTTCCTTTCACTTCCTGTGTGGTCACCATGATAAGAAATGAGAGGAAATCTCCCCAATGGGTAATAAGGAAGACACCAGCAGAGGAGAATTTATTATGAATATATATTTGTACAGCATTGGCAAAACCAATATTGATCAAGGTATAGACAAACAAACTACAAGTATAGTATACTCTCCTAGTAAGTTACGTGGTGGGGACAGGGAGCTGTCATTTGTGGCGAGCAGTTGTCAGAGGAGGATTGTGTCATCTGTCGGGGGGTTTCTGCTTTCAGAGAATCAGCGAGCAACATTGTGGATCTCTATTTCTGGAGGGCATTATTAATGAAGGATTTACATTGTGGGATTTTTTTTTTTGAGCTTACTGATCTTTTTAAATAAACAACATGTCAAAAGTGTCTTTATTTACTATTTTTCATATTTTTTTTAATAAATACCCAGAGGTTCTCATTCACATAGAGGGGGACAGTTTTTGGGACCACTTTTTTTTTTAAATAAAGGGGTCTTCCAGATTTAAATAGACCCCCCCCCCCACAACCACTGCACAAGTGTTGTGAGTAAGAGGCCCTTGTCCTCATCAAGGGGAACACCATGGCAGGGTGCCCTCCCCCCCATACTGAGGGCATGTCTGGTATAGTACAAGAGGGATGACGCACACTCTTCCTTCTTCCTGTCCTGACCTGGCAGGTTGCCTTCTCTGATAAGGGTCTTCTATGCACTCTGGTTGGACCTCATGCAATTTTTTTGTTATTATTTTGTGTAGGCTCCTGCTTGACATCCATACCATGAGATCCATGTATTTTGAGGAGGACCCTTACACTTTTCTTATGTGTGATTGTTCCTTCATTAACACCTCTACCAGATTCTCTCCTAGGATATCATCTGTTTACAAACTGAAGTATGCAGCCAGGAGCTGTCATTTACCAGCAATGTAACCCCTCCCCCCTCACACCTGTTCATCTATGGAGCGGAGCAATTTTTACAGTTCTGCTATAAACTTGTTTGTTCAGCAATCATTTTGGCATTACAGAAGATAACAAGGTCATACATATATGTTTAAGGACAAGCCAGGCTTTCTTTTTATGATATTGTATTGTAACAATATATTGTTTTCAATCCTTAGACAATAAAATGTAACAAAACTGAACATAAGAGACTTTTTCTTGTCTGAGCATGAGTGTGGCTTGGGGGGAATTTTCAGTACCAAAAGCGGTAACCCCCGAGCCACACTCGGGATCAGAGGCGGCTCTAGGCTTTGTGAGGCCTTAGGCAAAACTTAGACATGAGGCCCCACTCACGCCCATAATGGAAAAAAGAATTAAGTGATACAAATTAATAATTCATTGCACTGTAGTGTCCAATAAACTGATGGCAATTCACCCATGGCAGTTCAGCACGCCATGATCATATCACACCATGATGTGCATTGCAACAGATTCGTCATCTATTTTCCTAAACCTAGGCCCCATGCCTGCTGTGGACACAACCAATGGTTATGACCTTGATCAATGACTATGGCATTGACAGTAAACCTGAATACAGAAATTATTTATTTAAGCATGAGCTAATCATGTGTTTTAGGGACACACATCAGAGGATGCAGGACTAGGGATAATCTCCCATGTGCAGCCTCTACACACATCCTATGTTCCCAGTGCTGGGGCTGACTGGCAACTAACTGAGGAGAGAGAGGGAGGGAGGAGAGAGGAATAGGAGAGGGGGGGGAAGAAAAAAGGAGGAGAAAGAGAGGAGGGAGAAAGAGAGGAGGGAGAGAGAGAGAGAGAGAGAGAGAGAGGAGGAGAGAGAGAGAGGAGAGAGAGAGAGAGAGAAGAGAGAGAGAGAGAGAGAGAGGAGAGAGAGAGAGAGAGAGAGAGAGAGAGAGAGAGAGAGAGAGAGAGAGAGAGAGAGAGAGAGAGAGAGAGAGAGAGAGAGAGAGAGAGAGAGAGAGAGAGAGAGAGAGAGAGAGAGAGAGGAAGAGAGAGAGAGAGAGAGAGAGAGAGAGGAAGAGAGAGAGAGAGAGAGAGAGGAAGAGAGAGAGAGAGAGAGGAAGAGAGAGGGAGAGAGAGGAAGAGAGAGGGAGAGAGAGGGAGAAGAGAGAGAGAGAGGAAGAGAGAGAGAGAGAGGAAGAGAGAGAGGAAGAGAGAGAGAGAGAGAGAGAGGAAGAGAGAGAGAGGAAGAGAGAGAGAGAGAGGAAGAGAGGAGAAGAGAGAGAGAGGAAGAGAGAGAGAGAGAGGAAGAGAGAGAGAGAGAGAGAGAGAGAGAGGAAGAGAGAGAGAGAGAGGAAGAGAGAGAGGAAGAGGAGAGAGGAAGAGAGAGAGAGGAAGAGAGAGAGAGGAAGAGAGAGAGAGAGGAAGAGAGAGAGAGGAAGAGAGAGAGGAAGAGAGAGAGAGAGAGGAAGAGAGAGAGAGAGAGGAAGAGAGAGAGGAAGAGAGAGAGAGAGGAAGAGAGAGAGGAAGAGAGAGAGAGGAAGAGAGAGAGAGAGAAGAGAGAGAGAGGAAGAGAGGAAAGAGAGAGAGGAGGAAGAAGAGAGAGAGAGAGGAAGAGAGAGGGAGAAGAGAGAGGAGGAGAGGAGAGAGAGAGGAGGAAGAGAGAGAGAGAGAAGAGAGAGATAGAGGAAGAGAGAGGATGGAGGAGAGAGAGAGGAGGAGAGGAGGGAGAGGAGGAGAGGAGAGAGAGGGAGGGAAGAGGAGAGAGAGGGGAGAGGGAGACAGGGGGAGGGAGAGGAGGGAGGGAGAGAGAGGAGGAGAGAGAGGGGATGAGGGGAGGAAGAGAGAGAGAGAAAGAGCTCCTGTGTGTGATTCGGGATAACCTGTGATGTCCCCGGGTGTGTGCAGGCTCCAGAAGTTGCTCCAGGCACATGTTTGCATACGGGGCAGGGAGGTGGACAGAGCGGGCATGTGTCAGGGTGCAATATAACGTATCCTTCCTGTCACTGGACTCACCCCGTTCCCCAAGTTCATCAGATCGCCTTCACTACTGGCAGCCTTTGCATTGCCTCTGGGTGAGATCACAACACATGTGAGGGGCGGGCTTCATCTCCCAGTCAACACGGCATCCTACAGTTCATTGGACCAACCAATGATAATGTTTCCTCCAATTATCGCTGGTGCAGATCTTATTACTGGCATTACGGCGGCTCGAGGGGCAGTGACTTAACCCGGTTCTCCCTCTGTGCAGCCCGGGATAAAGATGAGAGGGAGAGAGGCAGTCCAGCTGGTGTTAGTGCAGAGTCCTGGCATGAGGAGATTGGTCCCGCACATCCGCAGGCAGTGCCATCATTCTTCCCGACGCTGGGCTCTCCCTTTCCTCCGTCAGGCAAATTAGGCGGCAACGAGGCCCCTGTGAGTGCGAGGCCTTAGGCGACCGCCTTATTTGCCTAATTAAAGAGCCGCCTCTGCTCGGGATCACATCGCAGGATCCAGGCAAAGTTACTTACCTTGTCCCCCGGATCCTGCGATGTCTCCCCCGCTGTGTGTGTGAGCGTGTCCTCCGCTTGATCTATCACTGTGCCGAGCTCCGTTCCCTGCGATCGTTGTGACGCACGAGGACGGAGCACAGCGCTAAATTCAACAAGTGAAACACACAATACATACAGTACACTGTGATCTTACAGATTACATTCCTGGATCACATTATTTCACCTCCCTTTTGTCCCTAGTGGTTTGTCCCGTGCCCTGCATGCAGTTTTATATTCTATATACTGTTCTTTCTGCCTGGAAACTGGAGATTGTTCATAGCAACCAAAAACCGTCTCTTTACATCAAAAGCGGTTTTAGGCCATCTAGAAAACAGCGATAATAAATTAGAATCACTTGTAGAATTGATTGATCCTGATTTTGGGGAAATCCGTCATCAAACACTGAAAGTAATGAGAGCAACAATTCTGCAACTCAGCAAATTTCAGTGTTTTTGATTTGATTACATTATTGAATCATTTTTATTATTATTATTATTATTTCCTATAATTATTTATAGTTATTTATTATATTATAATTTATGATTTCATATTTAAAACTTTATTATACCCGGGGATGTCTACTAGACTCTTGTTTGGACAGATTTAAGTGAGTTATTCCTAAGAATTCCAGCCCTACAATATAAAACACCAAATTTCCATGTAAAACAATTTCAGTATCAAAAATCTGACATCATTATCCTGCCAGGGAGGCTAAAAAGAGATATTGTAAACTAAATAGTGGGGATGGTGCTGCGCTAATCCAATAAATAAATAAATAAATAAATAAATAGCAAACGTGCTATGACACTCCTAGTATCCTTGTGTATAAAACTAGCCCAAAAAAGGGCGTGGGGTGTGCTACCAGTGAATGCAAAATAATATAAAGAAACGTGAGGTACAAACTGCAATAGGGTATATCTAATCTCAAAAAGTGGTAAATCAATATACCTGAACTGTTGCATATAACTAAAATGCAATATCATCATCATAAACAATGCAAAACATGCAGTGTCAACCAAATCAAATCATGCATATATAAGTATGTGGGTTTCAAAGGGTTAATAAACCCAATATGTAGCAAATAAGATTAAAAAGAATACAGTGTTATACTGTACGTCTGAAGAGATCTCAGGGCGTACTTAATAATCTAAAGTGTCCAGTGCAAACAAATCAGTGCTCAAAAGGCAGGAAACATAAAGACATATATACAGTCCAAAAATAGTGACTTGTGCAATAAATAAATGTCTTCAATAGCTCATCAATCCTTAAAGTGCCAATCGGTGAATTAGTGCAAACAGCAAACTTCCTTCATAGACCAATCACTCTAATAGGTGGGAGCCTTAGACCCTCAGGGGGCAGGGTGGCCACAAAAAGGAAGGGGATGCAATATAGTGTAGTAATTTTTAAACCAAACACGCTTTATTAAAAGTATAAACGGTACTCACACAGTGTACAACAGAAAGCGCATACATCCAACGAGCGGCGAGCTCGTACGCTTCTGTCAGTGGAAGGTGCCTGTCCCGTCCCTACGCGTGACGTCACAGACCTGTATTAGACAGATATCTGCTCCCCCCTGAAAGGTGCCAAAGGTGACACCGGAGGGGGGGAGGAACCGGAAAAGCGGAAGTTCCATTTTTTTGTGGAACTCCACTTTAAGGGAGCAAATCCTTCCGGGGCTTAACCACTTCAGCCCCGGACCATTTGGCAGCTCAGTGACCGACAGACTTTTTACAATTTGGCACTGCGTCGCTTTAACTGGTAATTGCGCGGTCATGCAATGCTGTACCCAAACAAAAATTTGCGTCCTTTTTTTCCCACAAACAGAGCTTTCTTTTTATGGTATTTGATTGCCTCTGCGATTTTTATTTTTTGCGATATAAATGGAAAAAAAACAAAAAAAAAACAAAAATTTTGAAAAAAAAAATGATATTGTCTTCTTTTTGTTATAAGAAAAATCCAATAAACTCAATTTTAGTCATACATTTAGGCCAAAATGTATTCGGCCACATGTCTTTGGTAAAAAAAATGTCAATAAGCGTATATTTATTGGTGTGTGCAAAAGTTATAGCGTCTACAAACCAGGGTACATTTTCTGGAATTTACACAGCTTTTAGTTTATGACTGCCTATGTCATTTCTTGAGGTGCTAAAATGGCAGGGCAGTACAACCCCCCCCCCAAATGACCCCATTTTGAAAAGTAGACACCCCAAGGAAATTGCTAAGAGACATGCTGAGCCGATTGAATATTTTATTTTTTTGTCCCAAGTGATTGAAAAATTACAAAAAAAAAAAAAAAAAATTTACAACAAGTTGTCACTAAATGATATATTGCTCACACAGGCCATGGGCATATGTGGAATTACACCCCAAAATACATTCTGCTGCTTCTCCTGAGTACGGGGATACCACATGTGTGGGACTTTTGGGGAGCCTAGCCGCATACGGGAAAACCGTATACCGCATACCGAAAACCAAACACCGCCTTCAGGATTTCTAAGGGTGTAAATTTTTGATTTCACTCCTCACTACCTATCACAGTTTTGAAGGCCATAAAATTCCAAGATGGCACAAAACCCCCCCAAATGACCCCATTTTGGAAAGTAGACACCCCAAGCTATTTGCTAAGAGGCATGGTGAGTATTTTGCAGCTCTCATTTGTTTTTGAAAATGAAGAAAAAAAATATATATTTTTTTCTTTTTTCAACTTTCAAAACTTTGTGACAAAAAGCGAGATCTGCAAAATACTCAGAAGAAGTTTGGGGTCTGGTACGCCTGACCTTGGCAGGGACCACAACTCCGTCGTCAGATCGTATTCTGAGCCTGAATCTGACAGATGAGTGACTTCCTCTTCACTATCTGTCATGCTCAGAAACGTGTAGGCCTCTTCACTAGGGATGAGCCGAACACCCCCCTGTTCGGTTCGCACCAGAACATGCGAACAGGAACAAGTTTGTTCGAACACTCGAACACTGTTAAAGTCTATGGGACACGAACATGAATAATCAAAAGTGCTAATTTTAAAGGCTAATATGCAAGTTATTGTCATAAAAAGTGTTTGGGTACCCGGGTCCTGCCCCAGGGGACATGGATCAATGCAAAAAAAGTTTAAAGAACGGCCATTTTTTCAGGAGCAGTGATTTTAATAATGCTTAAAGTCAAGCAATAAAAGTGTAATATCCCTTTAAATTTCATACCTGGGGGGTGTCTATAGTATGCCTGTAAAGGGGCGCATGTTTCCTGTGTTTAGAACAGTCTGACAGCAAAATTACATTTTGAAGGAAAAAACCCATTTAAAACTACCCGCGGCTATTGCATTGCCGACAATACACATAGAAGTTCATTGATAAAAACGGCATGGGAATTCCCCACAGGGAAACCCCGAACCAAAATTAAAAAAAAAAAAATGACGTGGGAGTCCCCCTAAATTCCATACCAGGCCCTTCAGGTCTGGTATGGATATTAAGGGGAACCCCGGCCAAAATTTAAAAAAAAAAATGACACGGGGTTCCCCCTAAATTCCATACCAGACCCTTATCCGAGCACACAACCTGGCAGGCCGCAGGAAAAGAGGGGGGGACGAGAGTGTGCCCCCCTCCTGAACTGTACCAGGCCACATGCCCTCAACATTAGGAGGGTGCTTTGGGGTAGCCCCCCAAAACACCTTGTCCCCATGTTGATGAGGACAAGGGCCTCATCCCCACAACCCTGGCCGGTGGTTGTGGGGGTCTGCGGGTGGGGGGCTTATCGGAATCTGGAAGCCCCCTTTAACAAGGGGACCCCCAGATCCCAGCCCCCCCCCCTTGTGTGAAATGGTAAGGGGGTACTTACCCCTACCATTTCACTAAAAAACTGTCAAAAATGTTAAAAATGACAAGAGACAGTTTTTGACAATTCCTTTATTTAAATGCTTCTTCTTTCTTCTATCTTCCTTCATCTTCTGGTTCTTCTGGTTCTTCTGGCTCTTCTGGTTCTTCCTCCGGCGTTCTCGTCCAGCATCTTCTCCGCGGCGTCTTCTATCTTCTTCTCCTCGGCCGCTCTGCACCCATGGCATGGGGGGAGGCTCCCGCTCTTCTCTTCTTCTTTTCTTCTCTTCTTCATTTTCTTCTCCGGGCCGCTCCGCATCCATGCTGGCATGGAGGGAGGCTCCCGCTGTGTGACGGCATCTCCTCGTCTGACAGTTCTTAAATAACGGGGGGCGGGGCCACCCGGTGACCCCGCCCCCCTCTGACGCACGGTGACTTGACGGGACTTCCCTGTGATGTCCCGGGAAAGCCACAGGGAAGTCCCACCATGTCCCGTGCGTCAGTGGGGTCGGGGTCACCGGGTGGCCCCGCCCCCCGTTATTTAAGAACTGTCAGACGAGGAGCACCGTCACACAGCGGGAGCCTCCCTCCATGCCAGCATGGGTGCAGAGCGGCCCGGAGAAGAAAATGAAGAAGAGAAGAAAAGAAGAAGAGAAGAGCGGGAGCCTCCCCCCATGCCATGGGTGCGGAGCGGCCCGAGGAGAAGAAGATAGAAGACGCCGCGGAGGAGATGCTGGACGAGAACGCCGGAGGAAGAACCAGAAGGACCAGAAGAAGATGAAGGAAGATAGAAGAAAGAAGAAGCATTTAAATAAAGGGATTGTCAAACACTGTATCTTGTCATTTTTAACATTTTTGACAGTTTTTTAGTGAAATGGTAGGGGTAAGTACCCCCTTACCATTTTACACAGGGGGGAGGGCCGGGATCTGGGGGTCCCCTTGTTAAAGGGGGCTTCCAGATTCCAATAAGCCCCCCGCCCGCAGACCCCCACAACCACTGGCCAGGGTTGTGGGGATGAGGCCCTTGTCCTCATCAACATGGGGACAAGGTGTTTTGGGGGCTACCCCAAAGCACCCTCTCAATGTTGAGGGCATGTGGCCTGGTACGGTTAAGGAGCTGGGGGGCGCACTCTCGTCCCCCCTCTTTTCCTGCGGCCTGCCAGGTTGCGTGCTCGGATAAGGGTCTGGTATGGATTTTTGGGGGACCCCACGCCGGTTTTTTTTTTTTTTGGCGCGGGGTTCCCTTTAAAATCCATACCAGACCTGAAGGGCCTGGTATGGAATTTAGGGGGACTCCCACGTCATTTTTTTTTAAATTTTGGTTCGGGGTTCCCCTTTGGGGAATTCCCATGCCGTTTTTATCAATGAACTTCTATGTGTATTGTCGGCAATGCAATAGCCGCGGGTAGTTTTAAATGGGTTTTTTCCTTCAAAATGTAATTTTGCTGTCAGACTGTTCTAAACACAGGAAACATGCGCCCCTTTACAGGCATACTATAGACACCCCCCAGGTACGAAATTTGAAGGGATATTACACTTTTATTGTTTGACTTTAAGCATTATTAAAATCACTGCTCGTGAAAAAACGGCCGTTTTTAAAACTTTTTTTTGCATTGATCCATGTCCCCTGGGGCAGGACCCGGGTCCCCAAACACTTTTTATGACAATAACTTGCATATTAGCCTTTAAAATTAGCACTTTTGATTTCTCCCATAGACTTTTAAAGGGTGTTCCGCGGCATTCGAATTTGCCGCGAACACCCCAAATCTGCGAACTTGCGAACAGCCAATGTTCGAGTCGAACATGAGTTCGACTCGAACTCGAAGCTCATCCCTACTCTTCACTAGTGTACCTTCAATTTGCCAAAATTTAAAATCTAAATTTAGATTATACAGTAGTGAGACTCACAGGTAAAAAAGCTCCTGACTGTTAGCGACTGTATCAAAACGCTACCAAAAAACTGTTAGCGATCGCAGGGATCAGGCCTGACTCTGCGAACGCTGCAGTTATGTGTGTTTAGTGTTTTGTAAGTGACAGTGATCGATCGATACTGCACTTGGGTGGGGTGGGCTGGGCTGAGCCGGGCGGAGGGGCAAAACGCAGGTGCTAGCAGGTATCCGGGCTGATCCCGCTAACACTGCGTTTATGGGAACCCTAAACTGCTGGGGACACTAGTATAGATCTGATCAGATACTATACCACTAAGGGAGGTGTATGCTGCGTGCGTGTTAGCGGTACTGGCGCTAACCTGATGCTGTCTGGGGCGACAAAGACCCTATTTGACCCTAAAACCTAACTTGTATCACCGCCAGGCGATCAGGGGGCTAAACCTTTATTAGGTAATAAACGACGGGGTGATTTGTGTGCCTACCTGTTCTGTTAGTGTAGTGTTAGTAAAAACTTACTTGATGTCTTCTCTCCTCGGTGCCGGAACAAAAAGACCGGCACGAGGAGAGATGACATCACTTCCTGCTTCTGTTTACATTACAGGAGCAGAGGAAGCTTCTCAGTCAGGAGCAATCGCGAGGGGGGGCCATGAATCGGTGGCCTCCCCCTGAGCACGGATCACTCCTGGAACAATTCCGACCGCAGCAGGCACCAGGGGGGGGGCCCGGTCAGGCCCCCCGCCTGCTGGGAAGCAGGGACGTACAGGTACACCCATATGCCTGCCCGTGCCATTCTGCCGACGTACATCGGCGTGCGGTCAGCAAGTGGTTAAAAGAGGCACATCTAAGTATGCAGACATCCGGGGTAAAGCTGTCCACATAGACCATCCCCCGCGCTGCCGGCTCTCACCGCTGTTAGTCTGCGTGACCGGGAAGACTACCCTGCAGTAGAGCGATTTGAAAGCGAGGCCTGAAGCTCTCATGAAGCACAGCGTGGAAAGGATAACATTGATGGCGGTGCGGGGGATGGTCTATGTGGACAGCTTTACCCCGGATGTCTGCATACTTATGCCCCATACACACAGTCGGACTTTGTTCGGACATTCCGACAACAAAATCCTAGGATTTTTTCCGACGAATGTTGGCTAAAACTTGTCTTGCATACACACGGTCACACAAAGTTGTCGGAAAATCCGATCGTTCTGAACGCGGTGACGTAAAACACGTACGTCGGGACTATAAACGGGGCAGTAGCCAATAGCTTTCATCTCTTTATTTATTCTGAGCATGCGTGGCACTTTGTCCATCGGATTTGTGTACACACGATTGGAATTTCCGACAACGGATTTTGTTGTCGAAAAATTTTATCTCCTGCTCTCAAACTTTGTGTGTCGGAAACTCCGATGGAAAATGTCCGATGGAGCCCACACACGGTCGGAATTTCTGACAACACGCTCCGATCGGACATTTTCCATCGAAAAATCCGCCCGTGTGTACGGGGCATTAGATGTGCCTCTTTTATTCATCAACAATGTGAGTTGCTAAATGCTGAACCTTCAATAAATGGAACCATATTGCTACACTTAGAGGCGCCTCTCTTCTCTTTTATACTCATTTATGACATGACGCTACTTGTATATCAAGACATCGCTTGTATATCAAGTCAAAATGTATTTAAACGTTTTGCTTGTATTGCATAGTACTGTATAGTATTGCATTGTATTGTATAGTCACTCCAGAATAACTTTGCACAGTTCAGCAACAAATTGGAGCACTGTCTCTTTAAGGCTAGTTACCTTCCTCTTGCAGGTTCTCCTCACCTGCACACACAGACTATGCAGTCTCATGCGTCCAAACACAGATCATATAACAGATGAACTTACTTGATTGTAGGGATCTCAGATTGTGCCCGCATTCTCCACCACGTGTAAAGGACCAGCGTCAAATGTAAATCTTTAAGGACGCCGCCACTCTCTGGTTCTTCTTTTTATGTTGTGTTTTATGTTCTTTTTTCTTGTTTGCCCCTTTTTATTAAAAGTAAGTTCAGCAAACAACATAGGTTTCCCTCACTGGGGTTTTCAGCATTCCTTTTTCCATCAACAAAATGACATTTAGCCTAGTTGGCTCTCACTTGCAGCACTGCAGCTCTGGCCTTACCCTCCAGGCCCTTGTCTGTCCCGTACAGAGACTGTTTCACCGACCACCTTGGTGTATATATCTAGCAGCCTCTTGCTGCACTGGCTCCCCCGTGGAGCCCTCCTGACTCCTGGTACTCAGACTTCCTGTCTGCCGGGGTGGAGCCCAGAACTATGGTCAGGTTACTACTAAAAGTCCAGCACACACCTGACCAATCAGTATGCTGGCTGTTTTCAAAATCAGGACCCAGGACTGGGGATTTCATCCCACCCGGATCTCTCAGAAATCCCCGGGCTCCAGGTCCCAAAGTGGACCTTTCTAAGAAAGGAGGAAACTGAAAAGCCAGTTTCCTCTCCATGTTACAAGCTCCCTGGAGCCCCTCAACCCGTCTGGTTGAGAATTCTGGGTCACATCCTCCTTCTAGACCCTGGCAGGGCAATGCTCTGCCACAATATATATATATATACAAAATCCTATTCTCACAGTTGATCCAGAGGAAGGCAAAAAAGGCAATAACGCGTGATCCAATTTGCTCCAAAATCCTTCCTGATCCCCCGAGAGGCAATTGGATATTCCCTGGTTCAACTTTACCTATAAATGTTAGTATCCAGCTATGTTTTATAAATGCAGGTGGGCTTACATTTCACTCTCTCTAGCCACAGGAATTGCAATTCACTGGAAAGTATCACTGACACTATACAGCACTTGATATAGTATTGTACATTGCACTGTATATATCGCTGTATACCTGGAGTAGAACAATACATTGCCAACTCTCTCTCCCTGCAATACTGTCAGCTGCCCCCCACACTGAACTCCCATACACTGAGGAAGGGCTGCTGGGACAATTTACTCTTATAGTATGTGGGGTGCAAGTTTGTCTACAACCATCACTATAGAATTTGACAAAAGGCAGATGATTGCAATGTATTATGGGACATTCAGCAGAGTATTTCATGATGAACATCCCAAAAGTTTGGATTTTGTCTGAACACCCAAAATTCCATTCACACCTAAGTTCCTGCTCAACTTATCCTTAGTGGGGACATCGCCTACACTATACCAGAGGATGGCGCCCTCAGGAGAGGGAAACCTTGTAATTGGAGATGGAAGAGCTCTGTTCTGATTGGGTGATTAGAACCTTGTAATTGGAGATGGAAGAGCTCTGTTCTGATTGGGTGATTAGAATGTAGGGTGCTGAGCACACAACACCTGGTAATTATTTCCATTTCAGGACCATTAAACATCCCAGTATAAGGTCAGCAGATTTCATAAAGCAGCCGTGATCTCCATCCCTTCCCCCTCATAGAGGGTTCATATACTTTTGGAAATGTGGATGTGATGGCTGGTGACTCTGTCACATGGTCATGTCCTCACCCGGCCCGCTGGCATTGTCTGACGATAATCTGACATCCTTCTATTCTCCATGTGTATGGAATGATTTAGGACCAGCTACATCTTTATCAAGAGAAGAAGAATCTCCACATTGTAATTAGTGTGACTTCCCTGATACAGTTCCTACTGAATGATCTGCCTGTGTCTGATATTTTATATTGGGGTTCTGTATATCTCTTTCATGGTATCTCCATATTTTATCTCCATTTACCAGAAATTCGGTCAGGTTGGGGTCACTTCCTGTTATCCGGTGCGGTCTTTGTCCTCTACACTGGGCTCCTCATCTTTATGGTCAATGACCTGAGGAAGATGAAGAATGAGAAGAATCGGAGTGTGAGGAGGACGAGGAGAAGGGATCAGATGGAGATGGAAATGGAACCAACTTACTATAATGAATGAACATAAAGATGTAACCAGATTCATCCTGGAAGTTGTATGAGGTCACAAACACATCTACAGAATGGAGCACCTTGCAGTACGTGGTCATATCTGTGTCTCCTGCTGACCTTGTGTATTGACCACCAATAATAGTTATAGTGTAATTAGTTATAAAGTGATATAGATGTATACACCTGAAATGTCTTTAGTTTGTGAGATTGTAGATGTAGTGTCTTAGAGTGTGTGTAAGTAATAGCAGTGATGGAATCAACCAATCACAACATGTGTCAGATCAGCTCAGCTCAGGGAAAATTGTCTTCAAATGAAACTTCCATAGAAATTGTTGCCATGAATTGTAACATATATTGTTCCATCTGATTGTACATGATATGGGGGGAGGGGGGCATACATCACAACATCTTAAGGGATGATGATGAGCCCAGAAGTGGGGTGTCAGCAGTTTTAATGTCATGAAGCTGCTATAAGAGGAATCTCAGACTCTCAAGATGCTAATTAGAGGAAACTCAAATCCAGACCATAACTTAACCAGAAGAGCAATTTGGGTAATTTTGATTGGTTGAAGGAAAATATAAAAAGTTTTGTCAGTCTTTCCTCAGAATCACTCACCGAGCCTTTAGAAATTACATTCTACCAGCTGATGACACCTAGAGAAGGTCATTGACTATCCAACCAGCCCTAGATGACATCAAGATGTAGCTATTACCCGACATTAGCTGACCTGACCATCCAAATCACAAGGCCTCTTGAAGCTTGGAGTCATTTATGATTCCTTAGCCCTCATTTATATTGACTGCGGCTTTGAAATTGTGCGACTTCACCTGAAATCGCACTTTCAAAGCTGCATTTCAATGTGACTTTGGGTGAGACTTGGAAGACATCCGTGCAACTTCTATGCAAGTCACACCCAAAATCACCAAAAGTAGTGGAGGAATCACTTTTTTTAAAGCGATGCAGCGCCGCAAAGTCGGCATTGCACTGATTTGAACAGTGCGATTACCGGCAACATGGTGCGACTTGTCATGCGATTTGGCCTGTCAAGTCACATGACAAGTCGCTCCAATGTAAATGATGGCTTAAGGACAAAGATTTGTTCATCTGTTTTACTACTCTGACATTAAAGGAGTTGTAAAGGCAGAAGGTTTTTATCTTAATTCATTCTATACATTAGGATAAAAAACCTTCTGTGTGTAGTAGCCCCCCCAGTATCCCCCTAATTACCTACCTGAGCCCCTTCTCTCTCCAGCGATCTCTACTCAGCCATCCTGGATACTCCTGTGGCTGTCAATCAATGTCAGTCAGCCAATCAGGGGAGAAAGGGGGCGGGGCCAGATCGGGGCTCCATATCTGAATGGATACACAGAGCTCTGACTCAGCTTCGATGCCCCCTGTAGCAAGCTGCTGGCTGAGGGGCACTCAAAGGAGGGAGGGGCTAGGAGCAGCAGAGGAGGGACCCCAGAAGAGGAGGATCCGGGCTGCTCTGTGCAAAACAACCTGCACAGAGGAGGGAAGTATAACATGTTTGTTATTAAAAAAAAAAAAAAAAGCGAGCCTCTACAATCACTTTAAGTTATGCTTGCATCCGGGGGCATCAAATTTGGATATTTCAGTTCGGGGGGATCTCAGTGTCCATCGACTGGCCTAAGGGTCTGGGGACCTACACCTCCTTTTCTCCCCTCTTCTTCCTTTTTGTTTAGGGGTGTGAAATCAGATACAAGTGGCAATTATCCACTTCTCCTATTCTGGGGTTGTGAGAAGGATTATCTTTTCCCTGGGTACTCTCCGTATTACTTTGTACTGCTCACAGAGCTACCCCTGAGGAAGGAGCCAAATGCCTGTGAAACGCGTCAGTGGTTCTATGTGCTTTGGACTATGCTCTGTTATGTACAAATAGGTAGAAGTATACTGTACTTTGCATATTTTTCTCATGTAATTTCTTATGTGAAAAAGTTTTTAATTACTCTTTTATGTGATTACAAAAACATTTATATTATTTGTAGACTAATATACTTTTTGAGCCGTTAAGGTCCCATTATACAGTATGAGGGATCCTTTTCGCTATATATATGTAGATTTAAACATTGAGGTTATTTTATTTAAGGTTCTCTTAGTCCACCTAGAGCTCTCTACCAGGAGACAGTGATGACCCTATTGTGCCCGGACAGTGGGTACCTTAACCACTTCAGCCCCGGATCATTTGGCTGGCAAAAGACCAGATCGTTTTTTGCGATTTGGCACTGCGTCGTTTAACTGACAATTGCGCGGTCGTGCGACGTGGCTCCCAAACAAAATTGACGTTCTTTTTTTCCCACAAATAGAGCTTTCTTTTGGTGGTATTTGATCACCTCTGCGGTTTTTATTTTTTGCGCTATAAACAAAAAAATAGCGAAAATTTTGAAAAAAAAACGCATTTTTTTTTACTTTTTGCTATAATAAATATCCCCCAAAAATATATAAAAAAGCATTTTTTTCTCCTCAGTTTAGGCCGATACATATTCTTCTACATATTTTTGGTAAAAAAAACCGCAATAAGTGTTTATTGATTGGTTTGCGCAAAAGTTATAGTATCTACAAAATAGGGGATAGTTTTATGGCATTTTTATTATTAATTTTTTTTTTACTAGTAATGGCGGTGATCTGCGATTTTTATCGGGTCTTCTTTCTGGTTACAGTTTTTACTGCAATTCTGACTTTTTGGGATATTATTTTCCATTGTGGAAGGTGACAAATATTATATTGTAGATGGAGGTACAACCTGTTTGTTCAAATTGTCTTTTTTGTAATAATCCTACCAAGAAAGTGAAGATATTCAATCTAAGATATATTCTCTCTCTCTTCTTTGATAAATAAAGGCTTATACTGTATTTTCCCCCAATTCTAAACCTCGTTCATTCACTTTAAAGATCATAAAATGTTATTTCTGAATCTTACTGTAAAAAACATTTTTCAATATAAAATCCAGAGAAGCTGTGAGAGTTCTACAATCCGAGGGGAATGGAGGATAGAACTGATATTGTCCCTTAAGATGGTAAATACCAACAGGTAGTGGAACCGTTTGTAAATTTATTAGTGGAAAATAATACAAAATACAAGTGCCTTGAAAAAGTATTCATACCCCTTGAAGATTCTCACATTTTGTCATGTTACAGCTAAAAATGTAAATGTATTTTATTGGGATTTTATGTGATAGACCAACACAAAGTGGCACATAATTGTGAAGTGGAAGGAAAATGATAAATGATACAAATAAATCAGTGAAAAGTGTGGGGGAGGGGGACATTTGTATGGTGGCCCCCGGAGTCAATACTTTGTAGAACCCCCTTTCTCTACAAGTCTTTTTGGGGGTGTCTCTACCAGCTTTGCACATCTAGAGAGGACATTTCTGCCCATTCTTCTTTGTAAAATATCTCAAGCTCTGTCAGATTGGATGGAGAGCGTCTGTGATCAGCAATTTTCAAGTCTTGCCACAGATTCTCAATGTGATTTAGGTCTGGACTGTGACTGGGCCATTCTAACACATGAATATGCTTTGATGTAAACCATTCCATTGTAGCTCTGGCTGGATGTTTCAGGTCGTTGTCCTGCTGGAAGGTGAACCTTCGCCCCGGTCTCAAGTCTTTTGCAGACTCTAACAGGTTTTCTTCTAAGATTGTCCTGTATTTGTCTCCATCCATCTTCCCATCAACTCTGACCAGCTTCCCTGTCCCTGCTGAAGAAAAGCATCCCCACCACATGATGCTGCCACCACCATGTTTCACGGTGGGGATGGTGTGTTCAGGGTGATGTGCAGTGTTAGTTTTCCCCACACATAGCGTTTTGCTTTTAGGCCATAAAGTAGAATTTTGGTCTCCTCTGACCAGAGCACCTTCTTCCACATGTTTGCTGTGTCCTCCACATGGCTTCTCACAAACTACAAACAGGACTTCTTATGACTTTCTTTCACCAATGTCTTTCTTCTTGTCACTCTTCCATAAAGGGCAGATTTGTGGAGAACACGACTAATAGTTGTCCTGTGGACAGATTCTCCCACCTGAGCTGTGGATCTCTGCAGCTCCTCCAGAGTTACCATGGACCTCTTGGCTCTTCTCTGATGAATGTTCTCCTTGCCCGGCCGGTCAGTTTAGGTGGACGGCCATGTCTTGTTAGGTTTGCAGTTGTGCCATACTCTTTCCATTTTACATTTTTATAGCCTAACCCTGCTTTATACTTCTCCACAACTTTATCCCTGACCTGTGTGGTGTGTTCCTTGGCCTTCATGATGCTGTTTGTTCACTAAGGTTCTCTAACAAACCTCTGAGGGCTTCACAGAACAGCTGTATTTATACTGAAATTAAATTATACACAGGTGGACTCTATTTACTAATTAGGTGAATTCTGAAGACAATTGGTTCCACTAGATTTTAGTTAGGGGTATCAGAGTAAAGGGGGCTGAATACAAATGCCCCCCCACATTTTTCACATTTTTTTTGTATCATTTATCATTTTCCTTCCACTTCACAATTATGTGCCACTTTGTGTTGGTCTATCACATAAAATCCCAATAAAATACATTTACGTTTTTGGATGTAACATGACAAAATGTGGAAAATTTCAAGGGGTAGGAATACTTTTTCGAGGGACTGTACATAAAATATGAAACTATTTGTAACCCGGATATCATACACACCACTCTGAGACCTTGATTTGTATTCTCTCCATAACACTGGACACTTGACTCCATAAAATTTCTTGTTCAGAGTTACAGCAGATCTCCGGCTCCCTCTATCCCCCATTGACCTCCAATTGATTACTGACATCAAACAATAAATGTCCTTTTTATTCACTGAAAGCCAAAGGAATGTTCTGCTCTGGTCCCAAATCTTCTCTTCTGGAGGAGGCGGGGTCTGTGGGGGATGTGTGGGCCCTTCTGATTGGCTGTCCAGCAGTGGGGTCCTCTTAGGATCCAGAAGAGGAGTGCTGCCTGTATGAGGGGACGGTGGTAGAGTGGTGATGTGGGCACATCTGCAGTCCCGGATTAGCTGTCCCTCCACACTTGGAAGCCACACCAGCAAGGTACCCAGGGGGCAGTCATAGGTGAGTATATCCTCATACCTGGGAACATGCCGGATCTTGGCAGTTTGCCTATATAATCAGATTGTTACAGACTGGACTCAGTTCTCTGGATTTTTAATGATTCTGATTATTGACAGGAGTGACTGCAGCGTTACTACTATCAGGCAGAGCAGGGCGGCCATAGTTGCTGGAGGGAGGAGTCTGCTCTCTCCTCCTCCAATGGTCCACAGCTGTTGAATGCTCCCCGTGTGGTGGATCTAAACCATTGAAGGCACCTTGGGAGTCCCACCTATCACCTCCACCAATGAGTGCACCACTTGTGGGGAGGTATGGTATGGGAGATGGCTTGTTATCAGGAGGACCCCACTGGGCAGTACAGGAACCCTCTGACTGCACACGTAATCACTACAATATCTAAGGAGGATCTCCCCATGAGCTGGATGGTGCGGCTCCTGGGGAGAATGCAGAATAGTACAAATTCTTACTTATTCTCTACAATATTTTGGAGGATTTTTCAGGAAATTAGACTCAAATGATGAATTCTTCATTATAATCTGACTGATGTGGGTTCTGATCAGAACACAGCTGAGTATTGGGGATGATTTCTGAACACGGAGGAGATACAATGTTTTAGGGGTGTCTTTAGTAGGATGCAATTTATGAGGAAAAGTCCAGCCAGGTTTTATCTAAGAAGGCAGAAATATAATCCATAAGCCGCAATGTCAGAGGGAGAGAGCAGGCGTGTTTTATGATGAAGAACATTACAGTCTATTATTTCACACACAATTCTCATCAGTATCATACAAGGAAAAGTCCATCCAGGTTTCACCAAGAACTACAAATCACAGCCTATTATTTCACAAAGTCCCTGGAAATATTCTTCATTAGACAATTCGTTATTCAGAAATTCAGATGTATCCAAATTTCCGAATGTATCCACATGTCGACCGCCACACGCCGATTTACGTTGGCAGAATGACACAGGCAGGCAAAAGGGCGTACCCGTACATCCCTTTGAAATTCCTGCTTACCGGCGCCCAAACTCATTGTTCGCCGGCGGCCCGCGATTGCGGTGAGGAGGGGCAGAACGGGGAGATGCCTATGTAAACAAGGCACTTCCCTGTTCTGCCTAGCAACATGACAGGGATCTACTGCCCCCTGTCTCCCAGTGATCTCTGTCTTGTAGTGAGCCCACCCCCCCACAGTTAGAACACATCCAGGGAACACACTTAACCTCTTGATCGCCCCCTAGTGTTTAACCCATTCCCTGCCAGTGACATTTGTACAGTAATCAGTGTCTATTTTTAGCTCTGATCGCTGTATAAGTGTCAATGGTCCCAAAAAAGTGTCAAAAGTGTCCGATCTGTCCACCGCAATGTCACAGTCCTGAAAAAAATTACAGATCACCGTCATTACTAGCAGAAAAAAAAGAATAAAAATGCAATAAATCTATCCCCTATTTTGTAGATGCTATAACTTTGTGCAAACCAATCAATATACGCTTATCGCAATTTTTTTTTTTTTTTTACTAATAATATGTAGAAGAATACATATCGGCCTAAACTGAGGAAGAACTTTGTTTTCTTATACATTTTTTGGGGATATTTATTTAGCTAAAAGTAAAAAACATTGCTTTTTTTTCAAAATTGTCGCTCTTTTTCTATTTATAGCGCAAAAAATAAAAACTGCAGAGGTGATCAAATACCATCAAAAGAAGGCACACGTCCGTGCAATTGTCAGTTAAAGTGACGCAGTGCTGAATTGCAAAAAATGCTCTGGTCAGGAAGGGGGTAAATCCTTCCGGGGCTGAAGTGGTTAAATAGTAACGAATTTAAACAAAAATAACCACATTTAAACTAAACTAGATTCGGACAAAATTCAAATTGAATTCGAAATTGAGTTTGAAAATTAATTTTAAATTTAATTCGACAACATGAATAGAACAAAATAGAATAGAAAATAAAGGAATAGAATAGAAAAAAACAGAACAGAATAGAGAAAAAACAGAATAGAATAGAAAATAAAATAATAAATTAAAATATAATAGAAAATAAAGGAATAGAATATAAAATAATAGAATAGAATAAAAAAATAGAGTAAAACAGAATAGAATCAAATATAATAGAGAATAAAGGATTAGAAAATAAAAGAATAGAATAGAAAAGAATAGAGTAAAACAGAACAGAATAGAAACAGCATAAAATAGAATATAAAATAAAGGAAAAAGAAAATCTAATACAAAATAATACAATAAAATAGAAACAAAATAGAAAGACTATAACCGTCTTCTGAAATTTGAATGGAATAAATTTGAATTAAAAAAGACTAAAATAGAATAGAATTGGAAATAGGAGAGTAGCATAGAAAAGAAAAAAATAATATAATAGAATAAAAAAAAAGAATAAAACCATCTTCTGAAATTTGAATTTAGAATAGATGAAAATACAGTAGAATAGAATGAATATAACCATCTTCTGAAATTTGAATTTGAATAACATAGATTAGAATACAATAGAAAAGAGTAGAATAGAAAATAAAAGAATAGAATAGAACAGAATAGAAAATAAAAACATCTTCAGAAATTCAAATTTTGAATAGAATAAATTTGAATGCTATTTGTGATTCAAATGCTGATATCAAATTTTCTGAATTTGGTCGAATTTAAAGCGGAGGTCCGCTGAAAAAAAAATATTAAAAGCCAGCAGCTACAAATACTGCAGCTGCTGACTTTTAATATATGGACACTTACCTGTCCAGGGAGCCTGCAATGTCTGCAGCCGAAGCCGATCCGTCCTTCGGCTCTCGGCTGCTGCCGCCCCCATCCTCGGTAAGGGAATAAGGAAGTGAAGCCATGCGGCTTCACTTCCTGGTTCCCTACTGTGCATGCACGAGTCACGCTGCGTGTCCTCTCTGGTCCCTGCTGTGTTCTGTGTCTCACAGAATACAGCGGTGGAGGACAGAGTAGGCGCCGGAAGTGGCGTAGGTCACCGCAAGCGCCGCGGTGCCAGGAAGTGGGAGCAAATACCTGTATTAGACAGATATCTGCTCCCTCCTCCCCCCTGAAAGGTGCCAAAGGTGACACCGGAGGGGGGGAGGAATCCAAAAAGTGGAAGTTCCATTTTTGGGTGGAACTCCACTTTAATTTAATTTGACTAAATTTGGAAATTTTGAATCAAATTCGAAAACAAATAAATGAATTCCGAAAATGAATTAAACAATTTAACTAAACAAAATTCTTTGAATAATGAATAGAAACTAAACAAATGCATTTGTTCTGCACATGTGTATTGCTGATAAAGAAGAGATATAATGTACACATCCAGTGACAGGAATATATGTGGGGGGTGGGGCAGTACTATCAGAGAGTCCATAAAGAAAGAGTCCTGTAGATAGGATGGAATGTCCATCAGAGGAAATAGAAGTCTGAAGAATGAATGTCATGTACTATCCATCCAGAGTCACCCTGTACTCCCCCTGCAGCGCCATCATCAGGATCTGGGAGGAATCGCACTGACACAGAAAGCACAGGGTACAAGCAGGTTTTAGTGGTGTAAAAATGTAACTCCCAATAAAACAATATCCACTTACACCCAAAATGTAGATTGCAGCATAAGAAAGTTCTTTCCCCGAAGCTCCAGGGAGAAGGCAGAGCACGGTGGTGATCCCGGTCCTCAGACCAAGCTGTCACAGATAACTCCGGCACTGGCACTCTAGAAGACGCTCTTCCTCAGAGGAGAGATACAGGAAACCAGTCAGAGAACACACAGGGACACACATGGGGGGATGGGCTGGTCAGGCAACGTGTTTCAGAGCTGTCCGCCCCTTTCTCAAGCCTAATCACTCTACAACCTCAGAAGATATATAATAGGATTAGAAGGACTACAAGACTCAGACTGGCTCTATGTTGATTCACTTCTAAAGACAATTATTTTCCAAAAATTATGTTAATACACATTTAGCAGAAGTAAAATAAGTAATAAGAATAAAAGAATAAGAAATAATGGATGCCGTGAATGATGAAATTGATAAAAAAAGGTAAAAATGCTGGAAATACAAATGTATCATCAGGAGCACTAAATGTATAACCTTTCATAGATATAAATCAATATAAAAAATTTTAAACATCAGTATTAAATAGAAAAAAATACAGGTAAAACAAATGTGTGAAACACGTATCATTATATGGAATAAAAAAAGTATATATTCGTTTTATTGTGTTTTTTTTTTCTGAAAAGCATTCTCGGGGGAGGGGGGGTGGCCAGGAGGGGGAGCACAGAACATAATCTAGACAACCAATGAAAAGTAAAAGAACCCTCAAAGAGAAACAATATGAAACAATGTATCCAGATCATAAGACAGATTAGTATAAAAGGAAACACGGAGATCCCTGGAGGAATGGAAACATAATACTCTTGTAGAGATAATTAATGGGAAGAAACTCCATGTACAACCAGAACCTCCATACATTGTGAGACAGTGGCCTGTAAATTATATGATATTATAGTATTCATGTCAATTTCTTCAGTAAGACCCATCAGTGATAGGATATCGGGGAGGAAAAATCCAGAAGATCTCTCATCACATCATTTTTTATAACGCTCAGCAGGGTAATGACTTTTTGGTATGGCCCCCACCCCCCACACTACAAGTCCATCTGTCCATCTATTGTGCTTTTCTGTACAATTTCTGGGCACACAATATTTACAACAACCTTCTTCAATCAGTCAGCGGTGTTCACCAAATCGGCTATGAAGAGCCCTAATTGTACCCCAAACACAGGAGACCACAACGACAGGCTAGACAGGACATTACAAATTCAGGAGAAAAATTATAGAATGCAGAGATCTGATTGGTCCCACCATTGGCAAAAAATGTCCATGTGTGATAAATGTACAGGTAAAACAATTTCTTTTTCTCCACTGAAAGGTCCCAATGAGGTCAATAAATTTAGAAGAGTCCTGACCCCAAGCCTGGCCTAGAAAAAAAAAAACACACACATTAGAACTATCAGTCAGAGACCGTGTTGTGTATAGCAGAAGAAGAAACACCAATTTATGGAAGAATGTAATTGCATTTCTTCTCAATAAAATTTGTGTTTTATGAAAATGGTATTGCATTATGGAGTATCCCTTTTTCTCTTGCATACACTGCATTTGAAAGCAGCTGCGGGGCTGATAAGGACCAATACAGCGGAGGTCTAAACTACAGCAAAGCTGTGAGAGCGTCGGTGACACTCAGAACGGTTCGGAGCCATTCGGAAATACTCAGAACCACTCGGAAATACTCGGAAACACTCGGAAATACTCTGTTCCCGAGTGTTTCTGAGCCTTTCCAAGGGTTTCAGCCAAGCTGTCCCTGAGTATTTCAAAGACTGTCTGGTGCCCCCCCCACCTCTGCCCACATGCGGTAATACATGCAAGAGAAGTCAATGTGAAACAAATTATCTTCATTTCCATTGACTTCTATGGGGAAACTCGCTTTGATATGCAAGTGCTTTGGATTACAAGCATTCTCCTGGAACTGATTATGCTGGTAATCCAAGGTTCCACTGTATATAGGAGAGCACAGAGTGGAGCACCTGCACTTTTTATATCCTAGAAGGCACAAGAAGATAGAAGCACAAGTCACTTGATTTATTTATTCATTCATCTGGTTTGCTGTTTTTGGATATATAAATTTATTGTTTGACAGACTGAACTTTGGATCAACTGGCACCTTATAGGGACTGTATATATATTTTATAGCACGTGATTTATTTTTCAGGACTTGGTTTGATTATTGAATCGTTTTTCTCACTTCATCAATTTTTGGTTTATGCACAATTTAATTAATTACTTTTTGAGTGCTAAATACTGGATACATTTCTGCACTTTATTGATTATTGACCAGTTTCTCCACATTTTTGCACTTTCTGTATTCATATATACTTGCACTTTGTTGGCAACTAATTGATGTACGCACAGTTTAATATTCTAGTAGGACCCCAGAGCAGCGCCACACCCACCTTTAACCCTTTTTTCAATTTATGGGAGAACCTATTTAATGGAGTCATATGACCCGAATGTACTAAATATCACATATATGCAGTAGATAGAACCATGAGACACTTGTGTATACAGGACATTAGGGATGAGCCGAACACCCCCCTGTTCGGTTCGCACCAGAACATGCGAACAGGCAAAAAATTAGTTAGAACACGCGAACACCGTTAAAGTCTATGGGACACGAACATGAATAATCAAAAGTGCTAATTTTAAAGGCTTATATGCAAGTTATTGTCATAAAAAGTGTTTGGGGACCTGGGTCCTGCCCCAGGGAACATGGATCAATGCAAAAAAAAGTTTTTAAAATGGCCGTTTTTTTCGGGAGCAGTAATTTTAATAATGCTTAAAGTGAAACAATAAAAGTGTAATATTCCTTTAAATTTCTTACCTGGGGGGTGTCTATAGTATGCCTGTAAAGGGGTGCATGTTTCCCGTGTTTGGAACAGTCTGACAGCAAAATGACATTTCAAAGAAAAAAAAGTCATTTAAAACTACTCGCGGCTATTAATTAATTGCCGGTCTGACAAAACACAGAAGTTCATTGATAAAAACGGCATGGGAATTCCCCACGGGGGAACCCCGAACCAAGATTTTTAAAAAAAAATGCGTGGGGGGGCCCCCTAAATTCCATACCAGGCCCTTCAGGTCTGGTATGGATATTAAGGGGAACCCCGGCCAAAATGTAAAAAAAAATCCATACCAGACCCTTATCCGAGCACGCAACCTGGCAGGCAGCAGGAAAAGAGGGGGTACAAGAGAGCGCCCCCCCCCCTCCTGAACCGTACCAGGCCACATGCCCTCAACATTGGGAGGGTGCTTTGGGGTAGCGGCCCCCCAAAGCACCTTGTCCCCATGTTGATGAGGACAAGGGCCTCATCCCCACAACCCTTGCCCGGTGGTTGTGGGGGTCTGTGGGAGGGGGGCTTATCGGAATCTGGAAGCCCCCTTTAACAAGGGGACCCCCAAATCCCACCCCCCCCATGTGAAATGGTAAGGGGGTACTTGTAACCCTACCATTTCACAAAAAAAGTGTTAAAAATGACAAGAGACAGTTTTTAACAATTCCTTTATTTAAATGCTTCTTCTTTCTATCTTCTTTCTTCTATCTTCTATCTTCCTTTGGTTTCTTCCTCCATCTTCTTCTTCTTCTGGTTCTTCTGGTTCTTCCTCCGGTATTCTCGTCCTTCATCTTCCTCCGCGGCATCTTCTTTCCTCCTTCTCCTCGGGCTGCTCCGCATCCATGATGGGAGGCTCCCGCTGTGTGACGCTTCTCGTCTTCTGACGGTTCTTAAATAACCCAGTGACCCCGCCCCCCTCTGACGCATAGGGACTTGACGGGGACTTCCCTGTGGCATTCCCCGTGACATCAGAGGGGGTCACCCGTTACGTAGCGGGTGACCCCGCCCCCCTCTGATGTCACGGGGAAAGCCTCGGGGAAGTCCCCGTCAAGTCCCCGTCAAGTCCCCGTGTGTCAGAGGGGATCGGGGTCACCGGGTGGCCCTGCCCTCTGTTATTTAAGAACCGTCAGAAGACGAGAAGCATCTCACAGTGGGAGCCTCCCATCATGGATGCGGAGTGGCCCGAGGAAAAGAAGGGAAGAAGACGCCGCGGAGGAAGATGCCGGACGAGTACACCGAAGGAAGAACCAGAAGAAGAAGAAGATGGAGGAAGAAACCGAAGGAAGATAGAAGATAGAAGAAAGAAGAAGCATTTCAATAAAGGAATTGTGAAAAACTGTCTCTTGTCATTTTTAACATTTTTGACACTTTTTTTGTGAAATGGTAGGGGTACTTTTGTACCGCCTTACCATTTCACACAGGGGGGAGGGCCGGGATCTGGGGGCCCCTTGTTAAACGCCATTTTAAAAAAAAATTTGGTTTGGGGTTATTCTGTGGGGAATTCCCATGCCGTTTTTATCAATGAACTCTTATGTGTATTGTTGGACCGGCAATTCATTAATAGCCGCGAGTAGTTTAAAATGACTTTTTTTCCTTTGAAATGTCATTTTGCTGTCAGACTGTTCTAAACACGGTAAACACGCGCCCCTTTACAGGCATACTATAGACACCCCCCAGGTACAAAATTTAAAGGAATATTACACTTTTATTGTTTGACTTTAAGCATTATTAAAATCACTGCTCCCGAAAAAACGCCCGTTTTTAAAACTTTTTTTTGCATTGATACATGTCCCCTGGGGCAGGACCCGGGTCCCCAAACACTTTTTATGACAATAACTTGCATATAAGCCTTTAAAATTAGCACTTTTGATTTCTCCCATAGACTTTTAAAGCGTGTTCCGCGGCTTTCGAATTTGCCGCAAACACCCCAAATTGTTCGCTGTTCGGCGAACAGCCGATGTTCGAGTCGAACATGAGTTCGACTCGAACTCGAAGCTCATCCCTACAGGACAAATTGTCTTTATTCAACAAAACATATGAGATAACACACATTGTAAACGTCATGGCTAGACCTCCCCTCCCGCCCCCACTATAGATAGTGACTACTGACCCCTGAACTCCATGTCACTTACTCCTTATTTCTTGACTCTGATACATCGGTATGCCTGAAAAATGATGGTCAGGATCTCCAGCAGGTAGATCAAGATGACTCAAACATGGCCCCTGAAAATGGGTTATTCATGTGTGTGAAGCATGTGGATCTCTGACACATTTTCTCCTGTGACGGGAGTCACTTTGGGGGGGTGGGGAACCCAGAATTCCTTGGAGAGGTTGGGAAACCCTTGTTCCAGCTCCCCATGCACCTCCTATGTCTAAGTTACCCTGTGTCTTTTAGGGGCACAGGGTGACTGAGAAAATGGACAGCTATTTAATGGACACTGAGAATGTGGTTTGGATTACTTAAAATGGAACAGTAATATTTATCAACAATATCCCTCAAGAAATCTATGATACATTAATTCCACTGTATCAGGATGATGGAACATTGTATGAGTTTTGTACACTGTTGCCATGCCGTCTGTAATCCCTGATTAATCAAAGCATTGCTTGGATGTAGATTCCATGGTCTACAATGTAGGAGACAGACCGTTTGCTAATTCTGGGACCTTCTGCTATTGTGAGCAGGTGTTCTGTGTTTATATTTATGATAATGTGTGTTGTGTCTTCTGAGCTAAAGGACAGTAAGTCTGACCTGAAAGGTCAAACCTCTGTGTCACCTAGGCTGGGTAAATGACTAGTTAATTAGCTCATGTTAATTTATGTTTCTGGTTACAGTTGTATTGTTAGGATAATATGATCAGCAGGGGGGAACCTCCTTCTGAATTATATATAAGACTGTATTCTTGTTCCAATAAATGATTCCATGTTCAGTTTGTAACTAAGCTAGTCTCGTCTGGTTCTTGGTTACAATATATGGCTGTAATATTTGATATCTGAGGATCCAGATTGGAGGAAGCAGTGTACTGATGGAAGCACTCAAGTGGAGTGCGATGGGGACGTTTTCGTTACACCTCCTTGTAGGAACTTCCTCAGAGGGGGTGTGGCCTCAATCAAGGAAGTTCCTACAGGGAGGAAATGTTTCAGGGATCCATGGCCTAGTTTACCTCGATGGGTATCCAGTAAGCTCAACATGCTTTATGGAAGCACCCTCCTAGGTAGGTGCTAGAAGAGAGTATAGTGTTGATCTTTCTGCTTGCCAGGAAGATGGTCAGGTAAAACATAAGTGCTCTATGCCTACCAGGGAGCAAGATCTATCTGTTAGGTCTGCTCATTGTGCTCTTGTGCAGCTCAGCTTGTCTTGTAGGGAGGCATATTGGACAGTGGTGGCTATTGGCAGAGGAAAAGCGCTGCATTGCATGCTGGGATACTGTATAAAAATCCCAGGACTCACATGTGCTCATGGTTAGTTGAGTTGGGAGCAGAGTCCAGGAGGGAGGGGGCAGCTGCCCTACTCTGTGGACGTGGCCATGCGGCCCTGGGTGGTCGATCCAAGGGTCTGAAGTTAGACAGGAGCTGAACCCAGAGGTCCTGCAGAGCTGACTTGAAAGGAGACTAGGGATGAGCTTCGTGTTCGAGTCAAACTCATGTTCGACTCGAACATTGTCTGTTCGGCCATTCGCGGAATTTCTAACATTATGGGCCATTCACGCCAAATTCGAGTGGCACGTCACGGCCCTTAATTCACTGCAGCATCGCAGTGCATTGCTGGCTGATGATTGGCCAAGCATGCACTATGACCCGCATGCTTTGGCCAATCACAGCGCCGTCAGCACAGAGAGCCATAATTGGCCAAAGGAAGGGTGTCTTTGGCCAATCATGGCTCAGGGGAGTAGGTACACGCCCCACACTATATAAGGCCACCTGCGTGTCGGCCTTGTGTAGTGTGTTGTGGTGTGTGAGAGAGATAGAGAGAGAGTCAGAGTGTCATTTCATTTCAGTTAGATAGAGCAGGCAGGCGATTCAGGTAGCTGCAGTCAGTGTGTTTAGTATATATATATATATATATATATATATATATATATGCATCCCAGGAGTTGTGTGTGTCTATATGTATGTATGTGTATATA
Organism: Lithobates clamitans; assembly: GCA_037952925.1. Taxonomy (NCBI): domain Eukaryota; kingdom Metazoa; phylum Chordata; class Amphibia; order Anura; family Ranidae; genus Lithobates; species Lithobates clamitans. The sequence goes on from JBBGZY010002331.1 coordinate 447,766, forward strand.
TATATATAATACACACACTGTATTCAGTTTAGCTAGATCTCACTTCACAGTGTTCCTGTTATTCTCGCTGCAGTTTATTAAGTCAGTATACTGTATACTGGGCTCAGTGTGCAAGTAAAGCTGACTGCAGACTATTCCTTGTGTACCTATTCCAATACATCAAAGACAGTATGTCTGGAAGGCCAGCAAGGAGAGGCAGACACAGGCTAATAAAGGAGGGCAAGCAGACTCTGTGTCTAGAGGCAACAGTGCTGGTCGTGGCCACGGTGCATCCAAAGCACATGGCCATGGGACACGCTTGCCCTTTTCTTCAGCAGCTGGCCGCGTTGAGCCACAACATGCAGAAGAGTTGGTAGAGTAGATGATCAAGCCGTCCTCATCCTCCTTATCCTCTCTCACCCATGCCCAGGGTACTTTGTCAGCCAAAGCAGATGGCAAAGTGGCCTCTTCCCTCAGCTCAATGGCATCAGTGACTCCTTCCCTAGCCCCACCATGTCCTGAGGAGTCCCCCGAACTGTTTGACCACAGTGTTGGGTACATGCTGCAGGAGGATGCGCAGCATTTTGAGGGCTCCGATGATGGTACCCAGCTTGAGGAAGGCAGTTACATGAGCCCAGAGAGAGGGGGTGCCCAAGAAGGACAGCAAACTGGCAGTCATGTTCCCCCAGCTGCAGCATACTGCCAGGTTTGCTCCAGTGATGAGGAGGGAGGGGATGATGAGGTCACTGACTCTACATGGGTGCCTGATAGGAGAGAGGAGGAGGAGGCACATCTCCAATGAGGCAGGATGCCCTCCAGGGGCCAGCTTAAGGGCAGCCAACCGACTGCATCACACCACAGAGCTCCGCATGTGCAGGGCGCTGCTGTCTCTGCACATTATTCCAAAAATTTTGGTGTGAGCCTTTTTTGAGACGTGTGCAGCAGATCGTACCGTTGCTATTTGATACATATGTCTGAAGTGTATCTTGCGTAGCCAAAACAGCAGCTGCTTGAGCACCACATGCTTGACCAGACATATGTCGACCTGCCATGCAGTCCATTGGCAAGCATACATAAAAGACCCACACCAAAGAACGAAGCGGACCTCTCCTTGCTCCTCATCAGTTGGGATCTCCAACCCCACTATACCTTCAGTCCTCTCTGAAACCTGCACTGAGAGGAATGAAGGTGTAGAATTAGGTGTGTCACTGCCAAGTACTTGCGGGCAATCTGCTATCGGTACACCAATGTCTGATTGTACCAGGCAAATTTCCCTTCCCCAGCTGCTGCACCGCTGAAAGAAGTTCGCTCCCAGCCATCCACATGCCCAGCAGTTGAATGCTAGCTTTGCTAAATTGCTAGCACTTCAACTGCTGTTTTTCAGTTGGTAGACTCTGCCCCCTTCCATGAGTTTGTGGAATGTGCGGTTCCTCAGTGGCAGGTTCCCAAGCGCCACTTTTTTTCACGGAAGGCGATTCAGGCTCTCTACCGGCATGTGGAAGGCAATGTCTTGGCCTCGCTGGAAATAGCGGTCAGTGGTAAGGTGCATATTACCGCTGATCCAGCAGGCATGGACAGGGACATTGCCTATCTTTCACGGCCCACTGGGTGACTCTGCTGGCAGCTGGGAAGGATGCAGGACAGGGTGCAGTAGTGTTGGAGGTTGTTCCGCCACCACGCCTCCAAAATGCTACTAGTGATGATTCTGACACACCTCTCTCCTCCACAACATCCTCTTCTTCTTCCTCCATGGCCTCTTCCTGTGCCAATTGGTCCTCGGAACCAGCGGTGCTCCGTAAGCGTTCAAGGGGCTAAGCAAGTACGCAGGCAAAAATATGCCATGTGGTGCTTGAACTGGTGTGCTTGGGGGACAGGAGTCACACTGGGGCAGAGATTCTGTCAGCTCTGCAGGGGCAGGCTCAGAGGTGGTTGACGCCATGCCAGCTTAAGCCAGGAATGGTGGTTTGTGACAATGACACCAACCTCCTCTCCGCCCTCCGACAGGAACACCTGACCCATGTGCCCTGTTTGGCTCACATCCCTAACTTGGTGATGCAGCGGTTCTTGGGCAGGTACCCGGGCTTACAGGATCTCCTGAGGCAGGCCAGGAAAGTCTGTGTGCATTTCTGCAGGTTATATAATGCCAGTGCTCGGCTGGCTGTTCTCCAAAAGGAATTTAACCTGCCCAAGAACCGCCTAATCTGTGACATGCTCACCAGGTGGAACTCAACGTTGGCCATGCTGCAGCAGCGGCACACACAGCAGAGGGCCATTAATAAGTACCTGTGCGACTATGGCACCAGGACAGGGTCAGGGGAGCTTGGTTTTTTTTCCCCTCACCAGTGGGCCATGATCAGGGATGCATGCACTGTCCTGTCACCATTTGAGGAGGCCACGAGGATGGTGAGCAGTGACAGTGCATGCATCAGTAACACTGTCCCCCTTGTCCACCTGTTGGAGCACACGCTGCGTGGAATAATGGACAGGGCACTTGAGGCAGAACAGAGGGAGAAAGAGGAGGACTTCCTTACCTCTCAAGGCCCCCTTTTTCCAGACAGTCTTCCTGCTGGCCTGCCGATCACACAGGAAGAGGACGAGGAGGAGGAGGGTTGTGTTAGCATTGAGGTGACACCTAGCACTCAGCATGAGCAGCAGTCTTCAAGGAATCATTTACAGTCCCAAGAAACCCATGGACTTGTACGTGGCTGGGAGATGGTGGCTGCGGATCATGTCGTCCATAGTGACCCAGAGGACTCCGGACCGAATGCCTCAGCAAACCTACGCAGCATGGCCTCCCTGATCCTGCAAAGCCTGCAGAAGGATGCTCGTATTCGTGGTATCAAGGAGAGGGATCGTTACTGGCTGGCAAATGGTATATTCAGGGGGGCTGAATACAAATGCCCCCCCACAATTTTCACAGATTTATTTATATCATTTATCATTTTCCTTCCACTTCGCAATTATGTGCCACTTTGTTGGTCTATCACATAAAATCCCAATAAAATACAATTTATGTTTTTGGATGTAACATGACAAAATGTGGAAAATTGCAAGGGGCATGAATACTTTTTCAAGGCACTGTATATCTGTGTGATGAGTTCAGACACCAGAATACCCAACAGAAAAGGCAGTTAACAGAGTCCCACTCCCATTTAAAAGAAAAAGAATGTGAGGTAGGAAAGCTCACTGAGCAAATGAATGAGGTCACTGCTGGGGTACAGCGTTTTGAGGATTTCAGCCTGGAACTGCAAGGTGAATTAGAACTTTTACAGGAGTCCTATAAAGGGAGCCGGTATAAAAATAACACATTAAAAGAAAAATGTAAAACAAGAACCGGAGAGTTACAGGCGAGGAAAAGTGCCCTCTAGTGAAAACTGTCACGTAATCAGCACTGGAAAATTGGAAAAAGAAGTGGACCAGCTCAGATCAGGAGAGGAATTACTCATTAAACAATTGGAGTTTATTCACCGGGGTAGTGCTTATATGCCTAACCCTAAAACTGAGGGGTCTGATTATAATCCCAGAGATGACTTTCAGTCTGAAGGATATGACCCAGACAGCAAGGAGGAATCAGAGAGACAGTCCATGTACTACCCCAAGCCATCTTTAAAACATAGGAGGGTAAAAATTGAGCAGCGATGTGTGGGCACTGGCTTAAGTCTTATCAAGGCTCAGATAAGAAGACATGCAGACCTAAAGATATACAAGATGACTCCAAAATAATAAAAATGTATCATCCCTATCTTTGTTAAGAAAGGGTCTATTGTCCATCACTGACCATCTTGAAGCCTATGAAAACACCCTCTCTGTTTTATGCCTGGATGATGACCAGTCTAGGATCGATTTCTTGCCGTGTGTATTTGAAACCAAATACTGTAAATTCTTTGAATCTGTGAAAAGTCTGTATGGTTATTCCTGGCAAGAAGATTAAACACTGCTGTCATCTGGAATTCTGCCCATACAAAAACATCACCGCTGCTAGAGCTGCTCTCTATAATCTGAGATGTGCCTATCACCAAAGCCCCACTGAAATTCTGGCTGTGCTCAAAAGTGCCTACCACCTAGTGGAGAAGGAGCCAGAATATATTCACCCAGAATTTAAATCTATTCTTTGAGGCACTACCATCAAAATGGGTTAAGCAAGGGACTACCAGTTGGGGTGCTCCCTGGAATGGTTGGTGAAGGAGAGTGACAATTTGTACTCAAACAAACCAGTGATTGCAGAGAAAGGCGTGAACTTGTCACCAAATTTGTGGCAGAAACTCACATTTCCCCTCAACCATTAAATTTTGAAACGCAGAGGAAAACATTTGCTTAGGTAGTCAGGGGAGATATGTAATATAGACCCCCCGTGGGGGACACCAGATACCCCACCGGTCCGGAGGGGGGGAGAAGAGGCCACCTCTCAAAGGGAACAGGGCCAGAGGTTTAGGAGAAACTATATTGAATACCCCCTAAGGGCCAGATTTACCCATGAGGGTGGAAAACCACATTCTACCCGATATCCTTTACAAAGGGGACCCCCATAGATAAGTAGCAATCCACCACACCCTAGAGCTCCCCAAAATCCTTGGGAAGATCAAGAAACACCAAGGCCCAGACCACCACGCCAGAACAGAGCCAGTGGTTCTGACTGTGATATGTCTAATCAATCTGAGCCAGAAGTTCAGAGGACTCGCAGGAATCAGGACCAACAACCCAATTCCGATGGGCCCATGAGTAAGATGGATGCAAAATTAGATCAGATTGCTAATTTGTTAAGCAGTTGCCTTGCAGCCCAGAACATTAATAATTCTTTTTTAGGGGCAAATCCTGTGACCAACCAAGGTCAGCGTTTTCTTGGCTTTGCCAATTATTATCGGAAGTAAATTCGTAATTTCTCGTCTTTGGTCAAACCCCTGACTGATATAACCAAAAAGGACGGTAACCCAGAGAATTGGTCTCCAGACTCCATTAATGCCTTTGAGAGTCTCAAGGCTGCCTTTGCTTCTGCTCCTGTGTTGGGACATCCTGATCCTATGATACCTTTCATCCTTGAGGTTGATGCATCAGAGACTGGAGTTGGTGCCCTGCTGTCTCAACGTCCTACCTCCTGAGAGCGCTATGCATCCTTGTGGCTACTTTTCCAAGAAATTATCTCCTGCGGAATGCAATTATGAGATAGAGACAGAGTTGTTAGAGATCATTTTATCCCTTAAAGAATGGAGACATCTCCTCGAAGGTACTACTGTACATAGTCTTATTCTTACCTGGTACTAAGAATGTAAGGGCTGATACTTCATCACAACAGTTTTCCTCTACTTCCAATATGGATTTAGTTCCTGTTCCTGTGATTCCTCCTGATCATATTCTGGCTACGGTTCGCACCAGTGTCACTTCTCCTTTGGGTGACAAAATTCCTGCCGCTCAGATCCATACTCCTCCTGAGAAACCTTTTGACCGCTGCTTTGTCCCTGAGAGTCTCCATACTGCCGTGCTCCAGACTTACCATTCTCCCAAGGCTGCTGGCCACCCTGAGAAGAATCAACTCTTTTGGGCCATTTTCCAACAATTCTGGTGGCCTAGTCTATGTGCTGATGTAGCTGCCTTCATAGCTGCTTGTTCCGTGTGTGCTCAGAGTAAAACACCACAATACCTTCCAAATAAGAAAAAGCAGGAGGCACAATGGGCATGGGCTGGACCAGCACAATCAATGCAGTAGCCGACTGAGCCACACCACCAAGCGCAGCGACTGTCTGAGTCGCATCACCAGAAGGTCCTGAGTAAGAAAATGCAGGGAGTTCAATGGGCATGAGCTGGACTGGCGTAACTGATGAAGTGGCCGACTGGGCTGCATCACCAGGTGTAGTGACTGTCTGAATCGCATTGCCAGAGTCCAGAATAGGAAAAAGCAGGAAGTTCAATGGGCATGGGCTGGACTGGCATAATTGATGCAGTGGTGAACTGGGCCGCATCGCAAGGCTTAGCAACTGTATGAATCACAACACCAGGTGCAGCGACCATCTGAATCGCATCACCAGGTGTAGCGACAGTGGAACTTGCAGAGAAGTTAACCTGGCTGTGCATCAAAGGGAGTTTAGCGACAGGCAAAGGTAGGGGTAATCCAGGGGGCATGACTTCAGAGAATTTAGAGGAAGGTTCCAAACAGGGCCCAAGGCTACGAGACAATGAACAAGCCTGGTTTCTAGAAGGGTTCAGGCTGTGGCAATTGGCTGGAGAGTTGGCCTGTAGAGAATTCAATAGACTTGTCAGCATCTTTTGTTATAACAGAGTCATATAAAGGTACATGGTTATGTAAACTGGAGTCACATTTGGAAACATTGGCATGAGCAGGATCTGAATAGGGCTGGAAAAAAGGCACATGACTGGTACTGGCCACACAAGAGTTATACACGGGGCAACTGGTCAGCGATTTTAATGCAATTCTGGATGCAGGTCTGGGACCAGGACCTAATCTCCTCTGCAGCCATGTCTATGTGCAGGTTGTGAAGTTTAAGCCAGGGGTACCCCGAGATAAGGGGATAAGCAGGAAAAGAGATCAGGTAGAAGGTGATTGTCTCCCTGTGAAATTCCCCAATGGTCAGGGTAATAGGTACCATACACAAGGTCACCAGACCCATGGACAAGGGGGAATTATCAACGTCTAAGACTGAGAAGGGTCTGAGCACCTTAGTCACCGGAATCTGTAGACTGTGTGCTAGGTCCCTATCAATGAAATTGCTAGTAGCACTAGAATCAATAAAACCAGAGAGGTGGTGAGAAAACTTATCAGAACTAAGTTGTGCAGGAACAAATAAGCCATCTCTGAGGGAAACAGACACAGCATGGTCTATGGAAGCAGACCCCACCCGCACTAAACTCTTGGCATTTCTCAGCTTATTAGGACAGCTAGCGACAAACTGTCCGAGGTTGCCACAGTATAAGCAGTGACCCTGAGATCTCCTTCTAGCTTTTCCCCCAGAGGATAAATGGGTAGTGCCAATTTACATGGGCTCATCCTCCTGGAGAGCCTGAGAGGGCTCAGGAAAAGAAGAAAGGGTGGGCAGTGTACTAGGGGGCAAAGAAACAAACCTCTCTGTACGCCTTTCCCGTAAATGCCTGTCTATACGGATGGCTACTTGCAAGGCTTCATTCAATAAATTTGGTTCAGGGTAGTGAACTAATGAGTCTTTTATGGAGTCTGATAAGCTTAACCTAAATTGGCTTCTTAGAGATGGGTCATTCCACCCTGAGTCAGGTGCCCAGCGGCGGAAATCAAAACAGTATTGCTCAGCGGTGCGTTTACCCCGATGCAATGACCTAAGGTTAGCTTCAGCTGAATGGGCACGGTTAGGATCATCATACAATAAACCTAGGGCCTTGAAAAATTCTTCAACTGACCCTCTGGCTGGGTCATCTGTGGGGAGACTAAAAGCCCAAGACTGGGGATCCCCCTGCAATCATGTAATAATCAGGCTGACCCGCTGCGCTTCAGAATCAGAGTGTTTGACCTTAAAGTATAGCATGCAAATATTTTTGAAGTTAGAAAACACATGGGGATCACCAGAAAAATGGTTAAGCGGGTTAACTTTAGGCTCTGGCGTTACTGCTGGAGGTGCGTTAACACGCAGAGACAGTTCCTGGACTTGGCGTGTCAGTTTGCACATTTCTTCAGCAAGTAAACGGGCCTGTGCAGAGCCCATCTTGACAGAAAATTTTGTTAAAGGCTTGTGATAATGTCACGAATGTCACATCTACCTCGATGCAGGTGGTCAGACACTAGAACTAGCTACTGTGTGTTTCACCTATAGCAGCCCCCTTTACCTTAAGACAAGCAGGCCTACCTGTACTTGGTTGCCCCCAGGACTTATACACAATGCTATAGTGTCTGGCCACCACGCCGGGGCAGAAGGGAACTGAGCAAAGCAAACAGGTACTTGCAGTTTAGCAGACAGGTAGTGTGGTTCTAAGACAGTCTAGGTAATAAGGCAGGCTGAGTTCAGGGAATAATCCGATATCCGATCCAGGTCATACACAGGGGAATCCAACAGCAAGCAGGGCAGACAAATGGGAGGCTTGATCAGAACAATGCCGGTAAGTCTGTCTCTATCACAAGCAAGGGATAGAATGTTCGGTTTGCTTATATCAGGTGACTGACCAGATCAATCATCTTCCAGGTGACCACAGACAGGGGAAAAAGCAACAGCCAACACCCAGGTGCTGGAATGAGGAACAGCGGCATTAAGTGATCATGACACATAGGGGGTTACTATGGGATTTTTTAACTCCTTGGGAAGTTTGGGCAGATAACAAATGTTGGAAATTGATGGTTCTTCTACCCTCATTATACCCCTTATTTTGTTCTTTACTGCACCATTTTCATCTGACCTTTTATCATCTTCTAACATTGAATTTATTTAACCGCACTTTTTTCTCAAGATCTTTTCTGGATCCATCAGCACCACATGTGAGACTTGATTTAGGCATAATCATTACAATGTTCTCATCTTTTTTGGGGTTAGTTAGTGCTTTTTCATTCCTTTAATGTTAAATATTCCGTGTGTATTTTCCTAATTTTTTCTATGGCCTCACAAACTATTTTTAAAACAACATCAAGGTTTGGATTTAGGGACAATGGTGGACATTTCCTTGATTTTGTCTGCTTATTCTCTAACATCTTTCTTTCTTCTAGTTCTCCTGCCACATTCTCAAACTAAAGCTGTCCATGCATAGAGGGAATTTAGTCTGGTTCCTGATGAACCACCTGTACTAGAAACCTTAGGTGGCCCTTTGGCACCAGTCCACACAAAATCCTTTGATCTGTATATTGAAGGAGATGAGTGGAAAATCATTGGCTTGAACAGTGTCTATCACCCCTGATTAGGTATTCTGACAGCTGTAGGTACAAGCTGTCACAATACAATACCCTCGTCATGATAGACTTCTTCCTCCATGTTTTTTAGGGAATTAAAAGACACAAAAGCAGTTATGGCCAGCTTTATTGTCTTGTAAAGTCTCCTCTCAGTAGTCCTCCTCCCAGAGCTCAGAGATCATCCGTATATGTTGATATACTGTACATTAGGTGTTAGGGAAGCACCCATCACCAGAGGGCCTTTTTCTAGATAGATAGGCTAACAGAATTTCTCCAGCATACAACTAGACATTTTTAATTGTGTTGAAGGTCTCATTGTTGCCCCTTAAAAATTGGAGACAGACACTTATGCCTCGTTTCCACCGAGCGGATCGGTTCGAGTCGGATCAGTTTGGAAGGCCTAGAATGGTCCGGCCTATTCAGGTGAGCGTTTCCACTGCAAGTCGGACCGACAGGGGCCATATGTGGGTTTAGAAAAAATGTTGTCATGGCGTCACACGTCCACCAATCAGTGTAATGTATCGTAGCTCCGCCCTAATCGAACCGTTCCATTTTCTATGGCCCCACATCTGAAGCAGGACCCTGAATGGCACGGTTCGGTTGTATGGGCCGCTTTCATAATGGAAACACCCAAAATAGCGTACCGCACTGAACCGACATGAACCAATCCACTCAGTGGAAACGAGGCATTAGGCCGCGTACACACGAGCAGACTTTTCGGCAACAAAAGTCTGACGGCCATTCCGGCGGACTTTCGTCAGACTTTTGACGGACTCCCGACAGACTTTTGAATGAACGGACTTGCCTACACACGATCACACCAAAGTCTGACTGATTCGTACGTGATGAGGTACACCGGACTAAAATAAGGAAGTTGATAGCCAGTAGCCAATAGCTGCCCTAGCGTGGGTTTTTGTCCGTTGGACTAGCATACAGACGAGCAGATTTTTCGACCGGACTCGAGTCCGTCAGAAAGATTTGAAGCATGTTTGAAATCTAAAGTCCATCAGATTTTCGACTGGAAAAGTCCAATGAAGGTCCGATGAAGCCCACACACGATCGGATTGTCCGTTGGACCAGTCCGGTCGAAAAGTCCGCTCGTGTGTACGCTGCATAACTTGGCAAACCCTACTATCCTCACCCTTTCCTTTATATAGCTGATAGCAACTGGGTGGGGCTGTCATTTGGTGAGCAATACTGTCAGGATCAGGCATGTGTATCATGTCTGTTGGGTTTTTAAATTTGATGAGTTGGTGGGGGACAGACATCATTGCTGAAGATGTAATTAAAATGAGAGACTTTTTTTAAGTACTGTTTATTGGGTTTACAAATATATAAAACCACAGTACATATCCTAATACTTCTGGAAATAATTTGACATGATGTAAAAAAAACATACTTAGTGTTCGAAAAAGGCCTCTTGCGCTACTTAAAAGCAGGAAACTAAACCAATAAAAAGTACAGGTAAAAGTGCAGCAAAATTTTACAGTGCATCACATAACACTTAAACAATCAAGGTGAGTAAAGTGATTTTGCTCAAATTGCAATGGAATGCTCTAAATAAATTGTCCCAAATGGGATGTATATATAAAACATAAATAGATAAATGCGTGTATTTAAACCATCCAACTGAAGTGACAATGTATAATATACTAGGACACATTTGAAGTATACTGTACACGACATAATTGAGAATATATGACCTATGCATGTAATTTTGTATATTATACATTGTCACTTCAGTTGGATGGTTTAAATACACGTATTTATCTATTTATGTTTTATATATACATCCCATTTGGGACGATTTATTTAGAGCATTCCATTGCAATTTGCGCAAAATCACTTTACTCACCTTGATCGACCATACTTAGTCCGCTTTACAGGACTGATGTAGATGTTCTTCTTCGTAGTGCGTCAATAGGGTAGTGAGGCATGGATGGATGTGAGGTCTCCCAAGAGTCACAGCCAACCCGACAGGTTGGGGTGCCCCCCAGGGAAGTCCTGGCCAGATTACCGTTTTCAAACAAAGCAAAGGTGTAGAGGAAAAGGGGGATAGGAAGAAAGGTGCAATGGGGAGGGAAATGATGGGTGGGGAGATGCAGGAGAGGGAGAGAATGAAGTTTGAACAAGCAGTAACATATGGAATAGAACAGCAGGGAATTAGAGACCAATGTTCTGGAGGATGTGGATCATCAAAGTTATGACTGAGGGGGTCGTGAGGCTTGAAGGTACTACCAGGTGAGTGAGAAGGTTGAGAGAAAGACAAGTTACTGGTGAGTCCTGGTAGTGGTGGGGGGGGGGGTCTTTCTGTGAGGATTTTTTTTATTTCTTTTTTTAAAGTAATTGATAAACACTCGGGTGTCTATTTCTAGGTTACTTTTTGTGTAAATAAATAGGGGTACTATCTACACCTTACCCATTCATGTAGGAAGGCTGGTATCTGTAAGCCCCCATATTTTTAAAGGAGTTCCAGATTTTGAAAAGCCACCAACCCACAGAACCCCTTAACCACTGGGCCAGGGTTGAGGGGATCCTTTTCCTTATCAGCATGAAGACAAGGTGCTTTGCCAGAGGGATCCCACCTGGCAAGGCACCCCCAAATGTTGAGGGCATGTGGCCTGATATGGGTCTGGTAAGCATTTTCTGGAACTCTATGCAAATGTTTTCTTATCATTCTTGCTGTACTACAGAAAAATGTACATTTACAAGGGAAAATAATGTAACAGTTTAAATTGCTTGCAAATGGAATTTCTTTATCTCCTTCCTCTTTAAAAAAAAATAACAACACACATACACACATATTTTTGGGGACCTTTCATGCAGTCTGTGTGCAGTTTAAAAAAAAAATAGAAGCCAGAAGGGAAATGTCATTTGCTAGAAATGTAAAACCATTTTCCTTTTTACCATTTCGCCTTTTCCTCTAGAAAATGGGCATTTATGATTTGACAGATTTGACTTCCATTGGTTTCCATGGGGTTTAAATTGGCATGACATTTGAAGAACCCTGCTCAAACCAAACCCAGGACATGTCTCAGTGATATAACTCCGCTCTCTCAGTGATATAACTCCGCTCTCTCAGTGATATAACTCCACTCCCTCAGTGATATAACTCCACTCCCTCAGTGATATAACTCCGCTCCCTCAGTGATATAACTCCACTCCCTCAGTGATATAACTCCACTCCCTCAGTGATATAACTCCGCTCCCTCAGTGATATAACTCCACTCCCTCAGTGATATAACTCCGCTCCCTCAGTGATATAACTCCACTCCCTCAGTGATATAACTCCACTCCCTCAGTGATATAACTCCGCTCCCTCAGTGATATAACTCCGCTCCCTCAGTGATATCACTCCACTCCCTCAGTGTTATAACTCCGCTCCCTCAGTGATATAACTCCACTCCCTCAGTGATATAACTCCACTCCCTCAGTGATATAACTCCGCTCCCTCAGTGATATAACTCCGCTCCCTCAGTGATATAACTCCACTCTCTCAGTGATATAACTCCGCTCCCCCAGTGATATCACTCCACTCCCTCAGTGTTATAACTCCGCTCCCTCAGTGATATAACTCCACTCCCTCAGTGATATCACTCCACTCCCTCAGTGATATAACTCCGCTCCCTCAGTGATATAACTCCACTCCCTCAGTGATATCATTCCACTCCCTCAGTGTTATAACTCCACTCCCTCAGTAATATAACTCCGCTCCCTCAGTGATATAACTCCGCTCCCTCAGTGATATAACTCCGCTCCCTCAGTGATATAACTCCACTCCCTCAGTGTTATAACTCCGCTCCCTCAGTGATATAACTCCACTCCCTCAGTGATATCATTCCACTCCCTCAGTGTTATAACTCCGCTCCCTCAGTGATATAACTCCACTCCCTCAGTGTTATAACTCCGCTCCCTCAGTGATATAACTCCGCTCCCTCAGTGATATAACTCCACTCCCTCAGTGTTATAACTCCGCTCCCTCAGTGATATAACTCCACTCCCTCAGTGATATCACTCCACTCCCTCAGTGATATCATTCCGCTCCCTCAGTGATATCATTCCGCTCCCTCAGTGATATAACTCCGCTCCCTCAGTGATATAACTCCGCTCCCTCAGTGATATAACTCCGCTCCCTCAGTGATATAACTCCACTCCCTCAGTGATATCATTCCGCTCCCTCAGTGATATAACTCCGCTCCCTCAGTGATATAACTCCACTCCCCCAGTGATATCACTCCACTCCCTCAGTGATATAACTCCACTCCCTCAGTGATATAACTCCACTCCCTCAGTGATATAACTCCGCTCCCTCAGTGATATCATTCCACTCCCTAAGTGATATAACTCCGCTCCCTCAGTGATATAACTCCACTCCCTCAGTGATATCACTCCACTCCCTCAGTGATATCATTCCGCTCCCTCAGTGATATAACTCCGCTCCCTCAGTGATATAACTCCACTCCCCCAGTGATATCATTCCACTCCCTCAGTGATATAACTCCACTCCCTCAGTGATATAACTCCACTCTCTCAGTGATATAACTCCGCTCCCTCAGTGATATAACTCCGCTCCCTCAGTGATATAACTCCACTCCCTCAGTGATATAACTCCACTCCCTCAGTGATATAACTCCACTCCTTCAGTGATATAACTCCGCTCCATCAGTGATATAACTCCGCTCCCTCAGTGATATAACTCCACTCCCTCAGTGATATCACTCCACTCCCTCAGTGATATAACTCCACTCCCTCAGTGATATAACTCCACTCCCTCAGTAATATCATTCCGCTCCCTCAGTGATATCACTCCACTCCCTAAGTGATATAACTCCGCTCCCTCAGTGATATAACTCCGCTCCCTCAGTGATATAACTCCACTCCCTCAGTGATATCATTCCGCTCCCTCAGTGATATAACTCCACTCCCTCAGTGATATCATTCCGCTCCCTCAGTGATATCACTCCACTCCCTCAGTGATATAACTCCACTCCCTCAGTGATATAACTCCGCTCCCTCAGTGATATAACTCCACTCCCTCAGTGATATAACTCCGCTCCCTCAGTGATATAACTCCACTCCATCAGTAATATCATTCCGCTCCCTCAGTGATATAACTCCACTCCCTCAGCGATATCACTCCACTCCCTCAGTGATATAACTCCACTCCCTCAGTGATATAACTCCGCTCCCTCAGTGATATAACTCCACTCCCTCAGTGATATAACTCCACTCCCTCAGTAATATCATTCCGCTCCCTCAGTGATATAACTCCGCTCCCTCAGTGATATAACTCCACTCCCTCAGTGATATCACTCCACTCCCTCAGTGATATAACTCCACTCCCTCAGTAATATCATTCCGCTCCCTCAGTGATATAACTCCACTCCCTCAGTGATATCACTCCACTCCCTCAGTGATATCATTCCGCTCCCTCAGTGATATAACTCCACTCCCTCAGTGATATAACTCCACTCCCTCAGTGATATAACTCCACTCCCTCAGTGATATAACTCCACTCCCTCAGTGATATAACTCCGCTCCCTCAGTGATATAACTCCACTCCCTCAGTGATATAACTCCACTCCCTCAGTGATATCACTCCACTCCCTCAGTGATATAACTCCACTCCCTCAGTGATAAAACTCCGCTCCCTCAGTGATATCATTCCGCTCCCTCAGTGATATCATTCCGCTCCCTCAGTGATATAACTCCGCTCCCTCAGTGATATAACTCCACTCCCCCAGTGATATCACTCCACTCCCTCAGTGATATAACTCCGCTCCCTCAGTGATATCACTCCACTCCCCCAGTGATATCACTCCACTCCCTCAGTGATATAACTCCGCTCCCTCAGTGATATCACTCCACTCCCTCAGTGATATAACTCCGCTCCCTCAGTGATATAACTCCACTCCCTCAGTGATATAACTCCGCTCCCTCAGTGATATAACTCCACTCCCTCAGTGATATAACTCCGCTCCCTCAGTGATATAACTCCGCTCCCTCAGTGATATAACTCCGCTCCCTCAGTGATATAACTCCACTCCCTCAGTGATATCACTCCACTCCCTCAGTGATATAACTCCACTCCCTCAGTGATAAAACTCCGCTCCCTCAGTGATATCATTCCGCTCCCTCAGTGATATCATTCCGCTCCCTCAGTGATATAACTCCACTCCCTCAGTGATATAACTCCACTCCCTCAGTGATATAACTCCACTCCCTCAGTGATAAAACTCCGCTCCCTCAGTGATATCATTCCGCTCCCTCAGTGATATCATTCCGCTCCCTCAGTGATATCATTCCGCTCCCTCAGTGATATAACTCCACTCCCTCAGTGATATAACTCCACTCCCTCAGTGATATAACTCCGCTCCCTCAGTGATATAACTCCGCTCCCTCAGTGATATAACTCCACTCCCTCAGTGATATCATTCCGCTCCCTCAGTGATATAACTCCACTCCCTCAGTGATATAACTCCACTCCCTCAGTGATATCACTCCACTCCCTCAGTGATATAACTCCGCTCCCTCAGTGATATAACTCCACTCCCTCAGTGATATAACTCCACTCCCCCAGTGATATCACTCCACTCCCTCAGTGATATAACTCCGCTCCCTCAGTGATATCACTCCACTCCCCCAGTGATATCACTCCACTCCCTCAGTGATATCACTCCACTCCCTCAGTGATATAACTCCGCTCCCTCAGTGATATAACTCCACTCCCTCAGTGATATAACTCCACTCCCCCAGTGATATCACTCCACTCCCTCAGTGATATCACTCCACTCCCTCAGTGATATAACTCCGCTCCCTCAGTGATATAACTCCACTCCCTCAGTGATATAACTCCACTCCCCCAGTGATATCACTCCACTCCCTCAGTGATATAACTCCACTCCTTCAGTGATATAACTCCACTTCCTCAGGCTCAGCCGCACTATGTGAGCTTGCCGAGCTGTATCCGCTTATTAAGCAGCCGCCATGCTCACTCCACGGCCACCGTGATAAGCAATATAGAGAATGCATCACTCCGTCTCTGGCAGAGGTGCCAGAATAGAGTGCCGGCACTTTCCATGAGAAAAAAAGCCCTGAACATAGGTAATGAGATCCCATCCCAGACTGGGAGGACACAGAATACATTATACATGAAATGACTAGACATGTGCAATTTGTTTAGTTCCGAATTCGGTTTTTAACTAATTTCGACAAATTCATTAATTCCGAAATTTGAATTTTTCCATTTCCAAATTTCCAAAATTCCGAATTTCCAAATTTTCACATTTCCGAATTTTCACATTTCCGAATTTCCGAAATTCTGAATTTCTGAATTTTGAATTTCTGAAATAACGAATTTCCGAAATTATGGATTTCCAAATTTCAAAAATAACGAATTTCAGAATTTTGGAATTTCGAATTTCCGAAATTACGGATTTTCTAATTTTCACATTTCCCAAATTCCGAAAATTTCCGAAATTCGAAATTTGGAAATCTGAAAATTTGAAATTCAGAAATTTAAAAAATTAGAATTTTCATTTTTTCCAAATTTCCAAATTTTAGAATTTATGAATTTCCGAATTTCTGAAAAAAATGCAAAAAAACAAATGAAACAAAAACGAAAAAAAAAAAAAAATTGTCAATGCACATGTCTTGAAATGACCAAAAGGAGGGAGATTTTCAGTCCAGAAGCTAAGCTGTTAACCATTTCTTTTCAGGAACTAATATTAGCATAGATAGATACTATTTTGTGGCTTTCACTGACATCCAAAGAAGGTAAAAGGTCCATTTGTGTCATAAGTTTCTGGCAGGTCTTATAGTCATACAGTTGATAAAGTGATTGTAAACTTGCAAGACAAAAGCATAATGAGCGAGTATGTATCGCATACTCGCTCATTATGAAATACCTTAGAACGATGCTGTGGAAGCACACCTCTGTGGCCAGCGAATGTTGTCCTGGAGTTATTTCCAGGTTCGCAGGCTCCAGCACTGTGGTCAGAGCCACGATGATGTCACTCCTGCGCATGTGTGCGTGAGCCACCAGTAACAACATAGCAGCTGAAGTAATGGCATGAGCAAGATGTTTCTTCAGTGCTCATGTGCCGTATACAGTGAATGTCTCCTATACTGTGCAAGTTTAGAAGAAATTCATGGTATCTACAGGTAAGCCTTATTATAGGCCTTATCATAGGCTTACCTGTAGGCAGGCCTGTGCATTTTGGATTGAGCAGCCCATGGCATGTTAACCGGCCCCTTCCCCACTCTCCACCCTGATCCCCCGGGAGAGAGGAGAGGGGAACCCGGCAGAGGTGGGGCGAGGGGGGACTTGGAAAGAGCATGGGGGGGTGGAGAGCACAGGGAGGATACTTGAGAACATGGGGTGGGGCGAGAGCACAGGGGAGAGGCAGAGAACACAGGGAGGAAGAGGAGAGCACAGGGGGCCAGAGAACATAGGGGGACTGAAAAGCACAGGGGGTGGGAAGTTGGAGAGCACAGGGAAAAGCAAAAACACAGGGTGGGGTGCAGACAGCACTGGGGGGAGGTGAAGAGCACAGGGAAGGCAGGAGAGCATGGGGGAGGTGGAGAGCACTGGGGGGGTGGAGAGCACTGGGGTGGCTGGAGAGCAAATGAGGGAGAGGCAGATAGCACGGAGTGGGATGGAGAGTACAGGGAGAAGCAAAAATATGGGGTGGGGCAAGGAGCACGGGGTGGGGTGGAGATCACTGGGGGAGGCAGACAGCACAGCACAGGGAGGGCAGGAGAGCACAGGGGAGGTGGAAAGCACAGGGGGAGGCAGAGATCCCTGGGGAGAGGCAGACAACACGGGAAGGCTGGAGAGCACTGGGGGGATGCAGACAACACTGGGGGGTCTGGAGAGCACTGGGGTGGCTGGAGAGCACTGGGGGAGAGGTGGAGAGCATGGGGGAGGTGGAGAGCACTGGGGGGCAGCGGAGAGCATGGGGGGAGGTGGAGAGCACGAGGGAATGCGGAGAGCATGGGGGGAGGTGGAGAGCTTGGGGGAGGCTGAGAGCCAGGGGGTGGTGGGGAGCATGGGGGAGGCTGAGAGCCAGGGGAGGTGGAAAGCACAGGGGGCAGCGGAGAGCATGGAGAGAGGTGGAGAGTACAGGGGGGCAGCGGAGAGCATGAAGGGATGTGGAGAGCAGAGGGGGGCAGCGGAGAGCATGGAGGGATGTGGAGAGCACAGGGGGACAGCAGAGAGCATGGAGGGATGCAGAGAGCACAGGGGGCAGCAGAGAGCATGGGGGTAGGTGGAGAGAACGGGGGAGGCGAAGAGCACGGGGGGCTGGAGAGCACTGGGGGAGAGGCAGAGAGCATGGAGGGAGGTGGAGAGCACAGGGGGCTGCAGATAGCACTGGGGCGGGGGGCTGGAGAGCATTGGGGGAGAGGCAAAGAGCATGGAGGGAGGTGGAGAGCACAAGGGGGCTGCAGAAAGCATGGGGGGAGGTAGAGAGCACAGGGCGCTGCAGAGAGCATGGGGGGAGCTGGAGAGCACTGGGGGGGCCGGAGAGCACTGAGGAGAGGCGGGGAGCATGGAGGGAGTGGGAGAGCACAGGGGGGCTGCGGAGAGCTTGGAGGGTGGTGGGGAGCACAGGGGGGCTGCGGAGAGCATGGGGGGAGGTGGAGAGCACCAGGGGGCTACGGAGAGCATGGGGGATGTGGAGAGCACAAGGGGGCAGTAGAGAGCATGGCGGAAGGTAGAGAGCATGGTGAGGCTGAGAGCCAGGGGGAGGTGGAGAGCTGGGGGGAGGTGGAATGCACAGGGGGATGTGGAGAACACAAAGGGGCAGTGGAGAGCATGGGGGAGGTGGAGAGCATGGGGGAGGCTGAGAGCCTGGAGGGAAGTGAAGAGCACAGGGAGGCAGCAGAGAGCATGGAGGGATGTGGCAAGTACAGGGGGGTAGCAGAGAGCATGTAGGGATTTGGAGAGCACAGGGGGCAGCAGAGAGCATGGAGGGATGTGGAGAGCACAGGGGGCAGCGGAAAGCATGGAGGGATGTGGAGAGCAGAGGGGGCAGCGGAGAGCATTGGGGAGGTGGAGAGCACAGGGGGGCTATGGAGAGCATGGGGGGTGGTGGAGAGCACAGGGGGCTAAGAGAGCATGGGGGGGAGGTGGAGAGCACAGGGGGGCTGCAGAGAGCATGGGGGGAGGTGGAGAGCTCAGGAGGGCTGCGGAAAGCATTGGGGGAGGTGGAGAGCACTGGGGGGAGGCGAAGAGCACTGGGGGGGCTGAAGAGCATGCACTGTGGGGGCTGAACAGCAGAAAGAAGTAAGATAAGAGGAGCAGTGGGGGCGGCTGCATATATAGGAGTAATTCTCTCCATTTTCCTCCTGCAGTCTCGGAATGCCTGCTTCTCCTCTCCCTCTTGCAGGCTTTCAGAGGCTGAAGGAGGAAGATGGAGAGAATGATTTAGAATGATCTATATGCAGCCGCCCCACTGCCCCACTGCTCCTCCTATCCAGGTTACAGGGGGCCGCACTCATGTTCTCTCCAAGGTGTCTGCAGCAGGTGTCTGTTCTAGCTCTTCCCCCCTTTGTAGTCATGCCCCCGGGCAGATGGCTGACCTATACGGCTGACCCCTCTTCATGTTTCCGTCCCCCTGGCACTGATGGCTGAGCTTGACTGGCAGCAGGGCGGCCGCAATATATAATATATATATATATATATATATATATATATATATATATATTCAAAACGTAGAGGAGAGCCGAACCCAGCTTGTGATTCAGTGCCAGCAATCAGGTCTTCCCACCGACCTTATATATAGAAAAAGAGTCCAAAGGTTTGCTGCACTTAAAAACTTTTCAGTTGCTTTATTTCATGTAGTCACATGGAAAAATTACAAAGCAAGTACAATCTTTCCAGACGTAGTCATATATAATGCAGATATGGATGGATTACGTTTCGGGCTAATATGCTTGCGCCCTTCCTAAGATCCGTCAAAGCATGTCTAACAGGTTCACTGCAATCAATCCTTTAAACACAAACTAGTGGTAAACATCACATGTGGAAACAATATGGGTAATTAATTCAATTCATAGTATATTCATCACCTATGCAGATACGTGTTTTTTGTACACCATAGACACAAGATCTAACAATTAGCTGCCGATATCCTTATCTCATCATTCTTATTCTCCAACTGTGTTCTATTAACCTATGAAAAATACATATATAGATAGAATAAGCATACCCATATAAACACCTCCCTATTTCAAGGCACATTCATATGTTTTCTTCATTTTTATTGTCACTTGTAAATCAATGCTATTAAACAAACAAATAAAGATCCAAATCAACATTTAAACCATATGGAACAATAGTATTTAAAAAATGTATCCAATATTCTTCTCTTTTTCTCAAGGTTATTTCACGGTTTCCCCCCCCCCTTCTATTTTTCTCTATTCCCTCTAGGATAGGGTGACCAGACGTCCCCGTTTTCCGGGGACAGTCCCCGGATTGAGGACACTCTCCCCGGAGCCCGTCTGTCCCCGGATTTGTCCCCGGATTGCAGGGGCGGCACTCAGGAACGTAGCGGAACGCACCGCTAACTCTGGCCGTTGCCCTGATCTGTGCCACGGGACTTGCGATGTGTCCCGCAGCACAGCGGACTGAAGCCGCCTCCCCCTCCTCTCTGTTTACATTCACACAGGAGGAGGAGGAGCCCGAGGGACACACACGGCTGTGTGTATCATCCGCGCTGTTCTGAGGTCTGTAAACTTCATTTATTTACAGTATACTATGTGGTGGACATGTGCAGGGGATTCTATACTAATGGGGGGGGGGGGGGGGGGGGGGGCTCTGCACTGGGGGGATTCTATACTAATGGGGGGGGGGGGGCTCTGCACTGGGGGATTCTATACTAATGGGGGGGGGCTCTGCACTGGGGGGATTCTATACTAATGGGGGGGGGGGGGCTCTGCACTGGGGGGATTCTATACTAATGGGGGGGGGGGGCTCTGCACTGGGGGATTCTATACTAATGGGGGGGGGGGCTCTGCACTGGATTCTATACTAATGGGGGGGGGGGGGCTCTGCACTGGGGGGATTCTATACTAATGGGGGGGGGGGCTCTGCACTGGGGGGATTCTATACTAATGGGGGCTCTGCACTGGGGGGATTCTATACTAATGGGGGGGGCTCTGCACTGGGGGGATTCTATACTAATGGGGGGGGCTCTGCACTGGGGGGATTCTATACTAATGGGGGGGGCTCTGCACTGGGGGGATTCTATACTAATGGGGGGGGCTCTGCACTGGGGGGATTCTATACTAATGGGGGGGGGCTCTGCACTGGGGGGATTCTATACTAATGGGGGGGGGCTCTGCACTGGGGGGATTCTATACTAATGGGGGGGGCTCTGCACTGGGGGGATTCTATACTAATGGGGGGGGCTCTGCACTGGGGGATTCTATACTAATGGGGGGGGCTCTGCACTGGGGGGATTCTATACTAATGGGGGGGCTCTGCACTGGGGGGATTCTATACTAATGGGGGCTCTGCACTGGGGGGATTCTATACTAATGGGGGCTCTGCACTGGGGGATTCTATACTAATGGGGGGGGGCTCTGCACTGGGGGGATTCTATACTAATGGGGGGGGGGGCTCTGCACTGGGGGGATTCTATACTAATATGGGGGGGGGCTCTGCACTGGGGGGGATTCTATACTAATGGGGGCTCTGCACTGGGGGGATTCTATACTAATGGGGGCTCTGCACTGGGGGATTCTATACTAATGGGGGGGGCTCTGCACTGGGGGGATTCTATACTAATGGGGGCTCTGCACTGGGGGATTCTATACTAATGGGGGGGCTCTGCACTCGGGGGATTCTATACTAATGGGGGGGCTCTGCACTGGGGGGATTCTATACTAATGGGGGCTCTGCACTGGGGGGATTCTATACTAATGGGGGCTCTGCACTGGGGGGATTCTATACTAATGGGGGGGATTCTATACTAATGGGGGCTCTGCACTGGGGGGATTCTATACTAATGGGGGGGCTCTGCACTGGGGGGATTCTATACTAATGGGGGGGCTCTGCACTGGGGGGATTCTATACTAATGGGGGCTCTGCACTGGGGGGATTCTATACTAATGGGGGCTCTGCACTGGGGGGATTCTATACTAATGGGGGGGATTCTATACTAATGGGGGCTCTGCACTGGGGGGATTCTATACTAATGGGGGGGCTCTGCACTGGGGGGATTCTATACTAATGGGGGCTCTGCACTGGGGGATTCTATACTAATGGGGGGGGCTCTGCACTGGGGGGATTCTATACTAATGGGGGGGGCTCTGCACTGGGGGGATTCTATACTAATGGGGGGGGGCTCTGCACTGGGGGATTCTATACTAATGGGGGGGCTCTGCACTGGGGGGATTCTATACTAATGGGGGGGCTCTGCACTGGGGGGATTCTATACTAATGGGGGCTCTGCACTGGGGGGATTCTATACTAATGGGGGCTCTGCACTGGGGGGATTCTATACTAATGGGGGGGATTCTATACTAATGGGGGCTCTGCACTGGGGGGATTCTATACTAATGGGGGGGCTCTGCACTGGGGGGATTCTATACTAATGGGGGCTCTGCACTGGGGGATTCTATACTAATGGGGGGGGGGCTCTGCACTGGGGGGATTCTATACTAATGGGGGCTCTGCACTGGGGGATTCTATACTAATGGGGGGGCTCTGCACTGGGGGGATTCTATACTAATGGGGGGGCTCTGCACTGGGGGGATTCTATACTAATGGGGGCTCTGCACTGGGGGATTCTATACTAATGGGGGGGGGGCTCTGCACTGGGGGGATTCTATACTAATGGGGGCTCTGCACTGGGGGATTCTATACTAATGGGGGGGCTCTGCACTGGGGGGATTCTATACTAATGGGGGGGCTCTGCACTGGGGGGATTCTATACTAATGGGGGGGCTCTGCACTGGGGGGATTCTATACTAATGGGGGGGGCTCTGCACTGGGGGGATTCTATACTAATGGGGGGGCTCTGCACTGGGGGGATTCTATACTAATGGGGGGGGCTCTGCACTGGGGGGATTCTATACTAATGGGGGGGGCTCTGCACTGGGGGGATTCTATACTAATGGGGGAGCTCTGCACTGGGGGGATTCTATACTAATGGGGGGGCTCTGCACTGGGGGGATTCTATACTAATGGGGGGGGCTCTGCACTGGGGGGATTCTATACTAATGGGGGGGGGCTCTGCACTGGGGGGATTCTATACTAATGGGGGGGCTCTGCACTGGGGGGATTCTATACTAATGGGGGCTCTGCACTGGGGAGATTCTATACTAATGGGGGGGGGCTCTGCACTGGGGGGATTCTATACTAATGGGGGGGCTCTGCACTGGGGGGATTCTATACTAATGGGGGGGGGGCTCTGCACTGGGGGGATTCTATACTAATGGGGGGGGCTCTGCACTGGGGGGATTCTATACTAATGGGGGCTCTGCACTGGGGGGATTCTATACTAATGGGGGGGGGGCTCTGCACTGGGGGGATTCTATACTAATGGGGGAGCTCTGCACTGGGGGGATTCTATACTAATTGGGGCTCTGCACTGGGGGGATTCTATACTAATGGGGGGGCTCTGCACTGGGGGGATTCTATACTAATGGGGGCTCTGCACTGGGGGGATTCTATACTAATGGGGGGGGCTCTGCACTGGGGGGATTCTATACTAATGGGGGGCTCTGCACTGGGGGGATTCTACACTAATGGGGGCTCTGCACTGGGTGGATTCTATACTAATGGGGGGGGCTAGTGAGAAATAACGTATATATCATATATTCCTTCCATAAACATATACCACATACACTGAATATATAATTTGAGGAATATATGCTTATAAAATCGTTTAGCATTTGCCAAAAAAAAATGTCCCCGGATTTCATTTTGAAAATCTGGTCACCTTACTCTAGGACCATATACTTTAATTGTGATGCATTATGTCCATATTCCACGAAATGTCTGGCTAGTGGTAATTGTGTTAGTTTGTCACGTATTGAGTATTTGTGTCTTGCTATCCTGTCTTTTACTTTTTGTGTAGTTTCTCCAACATACACTAAACCGCATGGGCACTTAATGGCATGTATGACATATGATGATTGGCAAGTGTAATACCCAAGTATAGGGATATTAAAACCCCTATGTGGATGTGTAAAGACTTTTCCTTTTATCATGGAATTGCATTGTATGCATGACAAACATGACGGATATGATCAAAGATTTTTTTTGTCCTAAAAAAGTTGGTTTAATAGATGTAGCTATAGGTTGGTCTGATTTTATTAGTCGGTCCCGTATTGTTCTACCTTTCCTATATGAGGACATGGGGGGATTCCAGAATTCCTGTATCATCGAAAAACTAGTTCTTAAAAGATTCCAATGTTTCTTAATTATCTTAGAGATGTTTTTAGAAAAGGGGTGGTATTGCATAATAAAGGGGATTCTCCATGTTTCTCTATGGGCATTATGATCAATATTGGGCGATTCCGTATCAACTAAGGTTCGGGGGTATCTTCTATTGATGAGTTTATTTTTCATTTCTTTAAGTCTCTGGTCACGGCACAGGTGATCGCTCACGATCCGCTGTACCCTCAACATTTGACTTTTTGGAATAAACGAGAAAACACTAGGAGGATGAAAACTGTTAAAGTGTAATAACTAGTTACGATCTGTGGGTTTCACATACAGATCAGTACTAATCTGTGTGTTACTCAACTTCAATGTAGTGTCTAGGAAAGAAATCTTGTTTTTACCAATTTCAATATTAAATTTCAAGCCAGGTATTAAATAGTTGATGTATTTATCGAACAGAAATAGGCTCTCCATGTTGTCATCCCATATGGCGAAAATATCGTCCACAAATCTATACCAACATTGGCAATGTTGGAGGAATGGTTCATTCACATAAATAAAAGAGGTTTCTATCATATTCATGAATGCATTCGCATATGGGGGTGCAACATTTGAGCCCATCGCTGCCCCATTTAGTTGCAAAAAAATGGGTATCCTTGAAGAGAAAATAATTCTCCTCAAGGATAATTCTCAACAATTTAAGAAGAAACAAAATCTGTTCAGTTTTATAAATACCTTATTGAGTTAGCAATCGTTGACATGCCTCTATTCCCAAACTATGGGGGATGATGGTAAACAGACTGGAGACATCCCATGATATCAGGACAGAATCTGGTGACAACTTAATATCTTGAATTTTAGTCAAGAAATCAGTAGTGTCTTTGATATACGATTTGGTATTTAGTAATAGTGGTGTTAGACATTTGTCCAAATATTGTGCTAAACGGGTTGTCACAGATTCCATGCCCGATACAATGGGACATCCCGGGGGGGATTTTTGGGTCTTTATGGATTTTTGGTAGCATATATAAAATACCGGTGTGACTGGATATTCACACACCAAAAATTCCATAGTTTCGTCATCAATAATTTTATCTTCAACCGCATTCATAAGGGTTTTTTTTATTCTTTTTTGTACTCTAAAGACTGGACTAGAATCAAGTTTTCTATATGTAAGAGTGTCACCAAGGTGTTTCATCACTTCATTTTTGTACATAGAGGTGTCCATTACCACAATAGCTCCCCCCTTGTCAGCCGGTTTGATGGTGATATCGCGCCGAGCTGACAAGGAGTTTAATGCTGTAATCCCATTTTATATATATATATATATATATATATATATATATATATATATATATATATATATATATATATATATATATATATATACATACATATATATATATATACACACACACACACACACAAAATGTCAGATAAATGTCTCTCACAAGATGAGGACAAAGCCTTGCAAATCCACAAATCCAGCACAGTAGATGTTTCAGTCGCAGTCATTATAGTAAGTTGGTTCCATTTCCATCTCCACCTGATCCCTTCTCCTCATCGTCCTCTCACTCCGATTCTTCTCATTCTTCATCTTCCTCAGGTCATTGACTATAAAGATGAGGAGCCCAGTGTAGAGGACAAAGACCGCTCCGGATGACAGGAAGTGACCCCAACCTGACCGACTTCCTTCTAAATGGAGATAACGGGGTACAATGAGAGAGTTGTACAGAATAGTAATATTATATATCAAACCCATTCAGATCTTCAGTACAGCAGTGTCAGTATAACAGGACAGTCACACTGGTAACAGGGCAGAGATTCTGGTTGTCTTGATAAGGATGTAGCCAGCCATTTAATAACTCCGCCAGTAAATATGGAAAGTAGAAGAAGGTCAGATTACCATCACATAATGACAGCGGGTCGGGTGAGGACATGACTATGTGAAAGAGTCACCAGCCATCACATCACCCCAACAAACACTTCCAATAGTATATGAACCCTCTATGAACGGGTAATGATAATGAGGTCTAAGCCCCCCAAAACCGTGTGGACAATCCCAGGACAGCCTTGTTGGTGTAAAATTCAGAAGAGAACAGTGAGAGTTTTTAGAGAAGACACAGAGCAGGTTTACATCCACGTAGGCAGCCAATGACCTCCCAAACAATCTAACCCCAGGACCACATCTACACAGCCATTAATGAACTTATCTTACAGGGTTAATAAATAGGGATGGTCCCGTTGTTCGCTTGTTCATAGAACAAATGAACTTATGGGGCACTGCGAGATCACAATGCATTGACAGCTGCTGATTGGCCAAAGCATGCACCTGGCCTGCATGCTTTGGCCAATCACAGCGCAATGTACTGTCAGAGCCATGATTGGCCAAAGGCAGGATGCCTTTGCCCAGTTATGGCCCATTAAGTTCACGTCTCCACACTATATAAGGCTGCTTACAAGGCGGCCGTTTGTAGTGTGTTAATGTGGAGACTGACAAGAGATTAGGCAGGTTAGTTAGTGGATAGAGTGTGCAGGCAGTGTAGAATATATAATACAGTTGTTGTAGAAATTTTATCAAGATGTATTCAATATGTATTGTCACAGTGTCTCCCAGTGTTAGTTCTACTTGTGGCTCGCTCATAAGAGTGAACCAGAGTTAACCGACACCTGTGAAGGACCATTGGTAGTGAAATGTAGTGAAAAGTAGAATGGTAGAAGCTGGAATGTGTGCACAAGCTTGGTCGGAACAGCGTTCACGATTTCTTAGGCGCCAATCTCACTACATGTGGGTTCCTTTGTCAAATTTTAGAGCACAGTTTACAGGTACAAAGGGCTGGAAATTGTACATACTGGTCTGCACAGACACTACCAGACACTCACCTAGTCATTGTTCTCTTGGAATAAACATCTGTCTTCATAGGTTGAGTTTTGTATAACACCTACTGTTTGAAGGAACACCTGGGCTTGATTGGCTGAACCGAATAGTAATCAAGTCTCTCTTGTTATCCCTTTTCAAAGTCCTATAAAAAAAACTGAGCTCCAATTGTAAGGCAGAACTGTCTGCTACGGAGCTTCCATAGGTCCAACTATTGTGTGTGTTTTACTTGGTAAGCATGGGTGTGCTCATTGCATTATCCAAAAAAAAAATTAAAAGTGCGCTTATTAGCACAAGTGAAACTGATTACGCATAGTGTACTTTCATTTCCACAACAGCATGGCGAGCCAGGATTTTTTTTTTTTAATATTTATTATAAATCAGTACATTACATCTTAAATCCATCCTTTCACTTTGAATCAGAACAGAATAACAACAGAATTATTCACATGAGAATAACATAAAAGCTGAATAGAAAAGAAAAAGAAAGTACGGTTGAGCACTAAAGGCATGGGTCAGACCTGACACCCCGTAGGGGATCACACCGTGTCAGGTGCTGACATTATCGAAAGTCCAGAAAAGTGCTCTTTCGAGGCCAGGACTTGTCTTGCCTCCTTGAAACAACAGTGCTTTTCCCGAGATTCATGACTGCCCTCTTGTGATCGTACTGTAAACTGCTGTTGTAATCTCTCGTTAAGCAAGAACTACACCAAAGGGTAGTGCTTTGATGCTCCTACCGGTGTGAAGAAGGTGGATGAGTATACTCATTGGTTGATATAAAACCAAATAAATCTATCATGAATGTTATCAACCTTATCAAAACTGAAAAGAGTAGATAAGAGAGGTCAGAAGAAAGAGAGGATATGGGGGTGGTTGCCAGTACCAATGGCATATATAAACGTTCACACTGTGTTGACTCCTGGGATGAGAGATATGCCTAAGTGCCCAGACCAGGGTTCCCAGATTGCTTTAAATACTTGTGTTATCCAGGGCAGTGCTAACCAGTTTTTCTTAGGACATGATCCAAGAGATCTTGCTCTTAGCGGCTAAGAGGGAGACTGTTGGTTTCTTCCAGGCCTTAGCGATAGTGATTTTCCCTCCCAAAAGCATAAATTCTATCAGTTTTTGGGAATATTTAGGAATCTTAGGCATGTGTGCGTTTAGTAACGCAATTTGGGTTTTTTTTGGAATCGTGAGTCCTGAGACTCTCCGGATAAGATTAAATATTTTGTTCCAAAATCCTCTGATTCTCTGACATTCCCACCATATGTGAAGCATGGAACCCTGGGCTTGGCAGTTCCTAAAGCAAAGTAGGGAGGTAGAGGGAAACGTCTTTGCTAATCTCACCGGTACCAGGTACCGTCTGGTTAATACTTTCAGATTTGCTTCTATCATTGAAATGTTCAAAATACCTTTATATGCTCTCGTTCCCCTTTTATGCCATTCCTCCAGGTCCCTGGTTTCCTGCAGGTCTGTCCCCCAAGCTTTCATAGATGGGAATTTGGAGGTGGGTTATGATAGTGATGTGTAGATTATGGATATACCCCCCTTTTGCTCTGATCCCTGGCCACACCAGCGTTCATAGTTTCATAATTCTGGGAGGGTGGGTTTGTTTTTCCAAATAGAGTTGAGGAAGTGGGAAATCTGATAAAATCTGAATTTCTCCGAATCAGGGAGATCCAGCTTTTCAGTGCAGTATTTCAACGAGATCGGGCCAGATGGGGAGAAATAGTGTCCAATACGATACATCCCCTTGTCTAACCACCTTTGGAAGGATTTGATTTCCATACCTTGGTTGAAGAGGGGGTTGTAGAATATATGAGCTAACGGGTGAAAGTCTGATGTCAGAGCAGATAGATGTTTCATGTCATCCCATAATTTCATGGAATGGGATAGGGTAGGAGACATTATCGGGGGTCTAGATTTTCGGGGGCATCATAATAGGTAGTCTAATGTGTATGTGGGGACCGCCTGTCTCTCTATAGAGATCCAATCTGATTTCTCATGTCTAGAATAGACCATTGAAAGTTGTGCTAGTCTTGCGGCTTGATAGTATCTAAAGAGCTCTGGGAGACCTAGACCTCCTAGTGTTTTAGGGCTGTGTAGGATACGTCTTGCCACTCTAATCTTTTTTGCCCCAGATAAATTTGATTATCTTTCCCTGGAAAGACTTTAGATGATCTTTTCTAATCGCTATTGGGAGAGATCTAAATACCGTATTTATCGGCGTATAACACGCACTTTTTTCCCCTTAAAATCAGGGGAAAGTCGCAGGTGCGTGTTATACGCCGATCCCCGCCGATCCCGATCTGTCAAAATGTCAAAATCGCGGTCCGCGATTTGAAAATGGCGCCGCCGGCGCCGAAGTACAGAGAGCCGGTCCTTGGCTCTTTCCGGCGGCTCTCGTTTACTTTCGGCTCCACTCGTAGTCCCGAGCGGAGCTATCCGAACCTACTCGGATAGCTCCGCTCTGGACTACGAGTGAAACCGAAAGTAAACGAGAGCCGCCGGAAAGAGCCGAGGACCGGCTCTCTGTACTACGGCGCCGGCGGCGCCATTTTCAAATCGCGGACCGCGATTTTGAAGCCCTGGAAGCAGGGGCAGGGGATACCAGGCTGCACTGGGGCAAGGCTGCACTGGGGAAGGCTGCACTGAGGAAAGGCTGCACTGAGGAAAGGCTGCACTGACGAAGGCTGCACTGGGGAAGGCTGCACTGGGGAAGGCTGCACTGAGGAAAGGCTGCACTGACAAGGCTGCACTGGGGAAGGCTGCACTGACAAGGCTGCACTGGGGAAGGCTGCACTGACAAGGCTGCACTGGGGAAGGCTGCACTGACAAGGCTGCACTGACATGGCTGCACTGGGGAAGGCTGCACTGACAAGGCTGCACTGGGGAAGGCTGCACTGACATGGCTGCACTGGGGAAGGCTGCACTGACAAGGCTGCACTGACATGGCTGCACTGGGGAAGGCTGCACTGACAAGGCTGCACTGACATCGCTGCACTGACATCGCTGCACTGACAAGGCTGCACTGACAAGGCTGCAATGAAGGGCATTTAAATGTAAGTTTTTTTCCCTTCAACTTCCCTCCTAAAAGTTTTTTTTCGTTAAAATTCCCTCCTAAATTGGGGTGCGTGTTATACGCCGGTGCGTGTTATACGCCGATAAATACGGTAAGTAAAGCAGCCTAGGTAGTAGGGTCATCTTAATGGAATGGTATTTGCCTAGAAATGAAATGTTGTGTAAGGACCATGTTAGCAGGTCGGTTTCCAGTTTGCAATACATGGGGGGGGGGTTTGCCTGATAGAGTTCATCAATCTTAGGGGTAAGGTTTATCCCTAGATAACGGATTGACGTACTGCTCCACTTAAATACATAGGAGAGTTTCAATTGTTCAGCCAATGATGGGGGTAGGGATATATTCGGCGCTTGTAATTTGTTCATATTCACTTTTAGGCCCGAAATGTTCCCAAAGGATTCCAAAAGTCTATTTATGTTAGGAAGAAAGGTTATTGGAGAGGTGACAAAGAGCAGGATATTGTCTGCAAAAAGAGCACACTTGTGGACGGCCATGAGAGGGAATCAAAGGCCTTTTGTAGATCTAATGATAGGAAGAGACCTTCCTGATGGGGGCCTCTGTCCCAGCCGGATTGTAGGATTGAGCTGATGTCTATCGCCCTTCTAATTTGATTGGGGCCCTGTTTTCCTGGGATAAAACCCACTTGATCCTTGTGGATGTATTGGTTAATAAAAGAGCTCATTCTGTTGGCCGATATTTTGGTGAGTATTTTTAACTCATTGTTAATTAGGGAGATGGGTCTATAGTTTTCTACTTGTGTTGGGTCTTTATCTGGTTTGGGAATAACTGAAATGTAAGCTGTGGGGCTAGGGTGGTAGCAAAGGTTTTGTAATAAAGGGTGGAGAACCCATCCGGTCCCGGAGCTGAGTCACTTTTTAGATTTTTAATCACTTCCAGGATTTCTTCTGTGGAAAAGGGGGCTTTCATAAAATCCATATTGCTTTTGCTAAGTGTGGGGATATTTAGGTCTTCTAGAAAGGCCTTTATAGCAAGTTCATAGACAGATAGATAGAGGTGCCTTTCTGGTATAAATTTAGAATAGAATTCTTGAAATTATTGTAGAATTCGTTGGAGATTTAAGGTAGTTGAGCCATCCTGTTGTCTGATTTTAGGGAGTGAATAGTTACGGGGTTTGGGCGATAGCTTAGAGGCTAACATTGTGCTCATTTTATCTTTCTGCTGATAAAATTTTGCTCCATTCCAACGCAAGGAAAGCTTGGCTTTGACTGTGAGCGCTAGGTTTAATGCTACTCTCACAGCATCTAATTGGGCAGTTTGGACTTTGGTCGTGTCCTTTTTGTGCTGTTTGCATAAAGCTGAAAATTAATTCTCGAGTTTCTCTATGTTTGAGGCTTTCTTTTTTAATTTGTGTTGTTATTTGGATTAGCTTTCCTCTGATCGTAGCTTTGTGGGCTGACCATATAGTCTCAGCCGAGGCTCCCTCTACATCATTTAGGAGGAAATATTCTTTCAGTGCTTTGTCAATGATCGTCACCTGGACTGGATCCTTAAGTAAAGTTTCCTTAAGTCTCCAATGTGGAAGGGGGGGGTTTGGTGAGGTGGCCCTGTAAAACTAGGATAACCATGGAGTGGTCCGAGAGGGCTGTGTCCCTGATGTAGGCCTTTTTCATCGCGGGGATATGTATTGCAGAGATAAAAATGTGATCAATCCTGGAATATGATTGGTGGGGGTTCGAGAAAGGATATATTAAGTTCCCGCCAAATGTCGGCAAGACCCTGTTGATAAATAATTTTTGCTATTCTGAAGCTAATTTTCTTGGGGCGTGTGAGTTGAGTTGAGGGCGGTCTAGATTTGTCGAGGCTTAGATTGAACGCGATATTGGAGTATCCTCCATAGATCACCATTCCCTCTAACAGAGGCTCTATATTTTGGAACATTGATCTGAAGAATTTAGCTTGTCCCTTGTTGGGAGTATAGTAGGAGATGAAAGAATACATGTGATCCTCCAACATTCCTTTCACCATGATAAATCTTGCCTCAGTATCCTTGTGAACCTGCAGAGTCTTAAAATGGTAGGATTTTGCAAAAAGTATTGCTACCCTCTTCGTTCGTTGCTACTGGGTCAGGAAGGAGAACCCAGTTGTGCTTGCATAGCAGGGTGGTGCCCTGGAAGGTAAAGAGAATGAGCTAGTGTGTAATCAATTATCAGGAAGGCATTGGTTCCTTTACTCGATTGCTTTTGTTCGTCTTCCATGTGGGAGATATTGGACTTGTTGGAGTTTTATGTTTGGAGGATCCTGCTTGACTGTTTGAGGTGTCCATTGCTGAATCTTGTGAGGTAAGTTTTAGGGATAGGAGAACCTGCTCGCCCTCTGGGAGGGTAGTGAAGGAGTATGTTCTGCCTTTGAAGTTAAATTTAAGTGCAAAGGGGAAGACCCACCAATATTTTATCTCCTTCTGTGACAGGACCTACAGCAGTGGTTTAAGAGCTCTGCATCTTTGAATAGTCATTGAGGAAATGTCCGCAAAGATCTGGATGTCCTGTCCTTGGAAGGATATGTGTGATTTTTGTCGAGAGATTTTCATAATCTCTTCTTTCACACTGTAGTAGTGCGGTTCACTACGACACCCCTGGATGTCCCATCTTTTCTGTGGGTGCTCAGTGACCTGTGTGCTCCAATTCCAATTTGTGTGGAGATATGGCAGGGATGAGGGTCTTAATGAGTTCCTGTATAGCTTTGGGGGCGTCTGGTAGATTCCGGGATGCCTCTGACCCTGAAATTGTCCCTCCTGGAGCGATTTTTAAGGTTGTCAATCCTGTTGAGTGCCACATCCAATTGTTCTTGTATAACATATATGTGGTCAGTGTTTTGGTTAGCCCTGGACACCATGATATCAAGCTTATGCTCTATTGCTTCCATCCTTGAGCCCAGATTTTGGAAGTCAGCTCGAATGTCATTAGTGATCCTGCTGGCCATAATAGACAGACCTCTTTCCAGTAGCTCAGAGAATTTGATGAATAAGTCTCCTGCGTTTTGGGGTATATCAAGGTTTGGGCCTCCTGGGGGGATAATGACTTCCGGATGCACCGGACTAGCATTCAAAGGAGTCAGCATGTAATTGTCTATCGATCGCTCTACGAGCGATTCTGTGGATGCAGGCTATGGGGTCACACTGTGGGAGATGGTGGAATTAGCTTGGGGGGGGTGAAAGGTAAAGTAGCTGGGGCAATGACTTGCCTGTACTCAGTTTGTCCCTCTGTGTGTGTGTGTCTCGTGGCTGAGATGTGGCCGCCATTTTGGAATCGGCCTGTGTTCCCTCAGCAGAGAATAACGGTCTCAGATCGCGGCGGACCGAGCTGCCTGGCATAGAAATGCTCTAGAGGTGTTCCCCGAATGATTCCCGCTGTCCACGGGCATCCCGCTGGCTTGGTTCCAGGGGCTAGGTCGGCTTGTTGGCTCGGGCAGAGCGGAGCTCCCGGCTTACGCGGCCATGTTGGAAGTTCCGCGCATGCGCCCACCAGGATTTTTGGAGACAACAGAACTTCCTTCACAGCGGACCGAGAGGAGGGAGCAGATCCAGTCCAGGACAACAAACAGACGGCCATTGGTAAGACCAATTTTATTTCAGTTTTTGAAATCTTTTGCTGTCCTGAGGCCAGGAGTTTGTTTTCTCTGTCCGCTGTGTCAGCTAAATTCTGCTTTGCAAAAGAATCGTTTTTATTCTTCCTCTTTTGGCATAATAGCAGGGTTTTTGTGTTTTATGCAACTTTGGCCTTATATGTTGGATATATTGGTTAGGGAAATTGTAACGACACCCCAAGTATGAAAGGGGTTAAAGTCGTTTAGGACATTCCATACCCAAACACAAAGGCAGCTTCCGAACACTCCAATCAGCCGAACAAGAAACCCATACGAATAATTCTCCCCCAAGTACGAGACAGGGCTCTGTGTTGAGGGTCAAGCAGGAATCAGCTTCTTTTATTAGAACCAAAATTACAAGTTTTTTTATACAGTTAAAGAGGCGGTTCCCCCCTCCTGCTCATATTACTCCAACAATACAACTGTAACCAGAAACCCAATTAACATTAGCTAGTTTAATAAATCATTTACCCAGACTAGGTGACTCAGAGACATGACCTTTAGGACAGACTTGTGCTCACCAAGCTTCACACATTAGTATAAATACAGGACACCTTCTCACAATAGCAGGAGCTAATTACAATTAACAATACAAACAGTGATCTCCCCCGCTCCTCAGCCTAGTAGGCAACAAACTATAGTAAGAGTAGACAGTCGGACTCCTACCCAGTTCTAGAGGCCAATGTGATCAGCTCTGTCAATTAACATGTTGAGTTCAGAATCAAACAAACCAAGAATAGTCTTTACATATATCCAGGAGATATTGTGGATAAATATTACTGTCCCATTTCAAGTACCGTATATACTCGAGTATAAGTCGTTCCGAGTATAAGTCGAGGCCCCTAATTTACCACAAAAAAATGGTAAAAACTTATTGACCCGAGTATAAGACGAGGGTGAGAAATGCACAGCTACTGTAAGTGGAAAAGAGGGTCAACAATGCCCATTTGCAGCCTCACTGTGCCCATTTGCAGCCTCACTGTGCCCATTTGCAGCCTCACTGTGCCCATTTGCAGCCATAGGTCCCCCAAACTTCAAACTCAGTAGTTAAGGGTTCCTAGATGCCCCCTAGCTGCAGCAAAAATTTGGGGTCTCTGAACCCAAAGGGTCCCGAAATGACATTGCTGCAGCTGGACACAGTTTACCGAATTTGGGGCCCCGTATCTCGGGGCCAATTAGTGCTAAGAACCCCGAATTTGGTGTGCAAACTCAGTGGAACTAGCACCATAAAATATTAAAAGCTGGGGTTTCTAGCACCAAGTGGCTCCGAGATACAGGGCCCCAATAATCGGTTCAGAGAATGTCAAGCACTTTTCTGCAGCAGAGAATGACATTTTCCGAATGGGTATCTCGGGGCCACTTGGTGCTAGCAACCCCAGGTTTGGATATGTTATGGTACCAGTTCCACTGGGTTTGCACATTAAATTTGGAGTTCCTAGCACCAAGTGGCCCTGGGATACGGGGCCCCAAAGTCAGTTCAGAAAATGTCAAGCACTTTTCTGCAGCAGAGAATTACATTTTCCGAACCGATTTTGGGGCCCCGTATCTCGGGGCCACTTAGTGTTAGAAACTCCAGCTTTGGATATGTTGTGGTACCCCTTTCACTTGGTTTGCACTCCACATTGGGGGTTCCTAGCATCAAGTGGTCCTGAGATACGGGGCCACAAATTCAGTTTGGAAAATGAAATTTTTTGCTGCAGAAAAGTGCTTGACTCGAGTATAAGTCGAGGGGGGCACTGTCAGCACAAAAAAATGTGCTGAAAAACTCGACTTATACTCGAGTATATACGGTAATCCAAGATATATTTTCTCAGTCACCCTGTGCCAGGATAGCACAGGGTGACTTAGACATAAGAGGTGTATGGGGAGCTGAAACAAGGGCATCCCCTACTTTCCAAGGGATTCTTTGTTCCACGGGCCCTCCCATCACAGAAATAACCTATATTTCAATCCTCTATAGGCCCTAATCCACATAGCCTAAAGTGTTTAGTCTGTATACATTAGGTGTTCATTTTGTGTTTTAATTGTATAGTCAGTTTTTGTGGGGAGAAATTTTGGTTTTCTAGTGAAGAAATCTATTTTTTGCTGGTTTTGGCGGGATTGGTAACTGAGTTTGAGTTGTAACGCCATTTTGTTGTAGACTGAATTTCAGTTCCGGGTGGAATTATTCTGCTTTTGGGCTGAATTTCAGCATTTTGTTAAATTAATTCATCTTTTTGCAGGAATTTCAGTTTTTGACTTTAGCTGTGGTGTTTTTGTGCAATATTTCAGTCCTGAGTGAACATAGTCTGTTTTTGTACTGAATTCCGTTTCCAGTAGAATCATTTTGGTTTTTACATTTAATTTCAGTTGTTTTGCGGAGTTTTATACTGTAGTTCAGATTTGGGTAGAGTTATCAATTCTGATCATGTCTTCTCTGCTCTTTTACAGGTAAACATTTGTACATCTCTACTGGACTGACTTTGCTGTAACATTTTTGGTAAACATCTTCTGCTGCCATATCTTTAAACTTCTATATTTAATGCTAGCTCTAAACCAACCCCACTGCAATAGTAATATTACTGGTGATTGATTCTCAACCCCATCTGGCTTGAGTGATCAAGAGAGGCAATTAGCTTTACGACCCTAGCCTGTGTCTGTAGCTGGTCTGGTATTGGCCATCCCCTCTCTCATATTCAGGTGTCTCAAATCAGACCCAATAATGACCAACTGAGAAAAGCATCCCTGCTTAGTCTCCCTATAAATTTAAAGCATCCTATGGGGTGGCGCAGACATCATGGCTCTTTCCTGAGTGGCTCTGTCACGAGTGATGCGCAGTTTCACCGATGCAGTTTAATGAAAGCTGGATGAAGATACAAGAACTCCGCTCCACTCTGCAAGACAACACGCAAACCTGCTTTTGACATTTAATTTATATTTTAGATAAAGTCAGTTTTCCTCTTTCTATCCACTAACATGCTCCTTATTCTCTTCCTTCTCATATTGGTGTCTTCTTTACTCAAATTATCTTTACTCTACCCCTCCTCTCTTCCCTGCAGCATGCACATATCACCCTCACATCTACCCTCTCACTACTACTGCACCCATCATCTCCTGCATTTGCTGCACCCACATGCTGACATAAACACCAGGGACACTAGACACGTGCGACCATGCACATTCCAACCCCATCTTACCTTGCTTGCCCTCCTCCTTCTCCTAGTCTCAGGTGACATTTCTCCTAATCCTGGTCCGCCATTTTCCAACTGCAAGCCACATATCCAATACCCCTCCCCCTCTGGCAACCACCGCAATCCACTCAGTTTAATTTCTATCCCCCTGCTTCCTCAAAGCAGCCCACCAATCTCATGCGCCCTTTGGAACACCCGCTCCATCTGTAACAAGCTAACATCTGTACATGACCTCTTCATCTCTCATGGCGTTAACATCCTCGCCATAACAGAAACCTGCCTTCAACATTTGGACTCAGCTTCTCCTGCTGCCCTCTCCCATGGTGATCTCCATTGGACTCACTCCTCCAGACCCAACAGACAGAAAGGAGGTGGAGTTGACTTCCTTCTATCCCCACAAAGCACCTTCCAAGTGCTTCCTATCCCTCCCTCTCTATCCCTCTCTTCTTTTGAGATGCACTGTATTCGTCTGTTTTCTCCCATTTCGCTGAGGATTGCAGCAATTTATCGGTCTCCTGGGCCGGTATCGCGCTTTGATGACTTTGCTGCCTGGATACCCTACTTTCTCTCCTCTGAAATACCCACCATTATTCTTGGTGACTTCAACATTCCTGTTAAAGCGAGGTTCCACTCAAATTTTTAACTTAATCTTACCCCCTTCAGTTAATTGCATAGATGTTCAAATGCCACACAAAATTTTTTTTATAGCTGTAATTACCTTTATATTGTACTTTATTGTGGCACTTCCTGTCTCTCCTCCCATGGGAGTAGGTGTGTTTATTGCCTTTCCACGGCGCCGCACTGTCTCCTGGGAGCTTAGTGTCAGGCTTCCCAAGATTCAGTGCGGGAACAATGATCATGTGTGTGAACAAGCTGTGAATGACCAGCATTCACCGCATCCAGGAAATCAATGCTTGTGGGCTTCACATGCCCACAAGCAAGATGGAAACAGCCAGCATCACAAGTTATTCTTCAGTACGAAAACAGACAGAGGTGGAAATATTACACCCAAACTGTGAGTATTATTTTGGGGTTAGCAAAGTGTCTCAATGATCTAAAAAAAAATAAAAAAAAAATTGGTCGCCGGACTCCCGCTTTAATGTTAACAGCCCAACTACAGCTAAACTTCTCGACTTAACCTCATCTTTTGACCTAACCCAATGGACACATACTTTCACTCACCCCAATGGTAATACCCTTGACCTTGTATTTTCCCATCTCTGCAACCCTGGCAACCTCACCAACACCCTCTTTCCTCTCTCTGATCCCAACCTCATTACTTTCACTGTTTCCTTGCCTCCAACCACCCATCCCTCCAAGCAGCAAACAATTACTTGTAGAAACCTTCGCCACTTTAACCCTTCTCTTCTCTATTCTGCTACTGACCACCTATATGACATAATCTCTCCCCTGTCCTGTCCTGACCTGGTCACCTCTGTCTACAACAGTTCACTCTCATCATCCCTGGATGCACTTGCTCCTTTAACCACACACAGAATCAGGCCCTGACTGTTACAACCCTGGCAAACTGACAACACTATAAATCTCAAGAGACATTGCCGTGCTCTTGAACGACTGTGGCGTAAAACCAAATGCCTGCAAGACTTCACCCTCTATAAATCTGCCCTTCTAAAATACAATTCATGCCTCCATGCTGCCAAACAAGCATATTTTGTCTCTCTTTTTAATACCTTGTCATCCAGTCCCCATCGGCTCTTCTCAAACTTTAACTCTCTGCTTCGTCCCCCACCCCCTCTACCCACTAACTCACTCACTTCCCAAGAGATTGCCAATCACTTCAAAGACAAGATTGATGCAATTCATGAGGATACCTCCCCACCCAACATACCTTGCCTAACAGTACATTCAACACTCTCCTCTTTTGAATTGGCTACTACTGAAGAGGTTACAAAACTTTTTTCAGATGCCCACTGAACCAATTGTCCCCTGGATCCTGTTCCCTCACAACTACTATGGTCACCCTCTTCTTCTATCCTATGCCCCCTCACCCACATCTTCAATCTCTCCCTCTCTAGTGGCACCTTCCCCCCCTCTAAAACATGCGCAGATCACTCCCATACTTAAAAAGCCCTCACTGGACCCCACCAACCTGAACAATTTAAGACCCGTCTCATTGCTCCCATTCACCTCTAAACTTCTAGAATGCTTAGTCTACAACCGTCTTAGCTCCTACCTCAGTGAAAATAACCTTCTTGATCCCTTACAGTCTGGCTTTCGCTCACAGCACTCCACGGAAACTGCCTTACTAAAACTCACTAACGATTTACTAACTGCTAAAAGCAACAGCCAATACTCCATAATCCTACTACTTGACTTCGCCTTTAAAACTGTTGACCACCCGCTCCTTCTCAATAAACTACATTCCCTTGGCCTCCGAGATTCTGCTCTATCCTGATTCTCTGCCTATGTATCTCAGCGCTCCTTCAATGTCACCTACAACTCTGTCTCCTCCTCTCCATTGCCCCTTTCTGTGGGGGTCCCCAAGGCTCTGTTCTTGGACCCCTTCTCTTCTCTATCTGCACCTCCTCCCTTGGTCCCTTGGTCACTTGATAACCGCCCATGGCTTCCAATACCACTTATACGCTGATGACACCTAAATCTATCTGCCTACTCCTCACCTCACTCCTTCAGTCTCCTCTCCCATTACTAACTTACTAACTGACATATCAGCATGGATGTCACACCACTTCCTTCAACTAAATCTCTCTAAAACCACGCTATTATTATTCCCCCCCCCCGTGCCCCCCTCCATGACTTTTCCATCAAAATCAACAATGCAACCATCAGTCCCTCCCCTCACGTCAGGGTACTAGGTGTAATCCTAGACTCTGACTTGTCATTTCAGCCTCAAATCCAATCGCTGTCAAAAGTTTGTAGATTTCACCTCTGTAACATCTCTAAAACTCTCCCCTTTTTACCAAATGAAACTACCAAGCTCATCATTCACTCATTTGTTATCTCTCACCTTGACTACTGCAACTCCATTCTCATTGGCCTGCCTCTCCATAGGCTATCCCCTCTTCAGTCGATCATGAATGCTGCTGCCAGACTTATCCACCTTACCAACTGCTCAGCATCTGCCAACCCTCTCCTCCAATCCCTACACTGGTCTCCATTCAGTGTCTGCCAACCCTCTCCTCCAATCCCTACATTGGCTCCCATTCAGTGTCTGCCAACCCTCTCCTCCAATCCCTACACTGGCTCCCATTCAGTGTCTGCCAACCCTCTCCTCCAATCCCTACACTGGCTCCCAATCACCCAGCAAATTAAATTCAAAATACTAACCACAACATACAAAGCCATTCACAACTCTGCCCCGAGCTACATCGCCAATCTTGTCTCCAAATATCACCCAAATTGTCCTCTCTGCTCTTCTGAAAACCTCCTACTCTCAAACTCTCTCGTCTCCTTCTCTCATGCTTGTCTCCAGGATTTATCCAGAGCCTCTTCCATCCTCTGGAACTCACTACCTCCACCTGTCCGGCTATCCCCTACTCTTGCTACCTTCAGGCGGTCCCTGAAAACTCATCTCTTCAGGAAAGCCTATAATGTCTCCAACTAATCTTTTACCACTTCCATCAGCTCATTCCCCACAGTTACAACCTTATGTATCACCTGCCCCACCCTATTAGATTGTAAGCTCTTCTGAGCAGGGCCCTCTTAATCCTCTTGTATTTTATTGTATTATAACTGTATTGTCTCCCTTTTATATTGTAAAGCGCTGCGTAAACTGTTGGCGCTATATAAATCCTGTATAATAATTATAATAATGGGTAATTGGCCATCCAAGCTTGGGAGGAAAAAAATTAAGCTCCTCATCAGGCAGACAGCTGCACAGCACATGAGGTCTGGGTTTGGGACCCCTAAAGATTGGCACAGATGGTCAGAGGGTACAGTATAGTGTATACCTTTGGAAGGTACTTTTGAAACCTGGAGGTGGGAGAAACTCATGACTGAGTTTAGAACAAGACTCCAGGCTACAAAGACTTTAGACATAGCTCAGTTGTGGCTTCAGGAGTCTATTATGGTGAACCGGCAGGGTATACAGAAGGCAGTCTAAGTCCGGAAGAAACGCATTATGTATACCTGGCCAGACCTAGTGATCCAATAAGGGAAACAGAGGAAGCCCTCTCTGGGCTAACCCTGTTGAGACAAGCAGGATCATCTGGGTCTGTAACTGCTGTTGTCTCTCCTGAATTTCCCACCGTTCCTACTGTCGCTGACTCTTCTCTCTGTATCTCTACCTCTCCAGTTTCTCCATCTTGCAGCTCAAACTCTCTCCCTCAACCATCTTCCATAACCACTGAAGCCTCTGCTCTCCAGCCTAAAGCTAACTATGATCTGTTTTCCACTGCAGATTTACACATGTTGTGTGAATCTAGAGGAATCCCTATTAGGGACAGGAAAAGGAGACTGTATAAGGGCTCTGAAGGAGTATGATTTAGCCGTTCCTACTCTATATCCTTCTCTGGGGGATTATTTATCAGAGCCCCCTGTAGGTGAAACTGTATATATTGGTCCGCTATTAAAACCACCCCCCAATATACACAAGCTCTCCACCCCAGGGCTTATCCAGTCCGGGTACAACAATTTGAGGGTGCCCCCAATGCAAACAGAGAAAGGACCCCAGGGGAGAGGGTAGTATGGCATGTCCCTTTTACATCCTCAGAGATCAGGAACATTCTAACCGAACTGCCAGACTATAGGACCAATCCCCGGGGGTTCGCAAGAATGTTTGGTCAGAACCAATTTAGTTACTGAATGAGCGGGACGGACTGTGCCAAAATTCCAAGGGCTAAAATAGGAGATGAAACGGTGGAAGCTGTAATGTCTCGTTGTAGCATCATCACTCATGAGCAGACAACATCTGGGGGTAAAGAGTTTTGTAAGCCCCTTCTAGGAAAGTTTCCGGAGCCGTTTGGTACAACCTCTACCAGGGATGTAATGAAATTAAACCAGAATCCTGGAGAGGAATTCGTTTGTTTCTGGTATCACCTGAAACAAGCCACAATAGACGCAGATCTGGAGGTTGGTCCCGATGTACCACACGAGGGACAAAAGCTTGCTGCCATTCAACTCATGTTAAGAGCCAAATTTTTACAGGGGATCCATACAAAAATTCGGGACCGGTGATTATTAGCCAGGGCCGAATTTTATGAAATGTCTATGCCTGCCATCCTATCCACTCTCTCTGCTATAGCGAGGGATGTGGATCGGAAAAAGCAGGATAAGACATCTAAGGTTTTTGTCTCAGAAGCACTTTACACAGAGCGAACTGGCAAAAAGGCCAGAGATACAACAGAGCGGAAGAGACCTATCATTTGTTATAACTATAGAATGGTGGGCCATTTTTAAAAAAACTCTAAGAACGAACCCGCAAGACCTCTGGGTAAGTGGCTGTTTATCCCAGAGGACCCAACAACTTGAGTTGTAGGAATAGCAGGAAACGACTAAGACTCATCATAGCTCGTTGGCAAACCGGCATCTGCCCATATCAATCTGTATAATCGAAATGGTATTTTTTTAAAAATCAGTCGCATTGAACATACTGATAAAGTTTGGAAGTTAAATTAGAGCTGTAGATTTATTTTTTGGTGTTACATTGGATTGGGTGTGTTATGGAAATTTTATGAAGATGTATTTAATATGTTTTGTCACAGTGTCTCCCAGTGTCTCTAAAGAGCTGACTGGGGCAGACTGATGCTGGTTGAGATTCGTTTTGGTAGTAGAAAGCTACTTGAGGATGCAGAGAAGTCTTTGCAGAGTGAGGATATGTCCACCAGCGAAGGGCCCCTGTGTGATGCACAGAACGATCGTCTGAGGGGGATGTGTTCACTCTGCAAAGACATTATCGGTTATGGGGGGATGTAAGCTTGTGTCTTTCGGTGTATCTGATCAGCACATGGGGGACCGTGGATAATCTCCCATCCACAGGAACCGTAGTATAATCCGGGTATGCGTTGTTCTCTAAACAATGCAGAATAAGGATTCACACCAACGGTGAAAACGGGAGTCTTTAAATTGTTATGGTCGGGAAGAGAGTCCATTATTTCAAGGCCAGCCATGTGGCTTTCTTTGTCTAGCTGAAGATGATGGTTTACAGACACAGAGGGCGGGAAATCACACACACTGCCCCTGCCCAGACACGCCCATAAGACTTCCCTAGTCATTGTTCATTGGTTGAGATTTTTATAACTCCTCCTGTTTGCCTGTGCTTGATTGGCTGATTTGTGAAGCAACCAAGCTCTATTGTTATATAGATAAAGATTGCTCCCATTATCGGACAGTTGAGCTGTGGAGCTAAGGATGTAAGAATGGTGGTCATGTCTGTTTACTTATACGGGAAACAGGGGTTTACTAAGATGCATTATACCAAGAAACTGAAAGGGCGCTCTATTAGCGCAGGAGACACGGATTACATGCAGCGTATAGTGGAATTTCCACGACAGTAATGCCCCGTACACACGGTCGGATTTTCGGATGGAAAATGTCCGATTGGAGCGTGTTGTCTGAAATTCCGACCGTGTGTGGGCTCCATCGGACATTTTCCATCGGATTTTCCGACACACAAATTTGGAGAGCAGGAGATAAAATTTTCCGACAACAAAATCCGATCGCGTCAATTCTGACCGTGTGTGGCCTGTTCCGACGCACACGCCACGCATGCTCAGAAGAAATTCCGAGACGGGACAGCTCATTCTGGTAAACTTAGCGTTCGCAATGGATACAGCACTTTCGTCACGCTGCAATGTTAAAAATGGTTTAATACAGCGCACTCTCTTCTTCTTTATAATGTGACAAAAATTAGTTTTGATGCTCATATTCACACACACTTCTCACAAACTTATTTTGTTACTATTTATCGTGATTCCCTCAATATATTTTGATTTCTCACATCTGACAACATATTTTTGTATATTTTTTATATATTTTTTGGCTTTAATGTAGATTCTTTTTTTGTGTTTGTATTTTTTTTTTTTTTTTGGGCGATTTTGATTTGTAATCCCGAAAATGTTTGTGTGTGTTTTTTGTGACAAGCTCCCACAACACCATTGATATGTTGTTCTATTTAATCTGTAGGAGGAGATTGTTTGGTGTTGTTGTCTCTTGTTAATTTCACATTGTACTTTAGAAAAGTACCTGAATCATCACCAACAAACTGTCCTTTTTGGCTGAAAACACACACAGGAGAGTAGAATTTACCAAAAAAATTTTATTAGGGGTCACAACTAAACAAAGAGGGAGGCAACGCTGGAGAAACTGCAGAAGTGGGTGAAGCCTTGGACCCCCAGGGCAGATATCAACTATTTCAAAGCAAAATAGGTGGCCTGAGGAGTCCATATCTAAGGGAGGGCAGTCTGGTCCAGAAG
Organism: Lithobates clamitans; assembly: GCA_037952925.1. Lineage (NCBI taxonomy): Eukaryota > Metazoa > Chordata > Amphibia > Anura > Ranidae > Lithobates > Lithobates clamitans. The sequence goes on from JBBGZY010002331.1 coordinate 492,114, forward strand.
TCCCAGAGATCCGGAAAGCAGCAGATGACATCGGTGTCCCCAGGCTGTGGTCATACGAGAGACTGCATCTTCTGTCAGACCAGACTGAACCCAGGGCCATCACTCTCAGGTCTTCTTTCCACGCTTCCTTATACGCTATGGCTGTGGTGGTGGAGTTGTGGCAGCAGGAGGAGGAGGAGGGGCCAACTCAACCACATCGGTCATTGGTGTTAGTTCACCACTCACCCCCTTACGTAGGACTTTGTACAGAAGGTCCTCACAGAGCCTGCGTTGACCCTCCTGCATGCCCTGCAATTTGGTGGCAGCCATGCAGGCAAAGGCCTCTTCAGGGGTTGGTAAGGCTTTGAGGGAAGCCGAAGCCTCCTGGATCAGCCTGAATGCTGAATCCTGCACGGGACTCGGAGTGGCCTTCCTGGCTCGTTTATATGGCAGGCGGAGGGGAGGGACCTGAGATTCAGTCAGGCTGCGACTGGTCCCAGGCTTCTCCTGGCTGCCACTTAGCCCCGCCTCCTCCTGGCTGCCACTAATCCCTGCCTCCTCCTGACTGCCACATTCCACAGCCTCCTCCTGGCTGAGGTCTTCCTGTGTATGAAAAAGGGACATAGTTTTAGCTTTTTATTCATCAATCACACACAATTTTCACCTCCTGACTGCTGCAAATTGAATGTTAACAAATATAACAGACTATCCTTCTGAGCCCAGCATTTTTCATTCTTGTCCCAATTTTGGGTGCCCACTACTGTCTATTGATATGTAAAACACTTTCAATCAGTACTTAGTGATCAATAATAACATCTAGTAAACATCATTTCTTTATTGCCCAGAAATCTGTAGAAGAATGCTATACCCGACTCCAGCTGGGCTCCTCCACTTCTTCCTGGCTGGAAGGCCCAGGTTGGACATCGGAAGCCTCAGCTGGTATGGAAGGAAGAGTGGAAGGAAGAGTGGAAGGAAGAGTAGAGAGGGATTCCCTGACTTCAGTGTGGTCTGACAGAAATCGCAGTCTCTCGTAGTACCACAGCCTGGGGACATAAACGTCATCTGCTGCAGCTCCGGACCTCTGGGAATCTGTGACCTTCTTGCGCTCCCTAAGATAAGTGCTCCTCAGGCCACCAATTTTGGCTTTTAAATAAGGGATGGTTGCTGTGGGGACCACCGGCTTCACCAACTCCAGCAGTTTCTCCAGCGCTGCCTGCCTCTTCTGTTTGTGATTATAGTGGGGGTGTCTCACTTACCACAGACAGGGCAGCTCCCTGTATTTGTCAATAAACAGGGGCAGGAAATTGTGGTCGTTGAACCCATCCATTTTCTCTGCAAGACACAACACAAGACAAACCCTAATGTCAGGCCAAACTCCCCTAATCTTGTTACAATATAGGCTTCCATTTCGAAGCAGTATAGGCGCAAGTTTAGATCTTACCTTCGTTATCACGATCGCCATCTCCGATGCTCCTTCCTCCGCTCACAGATCGTACGTAATACGCACGTGTGTTACGCTTTATACACACTGCGCATGCGTATAACTCCGCCCGCCCCTGACGTTCTTTCTAGTCTATTCCCCGCCCCTTTTCGTTCGGCGCAGTGGGGGGAAGAGCACATGGTGGATAGACAGCAGGATAGTGCTAAGTACAGCAACGAGGAGGAGGAGGAGGAGGAAAGGCTGGAGCCTGAAACGTCCCGATCCAGAAGGAGATTTAAGGACTCAAATATGTCCTTTGGGGAGATGTTGGAAATGGTGGACATCCTGAAGAAGGCCGACTATGATGGAAAGTATGGGCCTTACCCCAACCCCAATGTCCAAAAGGCCAAGATCATGGCGAAAGTGGTCAGGAGTCTGCACCGGAATTTCGGGGTACGACGATCGAAAGATCAGCTCAGGAAGCGGTGGTCGGACCTAAAATTACGAGAACATGAGCAGTACAGAAAGATCCGGAGAGTGCTGCAAAAAAGTAAGTAGTTGTGCTGTGTTCATATTGTTCTTGTGTTTATTACGTTCGTGCTACTCCATGTGCTTTTAGGAACTGTTGTACAGTTTAAAATGGCCACTTTCATGTTCATGGGCACATTATTCGTTCGGATCACACATTGTTATTTCGGACGATAAAATACCATTGTTTAGGCCATATGCATTTGGCCACCATTTTGACGCCCTATACTTGTCTTCAAAGAATTGGGTTGTGTAGATGGCTTTGTTACTAGAATGAAATGCAAACTAGATTGTGTGTAAGGAGAGGACACTGAGCAGCTGTTTTCACATCTGGACACTGGAGCACTAGTGTGGGACCCCAGAACACCCTTTTTATTAGGGGGGGGCACACAGGTGCTCCAGTGTATACTATAGGGGGGTCTCCATCTGTGAAGCTTGTACTAAACAGGTAAAGTATTGCAGGTTGACAAAGGACACTAAAAAAGCTACATCTTGGAACTCTGCTAAAATTGACAATTGTACCCCACTTCCAAGCAATGTTTCCTATTTCTAGTTCTGCCATCAAATATCTGTGTGCTAATTATACCATTTTTGCTTTACATAGGGGATTAAAGACTCGGAGGACACCCCTCATCCAAGGAGACCAGAGCCCCCCCCTCTGGAAGAAGGGGAAATCCCCCCAATACAAGCTGAGCAGGAGGAAGAAGACATGGTGGAACTAGTCACCACAACAGGTGAGTGTCTGCGACCACAGGCTCAGATAAGAGATGGATGGCGGCATTTTTTTTAGACCTAATTTATTTGGGGTTTCCTCTCTTTTTAGGTGATCGTGAGGTTGTGGATCCAGATCCTTTCACATCCAAAAGTGCCCAGATCCTGATCGGGGAGATCATGGGGTGTAATTTACAATTGGAAATCATCAAGCAAAACATCAATTGATGTTTTGGGGCGAGTTTAAAGCCCCTCCAAATCACTTTCTTCTTTTGTGTGCTACAATGTGCTAAATGTTTTTGTGATTTTTCCCAAAGCCAAATTTGGAGGATGCATACAGTGTGTCAACATGTGCTATCTGCCATCACGGGAGATCAATGGACGCATTTTGGGGGTGCAACCCCTTCCTCAATTATAAAGTAGCTGAGAGGAAGGGCTTGCTCCCCCAAAACACATCCCTTGATCCCCCATGATGGCAGGTTGCACATGTTGACATTGGCAAAATTGTGTGCATCTTCCAAATTTGGCTTTTTCTGGGGTGATTTCACCCCATCTGAACGCTATATCAAACACAGTTCCTAAATACTCATGTATGATATTGCCTTCAAGTTCTACCTAATGTGAACTTTGTAAGTTCAAGATTTGTGTCTTTCTTGTTGGTTTTACACATACCTGTTTTATGTAAAATGGACATTTTGAGTTTTGATAATGCCACCCCAAAAATTGGTATACCACAAAGATGTTGATTTTTTTTCCAAACCTTTGGTAAATGCACATGTGATTGTGCAGGTATTAAAAAGATTGTTAAGCAAGAATGTGTGGATTATTGTCTCAACGCTACAACACTTTTGGGGTGATGTAATAGCTGTTTTCATTGCAAATGGGGGTTATTTACTAAGGGCAAATCCTCTTGGCACTACAAGTGCAGTTTCAGTGCATTTGCAAGTGCACTTGTAGTGAAATGTGTTTTTGCATTTAGGAAATAACAGCCAACAGTGCTTTGTATAAGGTTACACAATCACAACATTTTCTGCACTCAACACATTTCTGTCAGGGTCAGCTAAAACAAACACAAGCAGTAAATGTCCACCAAGAATTTTTTTTTTTTTTTTATTATAAAAAGGCTTCACAGATTGTCTGGCATATTGATAGCCCCCCTACCCGCAAAGAACTCCTGGTATCGTAACCGGACATCACGGGCACTCAGGGAGGGCAAGCCAGGACGGCCACTTTCTAGCGCCGTCAGTGTGGTTTGATGTAGGATTCCAGCCTCAGGCCCAACTGAGCCAGCATAGTTGACCGAATGTTTCCTTAAAAAGTTATGGAGAACACAGCACGCCAGTATAATATGGTTCAGTTTATACTCTGCCATATGGATGGGTGTCATAAATAGGCGGAACCGGGGGGCGTGGCGACGGAGCTCCAGCATGGAAGCTTAACTAGAGAGCTCCGCTCGGCCGCCGGAGAGAATCCACAATCATCCACTTCCACCGACCCCATCTGAACCGCAAAAACAGTCCACGGACCCACCGGAGCCCGCTGTGCACGGCGCGATGCCCAGGCACAGGAAAAACCCACAAAACCTACAAAAAATGCAGGACTTTTTCAAAGGGCGCGTGCCGCCACAAAATGGCGCCGGCGCCTCAGGAAGAAGAACGGAGCCGCAGGCCGCGACTAACAACAGCTGCTCCGGTCCGTCACAACAACACCAAAGCTCCCACCTACACAGCGGATCTTCCTCTGGCACCACGAGCCCCTCCACCAGGAGTCCAGCCAAGCAAAAGCAGCGGATATAATCCCCGGATCGGCCGCTGACAGACCCAGAGATGGAGGTAAGCAGGCCTCAAAACGCTGCAGACACAGCGGTGCATGTATCACAGGACCCCATAGCAGCATTCCCTACATCTGACAGGCCAGTGTCAGACACAGTCCTCAAAGAGATGCTGCTCTCCCTAAAAGCATCCCTGCATGCTGATATGACTGCTGGTATTAACCACTGCCAGAGAGAAGTTCAGGCCTTAGGCAGTAGAGTGGATCATATAGAACAGCGAATGGGTGAATTCACTTCCTCATTTAACACAATGGTAGATGCCCATGGTAACCATGATGAAGAAATCGCATGGCTCAAAAATAAGGTCGCAGATTTGGAAGACCGTTCCAGATGGAACAACCTTAAAATTAGGGGAATCCCAGAAACCATTCCTGCCGCACAGCTACTGCCATACACACAGGCACTATTCTCAACTCTGCTACCATCCTTATCAGCACAGGATCTACTAGTAGATCGCATACACCGTATACCCAAACCTGCATTTCTTTCTGAAAACACTCCTAGGGATGTGCTACTTCGGGTGCATTACTATCATATCAAAGAACAAATTCTCACAACATCCCGAAGAACCGATGACAGGCACCCACAGTACGCAGAAATACAAATTCTCCCGGACCTGTCCAGGCATACGCTCCAACAGCATCGCAACCTTGCGACCATAACTAAGGCCCTGAGGAACCACCACATAATACATAAGTGGAAATACCCCGCCAAGCTCTCGATTACCCACAATGGAATATCAGTTATGGTATCCACATTGGAAGAAGGTGTAGCAGCACTATGCAAGTGGGGTATCTTAACTGACCCAGACAACTCGGCTTCCCAAGCCCCCGCACCTAGCCCACTACAAGAGGACTGGCAAGTGGTCTCCCGCAAACGCTCCTCAAGGAAAGCTACTGGTGGAAGTGGCTGAAGATAAAACGATACGCAAAACTCAAATCTCTCCGGACAACAGGGGTTACATGATTGGTAACCCTGTTTACCTCCAGTTATTCTTTGCAGCAGATACGTCTGCCTTTGGATCAGTTTATAGATCCCTTTCTTATTGAATTCAAACTCATTTCAATAACATTGTTTTTTTTTTCACCGCTTTTATTTTTTTTTTATATGTTTGAAGCACGCCATCCGGCAGCACACATCCATCCAAATCTAGACGAAGACGGCACACTCATCTTCTACCTGATCTTCTACTACAGCCACAGTGAGTACCTACTTTTCATAATGCAGCAAGACACCACAATTACCCTCCAATGCCCATTAACTGCTTATCCATAAACGCTAGGGGTCTCAACCACCCCGCAAAGAGACTCTCCATGTGGAAGGAAGCCAAAACACATAAAGCAGACGTCTTATGTGTACAGGAGACCCACTTCCAAGACACAAAGGCTCCTAAATGTTCACACAAAGACTACCCACACGTATTCATGGCATGTACACCAGAGAAGAAAAAAGGTGGAGTTTTAATAGCACTGAGGAATACTGTATCATTTCAACAAAAGGACATTATCCTTGATCCCAACAGCCGATACATCATCCTGACAGGAGACATCAACTCAAAACCGTATACATTAGTTTCCTTATATGCACCGAACTCACATCAAACCCGCTTCATCAATAGACTTTTCAAGAAACTGCAGAACCATCTATATGGCAATATTATTGTCTGTGGTGACTTCAACCTTATAGTAGATTCCAAAATGGATACGTCTGCTCTAAAACCACACAGCTCCTCCTACCTGAGCAAAATAATACACCAAGCAGAACTGTACGATGTCTGGAGATGTTTGAACGTGAACGCAAGAGATTATACCTTTTTTTCCCACAGGCATTGCTCATACTCTCGCAATAACCTATTGACATATGGCTGTTACAGAATATCTCATGTGCGAAGATACATGACATAACATGGTCTGACCATGCTGCTATTACTATCACCATCAATGACCAGGTTGTCTCCTCCTCCTCACCCATCTGGTGTAGCAATGTAAGATTGATACAAGACCCCCGAACTTCCACAAAGATCTCCCAACATATCAGAGAATTCTTTCTAAATAATGTGGATTCTGTTGAAAACCCTGTCACCTTATGGAACGCCCATAAGGCGTACATGAGAGGTATACTCATACAAATCGGAGCAAGGGAAAAAAAAGGCATAATGCCCATATCGATTCAATCTTAAAAGATATCCACACCTTAGCAGAACAAAATAAACAAAAACCTAATGTCAATCTTACCCAAAAATTATCAGCTTTAAGAGATGACCTCAGAAATCTCAACAATATGACTATCACCTTAGACGTCTGAAACTACAGTCCTATGCCAATGCCAATAGAGCAGGTAAATACTTAGCCAATAGACTGAAAACAGTAAAAACCAAAACGAGAATTGCCCATCTGATACACCCCACTCTCAAACACAAAATTACAAACCCGCAAGACATAGCTAATCAGTTCGCTGACTACTACAGCAACCTATACAACATTAAAGACGACCCTTCCACATGCCAACCCACCCACGACAACATCCAAAACTTCCTCCAAAAATTAAAATTACCAGTACTATCGAAATCCCAACTCCTTACTTTAAATTCCCCATTCACTACAACTGAAATAGCCGCAGCTATATAAACACTGCCAAATGGCAAATCACCCGGACCTGACGGGTTTTCTAACGAATACTTCAAAACATTCAAATCACATCTTACACCGCACCTACAAACAGTCTTTGAAAAAGCAGCAACCACAGCAACTTTTCCTCCAGAGATGCTACAAGTGTATATAGTTACCATACCCAAACCGGGCAAAGACCCTACCATGCCATCCAATTTCTGCCCAATCTCTCTCTTAAATTCCGATATTAAAATCTATGCCAAACTAATAACCAAAAGATTAACTACTTATATTCCATCATTAATCCAAAAAGACCAGATGGGCTTCGTGAAGGGGAGACAAACCTCAGATGCTACGAGGAGAATAATTAACATCATGCCGAGATAACAAAAACGCCTTCTCTGCTGCTCTCCATAGACGCAGAGAAGGCGTTTGATAGGGTGAACTGGCAATACATGTCAATGACTTTATCTAAGTATGGTTTTAGTGGCCATATACAGAATGCGATTCTGGCCTTGTATTCCTGTCCCTCGGCTCGGGTGTACACGTCCAGTATGCTTTCTACTCCTTTCCAAATAACAAATGGAACTCGCCAGGGCTGTCCCTTATCACCAACGATTTTTAATCTCATGATTGAACCCCTGGCAGAGGCCATTAGATCACATACATGTGTAACTGGTTTCCAATTTGGAACCACCACACACCTTATCAACTTATTCGCTGACGATGTGATATTATTTTTGACAAATCCGAGCACATCACTCCCCACAGCGCATGAAATACTAACTTCCTTTGGGAATGTATCATACTATAGGGTGAACTGCTCCAAATCCCTCATTTTGGACCTTGGTGTGTCCACCAAAAACCGTAACACGTTACAACAATCACTCCCGTACACTTGGAGTTCCAAAGGCATACCATACCTAGGCATCACACTTACTAACCATACCAGATCCCTAATTGAGGCCAATTTGAAACCCCTTATAACCAAATTAACGACACAAATCAACAACATAGCCAAACACGAAATATCTTGGTTGGGTAGGTTAGCAGCATTTAAAATGTTAATCCTCCCTCAAATCCTGTACACCTTTAGGGTACTCCCGATCACCATCCCGGAACATTATCTCAAATCCCTGTCTAGTCTCCAATGGAAACTCCTGTGGGGCACAAAGAAAGCAAGATGCTCACAAGCTACTCTAATTCCTCACAAAAGAGCAGGAGGGGCGGGACTAATAGATGTTCATGACTATATGTGGGCAACTAGATTAGACCAACTCAAATACTGGTTTTCTTCCAATGAAGTACCACTGTGGGTGGAGATTGAAAAAACCTTAGCCCCTATATCAGACCTACCGGCGATCCTAATTAGTGACAGTTGGATACCTTGGAATCTCAAGAATATACCCCCCACTATCAGCATATCACTCAAAGCCTGGAGTTTCCTTTTATCTTATCATAGCACTGATAGTAGAGAAATAGACTATATACTCCCTTTAAGTGTGATTGAAGCCAATATTCCAATGATATCCCTGAAAAGCTTCCCTTCTAAAAAGATCAACAGTGTACAAGATTTATACCATAACAACAGACCAAAATCTGCAGCCTGCTTAATGAAGGACCACAACATGCCACATGACATGCTTTTCACCTGCTTACGTGTAGCTCACTTAACACACGAATACCCGTGGAACAATATCCACCTGCCAACCCCAGCATGGCATCACCTAACCCGAGGATCATTACATAACAAAGGAATATTTCTATACTATAATATGCTTCAGGGGAAAACAAAGTTCCAAAAATCCAGAACACACTTTAGGTGGGATATGGACATGAAAACTTCAATTACTGATAATCAATGGCAATTCGCGTTTAAGACCATACAAACTGTATCACACTGCTCCACACACTGGGAAACATCCCTCAAGATAATACACCACTGGCAATACACCCCTTCTAGACTCTCAAAAATGTTTCACAACACCTCACCTTTATGTTGGAGAGAATGTGGAAACAAAGGCCATCTTCTCCATATGTTCTGGGACTGCCCTAACGTCACCAGCTTCTGGAACAACATCTTTAAACTTTTAGGGGAAATTACAGGTATTATAACATCCCCAGACCCTAAACTAGCTATATTACTAATTGGACTGGAAAGATTCCCATACTCGGTGAGACATGTAGTGACACGCATACTTTTGGTTGCTCGGTCCCTAATACTCAGTAACTGGAAAAACGCTCCAACACTTAACGTCACAGATGTGACTAGGAAGGTCCAACAAAACTATATTTTTGAACGACTTATAGCAATTAACTCGCTTAGATGTGATAAATTTGACAAACTGTGGAAAACATGGACTGATAAATATCATTATACATAAACAACTGTATACATAACCTGAAGATATAACATACGACTGCTCTGGATATATGCTTCTTCTTCTTATTAGTGTTTTTTTTTTTTTTTTATCTTATTCTCCCTTATTATCATTTGTGTATTTCTTTATTCCAACCTTTTTGTTCAATACTTTAAAATCAATAAAAATCTTTGAATGAAAAAAAATAAATAAATAAATAAATAGGCGGAACCGGCTGGCCAAGATTCCAAATGTGTTCTCCACCACTCTTCGGGCTCTGGCCAGCCGGTAATTAAAAACCCTCTGTTCTGGGGTGAGGGTCCTCATTGGGAATGGTCGCATCAGGTGGTCCCCCAGCACAAATGCTTCATCAGCAACGAACACAAATGGGAGTCCTTCCACATTGTCCTCTGGAGCTGGCAAGTCCAAGCTGCCATTCTGGAGACGCCTGTAAAACTCCGTCTGGGCGATGACTCCACCATCGGACATCCGGCCATTCTTCCCCACGTCCACATACAAGAAGTCTTAATTAGCCGACACCACCGCCAACATCACTATACTATTAAACCCCTTGTAATTATAATAGTACGACCCCGAGTTGGGTGGTGGGACGATGTGGATGTGTTTCCCATCAATTGCCCCTCCGCAGTTAGGAAAGTCCCACCGCTGGGCAAAGTGGGAGGCCACAGGCTGCCATTCCTGTGGCGTGGAAGGAAACTGTTGAGGAAAAAACAAGAAACATTACTATTTTTACTCAGAAACATGGCAAGCAGATTATACACAAACATTATGGGGCAACCTCCAGATAGCATTTACTAAGGGGAATTTAACAAGGCCAAAGTATAAGGTACACCTATCATATTCCCCCTCCCATGGGCCATTTCTAACATTATAGGGGGGGGAACTCTTGGACAGGTAACCCTCTTCACTTCATTGAGAGATGAATGCCTAAATAATGGGTATTACTTGGAACAGCCCCTCCTTAGTTACACTATTGGCAGACCACTGGACAGGTAAGAAGTGTCATAATACAAAGATATAAATACACATTGTACACATTTGGGGACATTTGGACATTCTGCTATTACATATCAAGATAATAATAGGATACAAAAACTTTAAACAGTACCATTGGAAAGTATACAGGCAGGCCCTTGCACTACATGCTTTGGGGAATTCATTCATAAATCTGACCAGTAAAGAGGTGGGTATAGTGTGTATGGTTTTGGCAAAGTCAGCAGATAGATGATTGAGGATAGATAGAGAATTGGGATCAGCTGACTTAGCAGTTGGGGGAGGGAGGGTTACTAAAAATGATTTGGGGACACCACAAGCTGATAAAATACATTGTTAATTGACTACATGAGGTGAATATAGGGGCAGGAGACACCATGCTGGGGAGGTTATTGAAGGGCAAATTTGTATGAAGGACCTAAAATAATAATTACATAAAAATCCAGCATGCATGAGGACAAAGGGGACATTCACAGCATATTACAAGCATGGTAATTAGGGAATGAGGAAAGAAATACAATATATTATCAAACATTAAAAGGCAAAAAAATGTGATATAAAAGGATAAAAATCTTACCTTCATATACTCCTTCTGCAGGAACAGGTCTCTGGGATAATGATCCCCAGAGCCTGGGGGGAGATGCCTGTCGAGAACTTCAAGTCCTGCAGACTTCTCCCTGTGGCCAAATACCGCAAGGTAGCGACCAATCTCTGCTCCGAAGTGATGGCTTGCCTCATGCAGGTATCCTGCCTGCTGATATAGGGGGTCAGCGAAGCCAACAAACGGTGAAACACGGGGTCCATCATCCTGAGAAAGTTCCTGAAATCATCAGGATTATTCTCACGGATCTCACGGAGCAAAGGCATATGACAGAACTGGTCACGCTGAAGCAACCAATTCTTGGTCCATGAACTCCTCCCCACCCTGTTCATGGACTGGACTTGTGTCAAGGTCAGGACCCCAACACCAAGCCCCCACACAGCACGAACTCTACGAGGAGTACGCATACGAAACATGGCTAGAAAATGGTCGGCTGCTCAGAACGGAGTAACAGAACGCACTGAAGAACAGCAAGGCCTGTGAAGAGCGACCTGAAAAACAGTAACGAACGAACAAGAATACAATGACTCAGATACAAACCCACAAGCACAAACTGAATGGCAGAAAACGATCTGAAAGCCACGAGTCTGAAAAAGCGCGAATCGTCTCTCACCAAACTTTTACTAACACGAGATTAGCAAAAGGAGCCCAAAGGGTGCCGCGCTTGGTTCTGAACCGGCCTTTTCTAGTCTCGTCGTACGTGGTGTACGTGACCGCGTGGTTGGCAATCGGAAATTCCGACAACTTTGTGCGACCGTGTGTAGACAAAATAAGTTTGAGCCAACATCCGTCGGAAAAAATCCTAGGATTTTGTTGTCGGAATGTCCGAACAAAGTCCGACCGTGTGTACGCCCTATTACAATGGTGAGCCAGGATATTATGGAGCGCACAGAACCTCCTGCACACTGGAAGAGGAGGGGGGAGAATGGATGCAAGTCCAGAACATCAAACTGTTTGAAAAACTTTGTTGTCCTGAGGCAAAGGGGTACATTTTCTCTGTCCGATGTGTTGAGTAGGTTCTGCTTTGCAAAATAACTAATTTTTCATCTTTTTGGTATAATGGTGGGATTTTAATTGTATGTTTGTCAGTAATGATAGGTCTATTGTTTGAGATACTTATCTCCTCTATAGAACCCATATAATGCAACCTAAAATGTTTGTGTAAGTAACTGTATGTTGTGTAATAATTTTGTGTTGTATATGAGAAATAGAAATGTATGAATTGTGATTATTACCTATGTATGGGACCAACAAGTAGATTGTTTAACTGACTCAAAACACAGATGGTTTGGTGGACTTTAATAGTCATTTAGAAAAGGTTTGGTTTGAAAATGGCTGCCGCATATTCAAGTGGCAATGTGGTTGAGGGGGTAAGGGCGGCCATGCATTTGTTTGTTGAAAGGTCTATGCCCTATGGGTGGTCTCAGGTTTCTGGACATGGGGGAGCTCTATTGTTTTGAGATGAAAGATCATGCATTCAACTATTGCTGTTTGTATTTCTCAATGTCTTGTTTCTGTGGAAGCTGATGCCAGAGTTGAGTATGTAATTTTGGCGTTTTCAGACGTGTTTGGTTGGATAGCCTGTGTTTTAGGCCTCCTATGGGCCCTAGTTGATGTAGCCTGAAGTGTTTGTCTACGGTTAAGTGCTCATTTGGTGTCTCAATTGTGTAGTCAGTTTGTGTGGGGAGAAATGTCAGTTTTCTAGTGAAGAGATCTCAGTTAATGTTGGTTAATGTTGGTTTTGGCGGGATCAGCGACTGTTTTTTTCATTTGTTAAGGTCGGGCATTTTATTGTAGTCCATTTTGTCGTGGTCCGATTGTTTTCAGCCATTTTGTTGTAGCCCAGATTTCATCTATCATGTGGTCGTGGCCCGCCTTTCGTCTGCCATTTTGCTGTAGTCCGGAGTTCTTCCACCATTTAGTCGTGGCCTGATTTTCGTTTGTTGCAATTGCCATTTCGTGTCCGCTGTGTTTTGGTTTTGGGTGGAATTGCTCTGCTTTTGGGCCAGGTTTCAGCATTTAGTGAGGGTGAGTCATCTGTTTGCAGGAGTTTCAGTGGTCTGACTGCCCAGGGGATATGGGAGTCGAGGGGGATTTCCGCCCATGGACAAAAGTTTTTTAAAGATGTTAAAGTTTCCTATATGATGTTATAAAGCCCAGAGGGGGTAGCCATAGCTATTCCAAGCTTTCCTTCCCCCTTCCTGTCCATTGATATGTAAATAAACCAGTCAGATGGGTTTTTAGAAAAATCGGCAGAGAACGGGAAGTTCTTTGCAGGATGTGATGTATGCAACAGGAAGTTGGTGGGAGGGGCTTGGAGACTTTTGAAACAAACATGTGGACAAAGGGACTTGTGTTTGGAAGGACAATGGAAATCACTTTGATTCTTAAATTTAATTCTAGTTGTTTTGTAAAGTTTTATACTTTAATATAGTTTTGGATAGAGAGTAAATGGAAGGCATCCAGATTATTGGTGTAATATCGAGGTACAGTGAGAAGCCACATTGTTCTGTAAAAAAGCGGGCGTAAGTGTTCTGTGCAGTTTAGTCTGGCGATGTAGTGTACGGTCGTACGGCGAATGCGCTTGTGTATGCATACACTGTGAGGGGTAGAGACATAATTCGGGGGAGGGGGTTCTGTGGTTGTTGACTAATCATTTAGCATAGTTAAAAGTTGGTTGTTATTACGGGTATTGCAGTGTTAAAGGGTGGTACTCTGTAGCTCTGTGTCAAAAGTGTTGGGACAGCAAGCCATAGAGGTAAATAACGCCTCGGTTAGGGTTTCTAGTTGGGGGACTGGACTAGATAGTGGTTGTAGTCCGTCAATCCACCGTAGAAGAAGGCACTGGGTGGTGCTCTCCTAAATGGGTGCAATGGTTTCCCTGGACACATGGGTAAGATGATAAACTGATTCAAATTTCCATGGGCAATGGGCAGCCGGTGTAAGAGGAGGAATGGGAGGCTTCCCACAGTCAGGCGGCTGCACAGTACATGAAGTCTAGTTTTAGAGCAAAGGCCATTAAACGCCTTAAGAAATGGCATAGGTGGTCCTAGGATACTACTTGGGTTATCCCTCTGGAGAGGACATTTGACGCCTGGAGGTGGGAGAAATTCATAACGGAGTTTAAACCCAAGCTCTGGGCAGCAAAGACCTTAGAAGTAGTTCAGCTGTGGCTTCAGAAATCTGTAATGATGAGTGGGTTGGATGTGTAGTACACGTTTGTGTGGTTAAAATTCTCCTGCCTGTTTTTAAACTTTGTGTGGCTGGCCCATGCAAGGTATATGATTAGTTGCTTCCTCTTTTTTCAAATACATGATGGTGTACGACCGTTCACACTTCCTGTTTAGATTGCAGTTGATATTTTGACCTCTCCGTTTATTCAGATTGAGGTCTGTACTGCATTACACCTATAGGTGGTGAGCCAAATGCCAATGATCATTGCCTTTCCTGTTGACAATGTGATGGATGTGTCTGTTGATTCCATTTTCTCAAAGTGAGGCTTGAACCGCATGCTGTCCATGAGTATATGAGGCTTGGTTCATGTCCATGTCCTCAAAGGACGCTGTGTGCATCAGCTGATCCGGTTACTTCCTATGTAGATTACAGTGAGGCTTGACTTGCAAAAGCCCGCGTCCTCATATATCAATGGATTTTACAACTCTATCTAGAGTGAGGCTTGGAATGCAAACCACGGCGCCATTTTGTTTAAACCAGGAAGTGCAGTGTCCACATGCAGGAAGCATCCATTATGATCACAGGTTGGTAATTTTACTATTGGGCCTCATAAGATATATAAACGCGGTGACTACAGCAGGCTCATACCCCACAGGATGTCTCTTTAGACGAAACGCGTCAGAACGAGCCCTGCTTATGTCATTGCGTTACCCACAAACTTCAATTTTTAAGCACTTTATTCACTTTCTAAATGTGGAGTTTGCATGTTCTCCCTGTGCCTGCGTGGGTTTCCTCCGGGTACTCCGGTTTCCTCCTACACTCTAAAAAGACATGCTTATAGGTTAATTGGATCCTGTCTAAATTGGCCCCTAGTATGTGTATGTATGAATGTGAGTTAGGGACCTTAGATTGTAAATTGACGGCGCTATACAAGTACCTGAAATAAGTACCTGAAATAAAAAAAATAAAAATGATCATTTGCGTATGCCTGTACATCTGTCCGATCATCTGCGCACATCTTTTCATATTAAACCCCTATGTTGAAAAGTGTTAACCTTGTCTCTAAAGCTCTTAATGCAGGCTATAGACAAACCTGCCTCTTGAAGAGCGCTACTGTTGTAGAGTCATGCCGCGTACACACGACCGGACTTTCTGGCAGAAAAGGTCAGACGTAATCAGTCCATCGGACATTTCGATCGTGTGTATGCTTCATCGGACTTCTTTCGAAAATTCTGATGGACCTAGAAATAGAACATGTTTTAAATCTTTCCAACAGAAACAATTCCTATCGGGAAAACCGCTCGTCTGTATGCTAGTCCGACGGACCAAAAACTACGCAAGGGCAGCTATTGGCTACTGGCTATTGAAC
Organism: Lithobates clamitans; assembly: GCA_037952925.1. Classification (NCBI taxonomy): domain Eukaryota; kingdom Metazoa; phylum Chordata; class Amphibia; order Anura; family Ranidae; genus Lithobates; species Lithobates clamitans. The sequence continues at coordinate 507,710 of JBBGZY010002331.1, forward strand.
TTCCTTTTTCTAGTCCCGTCGTACGTCATCACATTCTAAACGATCGTACTTTGGTGTGATCGTGTGTAGGCAAGTCCGTTTCAAGTCCGTCAGAACTCCGTCAAAAAAACCGTCACAGTTCATTCCGACGGAATGTCCGGTCGTGCGTACGCGGAATAAGGTCTCTGAGCAGACCTGTCTGTGGTGGCGGTGTGTGTTGCAGACGCTTCTTCTGAAATAATATTTTTTATTGCTAAATTGATGGAAGTCCTGACCCTTGCATAGTTAGCCAAGTGACAATCGCTCTCAGGCTGCTCGCACCTAGATTGTGGTCCAGCAAGCTGGAAAATCTTCCTGCTGGGCACAGCTGAGAGTGGCATTGTAACGTAAGTGACAGCATGGTGTGAGGTTGGCTGGTCCTTCGCCGCGAGTTAGCGAGGAGGGTGGGGATCTGACACCCGAGTTCATCACATATTAATACATCGAAACTAAATTAAATAGTGTAGGCGTGTGACTTTTGAGGCACAGTATTTTCTAGATAAAAGATGACATTTTATTGAAATTTACTTAAAATTAGACACTATTCAGTCCATATTACAACGGACTACAATAAAATACAATTGTATAAAAAAAACAGTTGATCTGGATATTTGCAATGGTTGCGCATAATAGTCTTTACAGCTCAACGCGTTTCTCGGACATGAAGTCCTCTTCATCAGGAGCTATCAATACAGACTTTCTATAAATGCCATCTCAGCGCTGCTAGTGTGGTATAAGTAGTCTGGAGGGCAAACAGAAAGCACCCCCATTACAAATTTAGTTTAGATTCCCCAACAGGAGTCACATAAAAGGCGGTGCTGGCTACAAGTCTTTAGGACTCAGCATGCTCCAAAATTGGCAATACTAAACTTCATTTAAGGAGAAGCTGACATAATCTGTATTCAATGTGTCCTGCCAACTGATCAAACAGGCTGTTCTTAGACTATGGTGACTATGGCTTTAGTCTACCATGAATGCTGCTGCCAGTCCCTTCCATCTTACCAACCATCTTGCCGCTCCTCTCTGTCAATCCTTCTACTGGCTCCCATTCGCCCAACAAATACAATTCCAAACACTATCAACATATGAAGCTTTCCACAACTCTGATTCAAGCTACATCACCAACCTGGTCACCAAATATCTCCCAAATCATTCTTTCTCTCCTCCCGAGACCTCCTCCTCTCTAGCTTCCTCCTCACCTCTTCCCATGCTTGCCTCTAGGCCATCTCCTATTCTGTCCACCTTGAGAAAATGAAAATTCATGTCTTCAGGGAAGCCTATTTAACTTTTTACTTTCTCCTCTCTATCACTGGCCCTTTCCTTTTAGATTGTAAATGCTCTTAAAGTGGTTGTAAAGGTAAAAGGCTTTTTACCTTAATGCATTCTCTGCATTAAGTTAAAAAAAAACTTTTTTTCTTGTTCAAATATTTTATTAACAGGATAAAGTAAAAAAAAAAAAAACTTTTAATAGTAGAACAGCCCCCAGTACCCCCTAAATACTCTCCTGAACCTGATCTGGATTCAGCATTGTGCATATCTGCAGCAGTTCTTCTCCCCATTCCCTCCTCTCATTGGCTCCTGTGGCTGTCGTTCAAAACCTGTCAGCAGGGCCCAGCCAGGCTATGTGTCTGAACAGACACAAGCAGCCTGGCTCAGTATCGAACAGGCATGAGTGCCCCCATAGGAAGTGGCTTCCTATGGGGGCACTCAGTGGGGAGGGAGGAGCCAGGAGCGCCAGTGGGGGACCCCAGAAGAGGAGGATCGGGGCTCCTCTGTGCAAAACCATTGCACAAAGCAGCAGTGGTGGCTGGTGTTTTTTTTTGGGGGGGTGGCAAACAACCAGCCACCCCACCCCCTTCCCCTTCGAGCGGCACCCAGCTCCCTGCTGTTTGCTGGTTGGTACAGCACTTACCCTATGGGCGGCGGCGGGTGGCTGGCAGCAGGCAGCATTGTGCAGCGGCTCCGTGTCCTCTCCTCCATAGTGGATTCCAGCTCTTCCCCTCCTCCTAGTCATCCAATAGGATCGCCGGTCTTTTCAGCCAATCGGGTGACCGGTGTCAAAACTGGCTTCCTGATTGGCTGGGAGGAGGATCAGTGTTACAACAGTGAATGTTTATTCGCTGTTGTAACACACCTGGGTGGCATCGGAGTGCACTCTCTGCGACCTGAGCCTATCCTATATTGAAGCCTATTAAAACCTTTGGCTTTAATCGGTGCTTCAAAAAAAAAAAACACCCCGCATTGGAATCCATGTGCTGGTGTCTTGAAAGGGGCCGGACGCATGGATGTGGGGGGGGACGGGGGGGCAAAGCAGGTAAGCATGACAAATATAATATTTGTAATGCAATTTACAACCAATTTACAGCATGTTATTATGTTTCTGAAATAACATATACAGTTGGTAAACCCATAACCTGTATGTCCACTGTCTTCTAACAAAGATTTCAAAATCATCTTACCTGTACAATTGCCTCCACTTCTATCCAGCTCATATCCTATGTCACAATCACATCTAAAGAGACCAGGGAGATTCTTGCAGGTACCATAGACACAGATGTTTAGCAGTTTACATTCATCAAAATCTGGAAATAAAAATATCTTCTTTCTATTAATATGTTATCTATACTAGCAGAATATCATATCTCCTAAATCCAACTAAAATGCTATTAATTATGCTCAGCTTTCATTCTACTGGTAATGGAAGGATAAAAAATGGCGGACAGCATTGTGTTCCCAAATAAACACACTGACTACTGAAAAACAAAACTTTTCAGAGTTTGATCTTCAAAACAAAATCATGCCCTGCACATAGAGAGGCCCGAAGCATTACCAAAAAGGTAATTCAGCGTAGGGCCGGCATGACGGGTTAATGGGCTTGTATGGGGAGTTGAGTGTAAGGGGAGGGTACAATCGAGCAGGGCTGGCAGTTCTGCGTGGAGGGGGTGGAGCCGGGATAGGAAGTGTGATGGAAAGGAAGGGGAGGGCACACTCTTACCACGAGGAGAGAGGGTAAGGAACTTCGGAGGTCTAGGCCTCCAGGGCGAGGCGTCAGGATCCGACGCCGCATTAGGAGCCCCAGGGAGACGGCCTCTAGGGACCCTCTAGCCCCCACACGGAAAAAACAGTCACACGTGGTGTCGGTGTGGCCCGGGAGGAATCCTCGGCCTAGGCGGGACTCGTGGGATGGGGCGGGGACCGAGGACGTGGCCCATCCCTCATCAAGTGGTCAGATGCAAACTGCAGCACCCGGTAATGACTCTGCAGCTACCCAGGTTGCTCAGTGGGGGAGAGCTAGTTCCGCGGGAACCAGCCTGGTGCCTGGAGCGGCCGGTGTCCCTGCCACGGTGGAGCTGGTAGGGGAGCGGAGGCCTGATGGTGGCGCTACAGCGAGTGGTGTTCGGGGTCGGACGGCAAGAGGAGCAAGGAGAGCGGCTTCATCCCGCCCGGCTGGGGTGAGTGCCCAGTTGGTCAATGATGGGGAACAGCCTGGGCCCTCTTGGAAGATGTAGTAGTAGATGTCACGGGCGGCCACACTGGCGCCCAAGCAGAATTCAGGCGTTACGGGCCGGGGCAGCACGGACAATCAGGAGGATGCTACCCTGTCCGAAGGGGAGTTGGAAGACAAGAGCGCAGACGAGTCGGGGTAGGTGCCAGCAATAATGAGAGCACGATGGCAGCTCATGGTGGTCCAAACCTTGGCAGCCTGGTGAGCGGACTTTAGGCCAACCTTCTTTTTCTTCCGTGGGTGTGCCTGTGGTTGGGGGAACAGGGTCTGGGGGGTTGTTGCATGGTGTGTCTGTGTCAGGGACCGGTTCAGGGGCTGGTGCGCAGGAACTGATGTAGCTACTGGCGGGTTTGAAAGATGTGTTAGGGAGGCTGGACCCGTTGCGGGGTTGCCCACAGCGGCTTGGGTTCCCCATCCTCATGCGAGTGTAACGGGGCCTCTGGCAGTAGCCGGCAGGCACATTAACAGCGGGGACAGGGACAGTATCTGGTGTGCCGCAAGCAGCTCCGGGGGTGTCATCTGCCTCAGGAGCGGGGGTGGCGTAAGGGACAGTTGCAGGGGAGAATGGTGTGGCCGAACAAGGTAAGACGCTAGAGAAGGAGGGGGAGTGGGTATGATTGGCAGACGTGGAAAAATGTGAGGTGTACATCTGTTTCGAAGGACTGCTGGGAGCACACCTCAAGCAGGAAGTGCAGGAGAAAATTTGGCGGAGCGAGTATGTCGCAGTTTTTTCCCTTCTTCCGCTGGAAAAATGTAATCTGGACAGAGGTAAGTTAGATGATAGCAAGAAAGAGGAGGAGGAGAAGAGGAGATACAGGCTCATTCCTCGTTCATTTGCTAATTGGCTTCAGGCGTTTGCTATTCTAGCTAGCGTTATAGGGGAAAGGGCGCCGGAGAATTGTTCCACTCTCTTTTGCTATTTGGATGCGATCGGGGAAGATTATCGCGTTTATGGGGGTCTGGTCTGGCTCAGATACGATGAGCAGTGCCGTCAGCGCAAATACGTTCATCTTTTCGTTGGGATCACAAAGACATTAGTCTTTGGATGTGGCTCATGACCTTGGCGTGGGCTGGGACTTCATTTTTTTTCAGTCCAGGGCTGGTGGTTCTTCTTCCTCTGGACAGTCAGCCAGCAAACGTAGGGGGTGTTGTTGGGCGTTCAATGAAGGGACTAGCAAGTTCCGCACAACATGCAAATATAAACACGAGTGCTCCGGCTGCAGGGGGCTCCCATTCCAACAATAGATGTACACAAAGAGGCAAGGATAGACCGGGGGAGCTTGCGGGAAAAAGGGAGGACTCCGGTGAGCATAGCAAGAATGCGTCCGTTTCTAGGTAGGTATCCGCAGCGGGAGGTGACAGAACTGCTGGCTGTGGGATTCACCCAGGGTTTTCAGATTCCGTGTAGGCTCACCCACCCCCATCCGCCTGCGGACAGTTTGAGGTTGGCATTGGCTCGTCTAGACGTAGTGTCCCAAAAATTAGCAAAAGAGGTTGAGCTGGGCCGCATGGCGGGTCTGGTTGCTTCTTCGCTGCTGGATAATTTACTGGTTTCTCCTTTGGGGGTGGTCCCCAAGAAGGAACCCAACAAGTTTAGATTCATCCACCATTTGTCCTATCCCAGGGAGGGTTCGGTGAATGAGTCCATAGATCTGGGCCTATGTTCAGTTTCTTTTTTTTCTTTCGACTCTGCGGTGCGTTGGGTTCGGCTTTTTTGGCAAAAATGGATATTGAATCTGCTTTTCACTTGTTGGTGGTGCATCCAGACAGTTTTCACTTGCTGGGTTGCAAGTGGCAGGGGTGCTACTTCGTTGATCAATGTTTGCCCATGGGGTGCTCCATTTTACGTTCCTTCTTTGAAACTTTTAGTTTTTTGAGTGGGTGGTCAGGGAGGTGTCTGGGCTTCCATCTGTCATTCAGTATTCGGATGATTTTTTGTGTACTGGGCTGCCTGCTTCTAATCAGTGTAGGATTTTGTTGGCTACGGTTCAACACATGGCGGAATGCTTTGACAAAATGGAAGGACCAGCTATAGTCCTGTGTTTTCTTGGGATTTTGATTGATACTGTGGCCATGGAATGCCACCTCCCGGAAGACAAGTTGACTGACTTGAGGGCGGGGGTGGTTTCAGCGCGTGGGGCTGGCAAGTTCACCCTGCGTCGGCTTCAGTAGCTTCTGGGAAAACTAAACTTTGCTTGTCGGATAAGGCTGATGGGCAGGGTTTTGAACCGCCGGCTGGCGGTGGATACAGCAGGGATTCAGGCTCCGGGGCATCACATTCGCCTGTCCTGGGAACATTAGGTGGACCTGGGAGTTTGGGAATCCTTTTTGGATTCTTATAATGGCAGATTGGTGTGGATATCGGAAGCTATGTCCAGTTTTGATTTGAAGCTGTTTACACCGCGGGATCGGTGGGCTATGGGGCATATTTTGGGGGGCAGTGGAGTGCGGGCCCGTGGCCGTTGGAATGGCAAGAGGCTGGGTTTACCAGGAATTTTGCACTTTTGGAACGGTTTCCGATTGTGCTTGCAGTGGAGCTCTGGGATTCTCAGTTCTGCAATAAGAAGATCCGTTTTAAATAGCGATAATATGGCTGTTGTGCAGGCTATTAATAGCGTGTCAGCTTTGTCACCCCCGGTGGTGTGTTTGTTGAGGCATTTGGTGTTGGCTTGTTTGCTTTACAATGCTTTGGTATATGCTGTTCATGTCCCGGGGTGCACTAATTCCTTGGCCATTGCTCTCTTTCTCGGTTTCAGCGGGACAAGTTTCGATTGTTGGCTCCGGGAGTGGCACAACTGGGAGTTCCTTGTCCAGCACAGCTGTGGCGGATTGCCTTAAAGTGACTGTGATGCTGATTCGGCGGTTGGTGCGTGAGGCTATCTGGGCACTCGCTGAGGACGTCTATGACGAAACGCTTGCGACGGCGCCACGCACGCTACGTCAGTTCCGGATTCTCGACTTGGTGGAACGCAGTTGGAGTGCAGTGGACCGCTGCTGTCCCCACCCCGGGTTTACTGCTTCACATGTGGTTTGTGGTCTGACCATCGCTGCTTAGGAGTCGGCCATTACATACCGTATATACTCGAGTATATGTCGAGTTTTTCAGCACATTTTTTGTGCTGAAAGTGCCCCCCTCGACTTATACTCGAGTCAAGCACTTTTCTGCAGCAAAAAAAATCATTTTCTGAACCAATTTTGGGGTCCCGTATCTCAGGGCCACTTTGTGCTAGGAACCCCAAATTTGGGGTTCCTAGCACTAAGTGGCCCCGAGAGATGGGGCCCCAAAAGCGGTTTGGAAAATGTCATTCTCTGCTGCAGAAAAGTGCTTGACATTTTCTGAACCAACTTTAGGGCCACGCATCTCAGGGCCAATAGGTGCTAGGAACCCCAAATTTGATGTGCAAAACCCAGTGGAACTGGTACCATAACATATCCAAAGCAGGGGTTCCTAGGACCAAGTGACTCTGAGATACGGGGCCCCAAATCCGGTTCGGAAAATGTCATTCTCTGCTGCAGAAAAGTGCTTCACATTTTCTGAACCGATTTTTGGGGCCCTGTATCTCGGGGACATGCTGGACGAGAACTCCAGAGGAAGAACCAGAAGAGCCAGAAGAACCAGAAGAAGAAGATGAAGGAAGATAGAAGAAAGAAGAAGCATTTAAATAAAGGAATTGTCAAAAACTGTCTCTTGTCATTTTTAACATTTTTGACAGTTTTTTAGTGAAATGGTAGGGGTAAGTACCCCCTTACCATTTCACACAGGGGAGGGCCAGGATCTGGGGGTCCCCTTGTTAAAGGGGGCTTCCAGATTCCGATAAGCCCCCCGCCCGCAGACCCCCACAACCACCGGCCAGGGTTGTGGGGATGAGGCCCTTGTCCTCATCAACATGGGGACAAGGTGTTTTGGGGGGCTACCCCAAAGCACCCTCCCAATGTTGAGGGCATGTGGCCTGGTATGGTTCAGGAGGGGGGGCGCACTCTCGTCCCCCCCTCTTTTCCTGCGGCCTGCCAGGTTGCGTGCTCGGATAAGGGTCTGGTATGGATTTTTGGGGGGACCCCACGCCGTTTTTTTTTTTTTTTTTTGGCGCGGGGTTCCCCTTAAAATCCATACCAGACCTGAAGGGTCTGGTATGGAATTTAGGGGGAACCCCACGTCATTTTTTTTTTAAATTTTGGCCGGGGTTCCCCTTAATATCCATACCAGACCTGAAGGGCCTGGTATGGAATTTAGGGGGACTCCCACTTCAATTTTTTTTTTCATTTTGGTTCGGGGTTCCCCTGTGGGGAATTCCCATGCTGTTTTTATCAATGAACTTCTATGTGTATTGTCGGCAATGCAATAGCCGCGGTAGTTTTAAATGGGTTTTTTCCTTCGAAATGTAATTTTGCTGTCAGACTGTTCTAAACACGGGAAACATGCGCCCCTTTACAGGCATACTATAGACACCCCCCAGCTACGAAATTTAAAGGGATATTACACTTTTATTGTTTGACTTTAAGCATTATTAAAATCACTGCTCCTGAAAAAACGTCCGTTTTAAAACTTTTTTTTGCATTGATCCATGTCCCCTGGGGCAGGACCCGGGTACCCAAACACTTTTTATGACAATAACTTGCATATAAGCCTTTAAAATTAGCACTTTTGATTATTCATGTTCGTGTCCCGTAGACTTTAACGGTGTTCGCGTGTTCGAACGAACTATTTTCTTGTTCGCATGTTCTGGTGCGAACCGAACAGGGGTGTGTTTGGCTCATCCCTACACTTCATTGATAATTTAATACACGAGACACTGATACCTTTGTTAGGTTGGGTTATATATTATTGTGCTTTGCTGGGGCTCATTAGCCCCTATAACTTTTCTTCACTTATGTTTATTTGGCTGTAGTTAATAGGTAGCGCCACAACCCCCTTTCTCTGTTTAGTCTTTTACCTGGGCAGTGTATTCAAAAACCTTGGAGGAATGGTTTGGTCTGGTATGGAGATTGGGTGGGGCGGTTGCTGATGGGGAGGATGGGTTCCTGGTGTTGTATTTTATAGATCAGAATGTGGAGATGGGAGTTTCGGTGTCGGTATTGAATAGCAAGCTGGCGGGGTTGGCATTTTTGTTTAAGTTGATGGGTCGCAGGGATTGCACTAAGGATTTTTTTTTGCAGCCGGCGGTAACTGGTTACCGCAGGGGGCATCGGCCAGTGGATGGTAACCGTCCGGTGTCCTTTGAGTTGTTAGGTTCATTGTTCCGGGTGCTGCCAGAACTGATTTTGTCAGACTATGAGGCCTTTTTGTTTCAGACGGCTTTTGATGGATTGCCGTTGGCTGACGTGCACTGCAGCAGCAATTCGGTTGTTTTTTGGATACAGAGATCCAAGACTGACCAAGCTGGGGCGGGGGGCTCGGGTGGAGTTGTTTGGCATCACCAGGTCAACGGCTTGTCCGGTGCAGGTGGTCTCACATTTTTTGGAGTCATGCCCAGCCAGGGTTGGACCCCTGCTGTTGCATGCAGTGGTTCGGCCTTATCTCAGTATCAATTTACATTAGTGTTTCAGAGGTGTCTGGGGGTGTTGGGTTTTTGTCCATCATATTTTGCTTCTCATTCCATTCGTATCGGGGCTGCAACAGAGGTGGCACGCTGAGGTTTCAGTGATGGGGCCTTGTGGCGAATTAGTAGGTGGGAATCCCGGCGTTACCACCTGTACATTCATCCTCAGTTGCTATGAGTACGTTTCGTTATGTGGGGGTTTTTGTGAATGTAAGTTGACCTGTCTGTCCCCTCTGTTATCTGAAGGGGGGAGGCTGGTCTGGTGTTCTTGCTTCTGTGTGTGATGTTGCTTTTTCTTTTCAGAAAGGGGCTCCTGCTTGATCTGGATAGTGGGCCACTCCTATGTCCACTGGGGAGCGAGATGAGTGGATGTTCAGCCTGACAGACATCAATTGGACATTCCCAGGGAGGAGGCAGTGGTCCGCTGGATCGGGATGTCCGGTTTATTGCAGAGAAGAGTAGTTCCCGAGTTTGAACGTAATGCTAGGCTGGATAGGGCCCCCGATGTGTTAGTGGTACATGCTGGGGAGAACAATTTAGCACTGCGGTCCATGAGGGAGCTAATACGGGACGTAAAGTTTGACTTCCTGCAGCTTCAAAGGGATTACCCAGACTTGCCAATAGTATGGTCTGACATGGTAGCCCGTACGCAATGGAGGTGGGCCAGGTCGGTGGTAGGCATTAACAAGGCAAGAGTGAAAGTAAATCGGGAGGTGGCAAGATTTTTGATGCGCAATAGGGGTTTGGCGGTACGGCACCACGAGTTGGAGGGAGAACCTTGGAGATACCTACGTGGGGATGGTGTTCATTTGAATGCTGTCGGGAACAATATGTGGTGTGTTGGTTTGGAGGAGGGTATTCAGAGGGCCCTAAGGGTGTGGAGGTCCGTTCAAACCTAAGGTGTCAGGTTTGAGTGGTGGTGGCAGGGCCCAAGGTCCTTTTTAGGTCATATGGGCACATCAAAAAGGCATGGTGTAGGGACCCATCTGAGGTACCGCTCCCAGTTGGTATATGGGTACCTGCTAGTTGTCTCCAAGTCGGTGGTTCCGCGACTGGAGGCCTGAGAAGTGTTGTGGAAATGTTATCATGTCTGTTTTATAGATTGTCACCTGTCTCCCTGTGTCTGATTTAACCAAGGAGCGCTCTAGCAGGGTTGAATTGGGACCAGAGGTAAAACTGTCAGTATGAAAACCTTCTCATGGGCTTGGAGACGTGTTCTCTGTGTGTGTGGGGCGTTTGCTGGTTTGTAAGTATCAAGCGCAATGTGCTGGGCTTCTTGCCTTCAAATGTCTATGCACATTAGAGAAGCGAAGTCCACATAAGAAGAGAAACATATTATATCTCTGTTGTGGCTAAGCTATCCCTTTTGGATACATATCTGCTTTAATAAGAGGACATTGATATTTGTCTTGTTAATGTACTCGTACCGTATATTGACAACACCAATAGCAATGTCCCCACAGATCTTCTCTGTAAGAACAAGTAGAATGATCTTGCTAGATACTGGTTACTTTGAGCAGTATTGCTGACAAAGATGGTGGATGCCCTCCCCTTTAGTGTAGTCATTTCCTGTGTAGTCATTTCCTGTGATGTCATTTTGCATGGAGGAAGCGATTGGCTGTTGGGGTCATGACTTTCTGTTTGTAATTTCCTTTTGTTGCCGATGAATAAAAGGTGCCTGGGCTCCTGAGGTTGAGTAGTCGAGCGATGGAGCTGAGGATGTAAGAGGACAGTGACTATGTCTGTTTACTTGTGGAAATGCGGGAGACAGGGGTTGATTAAGATGCATTATACCAAAAGGCTGAAAGGACGCTTAATAGCGCAAGAGTATAGTGGAATTTCCATGACATAAGTGACTAGCAGGTACAGTTATGGGTTATGCCTATTGGGACCTTGTGCTCCATTTTTTGAGATAAAACTGGAAATATTAAAAAGGTTATTATGGTAATTATTTTATATTTGGTTAATAAAATGGTTGCTATGGCCAATTTACTCCATTTCAGTGTCGTGTGGTCATTAAAGTGAGGGGTGGGGTTAATGGAATAGCAGGTTAAAAGCCATAGTTAATGCCATAGTCATGCTAGTTTGCTTCATTTTTTTGGATACCCCACCTTCACATGTTTTTCCATCAATGCTTGGTACGAATCCCATTTCACATTCACATCGATATCCACCAGGGGTGTTGAGGCATTGACCATTTTCACACAGATTTACATTCTCGGTGCACTCATTAATATCTGTTAAAGAAAGCAGACAATGTTAAAAAAAAGGGAATTTTTCTTAAAAAGTACTCCTTTTAGGACAAAATTCAAGCTCTAATTTTTTTTTTTTACTGGTGTTGTAAATAGGGCAACATTGTAACAGGGATACGTTCTGTGCTGGCAGTAGATGGGCATGAAAATGAAGATTACAGAGGCACCATAATAACATTAAACAGTCTGTTTCAAATATGGTTTGTTTCCACCACAGACTTGTAAAAGCAAAAGTAAGTTCAGAAATATGCAAATGATGTAATACTGTGTTTATTTTTTTTATTTATTGCATTACATTTACAGTTCACTTCTTCCTTGGTCACAAACTCAAGGTGCTCCAACTAGGAATATATGCAACCAGAATAATTTATAAATTGACTATAGTTGTATTTGGCTCACCATCTGCTAAAGTCTGTGCTATGTTACGAGTGCTTCAGTGTTTATACAAGTACTGTTATTCTGACAAGGCAAGAATTAGACACTCATCTACTCATGCCATCCCTCTGACATTTATCTCACCCCTTAGCCAAGCAAGTATGCACATTCTCTTTACAAAAGAGCTTGTTTTTGATGGAGACTTCAATAATTCTCTTGTGATTTTAAAATAGCTATTCTCAACTAGGTTTCCTCCAAAGGTTGCTAGGGCTTCCTTGAACTGGTGTCTGCGTAGTTCCATGGCCAACGCTACTTGGCAAAACCAGCAGTATGACCCAATTATATTTTTGGCTGTTTGTAAGAGTTGTGGTCATACTACAACCAATCTTGTTTGGGGGGGTTTCCCCACTGACCACCAATGAACTGATTTTAGTAAAGGTTCTTCAAGGCCTGAAAATTGTATTAGAGGGTCCTCTGAGGTAAAAAGGTGGAAAAAAGCTATTCTAGAACCGTGGTCTCTTTTTTCCTAAACTGGTCATTGTAAAACATAGAAAATGTTGACACAAATTAAAGCTGACCAGGAAAGCAGCTAAATATAAAGATGAAATACCTATACATATGGTGACTGTTGCCTGTCAATAGGGATGAGCTTTGAGTTTGAGTCGAACACATCGCCTGTTAGATTGTTGATCGAATTGCGAACGTTATGGGCCGTTCGCGCCAAATTCAAGTGGCGCGTCACAGCCCATAATTCACTGCGGCATCGCAGTGCATTGCTGGCTGATGATTGGCCAAGCATGCACTATAACAGATTGGTGATCATACACATCATCACCAAACCAAATATTTAGAACTAAGTGAAGAGTTCCCCTTTAGTGTATACATAATATACAAAAACACATATCAATTGAATAATCAGTCCAAAAATAAAATGTTCAAAGTGATAATAAAAAGTCCATGTATAAAAAATAAATCACCCAAGTGATATGAAAGTAACCACGACCAATGGATCAGAGACCCGACCGGCGCTCCAGACTACACTACATGCCTACTATTGTCTACTAACATGCGAGTTTAACTTTTTACTTATCCAATAAAGTCAATGATTTTACACTATATGGAGCCTTTTTTTCCTTCTATGACCGTATCTGCAATGCTGTGGGCTGATGTCTGAGTACCTGTCAGTGTGAACATCTTTAGCCTGACCCTGCAGTCTTTGATGTCCCATCTCGGTATAAGGTCTCTGATCCATTGGTCGTGGTTCCAAGCAGTATTAACAAACAGCTTTCTCTGATCCTCTGTAACGGGGGATCATGAGTTTCTGTAAGCGGCCAGTCTGATTTCACGGTGGTGGAGCAAGCACGCTTTTTTCTTCTCACAGCAAGAATTTATGTTTTTTGGAACTTTTTTAAGATACTTTCATGTGTTCTAAATATTTGGTTTGGTGATGATGTGTATGATCACCAATCTGTTTTAGCGCGATTCAACCCTCCTTTTTTTCTTATTTAAATTTCACTGTGTTTGTGTTACATAGATGAATCGCGGCTATAATTGTTATTGTTTATGTATTTCACTGTAGCGCAGTTATTCCCCTCATTTTTCTTACCAAGCATGCACTATGACACGCATGCTTGGCCACTCACAGCACTGTCTGTACATAGAGCTGTAATTGGCCAAAGCCAGGGTGGCTTTGGCCAATTATGGCTCAGGGTGTTTAGTACACACCCCACACTATATAAGGCCGCCTGCGTGGCGGCCTTGTGTTGTGTGTTGCGGCGGCGGAGAGATAGACAGAGAGACAGTGTCATTTGATTTAAGTTAGATAGAGTAGGCAGGCGAGTCAGTTAGATGCACTTACAGTGTACTATTGTGTAATATATATCTATATATACACACACATACATACACACACACTGCATTCAGTTTAGCTAGATCTGTTTCTGTTATTCTCTTCCTACTGACAGGCAGACAGTTGTTTTTACAATATTTACAGTTAGTGTAGTGTGTCCTCTGCACAGTGTGCACCCAAAGCTATATATATATATATATATATATATATATATATACACACACATACACATCCCAGCTTTGTGCAGCTACATCTCAGTGCAGGCCATTAGTATGTCTGGAAGGCCAACAAGGAGAGGCAGACAGTCACAAGCCAATAAAAGAGGGCAAGCAGGCTCTGTGTCTAGAGGCAACAGTGCTGGTCGTGGACACGGTGCATCCTCATCAGTACATGGCCTTGGGACACGCTTGTCCTTTTTTTGGCAGCTGGCTGTGTTGAGCCGCAACATGCCGAAGACTAAGTTTCACGGTGCATTGGGTGACTCTGCTGGCAGCTGGGAAGAATGCAGGACAAGGTGCAGTATTGTTGGAGGTTGTTCCGCCACCACGCCTCCAAAATGCTAATGATTGTGACACACCACTCTCCTCCACCCCCTCCTCCTCTTCCTCCATGGCCTCTTCCTGTGCTTTGTCCTCGGAACCAGCGGTGCTCCGTAGCTGTTCAAGGGGCTACGCAAGTACGCAGGCCAAAAGATGCCATGCGGTGCTTGAGCTGGTGTGCTTGGGGGACAGGAGCCATGCTGGGGCAGAGATTCTGTTAGCTCTGCAGGGGCAGGTTCAGAGGTGGTTGACGCCACGCCAGCTTAAGCCAGGAATGGTGGTTTGTGACAATGGCACCAACCTCCTCTCCGCCCTCCGACAGGGACAACTGACCCATGTGCCCTGTTTGGCTCATGTCCTTAACTTGGTGGTGCAGCGGTTCTTGGGCAGGTTCCAGGCTTACAAGATGTCCGGAAGCAGGCCAGGAAAGTCTGTGTGCATTTCCGCCGGTCATATAATGCCAGTGCTTGGCTGGCTGACCTCCAAAAGGAATTTAACCTGCCCAAGAACCGCCTAATTTGTGATATGTCCACCAGGTGGAACTCAACGTTGGCAATGCTGCAGCGGCTGAACACACAGCAGAGGGCCATCAATGAGTACCTGTGCGACTATGGCACCAGGACAGGGTCAGGGGAGCTTGTTTTTTTTTCCCATGCCAGTGGGCTATGATCAGGGATGCATTCCCTGTCCTGTCACCATTTGAGGAGGCCATGAGGATGGTGAGCAGTGACTGTCCCCCTTGTCCACCAGTTGGAGCACACGCTGCATGGAATGGACAGGGCACTAGAGGCAGAACAGAGGGAGGAAGTGGAGGACTTCCTTTCCTCTCAAGGTCCCCTTTATCCAGACAGTGTTCCTGCGTGCCCGCTGATCACACGGGAAGAGGACGAGGAGGAGGAGGAGGATTGTGTCAGCATGGAGGTGGAGCCTGGCACTCAGCATCAGCAGCAGTCTGCAAGAGATCATTTACAGTCCGAAGAAACCCATGTACTTGTACATGGCTGCGGATCACGTCGTCTTTAGTGACCCAGAGGACTCTGGACCGAATGCCTCAGCAAACCTATGCTGCATGGCCTCCCTGATCCTGCAAAGCCTGCGGAAGGATCCTCGTGTTCGTGGTATCAAGGAGAGGGATCATTACTGGCTGGCAACCCTCCTTGATCCACGTTACAAGGGTAAGTTTGCGGACCTTATCTTGCCGTCGCAGAGAGAGCAGAGGATGAAACATCTTCGGGAGGCCTTCCAGAAAGGTTTGTGCAATGCGTTTCCAGAGCCTGGGAGGTTACAATTTCCTGGACAACGTGTTGCTGAGGCTTCGGTCAGACCGATGGTGGAGAAGGTGGAGAAGGTGGCCGTCTGACCGATGCGTTCAGACAATTTTTTAGTCTGCAGCCCCAAGGTCTGATTGATTTCAGCAACCATCGCCAGCGTCTGATTCACATGGTGCAGGATTACCTAGGGGCAAGATCAGACTTGGACATCTTTCCCACGGAAAATCCTCTGGGTTACTGGGTCTTGAGGATGGATCACTGGCCAGAGCTTGCACAGTATGCAATTGAGCTACTGGCCTGTCCTGCATCCAGCATTCTTTTGGAACGCACATTTAGTGCTGCTGGAGGATTTGTAACTGATCACAGGGTGCACCTGTCCACCGAATCGGTAGATCGGCTGACCTTCATAAAAATGAATCAGTCTTGGATCACCAGCTACCAAGCACCTGATGCTAATATAACAGAATAATGTTTTTTTAATATGGGATCCCTTCAAGACTGCCTATGCTGATGCTGAGTGACTATCCTGTTATGCTGAGTGACAATCCTCTTCCTCTATAATTTTCATGCTGATAGCTTGTAAGAACATTTTTGGTTCTGGGCGCCGCCACCAGTGGCTAAGGCCCAATTTTTCTGCCCCTGTTTAACAGGGGCGTGTAATTACAATTTTTGATGCAATACTTTGCAGCAGGGCTCATTCCTGCGCTCCAACTAGAGTATCTGTGAGGGGTTGCAGTGTTGTGGCAGCAGTGTCTAAGGCCCAATTTTTCTGCCTCTGTTCAACAGGGACATGTAATTACAATTCTTGATCTAATATTTTACAGCAGGGCCCGTTCCTGTGCCCACCAAGAGTAACTGAGGGCTTACAGTGTTGTGGCACCAGCACCACCACCACCAAAGGCCCAATATTTCTACCACTGTTCAACAATGGCATGTAATTACAATTCTTGATCTAATATTTCACAGCAGGGCCCGTTCCTGCACCCACCAAGAGTAACTGTGAGGGCTTACAGTGTTGAGGCCACAACACCACCTAAGGCCACAATTTCTGCAGAGTATATAGGGCAGCCCCCTACTTTCAAACATCCAACTTACAAACGACTCCGACTTGCAAACGGAAGGAGACAACAGGAAGTGAGATGAAATCTACCCCTAGGAAGGTAAATTCTCTCCTGTAAGAGTTAATATGGGAAAAACTTTTCTCCTCTCCACTGATGCTTTATCACCAATCCTTGTTTCACTAAAAACCCCAAATTTTCAAAAAACATTTGTCATTGGGACAGAAAGTGAGGTGAAATCTTCTGAAGAGGAGCACAGACAGCAAAACAAAGGTTACAGGGGTGATAACTCTTCCCTATGTTTTCCAAAAAGCTTAAAAATAGATTTTTTGGCAGGAGCTACACTTTAAAAATGTACCCGTTCAAAACTGCAAACAGATTCTACTTAACAAACCTACAGTCCCTGTCTTGTTTGCACCGCCTGTATACTGCTGTTCAGAGTATATAGGGCCTGGTGGCCCCACACCTTTCCTTTCTTTAATTTGGGTGCGGGGTTCCCCTTAATATCCATACAAGACCCAAAGGGCCTGGTAATGGACTGGGGAGGGGGGTACCCATGCCGTTTGCCTCACTGATTTTCATCCATATTGCCGGGACCCGACATTACATTAAATGTGCAAGCAGTTTTAAATGACTTTTATTCCTTTACAAATGTCATTTTGTGCAGGGACTGTTCTAAACACGGGAAACACGCGCCACTTTACAGGCATACTATAGACACCCCCCAGGTACGATATTTAAAAGACTTCCTATTGATTCCAAGAGCCCAAGGCGACCCC
Organism: Lithobates clamitans; assembly: GCA_037952925.1. Classification (NCBI taxonomy): domain Eukaryota; kingdom Metazoa; phylum Chordata; class Amphibia; order Anura; family Ranidae; genus Lithobates; species Lithobates clamitans. Next base: position 524,893 of record JBBGZY010002331.1, read on the forward strand.
TGTGAAGCAATATAAGCGGCGCTAAATGACCGTGATCACCATCCAAAACAGGATTCTAGTGCATCTATCTATACCCAAAATAATGAAAAATATATAAAAAAATAAAATAAAAATATAAAAATTATTGCATGTGGTAATCTGTATAAGCACTTTCCAGTATACAGTAAACCAGTGAATATCAAAAGAACCTAACAGTGTATATTAAAGTGTATCATACACCCAGTATTATCAATTAACAATTAAATCAAAAGTGAAATCAGGTAGTATAGTCCATATGAAGTCCATAGACAGGACACCGTGCAGGAAAGGTGATAAGCTGGAAAACGTCCACCACTTCACTAAGTGTCAGTGCCTCCACTCCCCTTGAATACAAAACTCACCGACTCAAAATGCCTCACACTCTCGTGTTTTGGCAAAAAAGCATGGATGTGTAGCAGGTCAGCTGGGGATATGAACTTCCGAACTCCTTATAATTCCAGTGTCACCTCAATGTATAGAAAGACTCAACATAGTGTGATACCGTAAAGCATATAAAATTTATTAAACTTAAAATCTTCAAACATTAAACTCACAAAGAAAATCTTGAATCAAGCCAAATGACACTGCACAGCAACTTCCAAATCAATCCTCCTCTGTAAACCGCCCAGCACCACTGTGAAAAGAGGGTCACGGCGGACCCCAAAGGAACGGGTTGGATAGGTTCTCACCCCTCTCAATGGCGTTCTATAGATGTAGGTCTCCTGCTATTCCGCAAGTCCGAGCCGCAGCTCCTCTATCGTCCTCAAAGGATCCCGCCGGTGTACGGAGATGTACCGCCCCGTCCCGTCCCTTACTGTCTGTTAGTGATGGATGCCGTACAGCCACGCCCCGACATGTTTCGTCACACTTGACTTCCTCATGGGATTCCACGATATTTAAAAGGAATATTTCACTTTTTTTTCACTTTAAGCATCATTAAAATCACTGCTCCCGAAAAAACGGACGTTTTTAAAACCTTTTTTTGCATTGATACATGTCCCCTGGGGCAGGACCCGGGTCCCCAAACCCTGTTTAGGACAATACCATGAAAATTAGCCTTTAAAATGAGCACTTTTGATTTTGAATGTTCGAGTCCCATAGACTTTAATGGGGTTCTAAAGTTTGCGCGAACTTTCGGTCCGTTCGCAGGTTCTGGTGCAAACCGAACCGGGGGGGTGTTCGGCTCATCCCTACCTGTCAAGGGATTCTTACTACTTTGTCTGCACTAAAGTAGCATAGCTTGGTCAAGAACATGCCCCAACCTACTGACTCATGAAGGCACAGCAGAACATGATTTATGGTCACTACATGTGCTCTGCTTCATAGCCTGACTCCCGGTTCACACCGGTGCGACTTGTAATGCAATTTGACATTTCCAAATCACATGACAATTCAAACCCTATTGTTGGTAATGGAACTGTTCAAACCGGTGTGACTTCACCTTTGCAGTGCGGCACTGATTTGAAAAAAAAAAGGTTTGTGCACTATTTTTTGCAATTTTCGGGTGCAACTTGCATCGAGATCTATGCTTGAGGTCACACAGACATCAGGCATGTCGCGCCTAAAATCGTACTGACCTGCAGCTTTGAAATCGTGCTACTTCAAGTTGAGTAGCATGGTTTCAAAGTCACATTCAGTGTGAACGTGGGCTGAGACCTACTGTGGAGAACACTGATGATTGCTAATGTCAAGTCAAATTCAAGTACTTACATTACTTGTACTTGCCCATGCAGGACAGTGCTACAGGTTCACTTTAATATCAGCCCTCACAGCTGCTTATAACTGCCTTTCTTTAGCTCAACTACTGTTATTACTTGGGGGGGAACATGTGGCTTACTCCATGTCATGGAACCCCGTCACACTCTGCTTGAGTGCTTCTGTCGGTACACTGCTTCTTCCAATCTGGACCTTCAGATATCAGATATTACAGCCACACATTGTAACTAAAACCCAGGCAAGACTAGCTCAGTTACACAGCTTGAACATGGAATGATTTGTTGGACAAGTATACAGCCTTTTTATACACTTGAAAAGTATGTCAGTCCCTACATACACAATAACCCAAAAATTTACCCACAACATCACACAATGGTTTAGCTAATGAGGTAGGGCTGACCCATGGCTACTCCCATTCACCTGGATGACTTAGATGTCATATTGCTGACCAGTCTTGCCGTCTTCAAGTTAACTGCAGACAATACACATTATAACAAGCATAAACTCAGTAAACCTTCAAACAATAGCAGAAGACCTAATTACAATTAACAATACAAACAGTGATCTCCCCCTCCTCAGCCTAGTAGGCAACAGACTATAGCAGGAGTCTTCAGTAGCAGACTGTCCGGCTCCAGAGGCCAAGGTGATCAGCTCTTTCAAGTAACATGTTGAGTTCAGAATCAAACAAACCAAAGTGACTCCTGTCACATTTCTCCCCTTCTTCCCATAGAATGGATTTTGTTTTCTTTTAATCTATAATGCAGAATACAGAAGTGGAATTTATGTGGAAATGTAAAGCCTTACCTGTACAATCAAAGCCATTTTCAATGTATCCTTCTCTGCAGAGACATCTATATGACCCTAAGGTGTTTTTACACTCTGCATTTGTAGCACACAAATGAGTTCCATTTGAACATTCATCAAGGTCTGAAAGATTGATAACAGTATATAAATATGTTTTGATCAAACATGCTTTAGAAATGTAAAAGTAGTGAGTTATTGATTCTTACTCTAATGCCGTGTACACACGAGCAGACTTTTCAGCATCAAAGGTCCGACGGTCTTTCCGACTGACTTTTGACAGGGTTACTACAGACTTTCGAACGACCAGACTTGCCTACACATGAACGGACTAAAGTCCGTTCGAAAGTCCTTTGGTTTGAATGTGATGACATACGAAGGGGCTAGAATAAGGAAGTTCATAGCCAGTAGCCAATAGCTCCCCTTGCATCGTTTTTGTCCGTCAGACTAGTATACAGACAAACGGATTTTTCGACCGGACTCGAGACCGTCGGAAAGATGTGAAACATGTTCTAAATCTAAAGTCTATCTGGTTTTTCAACAGCAAAGGTCCTTTGAAGCCCACACAAGATCAAATTGTCGTTCCGTCGGACCTTTGCTGACGAAAAGTCCGCTCCTGTGTACACAGCATAAGTCTTACTGAAGTAACAACTATCATGTCTACCCGACACCAAACACATTTTAAGGGCAATAAAAGGGAAGTTAATGCTAGGACAATCTATACATAGTTACATAGTAAGTGAGGTCAAAAAAAGACACAAGTCCATCGAGTCCAGCCTGTACATTCTACACAATTATAATCTGCACGATTCAGACATATGTTTTTTTGTGTTTTTTTTTTGCAGAATCACACTTAGCTTTGATGCTGCATCTGTCCCCCGCTGGCTCTAACACTGAGAACCGAGCGATCTAACACCATCAATCGCTCAGTTTTTAGAGCTCCCTGAGGAGAGAGCTGGTCACTGCCAGTCTCTGCTGTCTGCTCTGCCCACCCCCCCCCCCCCTTTGCTTACTGGAGTGCTGGGCTGTGGAGGGGTGGGAGTGGCTAGCTCAGGCTCTAGCGGCTCGTTGAAAGGCTGAGCCAGGTGGCGGTCCAGGCATGTGGGTGGATCCCAACTTCAGTCAGCTGTCTGGTAAAAATGGTTCAGAGGAGTGCAGAATGAACTGCACTCCTATGATCCACAGGAGAAGTACAGCCAAACAAGCTTTGGCTGTACTTCTCCTTTAAGGTGCATGTTTGTGTAGCGGGCACCTACTTTTGGGTAGGTGACCTTTCTTGCTAGCTTTCTATGTCAGGTAAATTTAGACAGGCTTGTGCTATTACAGCAGGCCTGTTGTTGTCAATTTCCATATTTGAGTGGCAGGTAGTTTATGTGTTGATCTCAGCCAATCATTGATTTGCTTGGTAATGCCCGGGACTCTCATATCAAAGCGAGGTCACATCGTGTCCGAGAGAGTTCGAGTCCAGTCCTGCTCTGAGGAGTGAGATTGACAACCTGGTTCCCGGAGGGGAAGGTGGAGGTTTTTCCCCTCCGGGGAGCCAACGGAGCTTCTCCTTAGCGAGAAGGGTGGAGAACCGGTCCTCATGGAGGAACAGACGACCTCTTACAGGGACGTTACCTATCTTTCACCGCACACTGGGTGACTCTTCTGGCAGCTGGGAAGGATACAGGACAGGGTGCAGTAGTGTTGGAGGTTCCAAAATTCTACTAGTGGTGATTCTGCCACACATCTCTCCTCCATCCCCTCCTCTTCTTCTTCCTCCATGGCCTCTTCCTGTGCTGATTTGTCCTCGGAAGCAGCGGTGCTTCGTAGGCATTCAAGGGGCTACGCAAGCATGCAGGCAAAAAGATGCCATGTGGTGCTTGAGCTGGTTTGCTTGGGGGACAGGAGCCACACTAGGGCAGAGATTCTGTCAGCTCTGCAGGGGCAGGTTCAGGGGGTGGTTGAAGCCATGCCAGCTTAAGCCTGGAATGGTGGTTTGCGACAATGGCACCAACCTCATCTCCGCCCTTCGACAGGGACAACTGACCCATGTGCCCTGTTTGGCTCACATCCTTAACTTGGTGGTGCAGCAGTTCTTGGGCAGGTACCAGGGCTTACAGGATGTCCTGAGGCAGGCCAGGAAAGTCTGTGTGCATTTCCGCAGGTCTTATAATGCCAGTGCTCAGCTGGCTGACCTCCAAAAGGAATTTAACCTGCCCAAGAACCACCTAATCTGTGACCCGTCCACCAGGTGGAACTCAACGTTGGCCATGCTGCAGCGGCTGCACATGCAGCAGAGGGCCATCAATGAGTACCTATGCGACTATGGCACCAGAACAGGGTCAGGGGAGCTTGTTTTTTTTCCCCATGCCAGTGGGCTATGATCAGGGATGCATGCACTGTCCTGTCACCATTTGAGGAGGCCATGAGGATGGTGAACAGTGACTGTCCCCCTTGTCCACCTGTTGGAGCACACGCTGCATGGAATAATGGACAGGGCACTAGAGGCAGAACAGAGGGAGGAACAGGAGGACTTCCTTACCTCTCAAGGCCCCCTTTATCCAGACAGTGTTCCTGTGATCACACAGGAAGAGGACGAGAAGGAGAAGGAGAAGGAGGAGGATTGTGTCAGCATGGAGGTGGAGCCTGGCACTCAGCATCAGCTGCAGTCTTCAAGGGATTATTTACAGTCCAAAGAAACCCATGGACTTGTACATGGCTGCGGATCATGTCATCTTTAGTGACCCAGAGGACTCCGGACCGAATGCCTCAGCAAACCTACGCTGCATGGCCTCCCTGATCCTTCGGAAGGATCCTCGTATTCGTGGTATCAAGGAGAGGGATCATTACTGGCTGGCAACCCTCCTTGATCCATGTTACAAGGGTAAGGTTGCGGACCTTATCTTGCCGTCGCATTTGGAGCAGATGATGAAACATCTTCGGGAGGCCTTGCAGAAAGGTTTGTGCAACGCGTTTCCAGAGCCTGGGAGGTTACAATTTCCTGGTCCTCCTGGACAACGTGTTACTGAGGCTTCGGTCAGTCACAGAAGGAGTGGTGGAGTAGGTGGCCGTCTGACCGATGCGTTCAGACAATTTTTTAATCTGCAGCCCCAAGGTCTGATCGGTTTCAGCAACCATCCCCAGCGTCTGATTCACATGGTGCAGGAATATCTAGGGGCAAGATCAGACTTGGACATCTTTCCCACCGAAAATCCTCTGGGTTACTGGGTCTTGAGGAAGGATCACCGGCCAGAGCTTGCACAGTATGCAATTGAGCTACTGTCCTGTCCTGCATCCAGCGTTCTTTTGGAAAGCACATTGAGTGCTGCTGGGGGATTTGTAACCGATCACAGGGTGCACCTGTCCACCGAATCGGTAGATCGGCCGACCTTTTATAAAAATAAATCAGTCTTGGATCACCAGCTACCAAGCACCTGATGCTGATGTAACCGAATATTTTTTTTTTTTAATGTGGGATCCCTTCAAGACTGCCTATGCTGATGCTGAGTGACTATCCTGGTATGCTGAGTGACTATCCTGGTATGCTGAGTGACAATCCTCTTCCTCCTCAGTTTTCATGCTTATGGCTTGTAAGAACATTTTTGGTTCTGGGCACTGCCACCAGTGGCTAAGGCCCAATTTTTCTGCCCTTGTTTAACAGGGGCGTGTAATTAAAATTTTTGATGCAGTACTTTGCAGCAGGGCTCATTCTTGCGCTCCAACTAGTATCTGTGAGGGGTTGCAGGGTTGTGGCAGCAGTGGCTAAAGCCCAATTGTTCTGCCCCTGTTCAACAGGGACGTGTAATTACAATTCTTGATCTAATATTTCACAGCAGGGCTCATTCCTGTGCCCACCAAGAGTAACTGTGAGGGCTTACAGTGTTGTGGCACCAGCACCACCACCACCAAAGGCCCAATATTTCTACCACTGTTCAACAATGGCATGTAATTACAATTCTTGATCTAATATTTCACAGCAGGGCCCTGTGAGGGTTTATGCCCCGTACACACGGTCGGACTTTGTTCGGACATTCCGACAACAGAATCCTAGGATTTTTTCCGGCGGATGTTGGCTCAAACTTGTCTTGCATACACACGGTCACACAAAGTTATCGGAAAATCCGATCATTCTGAACGCGGGGACGTAAAACACGTACGTAGGGACTATAAACGGGGCAGTGGCCAATAGCTTTCATCTCTTTATTTATTCTGAGCATGCGTGGCACTTTGTCCGTCGGATTTGTGTACACACGATCGGAATTTCCGACAACGGATTTTGTTGTCGGAAAATTTTATAGCCTGCTCTCAAACTTTGTGTGTCGGAAAATCCGATGGAAAATGTGTGATGGAGCCCACACACGGTCGGAATTTCCGACAACAAGGTCCTATCACACATTTTCCGTTGGAAAATCCGACTGTGTGTACGCGGCATTACAGTGTTGTGGCCACAACAACACCTAAAGGCCCAAATTTCTGCTGAGTATATAGGGCAGGACCCTACTTTCAAACATCCAACTTACAAACGACTCCTACTTGCAAACGGAAGGAGACAACAGGAAGTGAGATGAAATCTACCCCTAGGAAGGGAAATTCTCTCCTGTAAGAGTTAATATGGGAAAAACATTTCTCCTCTTCACTGATGCTTTATCACCAATCCTTGTTTCACTAAAAACCCCAAATTTTCAAAAAACATTTGTCATTGGGACAGAAAGTGAGGTGAAATCTTCTGAAGAGGAGCACAGACAGCAAAACAAATGTCACAGGGGTGATAAACCTTCCCTATGTTTTCCAAAAAGCTTAAAATAGATTTTTTGGCTGGAGCTACACTTTAACCACTTGACAACTGGGCACTTAAACCCCCTTCCTAACCAGACCAATTTTCAGCTTTGGGTGCTCTCACATTTTGAATGACAATTACTCAGTCATACAACACTGTACCCATATGAAATGTTTGTCCTTTTTTTCACACAAATAGAGCGTTCTTTTGGTGGTATTTAATCACCGCTGGTTTTTTTATTTTTTGCGCTATAAATCAAAAAAGACTGAAAATTTGATAAAAAAAAAAAATTCTTGTTTCTGTTAAAATTAAATGCAGAGTATTGGCAAGTATTGGCGAGTATTGGCAGAGTATTGGTATGTAATGGTAGAGTATTAGCGAGTATTGGCAGAGTTTAGCAGAGTATTGGCAGAGTTTTGCACAGTGTTGCAGAGTATTGCACAGTGTTGCAGAGTATTGCACAGTGTTGCACAGTGTTGAAGAGTATTGCAGAGTATTGCACCATGTTGCAGAGTATTGCAGTGTATTTACATTGAGCAGCGCTGTGGGAACTAAACATCCAGCCCACAGCGCTGCTGCCATCTCTCCCCCTTTCCTCTCTCCCCTCGCACTGTACCGATCGGTACACAGAAGGGAGGAACCGGCGTAATGACGTGACGCCGGTTTGTTTACATGTGATCGCTCCGTCATTTGACTGAACGATCATGTGGTAAACGGCCACGATCAGCGGCTATTTACCGTGATCTGTGATGCACTGGGTCCTCTGGACCCATCGGTCACGGATGTTCCCGGGTGTGCGTCCCAGGGGGCAAGCGAGAGCAACATTCTGGAATGACGTCCCACGGACGTCCGCCCAGAATAAGCCGACCGTGCTGTTGCAGTCTTTCGGCAATGGCCCGGTCGGCAAGTGGTTAAAAATGTACAAGTTCAAAATTACCAACAGATTCTACTTAACAAACCTACAGTCCCTGTCTTGTTTGCACCGCCTGTATACTGCTGTTCAGAGTATATAGGGCCTGGGGGCCCCACACCTTTCCTTTTTTTAATTTGGGTGCGGGGTTTCCTTAAACCCATACAAGACCCAAAGGGCCTGGTAATGGACTGGGGGGTACCCATGCCATTTGTCTCACTGATTTTCATCCATATTGCCAGGACCCGACATTACATTAAACCCGCAAGCAGTTTTAAATGAGATTTTTTCCTTTAAAAATGACATTTGGTGCAGGGACTGTTCTAAACACGGGAAACACGCGTCACTTTACAGGCATACTATAGTCACCCCCCAGGTACGATATTTAAAGAAATATTTCACTTTTTTTTCACTTCAAGCATCATTAAAATAACTGCACCCGAAAAAACGGACGTTTTAAAACTTTTTTTGCATTGATACATGTCCCCTGGGGCAGGACCCGGTCCCCAAACCCTGTTTAGGACAATACCATGCAAATTAGCCTTTAAAATTAGCACTTTTGATTTTGAACGTTCGAGTCACATAGACTTTAATGGGGTTCTAAAGGTTGCTCGAAAAATTTCGCTCCGTTCGCAGGTTCTGGTGCAAACCGAACCGGGGGGGTGTTCGGCTCATCCCTACCTGTCAAGGGATTTTTACTACTTTGTCTGCACTAAAGTAGGATAGCTTGGTCAAGAACATGCCCCAACCTACTGACTCATGAAGGCACAGCAGAACATGATTTATGGTCACTACATGTGCTCTGCTTCATAGCCTGACTCCCGGTTCACACCGGTGCGACTTGTAATGCAATTTGACATTTCCAAATCACATGACAATTCAAACCCTATTGTTGGTAATGGAACTGTTCAAACCGGTGTGACTTCACCTTTGCAGTGTGGCACCGATATGAAAAAAAAGGTTCCTGCACTATTTTTTGTAATTTTCGGTTGCAACTTGCATTGAGATCTGTGCTTCTGTGCTTAAGGTCACACAGATGTCAGGCATGTTGTGCCTGAAATCGTACTGACCTGCAGCTTTGAAATCGTGCTACTTCAAGTTGAGTAGCATGGTTTCAAAGTCACATTCAGTGTGAATGTGGGCTGAGACCTATTATGGAGAACACTGATGATTGCTAATGTCAAGCCAAATTCAAGTACTTACATTACTTGTACTTGCCCATGAAAGGCAGTGCTACAGGTTCACTTTAATATCAGCCCTCACAGCTGCTTATACCTGCCTTTCTTTAGCTCAACTACTGTTATTACTTGGGGGGAAACATGTGGCTTACTCCATGTCACGGAACTACGTCACACTCTGCTTGAGTTCTTCTGTCAGTACACTGCTTCCTCCAATCTGGACCTTCAGATATCAGATATTACAGCCACATATTGTAACTAAAACCAGGCAAGACTAGCTCAGTTACACAGCTTGAACATGGAATGATTTGTTGGACAAGTATACAGCCTTTTTATACACTTGAAAAGTATGTCAGTCCCTACATACACAATAACCCAAAAATTTACCCACAACATCACACAATGGTTTAGCTAATGAGGTAGGGCTGACCCATGGCTACTTCCATTCACCTGGATGACTTAGATGTCATATTCCTGACCAGCCTTGCCGACTTCAAGCTAACTGCAGACAATACACATTATAATAAGCATAAACACAGTAAAACTTCAAACAATAGCAGAAGACCTAATTACAATTATTACAAACAGTGATCTCCCCCTCCTCAGCCTAGTAGGCAACAGACTATAGCAGGAGTCTTCAGTAGCAGACTGTCCGGCTCCAGAGGCCAAGATGATCAGCTCTTTCAAGTAACATGTTGAGTTCAGAATCAAACAAACCAGGAATAGCCTTTATATATTTCCTGGGAGATATTGTGGATAAATATTACTGTTTCATTTTAGGTAATCCAAACCACATTCTTAATGTCTATTATTTTCTTGGTCACCCTGTGCCCCTAATAGACACAGAGTAACTTAGACATAGAAGGTGCACGGGGAGCTGAAGCAAGGGTTTCCCAACCTCTCCAAGGGATTCTGGTTTCCACCAGCCCCCCACCCAAAGTGACTCCTGTCACATTTCTCCCCTTCTTCCCATAGAATGGATTTTGGTTTTTTTTAATCTATAATGCAGAATACAGAAGTGGAATTTATGTGGAAATGTAAAGCCTTACCTGAACAACGAAAGCCATCTCCAATGTATCCTTCTCTGCAGAGACATCTATATGACCCTTTGGTGTTTTTACACTCTGCATTTGTATCACACAAATGAATTCCATTTAAACATTCATCAATGTCTGAAAGATTGATAACAGTATATAAATATGTTTTGATTAAACATGCTTTAGAAATGTAAAAAGTAGTGAGTTATTGATACTTTAATGCCGTGTACACACGAGCGGACTTTTCAGCATCAAAGGTCCGACGGTCTTTCCGACTGACTTTCGACAGAGTTACTACGGACTTTCGAACGACCGGACTTGCCCACACACGAACAGACTAAAGTCCGTTCAAAAGTCCGTTGGTTTGAATGTGATGACATACGAAAAGACTAGAATAAGGAAGTTCATAGCCAGTAGCCAATAGCTCCCCTTGCATCGTTTTATGTCCGTCGGACTAGTATACAGACGAACGGATTTTTCGACCGGACTCAAGTCCGTCGGAAAGATTTGAAACATGTTCTAAATCTAAAGTCCATCTGATTTTTCAACAGAAAACGTCCGATGAAGCCCACACACGATCGAATTGTCGTTCCGTCGGACCTTTGCTGTCGAAAAGTCCGCTCCTGTGTACACGGCATAAGTCTTACTGAAGTAACAACTATCATGGCTACCTGACACTAATCACATTTTAAGGGCAATAAAAGGGCAGTTAATGCTAGGACAATCTATACATAGTTACATAGTAGGTGAGGTCGAAAAAAAGACCATCGAGTCCAACCTGTACATTCTACACAATTATAATCTGCACGATTCAGACATATGTTTTTTTTGTGGTTTTTTTTGCAGAATCACACTTAGCTGGATGCAGCATCGCTTTGATGCTGCATCTGTCCCCCGCTGGCTCTAACACTAAAACACTCTAACCATTTTTACCAGACAGCCGACTGAAGTTGGGATCCACCCACATGCCTGGACCGCACCTGGCTCAGCCTTTCAGCGAGCCGCTGGAGCCTGAGCTAGCCACTCCCACCCCCTCCACAGCCCAGCACTCCAGTAAGCAAAGGGGGGGTGGGCAGAGCAGACAGCAGAGACTGACAGTGACCAGCTCTCTCCTCAGGGAGCTCTAAAAAGCGAGCGATCTAACACCATCAATCACTCGGTTTTTAGAGCTCCCTGAGGAGAGAGCTGGTCACTGTCAGTCTCTGCTGTCTGCTCTGCCCACCCCCCCCTTTGCTTACTGGAGTGCTGGGCTGTGGAGGGGGTGGGGGTGGCTAGCTCAGGCTCCAGCGGCACGCTGAAAGGCTGAGCCAGGTGGCGGTCCAGGCATGTGGGTGGATCCCAACTTCAGTCGGCTGTCTGGTAAAAATGGTTCAGAGGAGTGCAGAATGAACTGCACTCCTATGATCCACAGGAGAAGTACAGCCAAACAAGCTTTGGCTGTACTTCTCCTTTAAGGTGCATGTTTGTGTAGCGGGCACCTACTTTTGGGTAGGTGACCTTTCTTGCTAGCTTTCTATGTCAGATAAATTTAATCAGGCTTGGGCTGTTACAGCAGGCCTGTTGTTGTCAATTTCCATATTTGAGTGGCAGATAGTTTAGGTGTTGGTCTCAGCCAATCATTGATTTGCTTGGTAATGTCCGGGACTCTCATATAAAAGCGGGGTCACACGGTGTCCGAGAGAGTTGGAGTCCAGTTCTGCTCTGAATAGCGAGAGAGCCAGCCTGGTTCCCGGAGGGGAAGGTGGAGGTTTTTCCCCTCCGGGGAGCCAACGGGGCTTCACCTTAGCGAGAAGGGTGGGGAACCGGTACTCATGGGAGGAACAGATGACATCTTACAGCATGTAGTCGCTGATGTCATTGGCCGCCCCTGCGGGGAGGGGAGCGGGCCACAAAGGAGAAGAGGAACTAAGAATCATTGCGGGAGAAGTAGAGACAAGCTGAAGGAAACTGGGTGATCGATCGTTTAGGAGCGACCCACGGGCTATTGATCAAGTGAGTGAAAAGTCCAAGGGAGAGGTACTGTCCAGAGGCTGAGGGATGTTGGTACGCAAGTCAGCAAGACAGATGGTTGTGGCCTGTGACTTTGGGTTCAGCATTACCCCAGGATTCCAATCAGTCAAGCGGGAAAGGTCATTCAGAGGGACTCTTTTTAGCTTAACTTGGAAGTACCATGCAGATGGGAAGTAGTGGTAAAAAGGTAGCGGTGAAGCTGCGAGCACATATATAGAGATACAGACTGTTCTTAAAAGTTCTGCAGATAAAGACGTTATTCAGAGTGACTCTTAATTGTTTATTCTCTATCAAAAATCTACTTCCATCTTCCTGATTATTAATCATCCAGTTTTGAATCGCTGTCACCCGCAATGTTATGAGTCTTTGCAAGTGACGCAAAGGAAAGATCAGAAATCAACCAAAGAGCATCTCAAAGAAAGTCCTTCTCCCATCCCAGTTTATGTTGATGAATAAAGCATTCAGAAAAAGCATTAAGGACTGCGACTTTTACATCTATGCTGCGAGGGTTGAATGGTAAACGTGAATTACGGATATAACAAATATTCAGCCGCTCCTTCGGGGGTAAGCGCTACATTTGCATATTTCGCATGTTTACCCACAATGCTGTAAGGCAACCCATTCCCAACCCAACCCATAAGTATTAACAGACCTGGACCATTTTTTTGCAATGCAGCATACCACAACGCACTGAAAGTGGTAAAATATATAAATACAGCGCTCACAAACAAAAACCCATAATAAGTGATAACAAAAAACATAAAGTCCATACAAAACTATGAAGGTGCTTCACAAATAGTGTGTAAAAATACAGGGAATGCTTCACATCTGGTGTGCGGAGAGTGCAGAGAAAATGTTGCAGAAAAATTTTCAGGTGTACCAAGACACCCCACGTGTGTCCCCACTCACCAGATCACAAGGACACCCAGCTGTTCAGTCTGGGAGTCAGTAAAGGGCTTGTAACGATATCCAAAGAATGTTGTAGGATGGCAGGTTCACTGATGAGATGATAAACGATCCTTCAATGTTAATACTCAGCCGTACGAAAAACAGGTACCCAAAAGGGAAGAAAAAGGGGAGACCAATAGTGAAGTATGCGAAGATTGAAAATTTATTGTGCATAAAAGGTTATACTTACAAAAGTAAGTTAAAAACAAGCATTGAAACAATCAGAGGATGCAGCAAACTCCATTAACAGCGTTCCCACGAGACCGGAAATGACCTGTCCTTTGATGACGCCCTGTGGGAGGGCGAAATGCATTGACGTGACACACTTCCGGTTCTGATGTCATTTCCGGTCTCGTGGGAACGCTGTTAATGGTGTTTGCTGCATCCTCTGATTGTTTCAATGCTTGTTTTTAACTTACTTTTGTAAGTATAACCTTTTATGCACAATAAATTTTCAATCTTCGCATACTTCACTCTTGGTCTCCCCTTTTTCTTCCCTTTTGGGTACCTGTTTTTTGTATGGCTGAGTATTAACGCCATTAGCATTACAGTGAGGGAGGTCACTGTTATGTGTGATCCATGTGGGTACTGGTAGGCTGCATTGGTGGGCACTGCTAGACGGCATTGGTGGGTACTGGTAGGCAGCATTGGTAGGCACTGGTAGGTTGCACTGGTAGGTGAAAATGCCGTGAAATTGGATCAGAGAGACATCTATCATTGATGGGCACTGGTAGATGGCATTGGTGGGCACTGCTAGGCTGCATTGGTGGGCACTGCTAGGCGGCATTGGTGGGCACTGCTAGGCGGCATTGGTGGGCACTGCTAGGCGGCATTGGTAGGTTGCACTGGTAGGTGAAAATGCAGTTAAATTGGATCAGAGAGACATCATTGATGGGCACTGCTAGGCGGCATTGGTGGGCACTGCTAGGCGGCATTGGTGGACACTGCTAGGCGGCATTGGTGGGCACTGCTAGGCGGCATTGGTAGGCTGCATTGATGGGTACTGGTAGGCGGCATTGGTGGGCACTGGTAGGTTGCACTGGTAGGTGAAAATGCTGTGAAATTGGATCAGAGAGACATCTATCATTGATGGGCACTGGTAGACGGCATTGATGGGCACTGCTAGGCAGCATTGGTGGGCACTGCTAGGCGGCATTGGTGGGCACTGCTAGGCTGCACTGGTAGGCTGCATTGATGAGCGTTGGTAGGCAGCATTGATGGGCACTGGTAGGTGGCATTGAAGGGCACTAATAGGCTGGACTTATGTGCACTGGCAAGCTGCACTGATGGGCACTAATGGGGCTGCATTTGGTGGGCACTGGTAGGCAGAATTGATGGGCACTTGTAGGCTGCACATGTAGATGACAATGCCCGGAAATTGGATCAGTGAGACATCTATCATAAGAGCCCTCAGTCTAGGAGGTGGAACCTTAATACAGCACCGCTAAGCAATTCAGAGCAAAGCTGCGTGTCAGTGAGGGAGATCGCCGCTGTGCTTTATCCATGTGGGCACTGGTAGGCTTCATCGATAGTCACAGCTAGGCTGCATTGGTGGGCACTGGTAGGCAGCATTGGTGGGCACTGGTAGGCAGCATTGGTGGGCACTGGTAGGCAGCATTGGTGGGCACTGGTAGGCTGCACTGGTAGGCTGCATTTATGGGCGTTGGTAGGCAGCACTGGTGGGCACTGGTAGGCAGCATTGGTGGGCATTGGTAGGCTGAATTGGTGGGCACTGGTAGGCTGAATTGGTGGGCACTGGTAGGCTGAATTGGTGGGCACTGGTAGGCTGCACTGGTAGGCTGCATTTATGGGCGTTGGTAGGCAGCATTGATGGGCACTGGTAGGTGGAATTGGTGGGTACTGGTAGGCTGTATTGATGGGCGTTGGTAGGTAGCATTGATGGGCACTGGTAGGTGGAATTGGTGGGTACTGGTAGGCTGCATTGATGGGCACTAATAGGTTACATTGATTGGCACTGGTAAGCTGCACTTATGGGCACTAATGAGACTGCATTTGGTGGGCACTGGTAGGCTGAATTGATGGGCACTTGTAGGCTGCACATGTAGATGACAATGCCCGGAAATTGGATCAGTGAGACATCTATCATAAGAGTCGTCAGTCTAGGAGGCGGGACCTTAATACAGCACCGCCAAGCAATTCAGTGCAAAGCTGCATGACAGTGAGGGAGATCACCGCTGTGTGTGATCCATGTGGGCACTGGTAGGCTGAATTGATGGGCACTTTTATACGGCATTGATAGGCACTGCTAGGTGGCATTGGTAGGCACTGGTAGGCGGCATTGGTGGGCTCTGTTAGGTGGCATTGGTGGGCTCTGGTAGGCGGCATTGGTGGGCTCTGGTAGGCGGCATTGGTGGGCTCTGGTAGGCGGCATTGGTGGGCACTCATAGGCTGAATTGGTGGGCACTCATAGGCTGAATTGGCGGGCACTCATAGGCTGAATTGGTGGGCACTGGTAGGCTGCACTGGTGGGCTGCATTGATGGGCGTTGGTAGGCACCATTGATGGGCACTGGTAGGTGGCATTGGTGGGTACTGACAAGGCAAGAATTAGACACTCATCTACTCATGCCATCCCTCTGACATTTATCTCACCCCTTAGCCAAGCAAGTATGCACATTCTCTTTACAAAAGTCTCAACTGTCAGCTTAGGAACTTGTTTTTGATGGAGACTTCAGTAACTTTCTTGTGATTTTAAAATAGCTATTCTCAACTAGGGTTCCAGTATATCTCCTCTAATAGCATATAGAGTATATATCTCCTCTAATAGTATATAGAGTATATATCACCTCTAATACCGTTTCCCCTAAAATAAGACCTAGCGTGATTGTCAGTGATGGCTGCAATAAAAGCCCTACTCCCCAAATAAGCCCTAGTTAAAGTCCTTGTAGGTCTTATTTTCATGGTATGGCTTATTTTTGGGGAAACAGGGTAGGGCTTATATTGCAGCCATCACCAACAATCACGCTAGGTCTTATTTTCGGGGAAACAGGGTAGTATATACAGTATATCTCCTCTAATAGTATATAGAGTATATGTATTCTCTAATAGTATATACAGTATATATCTCCTCTAATAGTATATAGAGTATATATCTCCTGTCTGTTATTCTCAGAGTGGATTCGATATTTTGCTCCCTAACCATATAGTTGGTTATTTATATTTACCACTTCATAGAGTGCCTAATAATAAATTGCCTTTTTTTAAAACTTTACATATTAACTAAATTATACACCACACTTTAAGGTTATTAACCGATTAATCGAAACAATAATCAGCCTACTAAACGATTATGAAAATAATCGTTAGTTGCAGCCCTAAAATTGGTATTCAATGTGTCCTGCCACCCAATCAAACAGGCTGTTCCTAGACTATGGTGACTATGGCTTTAGTCTACCATGAATGCTGCAGCCAGTCCCTTCCATCTTACCAACCATCTTGCCGCTCCTCTCTGTCAATCCTTCTACTGGCTCCCATTCGCCCAACAAATAAAATTCAAAATACTATCAACATATGAAGCTTTCCACAACTCAGATTCAAGCTACATCACCAACCTGGTCACCAAATATCTCCCAAATCATTCTCTCTCTCCTCCCGAGACCTCCTCCTCTCTAGCTTCCTCCTCACCTCTTCCCATGCTTGCCTCTAGGCCATCTCCTATTCTGTCCACCTTGAGAAAATGAAAATTCATGTCTTCAGGGAAGCCTATTTAACTTTTTACTTTCTTCTCTCTATCACTGGCCCTTTCCTTTTAGATTGTAAATGCTCTTAAGGTGGTTGTAAATGTAAAAGGCTTTTTACCTTAATGCATTTTCTGCATTAAGGTAACAAAAACTTTTTTCTTGTTCAAATATTTTATTAACAGGATAAAGTAAAAAAAACTTTTAATAGTAGAACAGCCCCCAGTACCCCCTAAATACTCTCCTGAACCTGATCTGGATTCAGCATTGTGCATATCTGCAGCAGTTCTTCTCCCCATTCCCTCCTCTCATTGGCTCCTGTGGTTGTCAACCAAAACCTGTCAGCAGGGCTGAGTCAGACTATGTGTCTGAACAGAGACAAGCGGCCTGGCTCAGTATTGAGCAGGCATGAGTGCCCCCATAGGAAGTGGCTTCCTATGGGGGCACTCAGTGGAGAGGGAGGAGCCAGAAGCGCCGGTGGGAGACCCCAGAAGAGGAGGATCGGGGCTGCTCTGTGCAAAACCATTGCACAAAGCAGCAGTGGTGGCTGGTGTTTTTTTTTTTGGGGGGGGGGGGGACGGCAAACAACCAGCCACCCCATCCCCCTCCCCTCCGAGCGGCACCCAGCTCCCTGCTGTTTGCTGGTTGGTACGGCACTTACCCTATGGGCGGCGGTGGGTGGCAGGCAGCATTGTGCAGCGGCTCCGTGTCCTCTCCTCCATGGTGGATTCCAGCACTTCCCCTCCTCCTAGGCGTCCAATAGGATCGCTGGTCTTTTCAGCCAATCGGCCAAATGGGTGACCGGCATCAAAACTGGCTTCCTGATTGGCCGGGAGGAGGATCAGTGTTACAACAGTGAATGTTCATTCACTGTTGTAACACACCTGGGTGGCATCGGAGTGCACTCTCTGCGACCTGAGTCTATCCTATATTGAAGCCTATTAAAACCTTTGGCTTTAATTGGTGCTTCAAAAAAAAAAAAACACCCCGCATTGGAATCCATGTGCTGGTGTCTTGAAAGGGGCTGGACGCATGGATGTGGGGGGGGACGGGGGGGCAAAGCAGGTAAGCATGACATAAATAGAATATTTGTAATGCAATTTACAGCATGTTATTATGTTTCTGAAATAACATATACAGTTGGTAAACCCATAACCTGTATGTCCACTGTCTTCTAACAAAGATTTCAAAATCCTCTTACCTGTACAATTGCCTCCACTTCTATCCAGCTCGTATCCTATGTCACAATCACATCTAAAGAGACCAGGGAGATTCTTGCAGGTACCATAGACACAGATGTTTAGCAGTTTACATTCATCAAAATCTAAAAATAAAAATATCTTCTTTCTATTAATATGTTATCTATACTAGCAGAATATCATATCTCCTAAATCCAACTAAAATGCTATTAATTATGCTCAGCTTTCATTCTACTGGTAATGGAAGGATGATAAATGGCGGACAGCATTGTGTTCCCAAATAAACACACTGACTACTGAAAAACAAAAGTTTTCAGAGTTTGATCTTCAAAACAAAATCATGCTCCGCGCATAGAGAGGCCCGGAGCATTACCAAAAAGGTAATTCAGCGGCATGACAGGGGGTTCATAGGCTTGTATGGGGAGTTGAGTGTAAGGGGAGGGTACATCGAGCAGGGCTGGCAGTTCTGCGTGGAGGGGGTGGAGCCGGGATAGGAAGTGCGACGGAAAGGAAGGGACAGGCACACTCTTACCACAAGGAGAGAGGGTAAGCAACTTCGGAGGTCTAGGCCTCCAGAGCGCCTCAGCCCGGAGGTGTCTCCCAGGATCCGGCGCCGCATTAGGAGGCCAATGGAGATGGCCTCCAGGGACCCTCTAGCCCCCACATGGAAAAACCAGTCACACGTGGTGTCGGTGTGGCCTGGGAGGAATCCTCGGCCTAGGGAGATGGGGCGGGGACCAAGGACGTGGCCCATCTTTCATCAAGTAGTCAGATGCAAACTGTGGCGCCCGGTAATGACTCTGCGGCCACCCGGGTTGCTCAGTGGGGGAGAGCTAGGTCCTCGGGAACCAGCCTGGTGCCTGGAGCGGCCGGTGTCCCTGCCACGGTGGAGCCGGTAGGGGAGCAGAGGCCTAATGATGGCGCTACAGCTAGCGGTGTTCGGGGTCTGACAGCGAGAGGAGCAGGGAGAGCGGCTTCATCCTGCCCGGCTGGGGTGAGTGCCCAGCTGGTCAATGATAGGGAACAGCTGGGACCCTCCTGGAAGATGTAGTAGTAGACGTCACGGGCGGCCGCACTGGCGCCCAACAGAATTCAGGCCTTATGGGCCGGGGCAGCACGGACGATCAGGAGGATGCTACCCTGTCCGAAAGGGAGCTGGAAGACGAGAGCGCAGACGAGTCGGTGGAGGTGCCAGCAACGATGAAGAGCACGATGGCAGCTCATGGAGGTCCAAATTCACGGCAGCCTGGTAAATGGCCTTTAGGCCAACCTTCTTTTTCTTCCGTGGGTGTACCTATGGTTGGGGGAACGGGGTCTGGGGGGTTGTTGCATGGTGTGTCTCTGTCAGGGACAGGTTCAGGGGCTGGCGCGCAGGAACTGGTGCAGCTACTGGTGGGTTTGAAAGACATGTTAGGGAGGCTGGACCCATTGCGGGGTTGCCCACAGCGGCTTGGGTTCCCCATCCTCATGCGGGTGTAACGGGGCCTCTGGCGGTAGCCGGCAGGCACGTTAACGACAGGGACAGTGTCTGGTGTGCCGCAAGCAGCTCCAGGGGCGCCATCTGCCTCGGGAGCGGGGGTGGCGTTAGGGACAGTTGCAGGGAATAATGGTGTGGCCGGACAAGGTAAGACGCTAGAGAAGGAGGGGGACCGGGTATGATTGGCAGACGTGGAAAAATGTGAGGTGTACGTCTGTTTCAAAGAGCCGCTGGGAGCACACCTCAAGCAGGAAGTGCAGGAGAAAATTTGGCGGAGCGAGTATGTCGCAATTTTTTCCCTTCTTCCGCTGGAAAAATGTAATCTGGACAGAGGTAAGTTAGATGATAGCAAGAAAGAGGAGGAGGAGAAGAGGAGTGTCAGGGTACTCACAAGGGCCGAGATGCTGAGAGCGGCTCCCCTTGCAGCAGAGTACGCTATACCCCTGGAGGTGGCACAGAGGGTATCGGGCACAGAGAGGCACGGATCGCCAGGCACTAGTAGGGGCTTGCGTGTTGGTCTTCCATCTGGTAGCAGGTCTGTTCATGTTGCACTCGGACGCTGGTCATCAGGGAAACCAGGCTGGGATTCAAACACCTTGATCCTGAAGTAGATAACTGGAACAAGTATGTAGAGAAGGCCAGGGGGTCAAACACGGCAAACCGGTAAGAAGAAAGTGCGTTTAAACAAGCCGAGGTCATACACTGGAATCAAGCAATAGGAGAGTCCAAAGACAGGCCGAGGTTCAAACACTGGATCAAGCAGGAGCAAAGTCTTTAAGGAGAAGTCGGGGGTCAAACACGGGAGCAGGCAGAAGAGGAATCCGTTAGACAAGCCGAGGTCAAGGTGCAGGAGAAGTTCAGAGGAGGTCAAGGCAATCCGGGTAACAGCAGGCAGGAGTAAATAGCAGAACTAAGGAACAGGAACACAGAAGCTGAAACGACAAACCAGCAATGAGACAGAGAGCAGGGCTGCCTTTTATAGAGCCGCCAGGGGATCTCACGTTGTGCGGCTAAGGTGCGTTCGTGCTTACGCCGTTTCGCGGCCCACTGAATCGCGTACCCGCATGCACCGTTTCGCCATTATACCAGGCAGGCGTACAGGAAAGTGCCGGTATTGGCAAACAAAGTTTCTGCTATTTCTCTGACAAGGAGATACAGGCTCATTCCTCGTTCATTTGCTAATTGGCTTCAGGTATTTGCTATTCTAGCTAGCGTTATAGGGGAAAGGGCGCCGGAGAATTGCTCCACTCTCTTTTGCTATTTGGATGCGATCGGGGAAGATTATTGCGTTTATGGGGGTCTGGCCTGGCTCAGATACGATGAGCAGTGCCGTTAGCGCAAATACGTTCATCTTTTCATTGGGATCACAAAGGCATTAGTCTTTGGATGCGGATCATGACCTCGGCGTGGGCTGGGACTTTGTTGTTTTCAGTCCAGGGCTGGCAGATCTTCTTCCTCTGGACAGTCAGCCAGTAAACGTAAGGGGTGTTGTTGGGCGTTCAATGAAGGGACTTGCAAGTTCGGCACTATGTACAAATATAAACATGAGTGCACCGGCTGCAGGGGGCTCCCATTCCAACAATAGATGTACACAAAGTGGCAAGGGTAGATCGGGGGGAGCTTGGAGGAAAAAGGGAGGACTCCGGTGAGCATAGCAAGAATGCGTCCAATTCTAGGTAGGTATCCGCAGCGGGAGGCGACAGAACTGCTGGCTGTGGGATTTGCCTGGGTTTTTCGGATTCCGTGTAGGCTCACCCAGCCCCCCCCGCCTGCGGACAGTTTGAGGTCGGCATTGGCTCGTCCAGATGTAGTGTCCCAAAAATTTTCAAAAGAGGTTGAGCTGGGCCGCATAGCGGGTCCATTTGCTTCTTTGCAGCTGCATAATTTAGTGGTTTCTCTTTTGGGGGTGGTCCCCAAGAAGGAACCCAACAAGTTTAGATTGATCCATCATTTGTCCTATCCAAGGGAGTGTTCGGTGAATGAGTCCATAGATCTGGGCCTATGTTCAGTTTCTTATACTTCGCTCGACTCTGCTTTGCGTTGGGTTCGGGTTTATGGGCGGGGGGCTTTATTGGCAAAAATGGATATTGAATCCACTTTTCGCTTGTTGGTGGTGCATCCAGACAGTTTTCACTTTCTGGGTTGTAAGTGGCAGGGGTGCTACTTTGTTTATCAATGTTTGCCCATGGGGTGCTCCATTTCATGTTTCTTGTTTGAAACTTTTAGTTTGTTTTTTGAGTGGGTGGTCAGGGAGGTGTCTGGGCTTCCGTCTGTCATTCAGTACTTGGATGATTTTTTGTGTACCGGGCCGGCTGCTTCTAATCAGTGTAGGATTTTGTTGGCTATGGTTCAGCACATGGCGGAATGCTTTGGCTTTCCACTGGCAGCGGAAAAAATGGAAGGACCGGCTATGGTCCTGTGTTTTCTTGGGATTTTGATTGATACTGTGGCCATGGAATGTCGATGGGCAGGGTTTTTAACCTCCGGATACAGCAGGGGTTCAGGCTCCGGGGCATCACATTCGCCTGTCCCGGCAACATAAGGTGGACCTGGGAGTTTGGGAATCCTTTTTGAATTCTTATAATGGCATGTTGGTGTGGATGTCGGAAGCTATGTCCAGTTTTGATTTGGAGCCGTTTACTGATGCCACGGGATCAGTGGGCTATGGGGCATTTTTGGGGGGGCAGTGGAGTGCAGGCCAGTGGCCATTGCAATGACAAGAGATTGGGTTTACCAGGAATTTGGCACTTTGGAACTGTTTCCGATTGTGCTTGCAGTGGAGCTCTGGGATTGTCAGTTCTGCAATAAGAAGATACATTTTAATTGCGATAATATGGCTGTTGTGCAGTCTATTAATAGTGTGTCAGCTTTGTCGCCACTGGTGGTGCATTTGATGAGGCATTTGGTGTTGGCTTTTTTGCGTTGCAAGGCTTTGGTATATGCTGTTCTCGTCCCGGGGTGCACTAATTCCTTGGCCATTGCTCTCTTTCTCGGTTTCAGTGGGACAAGTTTTGATTGTTGGCTCTGGGAGCGACACAACTGGGAGTTCCTTGTTCAGCACAGCTGTGGCGGATTGCCATAGAGTGACTGCGACGCTGATTCGGCGGTCAGTGCATGAGGCTACCTGGGCAGTGTATTTAAAAACCTTGGAGGAATGGTTTGGTCTGGTATGGAGATTGGGTGGGGCGGTTGCTGATGGGGAGGATGGGTTCCTGGTGTTGTATTTTATAGATCGGAATGTGGAGATGGGAGTTTCAGTGTCGGTATTGAATAGCAAGCTGGCGGGGTTGGCATTTTAGTTTAAGTTGATGGGTCGCAGGGATTGCACTAAGGATTTTTTGGTGCGGCAGGCGGTAAATGGTTACCGCAGGGGGCGTCGGCCAGTAGATGGTCGCCGTCCGGTGTCCTTTGAGTTGTTAGGTTCATTGTTCCGAAGTGTGTTTGTCGGACTATGAGGCCCTTTTGTTTCAGACGGCTTTTGCCTTGGCATTTTTATCGGGGATTTTTATTGGTTTCTTCTTCCAGAGGGGGGTCTGATGGATTGCCGTTGGCTGACGTGCACTGCAGCAGCAATTCGGTTGACCAAGCTGGCGGGGGGCTCGGGTGGAGTTGTTTGGCGTCACCGGCTTGTCCGGTGCAGGTGGTCTCATGTTTTTTGGAGTCATGCCCAGCCAGGGTTGGACCCCTGCTGTTGCATGCGAGTGGTTCGGCCTTCTCAGTATCAATTTACATTAGTGTTTCAGAGGTGTCTGGGGGTGTTGGGTTTTTGTCCATCAGATTTTGCTTCTCATTCCATTCGTATCGGGGCTGCAACAGAGGTGGCACGCTGAGGTTTCAGTGATGGGGCCTTGTGGCGAATTATTAGGTGGGAATCCCGGCGTTACCACCTGTACATTCGTCCTCAGTTGCTATGATTACGTTTCGTTATGTGGGGGTTTTTGTGAATGTAAGTTGACCTGTCTGTCCCCTCTGTTATCTGAAGGGGGGAAGGTGGTCTGGTGTTCTTGCTTCTGTGTGTGATGTTTTTTCTTTTCAGAAAGGGGCTCCTGCTTGATCTGGATAATGGGCCACTCCTATGTCCACTGGGGAGGGAGAAGAGCAGATGTTTGGCCTGACAGACATCAATTGGACATTCCCAGGAAGGAGGCAGTGGTCTGCTGGATCGGGATGCCCGGTTTATTGCGGAGAAGAGTAGTTCCCAAGTTTGAACGCTATGCTAGGCTGGATAGGGCCCCCGATGTGTTAGCGGTACATGCTGGGGAGAACAATTTAGCACTGCGGTCCATGAGGGAGCTAATACGGGATGTAAAGTTTGACTTCCTGCCACTTCGAATAGATTACCCAGACTTGCTAATAGTATGGTCTGACATGGTAGCCCGTACGCAATGGAGGTGGGCCAGGTTGGTGGTAGGTATTAACAAGGCAAGAGTTAAAGTAAATCGGGAGGTGGCAAGATTTTTGATGCGCAATGGGGGTTTGGTGGTACGACACCACGAGTTGGAGGGAGAATCTTGGACATATCTACGTGGGGATGGTGTTCATTTGAATGCTGTCGGGATCGATAAGTGGTGTGTTGGTTTGGAGGAGGGTATTCAGAGGGCCCTGAGGGTGTGCAGGTCCGCTCAAACCTAAGGTGTCAGGTTTGAGTGGTGGTGGCAGGGCGCAAGGTCCTTTTTTTAGGTCATATGGGCACATCAAAAAGGCATGGTGTAGGGACCCATCTGAGGTACGGCTCCCAGTTGGTATATGGGTACCTGCTAGTTGTCTCCAAGTCGGTGGTTCCGTGACTGGAGGCCTGAGAAGTGTTGTGGAAATTTTATTAGGTTTGTGTTATAGATTGTCACCTGTCTCCCTGTGTCTGATTTAACCAAGGAGCGCTCTAGCAGGGTTGAATTGGGACCAGCGATAAAACCGCCAGTATGAAAACCTTCTCATGGGCTTGGAGACGTGTTCTCTGTGTGTGTGGGGCGTTTGCTGGTTTGTAAGTATCAAGCGCAATGCGCTGGGCTTCTTGCCTTCAAATGTCTATGCACATTAGAAAAGCGAAGTCCACATAAGAAGAGAAACATATTATATCTCTGTTGTGGCTAAGCTATCCCTTTTGCATACATATCTGCTTTAATAAGAGGACATTGATATTTGTCTTGTTAATATACTTGTACCGTATATTGACCAATAGCAATGTCCCCACAGATCTTCTCTGTGGGAACAAGTAGAATGATCTTACTAGATACTCTGAGCAGTATTGAGTGGGCTCCATGCTGACCAAGATGGTGGATGCCCTCCCCTTTAGTGTAGTCTTTTCCTGTGATGTCATTTTGCATGGAGGAAGCGATTGGCTGTTGGGGTCATGACTCTGTTTGTCATTTCCTTTTGTTGCCGATGAATAAAAAGTTGCCTGGGCTCCTGAGGTTGAGTAGTCGAGCGATGGAGCTGAGGATGTAAGAGGTCGGTGACTAAAAATCGGTGACTAAAAATCCCAAGAAATTCTTTAAGTATGTAAACAGTAAAAAAGGGAGGACAGACCATATTGGCCCCATAAAGAATGAGGAAGGACATCTGGTTACAAAGGATGGGGAGATGGCAGAGGTATTGAATTTATTCTTCTCCTCAGTCTTCAAGAGTGAATCGGGGGGCTTCAGTAACCAAAACTGCAGTGTTTATCCTCAGGACACAACACAGGAAGCGCCTACATGGTTAACAGAGGACGGAATTAAAATTAGACTTGAGAAACTTAACATTAATAAATCACCGGGACCAGATGGCTTGCATCCGAGGGTACTTAGGGAACTCAGTCAGGTGATTGCCAGACCGTTGTTCCTAATTTTTACAGACAGTCTATTGACTGGAATGGTACCAGCTGATTGGAGAAAAGCCAATGTAGCACCAATATTTAAAAAGGGCCCAAAAAACATCCCTGGGAATTACAGACCAGTTAGCCTAACATCAATAGTATGTAAACTCTTGGAGGGGATGATAAGGGACTATATACAAGATTTTAGTAATAAGAATGATATCATTAGCAGTAATCAGCATGGATTCATGAAGAATCGTTCTTGCCAAACCAATCTATTAACCTTCTATGAGGAGGTGAGTTGCCATCTAGATAAAGGAAGGCCCGTAGACGTGGTGTATCTGGATTTTGCAAAAGCATTTGACACAGTTCCCCATAAACGTTTACTGTACAAAATAAGGTGCGTTGGCATGGACCATAGGGTGAGTACATGGATTGAAAACTGGCTACAAGGGCGTGTTCAAAGGGTGGTGATAAATGGGGAGTACTCAGAATGGTCAGGGGTGGGTAGTGGGGTCCCCCAGGGTTCTGTGTTGGGACCAATCCTATTTAATTTGTTCATAAACGACCTGGAGGATGGGATAAACAGTTCCATCTCTGTATTTGCGGACAATACTAAGCTAAGCAGGGCAATAACTTCTCCGCAGGATGTGGAAATCTTGCAAAAAGATCTGAACAAATTGATGGGGGAGGGGCGACTACATGGCAAATGAGGTTCAATGTAGAAAAATGTAAAATAATGCATTTGGGTGTCAAAAATATGAATGCAATCTATACACTGGGGGGAGAACCTCTGGGGGGATCTAGGATGGAAAAGGACCTGGGGGTCCTAGTAGATGATAGGCTCAGCAATGACATGCAATGCCAAGCTGCTGCTAATAAAGCAAACAGAATATTGGCATGCATTAAAAGGGGGATCAACTGCAGAGATAACGATAATTCTCCCGCTCTACAAGACTCTGGTCCGGCCGCACCTGGAGTATGCTGTCCAGTTCTGGGCACCAGTCCTCAGGAGGGATGTACTGGAAATGGAGCGAGTACAAAGAAGGGCAACAAAGCTAATAAATGGTCTGGAGGATCTTAGTTATGAGGAAAGGTTGTGAGCTCTGAACTTATTCTCTCTGGAGAAGAGATGCTTGAGAGGGGATATGATTTCAATTTACAAATACCGGACTGGTGACCCCACAATATATAAATACCGGACTGGTGACCCCACAATAGGGATAAAACTTTTTCGCAGAAGAGAGTTTAACAAGACTTGTGGCCACTCATTACAATTAGAAGAAAAGAGGTTTAACCTTAAACTACGTAGAGGGTTCTTTACTGTAAGAGCGGCAAGGATGTGGAATTCCCTTCCACAGGCGGTGGTCTCAGCGGGGAGCATTGATAGCTTCAAGAAACTATTAGATAATCACCTGAATGACCGCAACATACAGGGATATACAATGTAATACTGACACATAATCACACACATAGGTTGGACTTGATGGACTTGTGTCTTTTTTCAACCTCACCTACTATGTAACTATGTAACTATGTCGGTTTACTTGTGGAAATGTGGGAGACAGGGGTTGATTAAGATGCATTATACCAAAAGGCTGAAAGGGCGCTTAATAGTGCAAGAGTATAGTGGAATTTCCACAACAAAAGTGACTAGCAGGTACAGTTATGGGTTATGCCTATTGGGACCTTGTGCTCCATTTTTTGTAATAAAACTGGATATATTAAAAAGGTTATTATGGTAATTATTTTATATTTGGTTAATAAAATGGTTGCTATGGCCAATTTACTCCATTTCAGTGTCGTGTGGTTATTAGAGTGAGGGGTGGGGTTAATGGAATAGCAGGGTAAAAGCCATAGTTAATGCCATAGTCATGCTAGTTTGCTTCATTTTTTTGGATACCCCACCTTCACATGTTTTTCCATCAATGCTTGGTTCGAATCCCATTTCACATTCACATCGATATCCACCATTGGTATTGAGGCATTGACCATTTCCACACAGATTCACATTCTCGATGCACTCATTAATATCTGTTAAAGAAAGCAGACAATGTTAAAAAAAAAAAAAAAAAGGGAATTTTTCTTAAAAAGTATTCCTTTTAGGACAAAATCAAAGCTCTATTTTTTTTTTTTTTTTTACTGGTGTTGTAAATGGGGCAACATTGTAACAGGGATACTTTCTGTGCTGGCAGTAGATGGGCATGAAAAAGAAGATTACAGAGGCACCATAATAACATTAAACAGTCTGTTTCAAATATGGTTTGTTTCCACCACAGACTTGTAAAAGCAAAAGTAAGTTCAGAAATAGGGATGAGCCGAACACCCCCCGTTTCGGTTCGCACCAGAACCTGAGGACGGACCGAAAATTCGCACGAACGTTAGAACCCCATTGACGTCTATGGGACTCGAACATTCAAAATCAAAAGTGCTCATTTTAAAGGCTAATTTGCATGGTATTGTCCTAAAAAGGGTTTGGGGACCCGGGTCCTGCCCCAGGGGACATGTATCAATGCAAAAAAAACTTTTAAAAAATGGCCATTTTTTCGGGAGCAGTGATTTTAATGATGCTTAAAGTAAAAAAAAAAAAAAAAGTGAAATATTCCTTTAAATATCGTACCTGGGGGGTGTCTATAGTATGCCTGTAAAGTGACGCGTGTTTCCCGTGTTTAGAACAGTCCCTGCACCAAATGACATTTTTAAAGGGAAAAAAATCTCATTTAAAACTGCTTGCGGGTTTAATGTCATGTCGGGTCATGGCAATATGGATGAAAATCAGTGAGACAAATGGCATGAGTACCCCCCAGTCCATTACCAGGCCCTTTGGGTCTTGTATGGATATTAAGGGGAACCCCGCACCCAAATTAAAATAAGGAAAGGTGTGGGGCCACCAGGCCCTATATACTCTGAGCAGCAGTATACAGACGGTGCGAACAAGACAGGGACTGTAGGTTTGTTGTTAAGTAGAATCTGTTTGTCATTTTGAACGGGTACATTTTTAACGTGTTTAGCTCCAGCCAAAAAAAATTTAAGCTTTTTGGAAAACATAGGGAAGGGTTATCACCTCTGTGACATTTATTTTGCTGTCTTTCCTCCTCTTCAGAAGATTTCATCTCACTTCCTGTTGTCTCCTTCCGTTTGCAAGTAGGAGTCGTTTGTAAGTTGGATGTTTGAAAGTAGGTGCCTGCCCTATATACTCAGCAGAAATTTGGGCCTTAGGTGTTGTTGTGGCCACAACACTGTAAGCCCTCACAGGGCCCTGCTGTGAAATATTAGATCAAGAATTGTAATTACATGCCCCTGTTGAACAGGGGCTGAAAAATTAGGCCTTAGGCACTGGTGCTGGTGCCACAACACTGCAACCCCTCACAGACACTCTAGTTGTAACGCAGAAACGAGCCCTGCTGCAAAGTATTGCATCAAAAATTGTAATTACAATTTGTGCCTTAGGCACTGGTGGTGGCGCCCAGAACCAAAAATGTTCTTACAAGCTATCAGCGTAATCATTGAGGAGGAAGAGGATAATTACTCAGGGATAGTCACTCAGCATCAGCATAGGCAGTCTTTGAAGGGATCTGAGATTTCAAAAAAAATTATTCGGTTACATCAGCATCAGGTGCTTGGTAGCTGGTGGTGATCCAAGAATGATTCATATTTATGAAGGTCAGTCGATCGACCGAGTCGGTGGACAGACGCACCCTGTGATCGGTTACAAAGCCTCCAGCAGCACTGAATGTGCGTTCCGAAAGAACGCTGGATGCAGGACAGGCCAGTAGCTCAATTGCATACTGTGCAAGCTCTGGCCAGTGATCCATCCTCAAGACCCAGTAACCCAGAGGATTTTCGGTGGGAAAGGTGTCCAAGTCAGATCTTGCCCCTAAGTATTCCTGCACCATGTAAAACAGACGCTGGCGATGGTTGCTGGAACCGATCATACCTTGGGGCTGCGGACTAAAAAATTGTCTGAACGCATCGGCCAGACGGCCACCTTCTCCACCGCTCCTTCTTTGACTGACCGAAGCCCCAGCAACACGTTGTCCAGAAACAGGAGTTTGTAACCTCCCAGTCTCTGGGAACGCGTTGCACAGACCTTTCTGCAAGGCCTCCCGAAGATGTTTGATCCTCTGCTCCCTCTGCGATGGCAAGATAAGGTCCGCAACCTTACCCTTGTAACGTGGATCAAGGAGGGTTGCCAGCCAATATTGGTCCTTCTCCTTGATACCACAAATATGAGGATCCTTACGCAGGCTTTGCAGGATCAGGGAGGCCATGCAGCGTAGGTTTGCTGAGGCATTCGGTCCGGAGTCCTCTGGGTCACTAAGGACGACATGGTCCGCAGCCACCTCCTCCCAGCCACGTACAAGTCCATGTGTTTCTTGGGACTGATCCCTTAAAGACTGCTGCTGATGCTGAGTGTCCTCCTCCTCCTCATTGCCCGAATTTCTAGAATATTGATGGGCAAGCGTTTCTCGGTTGCAGACCATCTTCCTTGCGTGCATGTTTCTTCCAGAACTGCTCCCCAGCCTGTCAGGCTGGCATCTGTGGTTACAATCTTTCATTGTGGTGGAAGAAAGGCTTTGCCTTTCAAAAGATTTTTGGTTCGTAACCACCAATTGAAGCTTTTGAGAATCCTTGGGGATAGGCACATCAGAAGATCCAAAGCATGAGTCTTTTTGTTCCAAGCTGCGAGAATGCTTCTCTGCAGGGGCCCTGAGTGAAACTGGGCAAATGGAGCAGCCTCGAAAGTGGCAACCATATTTCCTAACAGTCTCATACATAGCCGAATAGATGGACTCTTTTTGCTTAATACTAGGCAGACTAGAGCTCTTACGGCCTTGACTAGGGATGACCTTCGTGTTTGAGTCGAACCCATGTCGAACCCAACCGAATTGCGAACGATATGGGCCGTTCGCGCCAAATTCGTGTGGCGCGTCACGGCCCATAATTCACTGCGGCATCGCAGTGTATTGCTTGCTGATGATTGGCCAAGCATGCACTATGACCTGCATGCTTGGCCAATCACAGCGCCGCCTGAACAGAGAGCCGTAACTGGCCAAAGCCAAAGAGGCTCAGGGGATTTAGTACACGCCCCACACTATATAAGGCCGGCTGCACGGCGGCCCTGTGCAGTGTGTTCCGGTGAGAGAGAGAGAGAGAGAGAGAGAGACAGTGTCATTTCATTTGAGTTAGCTAGATTAGACAGGACAGTCAGTCAGTTAGCTGCACTTAAAGTGTATTGTGTATATATATGCATCCCAGGTGTTGCATATATATATATATATACACTGTATTCAGTTTAGCTAGATCCGTTCCTGTTATCTTCTAGACTATTTACATTTAGTGCAGTGCGTCCTGCTCACAGTGTTCAGCTAGATCCGTTCCCGTCATCTTCCTACTGACAGGCAGGCTTGTCTTGTTACAGTATTTACAGCTACTAAAGAAAATTACTGGTGTTCTTTTGATCCTATTAGTACCACGGTCAGGCAGCTAGACTATTTACATTTAGTGCAGTGCGTCCTGCTCACAGTGTTCAGCTAGATCCGTTCCTGTTATCTTCCTACTGACAGGCAGGCTTGTTTTGTTACAGTATATAAAAGCTACCTGAAGAAAATTATTGGTGTTCTTTTGATCCTATTAGTACCACGGTCAGGCAGCTAGACTATTTACAGTTAGTGCACTGCGTCCTGCTCACAGTGTTCAGCTAAACCTACAAGTTAGTGGGGTGCGTCCACCTAAAGCTACCTGTAGAAGGTTGGTGGTGTTCTCATACTACAGGCAGGCAGTTGATTTTGCTAGCTGCAGTATCAGTACATATATATATATATATATATATATATATATATATATCCCATCTTAGTGCAGCTACAGGCCATTAGTATGTCTGGAAGGCCAAGAAGGAGAGGCAGACAGTTACAAGCCAATAAGAGAGGGCAAGCAGGCTCTGTGTCTAGTGCTGGTCGTGGAGACGGTGCATCCTCATCAGCACGTGGCCATGGGACACGCTTGGCCTTTTTTTCGGCAGCTGGCCGTGTTGAGCCGCAACATGCGGAAGACTTGGTCGAGTGGATGACCAAGCCGTCCTCATCCTCCTCATCCTCTCTCACCCATGCCCAGGGTGCTTTGTCTGGCAAAGCAGCGGCCTCTTCCCTCGGCTCAATGTCATCAGTGACTCCTTCCCTAGCTCCACCATGTCCTTCTGAGGAGTCCCTCGAACAGTTTGACCACAGTGCTGGGTACATGCTCCAGGAGGATGCCCAGCGTTTGGAAGGCTCTGATGATGATACTGAGCTCGATGAAGGCAGTAACATGAGCACGGACAGAGGGGGTGCCCAAGAAGGACAGCAATCTGGCAGTCATGCTCCCCCTGCTGCAGAATACTGCCAGGTTTGCTCCAGTGATGAGGAGGGAGGGGATGATGAGGTCACTGACTCAACGTGGGTGCCTGATAGGAGAGAGGAGGAGGAGGAGGAGGCGGCACATCACCAACGAGGCAGGATGCCCTCCAGGGGCCAGCCTAAGGGCAGCACATTGACTGCATCACACCCCAAAGCTCCACATGTGCAGGGCGCTGCAGTCTCTGCGCGTTATTCAAAAAGTTCTTTGGTGTGGGCCTTTTTTGAGACGAGTGCATCAGATCGCACCGCTGCTATTTGCAACATATGTCTCAAGCGTATCTCACATGACCAAAACATCTCCCGCTTGGGTACCACATGCTTCACCAGACATATGTTGACCTGCCATGAAGTTCGTTGGCAAGCGTATCTAAAAGACCCACACCAAAGAACAAAGAGGACCTCTCCTTGCTCCTCATCAGCTGAGATTTCCAACCCCACTAGACCTCCAGTCCTCTCTGAGACCTGCACTGAGAGTAATGAAGGTGTAGAATTAGGTGTGTCACAGCCAAGTACTTGTGGGCAATCTGCTTTTGGTACACCGACGTCAGATTGTACCAGGCAAATTTCCCTGCCCCAGCTGATGCACCGCCGAAAAAAGTTTGCTCCCAGCCATCCACATGCCCAGCGGTTGAATGCTAGCTTGGCAAAATTGCTAGCACTTCAACTGCTGCCTTTTCAGTTGGTAGACTCTGCCCCCTTCCGTGAGTTTGTGGAATGTGCGGTTCCTCAGTGGCAGGTACCCAAACGCCACTTTTTCTCACGGAAGGCGATTCCGGCTCTCTACCGGCATGTGGAAGGCAATGTCCATGACTCGCTAGACAGGGCGGTCAGTGGTAAGGTGCATATTACCGCTGACTTATGGTCCAGCAGGCATGGACAGGGATGTTACCTAAGTTTCACGGCACATTGGGTGACTCTGCTGGCAGCTGGGAAGGATGCAGGACAAGGTGCAGTAGTGTTGGAGGTTGTTCCACCACCACGCCTCCAAAATGCTAATGATTGTGACACACCTCTCTCCTCCACCCCCTCCTCTTCTTCTTCCTCCATGGCCTCTTCCTCGGAACCAGCGGTGCTCCGTAGTCGTTCAAGGGGCTACGCAAGTACGCAGGCCAAAAGATGCCATGCGGTGCTTGAGCTGGTGTGCTTGGGGGACAGGAGCCACACTGGGGCAGAGGTTCTGTCAGCTCTGCAGGGGCAGGTTCAGAGGTGGTTGACGCCACGCCAACTTAAGGCAGGAATGGTGGTTTGCGACAATGGCACCAACCTCCTCTCTGCCCTCCGACAGGGACAAATGACCCATGTGCCCTGTTTGGCTCACGTCCTTAACTTGGTGGTGCAGATTCTTGGGCAGGTACCCGGGCTTACAGGATGTCCTGAGGCAGGCCAGGAAAGTCTGTGTGCATTTCCGCCGGTCATATAATGCCAGTGCTCGGCTGACGGACCTCCAAAAAGGCGTTTAACCTGCCCAAGAACCGCCTAATCTGTGACATGCCCACCAGGTGGAACTCAACGTTGGCCATGCTGCAGCGGCTGCACACGCAGCAGAGGGCCATCAATGAGTACCTGTGTGACTATGGCACCAGGACAGGGTCAGGGGAGCTTGTTTTTTTTTCCCCACGCCAGTGGGCCATGATCAGGGATGCATGCACTGTCCTGTCACCATTCGAGGAGGCCACGAGGATGGTGAGCAGTGACAGTGCATGCATCAGTGACACTGTCCCCCTTGTCCACCTGTTGGAGCACACGCTGCGTGGAATAATGGACAGGGCACTTGAGGCAGAACAGAGGCAGGAAGAGGAGGACTTCCTTAGCTCTCAAGGCCCCCTTTATCCAGACAGTGTTCCTGCGTGCCCGCCGATCACACAGGAAGAGAACGAGGAGGAGGAGGAGGAAGATTGTGTCAGTATGGAGGTGGAGCCTGGCACTCAGCATCAGCAGCAGTCTTTAGGGATCAGTCCCAAGAAACACATGGACTTGTACGTGGCTGGGAGGAGGTGGCTGCGGACCATGTCGTCCTTAGTGACCCAGAGGACTCCGGACCGAATGCCTACGCTGCATGGCCTCCCTGATCCTGCAAAGCCTGCGTAAGGATCCTCGTATTCATGGTATCAAGGAGAAGGACCAATACTGGCTGGCAACCCTCCTTGATCCACGTTACAAGGATAAGGTTGCGGACCTTATCTTGCCATCGCAGAGGGAGCAGAGGATGAAACATCTTCGGGAGGCCTTGCAGAAAGGTCTGTGCAACGCGTTCCCAGAGACTGGGAGGTTACAAACTCCTGTTTCTGGACAACGTGTTGCTGAGGCTTCGGTCAGTCAAAGAAGGAGCGGTGGAGAAGGTGGCCGTCTGACCAATGCATTCAGACAATTTTTTGGTCCGCAGCCCCAAGGTATGATCGGTTCCAGCAACCATCGCCAGCGTCTGTTTTACATGGTGCAGGAATACCTAGGGCAAGATCTGACTTGGACACCTTTCCCACCGAAAATCCTCTGGGTTACTGGGTCTTGAGGATGGATCACTGGCCAGAGCTTGCACAGTATGCAATTGAGCTACTGGCCTGTCCTGCATCCAGCGTTCTTTCGGAACGCACATTCAGTGCTGCTGGAGGCGTGGTAACCGATCACAGGGTGCGTCTGTCCACCGACTCGGTCGATCGACTGACCTTCATAAAAATGAATCAGTCTTGGATCACCACCAGCTACCAAGCACCTGATGCTGATGTAACCGAATAATTTTTTTTGAAATCTCAGATCCCTTCAAAGACTGCCTATGCTGATGCTGAGTGACTATCCCTGACTAATTATCCTCTTCCTCCTCAATCATCACGCTGATAGCTTGTAAGAACATTTTTGGTTCTGGGCGCCACCACCAGTGCCTAAGGCACAATTTTTCAGCCCCTGTTTAACAGGGGCGTGTAATTACAATTTTTGATGTAATACTTTGCAGCAGGGCTCGTTCCTGCATTCCAACTAGAGTGTCTGTGAGGGGTTGCAGTGTTGTGGCACCAGCACCAGTGCCTAAGGCCCAATTTTTCAGCTCCTGTTCAACAGGGGCATGTAATTACAATTCTTGATCTAATATTTCACAGCAGGGCCCTGTGAGGGCTTACAGTGTTGTGGCCACAGCAACACCTAAGGCCCAAATTTCTGCTCAGTATATAGGGCAGGACCCTACTTTCAAACATCTAACTTACAAACGACTCCTACTTGCAAACTGAAGGAGACAACAGGAAGTGAGATGAAATCTACCCCTAGGAAGGGAAATTCTCTCCTGTAAGAGTTAATATGGGAAAACAATTTCTCCTTTCCACTGATGCTTTCCAATTCTTGTTCCACAAAAAATCCCAAATTTTCAAAAAACATTTTTCATTGGGACAAAAAGTGAGGTGAAATCTTCTGAAGAGGAGGAAAGACAGCAAAACAAATGTCACAGGGGTGATAACCCTTCCCTATGTTTTCCAAAAAGCTTAAAAAAAGATTTTTTGGCTGGAGCTAAACACGTTAAAAATGTACCCGTTCAAAATTACAAAGAGATTCTACTTAACAACAAACCTACAGTCCCTGTCTTGTTTGCACCGCCTGTATACTGCTGTTCAGAGTATATAGGGCCTGGTGGCCCCACACCTTTCCTTATTTTAATTTGGGTGCGGGGTTCCCCTTAATATCCATACAAGACCCAAAGGGCCTGGTAATGGACTGGGGGGTACCCATGCCATTTGTCTCACTGATTTTCATCCATATTGCCAGGACCCGACATTACATTAAACCCGCAAGCAGTTTTAAATGAGATTTTTTTCCTTTAAAAATGACATTTGGTGCAGGGACTGTTCTAAACACGGGAAACACGCGCCACTTTACAGGCATACTATAGACACCCCCCAGGTACGATATTTAAAGGAATATTTCACTTTTTTTTTTTTTACTTTAAGCATCATTAAAATCACTGCTCCCGAAAAAACGGCCGTTTTTAAAACTTTTTTTTGCATTGATACATGTCCCCTGGGGTAGGACCCGGGTCCCCAAACCCCTTTTTAGGACAATACCATGCAAATTAGCCTTTAAAATAAGCACTTTTGATTTTGAACGTTCGAGTCCCATAGACGTCAATGGGGTTCTAACTTTCGTGCAAACTTTCGGTCCGTTCGCAGGTTCTGGTGCGAACCGAACCGGGGGGGTGTTCGGCTCATCCCTAGCCTTGACCTTTGGCTCTGGTAGAAACACCCTGCCTTGAGCGGTGTCGATGATCATGCATAGATACTCCAACCTTGTTGAAGGTTGCAAAGAAGACTTTTCTAGGTTAATTATCCAGCCTAGTCTTTCCAAATGTCTTACTGTCTTGAAGACAGCGCGGTTCAGGTGTGCCACCAATTGCTCTATGGGTAGCAAATCGTCTAGATAAGCTACCACAGTTATGCCCTGAGCTCTTAGATTTACTAAGAGAGGGTCTAGAATTTTTGTAAAAATTCGAGGAGCTGTAGCGAGACCGAAAGGAAAGGGCCCCAAATTGGAAATGGCGCTGGTCTACCGCAAACCTTCGATATCTTTGGTGAGCGCCAAAAAAAAAAAAAAAAAAAAATCGCACATGAAGATATGCATCCTTGATATCTATTGATGCCATAAATTCTCCCCCCTGCAGGGTGGAGACCACCGAATGAATTGACTGCATTCGGAAGGATTGAATGTGTAGAAACTGATTCAGATCCTTTAGATCTAGGATGGGTCCGACATCTCCATTTGGCTTTGGAACGGTGAAGATATTTGAGTAGAACCCTGAACCCTGATCTTTTGGGTTCATTTCTACTATCACTCTAGCCTACGGCACCTGGTATTCCCAGGCGGTCTCCCATCCAGGTACTAACCAGGCCTGACCCTGCTTAGCCTCTGAGATCAGACGAGATCGGGCGCTTTCAGGGTGATGTGGCCGTAGGCCCTGGGATAGTAAGCAATCTAAGGCCAGTAGTAGCGGTTCTCGCTTTACTGGATCCTTGGGAACTCTTGACCTTTAGGAAACGAGCTTGTGGAAGCTCTAGGAACTCTATTTTGTAACCTAGAGATACTGAAGAGACCACCCACCTGTCTTGAACCTCTTCCCACCAGGCTCCTGAAAACTGTAGGAGCCTTCCCCCCCACTCGGCTGAGTGGGGGCGCCCCTTCACAGGGATGTTTTGGGGCTCTGCTTGGCAGGCTTTCGTCCCCCAAGCCTTTTTCTGCCCTTGGGTGTGATCCTGGGCCTTTCCTCTGAAAGTAGATTGGGAAGGCCGTCGCCACTACTTAGAGCCTGATGTTCCAGGGGAAGGGGAAAGAGACTGTTTGAATGGTGGACGTTTAATCCTCTTAACTGGTAGGAGTGTAGATTTACCACCTGTAATTTTTTGGGATAAAATTGTCTAGGTCATCCCCAAATAGGTGTTCCCCTTTGAATGGGAAGCCAGCTAAAAATCTTTTGCATGAAAGCTCTGCTGCCCAACTTTTAAGCCAAAGGGACCTGCACATGTATACCAACAGAAGAGACAAATGAGATGCTTGCTGGGCAGAATCCAGAATGGCATCAATCATAAAACACATCACCTGTGGAAGTTCTGCATAGTTCTCCACTTCCTCACTGGGAAGGAGGCCAAGCATCTGCTTAACCTGTTCCTTGAGGAATTGACAGAGACCCACAGTTGCGACTGTAGGTTGGACTACAGCGCCAGCCATGGAGAAGGAGGCTTTTAATAAAGTTTCCAGCTTCTTATCAGTTGGATCTTTAAACACCTGAGCATTGTCCAGAGGACAGGTCAGGTTTTTATTCACACAAGAGACAGCCGCATCCACGGATGGGACCTCCAGCTTCTTGGTGAAGCTTTCCTCCAGAGGATAAAGCAAAGAAAACCTTTTAGGAGAAGTAAACAGTTTATCGGGATGTCCCCAGTCCTCATACAACAATTTATCCATTTAAGGATGAATTGGAAAGGAAAACGCAGTCTGTGGGATCCTTCTGACCCCCAGGGAAGAAACAGAGGATGTAGATGTAGTGGCCTCAGCAGAGGGCATTTTAAATGTGGAACGCTCTAGTTCAGTATAATACTGGACCTGCTTCTTGAGTGCCTGAGGGGAAGAAGCTCTCTCCTCTGAATCCTCAGACTGCTCTTGATCTCTATCTCTGGATAGGGATCTCTCCTCATTGTCAGAAGAATCATCTGAAAGAGAAAGTGCAGCAGAGGGAGGGGATCTACCCCTTTTTCTGCTATCTTTTAAGGAAGCTGAAATAAAATTCATAATTATTTCCTCAAAACCCTCCAATGTAGCCCTAAGGGAATGTGACGCTGGGGCTTTAACATTAAGGAGAGGCTGCAAAACCTGACAGGAGCACTGACTCATCCTGTGAGGCTGGCTCCAGTCTTGCAGGGGGGGATGGTAATCTGCAGGCATCTTAAGGACCCCTAGACACAGGCGGTGACCTTCTTGTGCCTTTGTTACCTCCCCCGAGACCCTCTTACGAGGAGACATAGTCCCAAGCTACAAAGCAGAGGTACTAGTACATATGCAATCACTGTTGTGCTAAAAGTCTCACAATATACATATATGCTTAATACTGCAAAAACCTGATGCCGAGTAGGTGTCTTAGGTTAGCCTGGATCCGACCACTTTAAGATGTTCATCTGTTTACAGAGTTATGAACGCTCTGGGCTTTTAAGTTAGCCACCTGACGTCTGCACACCTGCAGTGGAGGAAGGGAATGATTGGACACCAGCTTCAGTGAGTGTGTCTGAAAGGCACGTAAGTTTGCTCTTTACTACCTCTAGTGGTGGAAATCAGGTAAGACATGAACTCATTTAAGAAAATCCACTTGTAATATAAATATATACATAGGATTAACTTCTCTTACCTGTCCCCGCTGCAGGAACTGCTGAGAACAGACAGCTAATACGGCGGGTAGCGTTGTGTCAACCAGAAACTTTCGTGCCACTGTTTTAATAGTACACGAAGCCTGGTTTTCTCAGAGCCCAGTCCTCCAAAGAGAGACTTACAGGCAAAACCTTGTTTCTTCGGATGACGAGGCCCGGGTACCATACCATCTTGGGAGTCAAAATATCGGCCCGAGATATGGATCCGGTCAGCATAGCCCTTTAAGCCCCCGCAGGGACCAAACTGGAGCTTTCTTCACAGCACATGTTTTACGTGACCAACCACCTTAGACACTGGTGAAAAAACTGAGGTCCTCCCCATATGGGAGGGTTTATATAGGGGAGGAATTCTCCTTAATTGGGGTTATCCAGTGTCCAATCACCGATGGTGCCTATCTAACCCACTATGTATTGAATACTTTGTGTCCCGTCATGTATGATCAAGAAAGTTCATTGATAAAAACAGCATGGGAATTCTCCACAGGGGAACCCCGAACCCTTCAGGTCTGGTATGGATTTTGAGGGGGACCCCACGCCATTTTTTTTTTAAATTTTGGCCGGGGTTCCCCTTAATATCCATACCAGATCTAAAGGGCCTGGTATGGAATTTAGGGGGACCCCCACGCCATTTTTTTTTTACATTTTGGTTCGGGGTTCCTCTGTGGGGGAATCCCATGCCGTTTTTATCAATGAACTTTTATGTGTATTGTCGGACCGGCAATTCATTAATAGCCGCGAGTAGTTTTAAATGACTTTTTTTCCTTTAAAATGTCATTTTGCTGTCAGACTGTTCTAAACACGGGAAACATGCGCCCCTTTACAGGCATACTATAGACACCCCCAGCTACGAAATTTAAAGGAATATTACACTTCTATTGTTTCACTTTAAGCGTTATTAAAATATCTTGACTAGCTCTACAAATATCGGTATGTGTGGACTCTTTGTGTTCAGTTGCTGTGAAGTGGTTACTGTCAGTGCAGGAAAAATCCTGCTTATCAGAGCTGCTGGCACCAGAATGTCTGTGTGAGGGGCGGAGCTGCAGTTCAAGGCAAGCCCAATACCACACCTTCCAACATTTTGAGATGGGAATGAGGGACACCTACTAACAAACGTATGTAGGCAGAGGACACGCCCCCTGCCACACCTCCTTAACCACTTGCCGACCGCCTCACGCCTATATACGTGAGCAGAGCGGCACGGGCAGGCAAAATCACGTACCTGAAACGTGATTGCCTTCCCGCGGGTGGGGGGTCCGATCGGACCCCCCCCGGTGCCAGCTGCGGTCGGCATTTGGTTGGGAGCGATGAGAGACGAGGGGGAGGCCATCCGATCGTGGCCCCCCCCTCGCGATCGCTCCCAGCCAATGAGAAACATCCCCTGCCTCTGTATAGTACACAGAGGCAGAGGATGTGATGTCATCTCTCCT
This sequence comes from Lithobates clamitans, assembly GCA_037952925.1. Lineage (NCBI taxonomy): Eukaryota > Metazoa > Chordata > Amphibia > Anura > Ranidae > Lithobates > Lithobates clamitans. The sequence continues at coordinate 565,149 of JBBGZY010002331.1, forward strand.
CGGTCTGGCAGTTTCCGTTCCAGCGCCGAGGAGAGACGACATGTAAGTGCACCAACACACACACACACACAGTAGAACATGCCAGGCATACATTACACCCCCGATCCCCCCCCGATCGCCCCCCGATCCCCCCCCAATCACCCCCCCCCTGTCACAAACTGACACCAAGCAGGTTTTTTTTTTTTTTTTCCTGATTACTGCATAGTGTCAGTTTGTGACAGTTAGCAGTGGTAGGACAGTTAGTATTACCCCCCTGTAGGTCTAGGGTACCCCCCTTACCCCCCCTAATAAAGTTTTAACCCCTTGATCACCCCCCCTCACCAGTGTCGCTAAGCGATCATTTTTCTGATCGCTGTATTAGTGTCGCTGGTGACGGTAGTTAGGGACGTAAATATTGAGGTTCGCCGTCAGCGTTTTATAGTGACAGGGACCCCCATATACTATCTAATAAATGTTTTAACCCCTTGATTGCCCCCTAGTTAACCCTTTCACCACTGATCACCGTATAACTGTTACGGGTGACGCTGGTTAGTTCGTTTATTTTTTATAGTGTCAGGGCACCCGCCGTTTATTACCGAATAAAGGTTTAGCCCCCTGTAGGTCTAGGGTACCCCCCTTACCCCCCTAATAAAGTTTTAACCCCTTGATCACCCCCCCTCACCAGTGTCGCTAAGCGATCATTTTTCTGATCGCTGTATTAGTGTCGCTGGTGACGCTAGTTAGGGACGTAAATATTTAGGTTCGCCGTCAGTGTTTTATAGCGACAGGGACCCCCATATACTATCTAATAAATGTTTTAACCCCTTGATTGCCCCCTAGTTAACCCTTTCACCACTGATCACTGTATAACCGTTACGGGTGACGCTGGTTAGTTCGTTTATTTTTTATAGTGTCAGGGCACCCGCCGTTTATTACCGAATAAAGGTTTAGCCCCCTGATCGCCCGGCGGTGATATGCGTCGCCCCAGGCAGCGTCAGGTTAGCGCCAGTACCGCTAACACCCATGCACGCACCGTACACGCACCGTACACCTCCCTTAGTGGTATAGTATCTGAACGCATCAATATCTGATCCGATCAGATCTATACTAGCGTCCCCAGCAGTTTAGGGTTCCCAAAAACGCAGTGTTAGCGGGATCAGCCCAGATACCTGCTAGCACCTGCGTTTTGCCCCTCCGCCCGGCCCAGCCCAGCCCACCCAAGTGCAGTATCGATCGATCACTGACACTTTTTTTTGTAGCGTTTTGGGGAACTGGCAAGCACCAGCGGCGTAGTACACCCCGGTCGTAGTCAAACCAGCACTGCAGTAACACTTGGTGACGTGGCGAGTCCCATAAGTGCAGTTCAAGCTGGTGAGGTGGCAAGCACAAGTAGTGTCCCGCTGCCACCAAGAAGAAGACAAACACAGGCCCGTCGTGCCCATAATGCCCTTCCTGCTGCATTCGCCAATCCTAATTGGGAACCCACCGCTTCTGCAGCGCCCGTACTTCCCCCATTCACATGCCCAACCAAATGCAGTCGGCTGCATGAGAGGCATTTTCTTTATGTCCTCCCGAGTACCCCTACCCAACGAACCCCCCCAAAAAAGATGTTGTGTCTGCAGCAAGCGCGGATTTAGGCGTGACACCCGCTATTATTGTCCCTCCTGTCCTGACAATCCTGGTCTTTGCATTGGTGAATGTTTTGAACGCTACCATTCACTAGTTGAGTATTAGCGTAGGGTACAGCATTGCACAGACTAGGCGCACTTTCACAGGGTCTCCCAAGATGCCATCGCATTTTGAGAGACCCGAACCTGGAACCGGTTACAGTTATAAAAGTTACAGTTACAAAAAAAAAGTGTAAAAAAAAAAAAAAAACACAAACAAAAATAAAAAAAAATAGTTGTCATTTTATTGTTCTCTCTCTCTCTATTCTCTCTCTCTATTGTTCTGCTCTTTTTTACTGTATTCTATTCTGCAATGTTTTATTGTTATTATGTTTTATCATGTTTGCTTTTCAGGTATGCAATTTTTTATACTTTACCGTTTACTGTGCTTTATTGTTAACCATTTTTTTGTCTTCAGGTACGCCATTCACGACTTTGAGTGGTTATACCAGAATGATGCCTGCAGGTTTAGGTATCATCTTGGTATCATTCTTTTTAGCCAGCGGTCGGCTTTCATGTAAAAGCAATCCTAGCAGCTAATTAGCCTCTAGACTGCTTTTACAAGCAGTGGGAGGGAATGCCCCCCCCCCACTGTCTTCCGTGTTTTTCTCTGGCTCTCCTGTCTCGACAGGGAACCTGAGAATGCAGCCGGTGATTCAGCCAGCTGACCATAGAGCTGATCAGAGACCAGAGTGGCTCCAAACATCTCTATGGCATAAGAAACCGGAAGCTACGAGCATTTTATGACTTAGATTTCGCCAGATGTAAACAGCGCCATTGGGAAATTGGGAAAGCATTTTATCACACCGATCTTGGTGTGGTCAGATGCTTTGAGGGCAGAGGAGAGATCTAGGGTCTAATAGACCCCAATTTTTTCAAAAAAGAGTACCTGTCACTACCTATTGCTATCATAGGGGATATTTACATTCCCTGAGATAACAATAAAAATGATTTAAAAAAAAAAAAATGAAAGGAACAGTTTAAAAATAAGATAAAAAAGCAAAAAAAAAGAAAGAAAAAAAATAAATAAATAAAAAGCACCCCTGTCCCCCCCTGCTCTCGCGCTAAGGCGAACGCAAGCGGCGGTCTGGCGTCAAACGTAAACAGCAATTGCACCATGCATGTGAGGCATCACCGCGAACGTCAGATCGAGGGCAGTAATTTTAGCAGTAGACCTCCTCTGTAAATCTAAAGTGGTAACCTGTAAAGGCTTTTAAAGGCTTTTAAAAATGTATCAATTTTGTTGCCACTGCACGTTTGTGCGCAATTTTAAAGCATGTCATGTTTGGTATCCATGTACCCGGCCTAAGATCATCTTTTTTATTTCATCAAACATTTGGGCAATAAAGTGTGTTTTAGTGCATTAAAATTTAAAAAAGTGTGTTTTTTCTCCAAAAAATGCGTTTGAAAATCGCTGCGCAAATACTGTGTGAAAAAAAAAAAATGAAACACCCACCATTTTAATCTGTAGGGCATTTGCTTTAAAATAATATATAATGTTTGGGGGTTCAAAGTAATTTTCTTGCAAAAAAAAATAATTTTTTCATGTAATCAAAAAGTGTCAGAAAGGGCTTTGTCTTCAAGTGGTTAGAAGAGTGGGTGATGTGTGACATAAGCTTCTAGATGTTGTGCATAAAATGCCAGGACAGTTCAAACCCCCCCCAAATGACCCCATTTTGGAAAGTAGACACCCCAAGCTATTTGCTGAGAGGCATGTCGAGTCCATGGAATATTTTATATCGTGACACAAGTTGCGGGAAAGAGACAAATTTTTTTTTTTTTTTTTGCACAAAGTTGTCACTAAATGATATATTGCTCAAACATGCCATGGGAATATGTGAAATTACACCCCAAAATACATTCTGTTGCTTCTCCTGAGTACGGGGATACCACATGTGTGAGACTTTTTGGGAGCCTAGCCGCGCACGGGACCCCGAAAACCAAGCACCGCCTTCAGGCTTTCTAAGGCCGTAAATTTTTGATTTCACTCCTCACTACCTATCACAGTTTCGGAGGCCATGGAATGCCCAGGTGGCACAACCCCCCCCCCCCCAAATGACCCCATTTTGGAAAGTAGACACCCCAAGCTATTTGCTGAGAGGCATGGTGAGTATTTTGAAAACCTCACTTTTTGTCACAAAGTTTTGAAAATTGAAAAAAGAAAAAAAAAAATTTTTTTTCTGGTCTTTCTTCATTTTCAAAAACAAATGAGAGCTGCAAAATACTCACCATGCCTCTCAGCAAATAGCTTGGGGTGTCTACTTTCCAAAATGGGGTCATTTGGGGGGGGTTTTGTGCCACCTGGGCATTCCATGGCCTCCGAAACTGTGATAGGTAGTGAGGAGTAAAATAAAAAATGTATGCCCTTAGAAATCCTGAAGGCGGTGATTGGTTTTCGGGGCCCTGTACGCGGCTAGGCTCCCAAAAAGTGCCACACATGTGGTATCCCCGTACTCAGGAGAAGCAGCTAAATGTATTTTGGGGTGCAATTCCACATATGCCCATGGCCTGTGTGAGCAATATATCATTTAGTGACAACTTTTTGTAATTTTTTTTTTTTTTCTTTTTTTTGTCATTATTCAATCACTTGGGACAAAAAAAAAAATATTCAATGGGTTCAACATGCCTCTCAGCAAATTCCTTGGGGTGTCTACTTTCCAAAATGGGGTCATTTGGGGGGGTTTTGTACTGCCCTGCCATTTTAGCACCTCAAGAAATGACATAGGCAGTCAGAAACTAAAAGCTGTGTAAATTCCAGAAAATGTACCCTAGTTTGTAGACGCTATAACTTTTGCGCAAACCAATAAATATACGCTTATTGACATTTTTTTTACCAAAGACATGTGGCCGAATACATTTTGGCCTAAATGTATGACTAAAATTTAGTTTATTTGATTTTTTTTATAACAAAAAGTAGAAAATATCATTTTTTTTCAAAATTTTCAGTCTTTTTCCGTTTATAGCGCAAAAAATAAAAACGGCAGAGGTGATCAAATACCATAAAAAGAAAGCTCTATTTGTGGGAAGAAAAGGACGCAAATTTCGTTTGGGTACATCATTGCATGACCGCGCAATTAGCAGTTAAAGCGACGCAGTGCCAAATTGTAAAAAGTGCTCTGGTCAGGAAGGGGGTAAATCCTTCCGGGGCTGAAGTGGTTAAAGGAGAATTAACCCCCCCAAAAAAGTTAATTAAACCCACAAGTGCTTTTTTTTACCACTACTATTCCTTTATATTGGTTTTTAAAATGTACAAATGCAGCAATTTAGAAATTGGATGAAAGGTTTAGCACTGGAAAACACTTTTTGAAAGATAAAAAGTCCTTTTTCATAATACAACTATATAGATCAGACCAAAATGAGGGAAAATGAGGAGGAAAGAGGGACAGAGGGACATTGCTCCAAATCAGGGACAGTCCCTCCAAATCAGGGATAGTTGGCAGCTATGCAATACACCCATCATGTGGTGATTAGAGTAAAAGAGAGGAGCAAGATGGCGGATGCTGCAAGATTTTATCTTAAGATCTTGTTGTCTGAAATGCAGGACGTGACTCTGGTGGACACCGGGGTGCACCTGGAGCATTGAGGGGGGTTCAACCTCGGGATGATCAGAGAAGTAAAGAGGCTGTTCCTTGTATGTCAGGACTGCAGGAGACCCACCGCCATGGTCAGTGCCTGGATTAAGTGTGGAGTGGACACTGTGAAGCTGACACCTAGCGACTTGACACCTGTTACCTACGGCATGGATTTGCAGTCAGGTCTGTTCCAGTACACCCAGTCACCCCTGCGTGGAGGGAGCTGGAGTCGGAGGAGTCCTCTTCAGGTGAGCCTGCGGGGAGAGACAGCGGTAGGGAGATCGACTGGGGGTCGCCCAGACTGCAGGCTGAATTTGGGCCCCTGGAGTCAGAGTTAGATGAGTGGTCTACCGCTAGTGAGTCTGAGGTCAAGTGGGAATGGGAGAGGACACACAGGACTGGGAGCTGGTAGCAGGACTCTCTGGTGAAGTGTCGCCCCCTACGCAGGCCAAGCTGGCTACTGAAGTTGACCAGCTGTTATCTTGTGTAGAAGGATTGCAGCTGAACTCAGCTTATGTAGCGCAACCCCTAAGGAGACGCAGGTGAAATGGGATCCCCCACCCTGCACAGCCGGGCACACCTGTGAGCTAGGATTGTAAATGTGATGTATATGCTAATGTACAGAATTACTCTTACTTTTCTACTGTAACTTATTGGACGCAGGAGCAATTTTTTTTATATTTTTCAAGCCAATGGGGCCATGGCTGTCTTTAGAAGGGGGTGAGAGTAGCACCCTCTAGTTGCTACTAGAATAGTGCAAGCAAATTTATTGGCTCATGGTAAAATCCGGGTCAAAAGTTTATTGCAGGTCAGGCTGGATGACTATATCAACGCTTCCGGGAACGCGGATACTCCCATAAACAACTAGGGAGAGCAAAGCGTAAAGCAGCAGGACGTGACCGCCCTTCACTTCTAGACAAAAAATCCACAAAAAATCCACAACATTTCCCCCCTTCCTCCACCGATCCGGACCCGGTGAGAATCATCACCAAGTTTGGGACCCAATGGGATATGGTCAGATCCATATTAGAGAAACACTGGGGCATACTCACTAGCACACCCGGTATAGCTCAGATAGTAGGATCTGCCCCAAAAATGGTGGCGAAGAGGGCCAGAAATCTGGGTGACTGCCTAGTCCACTCTGAACATAATTGAAGCACTGAGCCCGGGTTCACACCTATGCGAATTAGATGCGGCTTACACCGCATCTAATTCGCAGGACATTTTAAAATACATTCATATGAATGCATCTGGTTCACATATGTGCGTTGCATTCGCACTGCGCATTGCACAAAAAACGTGTGAATTTTCTGGGCATTAAGGTGCGAATTACGAGCCCCTTATCTTCTATGGGAACGCATCTGCTTCGCAGATGCATTGCGTTCTGAACATGGATTTTCTCCTTCTCCTCAATACACCTCCCCCTCTCCCTCCCCCTCTCCCTCTCCCTCTCCCTCTCCCTGCACACTGATCTTGAGCTAAAACACAGTGATTCATTTGAACAGGAGATTTTTATCTCCCCAGTAAAACCTGAGCTTCAATTCGCACCGCACATGTGTGAAACTGGGCTGACAGTTCTTGGCTATCCCAATTCCCCAGAAGCAAGGGCATGTTCCCCTGTGGACATTGTCAGGTATGTCCATATGTACATAGGACAACCACCTTCAGCAACTCTCTAAATAAAAAGAACTTTGAGATTAAAAGCCTCATCAACTGTGCAACCACAAGGGTCATATATATGTTGACTTGCCCATGTAAAAAGATATACATCGGCAAGACCAAACGTCAATTCAGGATTCGCCTAGGAGAACACATGAGGGAAATCCTGGAAAAAAACCCTGAGAAACCGGTGGCCAGACACTTTGCCCAATATCACCAGGGCAAGCTGTCTGGCATGCTGGTCAAGGGGATTTATGCCCTGAACCTTTCCTCTAGAAGAGGGGATTTCGACCAAATTTTGGGTCTCTGGTCCGGTCAGGCCTAAATACGGAACTGAATTTACAGCCTTTCTTAGCAGCATAAACAATATGGATGTGTACCCTATGAAGAATTGGTTAATTGTCTATCTTTCAGTTTTTGCAGTGCTCCCTCTAACTGTATTGGGGTCATGCCTGAGCATTATTATCACTGCTCACCCCCTCTTATCAACCATAAGGGCACAAAGCACGTACAACAGACTATAGATAGTACTTTGCTCGCATCTCTTATTTGAATCCCTTTAATTGACCTGACGGGTACGATATAGATAAACATACACGGTCAGGACTCATGGATGCAGACCAGCTATCCTTGCGATCCACATTGATTAATTCCTATCTAAATATACTATGGGCCACTATGGGCAACCACTGATAATTTATATCTAGAGATATTTTTATATTTTTCCAGCCAATGGGGCCATGGCCGTCTTTAGGAGGGGGTGAGAGTACCATAAAAACAAAGCCAACGGACTGACTTCTTGTGTTTGGATGCAAGTGAAGAATGCGTGTTGCCTGGCTGTGCAAAATAAGAGACCCAGTTACCAGCAGCACCTGCAGGGGAAGCACCACATGTGTATTGGGGATCTGTCACCCCTCCATCAATGGTCACATCTACCACATGGGGACCCCGAGCAGAAGGCACAGCACAGTTCAGATCACAGCAACTTCAGGAGGGCTGAGGACTGCAGATGTGAATCCACAGGGAATGGTGAGGATGGGGCAGTAATCAGAGGACATTGTACATACGTCTCTCCCAGATCTTCTACTATATAATGTATGGACAGAAAGACACGGGGAGGACACTGCTAGGACTGGGGGTGGGGGTTGGATGGACTTACCTTCTACATGGACGATGTATATAAAGACACGGAGCGGGGAGGACACTGCTAGGACTGGGGGTGGGGGTTGGATGGACTTACCTTCTACATGGACGGTGTATATAAAAACACGGAGCGGGGAGGACACTGCTAGGACTGGGGGTGGGGGTTGGATGGACTTACCTTCTACATGGAAGGTGTATATAAAGACACGGAGCGGGGAGGACACTGCTAGGACTGGAGGTGGGGGTTGGATGGACTTACCTTCTACATGGACGATGTATATAAAGACACGGAGCGGGGAGGACACTGCTAGGACTGGGGGTGGGGGTTGGATGGACTTACCTTCTACATGGACGGTGTATATAAAGACACGGAGCGGGGAGGACACTGCTAGGACTGGGGGTGGGGGTTGGATGGACTTACCTTCTACATGGACGGTGTATATAAAGACACGGAGCGGGGAGGACACTGCTAGGACTGGGGGTGGGGGTTGGATGGACTTACCTTCTACATGGATGATGTATATAAAGACACGGAGCGGGGGGGACACTGCTAGGACTGGGGGTGGGGGTTGGATGGACTTACCTTCTACATGGACAGTGTAATGGTCTGTCTGTTTATCGTCTCCTCTACTGTATATATCCACACGGTATATCCCGTCATTCTCCGGAGTCACATTGGATATGATCAGACTTCCATTCTCTGATAATCTTGTATTGGGGAAATGTTTGCCATCAGTCAGCTTACAATGCCAGTGTCCAGCTACTTCTTTCCAGTATATAGGAGGTTTTTGATAGTACCAGGTAAACCCGTCACATCTCCTTATATCTGTATGGCTGAGGGTGAGATGACGTCTGATGGGGAGGAGAAGGTCAGATCCCGGCCGGGTGAATATTTCCTCCTGAACACCATTTCCTGCACAGACAGAATACAGATCCCAGTCAGGTCACAGTGTACACTCCCCTCCCCCCTCATATAACACACACTGATGTAGAACCATCTGGAATCCCATGAGCTTTGCGCAGTGGCAGTATCATAGCCAATGAGGTGCAACTGAGGCGTGATTATTGCTATTTGCTTCTCGGCCCTCTGGCTAAGGTCAAATCTAGTATCTGTTCTTATCAGTTTCCAGGAGGTGGCGCTTGCTTCTGTCCCTGATCTATGGCGAAATAGAGATGGGATTGCGGTTGCTATGCAAAACCTGCTGGAGTGAAGGTAACCCGGAGCGGTTTGTAGCCGAAAGGGAAGCCTTCTGATGGGGACGGAGAACCATTCGGTCTTGGCGGAGGGTCGGGATCCTGGCCTTCTGGCCTGGATTGGGGCAGCTCTAGCTCTGGACAGTTATTTGGGAGAGAACGCTGGCTCCCCTTGCTCCCACCGGGGGAGCGGCCAGTATTTCCCGAATGTAATTAGGTAGGAGGGACGGAACGACGGTGAAGCCTGATGGCAAGGGCTCTCTCCAAGCTTCCAGAACTCCATACCTTTCTGCCTGGGGTGGGGGCTGCTGTGATCTGGGCTGTGGGTCAGGGCTTTTTCGAAAAGCCAGTGGTGAATGTGCCCCTGAAGTGGCAGTTCAGGGGTGCCGTATAGTCACGGTGTGAAAGCACTTGATTTTATGGCACCATGGTCACTTCACCACAACACACGTTTTTCGCACCTGCCTCTTGGGCCGGGCCTTTTGGCCAGGACCAGGGGAAATTTTTATGCCTGGCCGGAGGGCCGGCCATTGTATAGCACAATGGCCACTTTCACTCTCCCATCTCACTATCTTCCCCACTCTTTCTTTTACCCCTGTTTGTCACCTTTTTGTCTTTTTTTGGTTGTTTTGTATACACGTTTGTCACTGTGTGGCGAGTAGGGTGTGGGTCCTCGGGCCTACTCTGAAAGTCTTGGGAGGGGGTGGACAAAGGCCTTTTGGCTTGGTTCGCCCTCTCCTTTGAGGGGTCTCTCTTCGGGAGAGCCCCACTGTACTTGGGTTGGTCTGCTTCGGCAGTCCTTCCAGTTGTGGGGGTCCGCCTGGTTTCGGCCGGATGGACCCTATGTCTGAGTACCTTAGTCCCTGTCTGGAGCCTAACGCCCCGGGGGATCAGGGTAAGGTCCTTCCCTAGTGGAGGACTCTGTACACCCGTTGCACGTTTTTGTGTTTCACTCTCTATGTGTGGGCACTTTTTTTTGGCACCGGGTGGAAGTTTTTGAGGTGTGTTTTGCACGCCACTGGCTTTTCGATAGAGTGAAGAAAAAAAAAAAAAAAAAAAAAAATCTGGAATCCCATGAGACTAATTAATAAAAAATCTAACACTCTCCAAGACCTCCATGTGGCAAACGTGGGTCAGACCACCGTCACCTTCACCAACTTGTGACAAATGACAGGTCCTCCTCACACCGCGCTCTCACTGATACACAACAACGCCACTCTCAGCCTCACCCGACACAAAGATTTTCCAGCTTGTGGGACACAATCTAAGTACCAGCAGACTGAGAGCGATCGTCGCTGGGTTTGGATAACTAAGCAATGAACTCTTTAAACTTCCACTAACTACTTTTATTGAGAAGTAGTAATCATTCACCAGATTAGTAATAGCAACTGGGATTGTAGAACAAACATCTGTAACACTCGCTGTCACCCCAGACAGGAATATTCCGAGATTTATACCACAGGAGCGCTCTTCAAGAGACAGCGACTCCGAGTTCTGCCTTGGGACATTAGAGATCATTTAACACTTTTCTTAATATTGTTTAATAATGAAAAGGGAGAAAATATTTACAGAAAAAGGGTGGTGACAGAAATGACTTGACCAATCATCGGGTCTAAGGTGTGGCTGCTGGGATGTCACTGTGTTTATGTCCATGTCCCAGATACAGTTTCCTACAGCTAGTAATATCTTTGAACACCTACATGTTATGCCGCGTACACACGGTCGGACTTTTCAACCGGACTTGTCCGACGGATGCTGACGGACAATCCGATCGTGTGTGGGCTTCACCGGACCTTCACCGGACTTTTCCAGTCACAAATCTGACGGACTTTAGATTTGGAACATGCTTCAAATCTTTACGTCGTAACTCCGCCGGACCCAGAAATCCACTCGTCTGTATACTAGTCCGACAGACAAAAACCGACGCTAGGCAGCTATTGGCTACCGGCTATCAACTTCCTTATTTTAGTCCGGTGTACGTCATCACGTACGAATCCGTCCGACTTTGGTGTGATCTTGTGTAGGCAAGTCCGTTCATTAGAAAGTCCATCGAAAGTTTGTCGGAGGGGCTGTCGGACTTTTGTAGCTGAAAAGTCTGACCGTGTGTACGCGGCATTACAGTCTATTAACTTACTTATTATTGTCCAGTAGGGATGAGCTTCGAGTTCGAGTCGAACTCATGTTCGACTCGGACATTGGCTGTTCGCAAGTTCGCCGAACAGTGAGCAATTTGGGGTGTTCGCGGCAAATTCGAATGCCGCGGAACACCCTTTAAAAGTCTATGGGAGAAATCAAAAGTTCTAATTTTAAAGGCTAATATGCAAGTTATTGTCATAAAAAGTGTTTGGGGACCCGGGTCCTGCCCCAGGGGACATGGATCAATGCAAAAAAAAGTTTTAAAAACGGACGTTTTTTCAGGAGCAGTGATTTTAATAATGCTTAAAGTGAAACAATAAAAGTGTAATATCCCTTTAAATTTCGTACCTGGGGGGTGTCTATAGTATGCCTGTAAAGGAGCGCATGTTTCCCGTGTTTAGAACAGTCTGACAGCAAAATGACATTTTGAAGGAAAAAACTCATTTAAAACTACCCGCGGCTATTGCATTGCCGACAATACACATAGAAGTTCATTGATAAAAACGGCATGGGAATTCCCCAAAGGGGAACCCCGAACCAAAATTAAAAAAAAAAAAAATGACGTGGGAGTCCCCCTAAATTCCATACCAGGCCCTTCAGGTCTGGTATGGATATTAAGGGGAACCCCAGCCAAAATTTAAAAAAAAAAATGTCGTGGGATTCCCCCTAAATTCCATACCAGACCCTTCAGGTCTGGTATGGATTTTAAGGGGAACCCCGCGCCAAAAAAAAAAATAAAAACGGCGTGGGGTCCCCCCAAAAATCCATACCAGATCCTTATCCGAGCACGCAACCTGGCAGGCCACAGGAAAAGAGGGGGGGATGAGAGTGCGCCCCCCTGAACCGTACCAGGCCACATGCCCTCAACATTGGGAGGGTGCTTTGGGGTAGCCCCCCAAAACACCTTGTCCCCATGTTGATGAGGACAAGGGCCTCATCCCCACAACCCTGGCCGGTGGTTGTGGGGGTCTGCGGGTGGGGGGCTTATCGGAATCTGGAAGCCCCCTTTAACAAGGGGACCCCCAGATCCCGGCCCCCCCCGTGTGAAATGGTAAAGGGGTACTTACCCCTACCATTTCACTAAAAAACTGTCAAAAATGTTAAAAATGACAAGAGACAGTTTTTGACAATTCCTTTATTTAAATACTTCTTCTTTCTTCTATCTTCCTTCATCTTCTGGTTCTTCTGGTTCTTCTGGCTCTTCTGGTTCTTCCTCCGGCGTTCTCGTCCAGCATCTCCTCCGCGGCGTCTTCTATCTTCTTCTCCTCGGGCCGCTCCGCACCCATGGCATGGAGGGAGGCTCCCGCTCTTCTCTTCATCTTCTTCATCTTCTTCTCTTCTTCTTTTCTTCTCTTCTTCTCTTCTTCTCTTCTTCATTTTCTTCTCCGGGCCGCTCCGCACCCATGCTGGCATGGAGGGAGGCTCCCGCTGTGTGACGGCGCTCCTCGTCTGACAGTTCTTAAATAACGGGGGGCGGGGCCGCCCGGTGACCCCGCCCCCCTCTGAGGCACGGTGACTTGTCGGGACTTCCCTGTGACGTCACGGGGAATGCCACAGGGAAGTCCCGTCATGTCCCGTGCGTCAGAGGGGGGCGGGGTCACCGGGTGGCCCCGCCCCCGTTATTTAAGAACTGTCAGACGAGGAGCGCCGTCACACAGCGGGAGCCTACCTCCATGCCAGCATGGGTGCGGAGCGGCCCGGAGAAGAAAATGAAGAAGAGAAGAAGAGAAGAAGAGAAGAAGAGAAGAAGAGAAGAGCGGGAGCCTCCCTCCATGCCATGGGTGCGGAGCGGCCCGAGGAGAAGAAGATAGAAGACGCCGCGGAGGAGATGCTGGATGAGAACGCCGGAGGAAGAACCAGAAGAGCCAGAAGAACCAGAAGAACCAGAAGATGAAGGAAGATAGAAGAAAGAAAGAAGAAAGAAGAAGTATTTAAATAAAGGAATTGTCACAAACTGTCTCTTGTCATTTTGAACATTTTTGACAGTTTTTTAGTGAAATGGTAGGGGTACGTTTGTACCCCCTTACCATTTCACACAGGGGGGGGCGGGATCTGGGGGTCCCCTTGTTAAGGCCAGGGTTGTGGGGATGAGGCCCTTGTCCTCATCAACATGGGGACAAGGTGTTTTGGGGGCCTACCCCAAAGCACCCTCCCAATGTTGAGGGCATGTGGCCTGGTACGGTTCAGGAGGGGGGGGCCGCACTCTCGTCCCCCCCTCTTTTCCTGCGGCCTGCCAGGTTGCGTGCTCGGATAAGGGTCTGATATGGATTTTTGGGGGGACCCCACGCCGTTTTTTTTTTTTTTTTTTTGGCCGGGGTTCCCCTTAATATCCATACCAGACCTGAAGGGCCTGGTATGGAATTTAGGGGGACTCCCACGTCATTTTTTTTAAAAAAATTTTGGTTCGGGGTTCCACTTTGGGGAATTCCCATGCCGTTTTTATCAATGAACTTCTATGTGTATTGTCGGCAATGCAATAGCCGCGGGTAGTTTTAAATGAGTTTTTTCCTTCAAAATGTCATTTTGCTGTCAGACTGTTCTAAACACGGGAAACATGCGCCCCTTTACAGGCATACTATAGACACCCCCCAGGTACGAAATTTAAAGGGATATTACACTTTTATTGTTTGACTTTAAACATTATTAAAATCACTGCTCCTGAAAAAACGGCCGTTTTTAAAACTTTTTTTTGCATTTATCCATGTCCCCTGGGGCAGGACCCAGGTCCCCAAACACTTTTTATGACATTAACTTGCATATTAGCCTTTAAAATTAGCACTTTTGATTATTCATGTTTGTGTCCCATAGACTTTAACCGTGTTCGCGTGTTCGAACAAACTTTTTTCCTGTTCGCATGTTCTGGTACGAACCGAACAGGGGGGTGTTCGGCTCATCCCTATTGTCCAGCATTGAATTCACTTTTGAATGGATATAATGGGTGTAGGAGGGGTAATGTGTCCCATTGGCTCCCCATATCATCTAATATAGGGGTGTTTGGACATAAAACATTTCTTGTTATCGGATAGAAGTAAATCTGTCCTTATTCTGGCTGTACTGTTATTATTTCATGAGATATGAAATACTCTGAAGTTATTGGTTCTACCAGGGAAGAGAGATCGCTCTCCTGTCCCACCGGGGAACCTGGGACTGCAGATGACCATAGAGATGATTGAGGAACGGAACATCCCCCGATCATCGCTATGGTCCACCGGTTGTAAACAATCCGTTACTGGCTTGGAAAAATACATGGGATCATAGCGATCTTGGTTTCATCCAATCCTTTTAAGGACAGAGGAGAGATCTGGGGTCTAATAGACGCTATATCTGTCAGTAAAGAGGACCTGTCATGGCCCATACTATCACAAGGAATGTTCACACCTCCCAACATTTTGAGATGGGAATGAGGGACACCTACTAGCAAACATATGTAGGCATAGGACACGCCCCCTGCCACAATTAAAGGATAATTAACCAAAAAAAAGGTTAATTAAATCCACAAGAGATTTTTTGTACCATTGCTATTTCTTTATATTGGCTTTTAAAATGTACAAATGCAGCAATTTAGAAATCAGATGAAAGGTTAAGCACTGGGAAACACTTTTTGAAAGAGAAAAAGTGCATTTTATATACATCTATATAGATCAGCCCAAGATGAGGGACGAATGAGGAGGAAAGAGGGACGGAGGGACATTGTTCCAAATCAGGGACAGTCGGGAGCTATGCATGTTGTTCATCTCTTGTGAGAGCTATTAAGTGGTTTTTCAAAAACCTAAAATCAATGGCACAGTGTACAAAAAAAATAAAAATAAAGTGCCCCCCATCCCGGTGTGTTTTTTAAAACAAAAGTTGCATTTGAAAAACTGCTGCACGAGTACCATGTGACTTAAAATATTGAAACACCCGCCATTTTATTCTCTAGGGTCTCTGCTTTAAAAATATATAATGTTTGGGGGTTCTAAGAAATTTTTCAGCAAAAAATACAGATTGTTACATGTAAACAAAAAGTATCAGAATTGATCGGGGTCTTCGTGTGGTTACTCACACAGGAAATGGCTGCAAACTTCAGCGCCCAAAATGTGTCCATAGGTGGCGCTATAAAATCTCTCCCAGGTGATGAGTTTAGAGACCCCCATAAATGATGTGTGTGGAACGATCGCTCTCACTCCGGGGTGTATCTGTAGAACAATCTTTATTTCCAGACCTAGGTGGTTATCTTCAATACATTACCTATGTTCCAGTGTAAGCTGGTCACATGACCTCTGCCCCAGGTTTCCTGTGTCAGGGTGTCTCCTTTCCATTGCTGCATTTTATGGAGTCACCCTTGTATGCAGGGACTGAACTTGTGTCTCCCTACGCTGTGTGCATCAATAGAAACACACAGCCCCATAGCCTAGGATGACAAGACACTCCCCTCCTCCCTCCTCCCCCTCCCTTCTCCAAGCTAACAGACTCACTGAAGCCTGAACTGTCCTTTTATATCTTTCTTATATAGACTGGAAGTTCAGGGAAGCAGCACAGAGAGATCAGGAGGCAGCAGCACAAATAGATTACCAGGGAATGTTTATTTTATTGTACATTATGAGGGTTTAATAGGAATATAACTTTATGATGATCACATAGGGGGTAAGAAGTAATATATGTGATAGTATAATGGAAGTGACGGGTTCTCTTTAATGGGACATCGAGGGGGGTTCTTATATCCCCCAATGTTACCTCTGCATTCCATTGAAGATAATGGAGTACAGATCATGATAGAGCTGAACCCGGAAGAGGCTAAATCTTCATCACTTCCAGGTTCATTCACCGGAGGACCAATCAATGAACAGACATTCACTGATCTCCCTCCGCTCCGCCCACCGACACCCACAATGGTCACCCCAGGCCAGCAGGAGGGGCAGTGAAGACCGGGATACATGGTGGGGGAGGGGCAGTGGAGGCCAGGATACATGGTGGGGGAGGGGCAGTGGAGGCCGGGATATGTTTTCTATGTTTACTGTACAAAATAAGGTGCGTTGGCATGGACCATAGGGTGAGTACATGGATTGAAAACTGGCTACAAGGACGAGTTCAGAGGGTGATGATAAATGGGGAGTACTCGGAATGGTCAGGGGTGGGTAGTGGGGTTCCCCAGGGTTCTGTGCTGGGACCAATCCTATTTAATTTGTTCATAAACGACCTGGAGGATGGGATAAACAGTTCAATCTCTGTATTTGTGGATGATACTAAGCAGGGCAATAACTTCTCCGCAGGATGTGGAAACCTTGCAGGAAGATCTGAACAAATGAATGGGGTGGGCACAGGGGCAGACTGACCATTGAGCCACTCGGGCATTGCCCGAGGGCCCTGGGCCACTAGGGGGCCCCATCAGGGTTGCCAGCCTCAGTAAAACCAGGGATATTATGTAAAAATCTGTGTTTTTTTACATCTGTCTCTGAAATGTCCCTTACCGACATCCTTTTGGTCTAAAAATCCCAAGAATATAGCTGCCCCGCCTCTCCAGTACCTTCTCAGCCAATAGAAACATGTCTGTGTATACTGTGTGATTGTATACTGTGTGTGTGAGTTACTGTGTGGCCCCATAATCTCTGATTGCCTGGGGGCCCCATAATCTCCTATTGCCCGGGGGCCCCATGAGTTGTCAGTCCGCCCCTGGGTGGGCAACTACATGGCAAATGAGGTTCAATGTAGAAAAATGTAAAATAATGCATTTGGGTGGCAAAAATCTGAATGCAATCTATAGACTGGGGGGAGAACCTCTGGGGGGATCTAGGATGGAAAAGGACCTGGGGGTCCTAGTAGATGATAGGCTCAGCAATGACATGCAATGCCAAGCTGCTGCTAACAAAGCAAACAGAATATTGGCATTAAAAAGGGGATCAACTCCAGAGATAAAACGATAATTCTCCCCCTCTACAAGACTCTGGTCCGGCCGCACCTGGAGTATGCTGTCCAGTTCTGGGCACCAGTCCTCAGGAAGGATGTACTGGAAATGGAGCGACTACAAAGAAGGGCAACAAAGCAAATAAAGGGTCTGGAGGATCTTAGATATGAGGAAAGGTTGTGAGCACTGAACTTATTCAAAAGACGCTTGAGAGGGGATATGATTTCAATATATAAATACCGTACTGGTGACCCCACAATAGGGAGAAAAAGTTTCCGCGGAAGGGAGTTTAACAAGACTCGTGGCCACTCATTAAAATTAGAAGAAAAGAGATTTAACCTTAAACTACGTAGAGGGTTCTTTACTGTAAGAGCGGCAAGGATGTGGAATTCCCTTCCACAGGCGGTGGTCTCAGCGGGGAGCATTGATAGTTTAAAAAAACTATTAGATAATCACCTGAACGACCACAACATACAGGGATATACAATGTAATACTGACATATAATCACACACATAGGTTGGACTTGATGGACTTGTGTCTTTTTTCAACCTCACCTACTATGTATGTTGGGTAGCACTCTCGCCTAGCAGTAAAAAGGGTTGCCAGTTCAAATCCCAACCTTGACACTACCTGCCAGGAGTTTGCATGTTCTCCCTGTGCCTGTGTGGGTTTCCTCCGGGTACTCCGGTTTCCTCCCACACTCCAAAGACATGCTGGTAGGTTAATTGTCTTCTGCCCAAAATTGGCCCCATTATATGAATGTGAGTTGGGGACCTTGGATTGTGGGCTCCTTGAGGGTAGGAACCGATGTGAGTGTGCAATGTATGTGTAAATGGACAGCGCTATACGGGTACCTTAAATAAATAATAATATAATAGATGAGCATCTTAATGAGATGCAATGTACAGAGATGGAGACAATTGTAGACATGGACACTCACTCAGGTTGAACTGGGTGGACTGGTGTCTTTATTCAAGCTTACTAACTATGTAACTATTTAACTATGTACCATAATGCCCCTAAACCTCAATCAATTGCCTTAAAACTTTGCACAACTTATGTGTTCAGCTTCCCAAAGCTATTCTGGAAGTTTCATAGATTTTAGTTTCCCTCAAGGCAAAGCTTAATGTGGCTTAATGTTCAAAAAAGTTACAAACTTACACAATACATGAATCTAAGCCAAAATATTTTAAAAATGTCAGGTTGTTTGGTAAAACATACCAAAAATTATTAATATTTAAAAAATTTTTTACAATCCTAAAACATTTGGCTTAATATAAAAAGAGCTTAATGGACCATACTGTGCCTAAACGTCAATCAATTATTTTTAAACTTTGTACAACCTAAGTTCTCAATTTCACAAACCTATCCTGGAAGCTTCATGAATTTTGGTTGCCCATAAGGCAGGGGTCTCCAATCTTTCTTAACAAAGGGCCAGATTACAATCCTTCAGACAATGAGAGGGCTGGGCTGTGGCCAGTGAGTTTAGAAATTCCTCGGTGTCAATGGGAGTAAAAAATGCCCCATCATTGGAGTCGGTGGGAGGAATATTCCCCTGTTATTGGAGTCAATGGTCGGAATAGTTCCCCGTTGTTGGAGTCAATGGTCGGAATAGTGACCTGTTGTTGGAGTCAATGGTCAGAATAGTTCCCCGTTGTTGGAGTCAATGGTCGGAATAGTTGCTAGTTGTTGGAGTCAATGGTCAGAATAGTTCCCCGTTGTTGGAGTCAATGGTTGGAATAGTTCCCTGATGGTGTCAGTGACAGGAAAAGAACCTTGTATTGGTGGGAGGAATAGTGCCCCAAGGGCCGTATAAAAGCATGCAAAGGGCCAAACCCGGCCCTTGGAGACCACTGCCATAAGGCAAACGAGTGACATTAAGCTTGAATACAAAAATCTGTCTATTTAAACATATTATGAAAATTTCAGGTCGTTTGATAAAACCTAACAAAAGTTATTCTCATGTAACTATTTTACACCAATCCTGAAACAAACCACAAACAATACAAAACACAATGTATTCAAATATATCCTGAAAAATTCAGTACTTTTTGTTAAAAAAAAAAGTAGTGAATGTTATTCACTATTTTTTTTAAATATGACATTGGAGACATGACTTCATATCTCTTACTTTATGTCAATGTTACCTTCATATTGCAACAACTTTGTTTATGAGAAGACATTTATTTATGACATTATAGAAACCAGGCTTGAGGCCTAGTCAAACCTTTCCCGCACTTGAGCATTCCCACCCCTAGGCCAAGCCCGGAGATAGGTAGGCTGTACTAAGACTGAGCACATGGCAATGACTTCATATATCTGCATGGACTGAAGTCCCATCTAAAAGCCCCATGGAGGGGATGCCATGTAAAGGAAGGATTGTTAGTCCTATCCTCAGAATAGGCCGGGGGATGGTAGAGCTCCAAATGTAAACGCTTTCCTACTAAAGAAATGAGCAGCACCCAGCAGGAGCCGATACAACTGTCCATCTGTGTATAATATTGTCACCGTCCATCCCCCTCCATTCATCAATCAGAGTTTTATCTATCCCTCTGCCTGGATATAGAAGAGCCCACAGGAGGAGGACATCAAGGGGGCACATTGCTGCAGTCGGGGTATCTATGATATGTATTCTATCTGATAATAATACTGTATTAGCACCGCTTTATAATGTTTTTACATACCTGTGCCTGGATAGAGAAGAGCCCACAGGAGAAGGACACGAAGGGGACACAGGAGAAGGAGAAGGACACGGAAGGGACACATTGCTGCAGTCTGGTCTGGTGTCTGGTCTTTGTGGGAAGAATGGAAGTTATAAAGTACTCAAAGCGGAAGAAGGTTTTTCACCACAAGACGTTTATTTCCTCAGAATTTTATGGACAAAAACAACATGAAATCTGGTGTGTCAATTCAACCACAATCCATATCTCACATCTAGTGGATGGTGAAGAGTGAAACCATCAGAAACAAATGATTTATATCCCGGGTTCTCACAGCTCTGAATACCTCAAATCTGCTTGTAATGAAAGGTCCTCTTCATCCAATTCTTCTCCAGGGGTAATCTGCTGTCCTACTAACATGCTGCTCTCATGGTCTATGTACAATTCAAGTATTTCCCAGCATCATGGGCAGGGATAAGGTTTGGATTAGCGTCTCCTGTAGGTTCACAGAGAATCCTACAGGTTCAAGGTTTGCTGTTCTGGAGAAATGATGGGTAAATTTACCCAACCCAAATTTAAAGTTTCCATAATGCCCTGCCTTACCTTTAAACTCTGGTTAGAAGGGTAAGAATGGCCACTAATTGGGACTAATGCATATATCCCAGCTCCTTCACAATAAAAGGTGCATTGATCATGTAGTTTTTTGATGTCATTCATAAGATGTACATTGATCATGTAGTTTTATGGTGTCATGTGTAGGGATGAGCCGAACACCCCCCTGTTCGGTTCGCACCAGAACATGCGAACAGGAAAAAAGTTTGTTCAAACACGCGAACACCGTTAAAGTCTATGGGACACGAACATGAATAATCAAAAGTGCTAATTTTAAAGGCTTATACTGTATGCAAGTTATTGTCATAAAAAGTGTTTGGCAGTGATTTTAATCAAAATTTTTTTAAAAAATGACGTGGGAGTCCCCCTAAATTACATACAAGGCCCTTCAGGTCTGGTATGGATATTAAGGGGAACCCCGGCCAAAATTTTAAAAAAAATGACGTGGGGTTCCCCCTAAATTCCATACCAGACCCTTAGGTCTGGTATGCATTTTAAGGGGAACCCCGCGCCAAAAAAAAACAAAACGGCGTGGGGTCCCCCCAAAGATCCACACCAGACCCTTATCCAAGCACGCAACCTGGCAGGCCGCAGGAAAAGAGGGGAGGGACAAGAGTGCGCCCCCCCTCCTGAACCGTACCAGGCCACATGCCCTCAACATTGGGAGGGTGCTTTGGCGTAGCCCCCCAAAACACCTTGTCCCCATGTTGATGAGGACAAGGGCCTCATCCCCACAACCCTGGCCGGTGGTTGTTAGGGTCGGCGGGCGGGGGGCTTATCGGAATCTGGAAGCCCCCTTTAACAAGAGGACCCCAAGATCCCAGCCCCCCGTGTGAAATGGTAAGGGGGTACTTACCCCTACCATTTCACTAAAAAACTCTCAAAAATGTTAAAAATGACAAGAGACAGTTTTTGACAATTCCTTTATTTAAATGCTTCTTCTTTCTTCTATCTTCCTTCATCTTCTTCTTCTGGTTCTTCTGGCTCTTCTGGTTCTTCCTTCGGCGTTCTTGTCCAGCATCTCCTCCGCGGCATCTTCTATCTTCTTCTCCTCGGGCCGCTCCGCACCCATGGCATGGGGGGAGGCTCCCGCTCTTCTCTTCATCTTCTTCTTCTCTTCTTCTCTTCTTCATTTTCTTCTCCGGGCCGCTCCGCACCCATGCTGGCATGGAGGGAGGCTCTCGCTGTGTGACAGCGTCTCCTCATCTGAGGGTTCTTAAATAACGGGGGGCGGGGCCACCCGGTGACCCCGCCCCCCCTGACGCATGATGACTTGACGGGACTTCCCTGTGATGTCACGGGGAATGCCACAGGGGAGTCCCGTCATGTCCCGTGCGTCAGAAGGGGGCGGGGTCACCGGGTGGCCCCGCCCCCTGTTATTTAAGAACCGTCAGACGAGGAGACGCCATCACACAGCGGGAGCCTCCCTCCATGCCAGCATGGGTGTGGAGCGGCTGGAGAAGAAAATGAAGAAGAGAAGAAGGAAGAAGAGAAGAAGAAGAGAAGAGCGGGAGCCTCCCCCCATGCCATGGGTGCGGAGCGGCCCGAGGAGAAGAAGATAGAAGACGCCGCTGAGGAGATGCTGGATGAGAACACCGGAGGAAGAACCAGAAGAACCAGAAGATGAAGGAAGATAGAAGAAAGAAGAAGCATTTAAATAAAGGAATTGTCAAAAACTGTCTCTTGTCATTTTTAACATTTTTGACAGTTTTTTAGTGAAATGGTAGGGGTAAGTACCCCCTTACCATTTCACACAGGGGGGGGGCCGGGATCTGGGGGTCCCCTTGTTAAAGGGGGCTTCCAGATTCCGATAAGCCCCCCGCTCACAGACCCCCACAACCACCAGCCAGGGTTGTGGGGATGAGGCCCTTGTCCTCATCAACATGGGGACAAGGTGTTTTGGGGGGCTACCCCAAAGCACCCTCCCAATGTTGAGGGCATGTGGCCTGATACGGTTCAGGAGGGGGGCGCACTCTCGTCCCCCCCCTCTTTTCCTGCGTGCTCGGATAAGGGTCTGGTATGGATCTTTGGGGGGACCCCACGCCGTTTTTTTTTTTTTTTTGGCGTGGGGTTCCCCTTAAAATCCATACCAGACCTGAAGGGTCTGGTATGGAATTTAGGGGGAACCCCACGTCATTTTTTTTTAAATTTTGGCCGGGGTTCCCCTTAATATCCATACCAGACCTGAAGGGCCTTGTATGGAATTTAGGGGGACTCCCACGTCATTTTTTTTTTTTAAATTTTGGTTTGGGGTTCCCCTGTGGGGAATTCCCATGACGTTTTTATCAATGAACTTCTATGTGTATTGTCGGCAATGCAATAGCCGCGGGTAGTTTTAAATGGGTTTTTTCCTTCCAAATGTCATTTTGCTGTCAGACTGTTCTAAACACGGGAAACATGCGCCCCTTTACAGGCATACTATAGACACCCCCCAGCTACGAAATGTAAAGGGATATTACACTTTTATTGTTTGACTTTAAGCATTATTAAAATCACTGCTCCTGAAAAAACGGCCATTTTTAAAACTTTTTTTTGCATTGATCCATGTCCCCTGGGGCAGGACCCAGGTCCCCAAACACTTTTTATGACAATAACTTGCATATAAGCCTTTAAAATTAGCACTTTTGATTTCTCCCATAGACTTTTAAAGGGTGTTCCGCGGCATTCGAATTTGCCGCGAACACCCCAATTTGTTCGCTGTTCGACGAACTTGCGAACAGCCAATGTTCGAGTCGAACATGAGTTCGACTCGAACTCGAAGCTCATCCCTAGTCATGTGTTGTCCTCTAGTTTCATGGTGTCACGTGTTGTCCTGTAGTTTTATGTCATTCTGTCATGTGCTATCCTGTACACAGCGCCTATACTAAAGTAAATCACATTCTGATGTTAGAAGTTTCTGTCTGTGTTCAGACATAAGACATGAGGCAATGCAAGTTAATGTATGACTTCTGTCTGTAGTGTGAGAACTGACACTTCCTGTGAAGAAACTACATATCCCACAATCCCCCAATCTCTCAGTCTAGAGCTCTGCAGTTGAGAACTACACAGTAATTAGATCTGACACAGTCACAAACAAGCAGAACAATGAAGGGAAGAAATGTGTTTCAACACATTATCACTCTCACATTTGTGATTCACTGCAGAGAAAATGGTGAGGCGTGGACTGGGTGTTGTGTGACCTGGGACAGGAAGTTGCCTTTTTATATAATGCTTAGGGACAGGCTAGGTGAATGAATACATGGACATACAGTAATCAATCAGCCATGACACTACAAACTACAGACACAACATCTGATCCATCATTACTAGGTAAGGAAATAAATTGTCAGGACCTGGATCACCTGCTGGGTGCATTGTGCTTCCCAGAGCGGAAGGTTGTAGTTCTGGCATCCATCAGCAGGTGTCTCCCTGCAGCCAGTAGATACCAGTAATATGTTTCCACCTGATGCTGGCTGCTGGGAGGGTATTTAGTTCCTCCTCTACATTTCCCCTTCCCTGCAGTGTTGCTTGCTTCCTCCTGCTCCTGTTCCTGATCATGCTTTTTTCATTGTACCTATACCTTAAACCCTGCTGCCTTGTTGCTTCTCCCCTTTCTTCCTCATCTCAGTTTTGGTTCCCTCTTCCTTTAAGTTACTCTGTTAGGTTGTTAGTCAGATATTTTGTCTGTGGGGTTTTGGTTCACCTATATCTTTATGTTTGCTGGTTTTTGGACAGATTTTGGTTTCACTGGAAATAAATCTTATTTTAATAATTATGGTCTGGTCTCAGTTTCCTGAGTGTAGAATGCGACCTTGCTGTTGACTCCTGACATAACACTGGAACCCTCTAATAACCAGATCAGCTGCACTTGGGAACTGGGGGATATTTGCTCAGACTATTTGCTGTCCTTTATGTCAAAATGCATCTAGGGGAGGCTATTTATAGTGCATCCGGAAAGTATTCACAGCGCTTCACATTTTCCACATTTTGTTATGTTACGGCCTTATTCCAAAATGGATTAAATTTATTATTTTCCACAAAATTCTACAAATAATGTCCCATAATGACAACATGAAAGAAGTTTGTTTGAAATCTTTGCAAATTTATTAAAAATAAAAAAGGAAAAAAATCCCATGTGCATAAGTATCACAGGTTCCTCCCATGTACACAAGTATCACAGGCTCCTCCCATGTACATAAGTATCACAGACTCCTCCCATGTACATAAGTATCACAGACTCCTCCCACATACATAAGTTTCACAGGCTCCTCCCACATACATAAGTATCACAGGCTCCTCCCATGTACATAAGTATCACAGACTCCTCCCATGTACATACGTATCACAGGCTCCTCCCATGTACATATGTACATGGGAGGAGCCTGTGATACCTATGTACATGGGAGGAGCCTGTGATACGTATGTACATGGGAGGAGTCTGTGATACTTATGTACATGGGAGGAGCCTGTGATACCTAAGTATCACAGGCTCCTCCCATGTACATAGGTATCACAGGCTCCTCCCATGTATATAAGTATCACAGGCTCCTCCCATGTACATATGTATCACAGCCTCCTCCCATGTACATAAGTATCACAGGCTCCTCCCATGTACATAAGTATCACAGGCTCCTCCCATGTACATATGTATCACAGACTCCTCCCATGTACATAGGTATCACAGACTCCTCCCATGTACATAAGTATCACAGACTCCTCCCATGTACATAAGTATCAGAGGCTCCTCCCATGTACATAAGTATCACAGACTCCTCCCATGTACATAAGTATCACAGGCTCCTCCCATGTACATAAGTGTCACAGGCTCCTCCCATGTACATATGTATCACAGACTCCTCCCATGTACATAAGTATCACAGGCTCCTCCCATGTACATATGTATCACAGACTCCTCCCATGTACATAGGTATCACAGACTCCTCCCATGTACATAAGTATCACAGACTCCTCACATGTCCTTAAGTATCACAGCCTTTGCTCAGTACTTTGGTGAAGCTCCTTTGGCACCAATTACAGGCTCCGGTCTTTTTGAGTATGATGCTACAAGCTTGGCACACCTATTTTTGGGCAGTTTCTCCCATTCTTCTTTGCAGGACCTCTCAAGCTCAACAGTTGTATGGGGAGCATCGGTGCACAGCCATTTTCAGATCTCTCCAGAGATGTTCAATCGGGTTCAAGTCTGGACTTTGACTGGGCCACTCAAGGACATTCAGAGTTGTCTTGTAGCCACTCCTTTGTTATCTTGGCTGTGTGCTTTGGGTTGTTGTACTGTTGGAAGATGAATCTTCACCCCAGTTTGAGGTCTAAAGCGCTCTGGAGCAGGTTTTCATCAAGGATGTCTCTGTACATTACTCCATTCATCTTTCCCTCAATCCTGACTAGATCCTGCCGCTGAAAAACATCCCTGCAGCATAATGCTGCCACCACCATGCTTCACGGAAGTGATGGTATTGGCCAGGTGATGAGCGGTGCCTGGTTTCCTCCCACACGATGCTTCCCATTCAGGCAAAAGAGTTCAATCTTTGTTTCATCAGACCAGAGAATTGTGTTCCTCATGATCTGAGAGTCCTTCGGGTGTCTTTTGTCAAACTCCAGGTGGGCTGTCCTGTGCCTTTTACTGAGGAATGGCTTCTGTACGGCCACTCTACCATATAGGCCTGATTGATGGAGTGCTGCAGAGATGGTTGTTCTTCTGGAAGGTTCTCCTCTCTCCACAGAGAAATGCTGGAGCTCTGTCAGAGTGACCATCGGGCTCTTGGTCACCTCCCTGACTAAGGCCTTTCTCCCCTGATCGCTCAGTTTGGCCGGGTAGCCCATTCTAGGAAGAGTCCTGGTGGTTCTTCCATGTATGGATGATGGAGGCCACTGTGCTCATTGGGACCTTCAATGCTGCAAAACATTTTCTGTACCCTTCCCCATATCTGTGTCTTAATACAATACTGTCTTGGAGGTCTACAGACAATTCCTTGGACTTTATGGCGTGGTTTGTGCTCTGACATGCACTGTTAACCTCATATATACAGCTGTGTGCCTTTCCAAATCATGTCCAGTCAACTAAATTTACCACAGGTGGACTCCAAATAAGTTGTAGAAACATCTCAGGGATGATCAGTGGAAACAGGAGGCACCTGAGATCAATTCCGAGTGTCATGGCAAAGGCTGTGAATACTTATGTACATGGGATTTGTTTTCTTTTATATTTCTACCAAATTTGCAAAGATTTCAAACAAACTTTGTTCACGTTGTCATTATGGGGTATGGGATTAAGGGGATGTAGACGTGGCGCTATTTCCCTTTAAATGTGTATAAAAATAAAAATAAAATGTTAGGGATAGTTGGCTGGGTCCTAATGTGGAGACCCTCCCATAAATGGTGTAGTCAAAAACAGAAAGGGGTGGGTGTACTACACCCTCTGTCTCTATCAATCTATAGAGACATAGAGATGGAGGGAAATATATAAACTTCAAAGTGGAAGGTAGGGGTGTGAGATCACCATGTGAATATACTGCACCTTGTGTGCTAAATAGACTGTGTTACACCCTCTGTCTGTTGGTCTCAAAGTGTGTTTGAAAAAACGAATACAGATGACATCTTGGAGGACGAAACGCGTAGAGCGTCATTGCGTCTCTTCCGGTCTGAGCGGCGATTGTTGTTTACACAGCGCCGGCTCTTGTTTTATCTTCTTGCATGTTAAAAACGTTGTAAATGTGAGTATATCTCCTAAACTTTTTATCAAATAAAGCCTTTTTTAAACAATATCACACTATGGGCACTACTCTTTACCCTATGTGACATCTCGGTGGAAAAGCCAGCAAAACGTTTCTCAGATTGCCCAGCAGAACTCCACAGAGCTGCAGAGTGGCTCACACTGTGAAGGCATAACACCCCTGGGGGGGTAATGTCATCTGGTGAGTGCAATCACATTATCAACACGGATAATATCACCTGGCACCACTGTCACTTGAAAGGATAATAAGCACCAAATTTTGATGAAGCACTGGACACTGTTTTTTGAGCACAAGTCACTTTATTTATTGTATGGACTAATTTACTAATGACTTAGTGTTTGCAACAATTTCATCAATTGTTCTGGTTTCGAATGTGGTTTTACTGTGGTGTAACACAGAGACGTATATTGAATTGTGCATTCACATTTTTTATTTTTCATAATATTTATTAATACTTTTTATTCTATTTTTCACATTTTGGTTTTGTTTACTTATTTGTTGACACATTGGATTTTTATTCACATACCAGATTTCTGACACAGCAGATATCCACATTTATCACTTTGCCAACTAGGGATTAGATCACTCTATTGTGGATCATAGATTTCATTCTGCGGACTCCAGAGGGTGTAGCACATAGTTGGACACCCTATCTGAAGTTCAGCACCTTCAAACACACACACACCGACAGAGGGTGTAACACCATTTATGCATATAGGTTATTTTTTATTTTTGACCCTAGGGGGTGCAACGCTAATAGTGGTTTACTGCACCAGAGGTTTAATATATCAGGTAGTTGCATTTGTTTAGATGTTTGGCACTTACAATTTTGTATTTGTTTTTTCAAACACACTTTGAGCCCAACAGACAGAGGGTGTAACACAGTCTATTTAGCACACAAGGTGCAGTATATTCACATGGTGATCTCACACCACTACCTTCCACTTCGCAGTTTATATATTCCCCTCCATCTCTATGTCTCTATAGATTGGTAGAGACAGAGGGCGTAGTACACCCACCCCATTCTGTTTTTGACTACACCATTTATGGGAGGGTCTCCACATTAGGACCCAGCCAACTATCCCTAACATTTTATTTTTATACACATTTAAAGAGAAATAGCACCACGTCTTCATCCCCTTAATCCATTTTGTGCTCCGCCCAGGTGGTAGTAATCTGTAGAGGCAGCAAATTTCTCTTTTGAACATCAGGGCATTCATCTGCCAATCTCTAATATCCCCTTTTCACTTTCTGTGACAGACCTAGCCGGGAGAGAGGCTGTTGGAGAGGACTGAATGCAAGCCTGTTTCCTTTTGATTATGGGCCCTGGATTTTCAATGGAACAATACTCTTTGTGAGGTGAATGAGAAATCAAGTCTGATCTGTACTAATCGGACTCAGTCGTGTATATGTGTATATATTGTATGTTGTTTGATTCTGTTGGGGACTCCTTGCTGTGGATGTGTGTCCCTGAAGAGGGATGGGGGATTCCTCCAGCAGCCCCCTGCTGATAAGACTGATTCATACTGTTGGGACACATCCTGTGAGGAGATGCTGGTGTCATCAACTCCAACTACCTGTGTTTATGTTAATTGAATGAGCTGATCACATCTATAGAATGTAGGAGACGGAACGACTCCTATTGGAGCTGCTGCATGTCTCAGTCACCTAGGCTGTATAAAGGATTAGTTAATTAGCTCATGTTAATTAGGTTAATTAGGTTACAGTTGTATTGTTAGAGGAGGTTCCAACGGCATATAAAGCCGTTGGAGATATTTCACATCAAAATAGAGATATTAGGTGGTACATATGGACGGGTTAGCCCCCCCTTATCAAATTTTTGGGCCAAAAATCATTCAGGCTAATAGATATTCGTTAGATCCGGTAAGATCAAGTGTTTTTAACGTTAGATCACACATCATTTCAGAGATATTCCACATCAAAATAGAGATATTAGGTGGTATATATGGACGGGCTGGCCCCCCCTTATCAAATTTTCTGGCCAAAATCATTCAGGATAATTGATATTCGTTAGATCCGGTAAGATCAAGTGGTTTTAACGTTAGATCTCACATCATTTCAGAGATATTCCATGAAAAATAAAGATTTTAGGTGGTACAGAAGGTACATCCATCTTCAACCGTCTCCGGATGGTTTCTGGAACCTTCTTTGCATGGTTCTTCAGCGGGTGTGTGTAGTCTCTCCTCACACCTCCGTTCACCTCCCTGCCTCATGGTGATCTCTCCTCAGACCAACAAGCTTAAGTCTTTAGCTAGCCCCCCTTCTTGCAAAGCAGGCTGGGCTTGGTTCCACCCCCTGTCAAAATCAATGGGGCTGTATTGTGGGCCGTGGGCCTCTGCTGCTGCTTGATTGGCTTCCTCTCCCTACCAATAGGGACACAGGAAGAGTAGAGGGAGGGGGAGAAATCCCCCACAGGGACTCACAGGTGTGCTCTCCCTCAGTGAGTGCCTGTGTTAGTGTCTATTCAGTCCGGCAGTCGCTGGCAGGAATGGCAGGAGGTGTGGGACCATGGGTAATAGAGTAGCCCCCGCTACACACTCCCCCCATCAAAGAACCTTTGGTCCACCAAAGGAGGTAAGAGTGTATGACCTGTTACATGCTTTTGATATACACACGGAAAAAAAAACCAGGTTAGTGTGCACAGGAAACCATACAATTTACATCTGCATAAAACCCTGGCAGAGGACCATCCCAACAATTAGCATAGGGGGGGATTAACTGGAATGGCCCAGCTAGATGTGCCAGGGGCTAGATGTCAGAAACCAAGAAATCAGGCCAAGACAAAAGTACAGTTAAATCACACTTGTTTAATAATAAAAGTAAAAAGAACAAACGTAGTCAAAACATAGCCAAAGTTTAGTAACCGGAACGGATAGTCAGCCAAGCCAGAAGTCAGGGATCAATGTAGTGGAACAGCAAGCAGGATCTGGAGCCAGAAGGGATGTCAGCAAAGCAAGTCTTGAACAGGATCGCAGGAGATTGTTTCTGTGATGTTGACCAAGGCGAAGGCAGAGATCCTCTGGACTGGACGGCTTATGTAGGCAGGACTGACGAGCAGGATATCATCAACAGCTGAGTAACTGTGGAGAGATAGGAGCTGGCAATTATCCGACAGCTGAGTGGCCAGCTCAGAGAAGGAAGGGCTGAGCCCAGCCCTAACAGTGAGTTGGGATTGTCCACCACCAAATCTGCAGTGGAAGGGTCGGTTTCTTCAAGAGTCCTTTTTGCAATGAGAACGACCTCCTCAGAGCTTTCACTCAAAGTATCATATATTAGTTTTTTGGGTGGGTGAATAACCCTTCGCTCTCGCTGTTCTTTAGGTTTTGGGGTTACAGGCACACTGGTCTCTTCTTCTTCCTGCATATCAGCTTCAGCTTCCTCAATGAAGGATGGAAAGTCTTAGGGGTCTGTTGTCAGCAGGGAAGATTGAGGGTCTTCCAACTCTTCAAAAGGTGGACTTTTAGGTACAAACTCAAGAGCCTCTGGCCTGAAAGTCACCTCAGTCACCTTGGGAGGAGAAGAAGGGGGGGGGGGGGTGGCAGGCCCTGGCATTCGAGATGGCCACAGACAATCTTTCTCTTCATCCTTGCTGTTTTCATCTTCAGCAAGGGGTACAGAGTGAGATCTAGTCACTGGCCGGAATCTTTGAGAGGCCGTGGGTGTGGACTGTAAATCTGGCTGTGGTGGCACATGAACTGCTTCTGACAGAAGCAACAGATGATTGTGATGCTAAATCTTCAGCAGGCCCATGCTTCCCTCTGGCCGGATTTGATATACTGAGTGTCTGGGCAGATGCTTGCAAACGACATAGGGCTGCGACTTTCAGCAGTTAGCCAACTTGTGCTTTCCAGGGACACCCAGGTTTCTCAGCAGTACCTTGTCATCCGGCTGTAGGTCCTGCACTCGTACCCTAAGGTCAAAGTTTATTTTGTTTCTCTGTCCTCGGGCATATGAGGCAGCTTGAGCCTTATCATAGGTGGTTTTTAGACGTCTCTGCAGGCGATCCACATACCCTCTGTGGAAAGCTTCTAAGGTATGGTGGAGGGATGTGCCGAAGGCCAAGTCTACTGGCAGGGAGAGTAACCTGTGGCATCATTGGCGGTGCTGTTATAAGCATGCACAATAGCCACTATATGCTTGCTCCAGTGCTGCTTTTGTTCTGAACTTAGAGTTCCAAGTATATCCAGGAGGGTTCAGTTGAATCTCTCTGGTTTAGGATCTCCTTGAGGATGATACGGGGTGGTTTTAGACTTCCTGATGCCCAACGGGTCTGAAAGTCTCTTGATGAGACTACTCTTGACATGTCTCGCTTGATCAGAGTGGATGCGTTGGGACAGACCATAGTGCACAAAGAATTTCTCGGTGAAGATCTTGGCCACCATGGCCACCATCTTGGCTTGTTGGTCCCTCGTAGAAAACGCCTGGGCATACCGAGTGAAATGGTTAGTCACTACCAGGATATTTCCCTGCCCGCTCAAATCAGGCTCCAAGCACAGAATGTCAATGCACACCAGCTCCATGGGTCCTTGGCTCTGAAGATGGTCCATTGGGGCAGCTCGCTGAGGCAAAGTCTTCCTTTGGATACATCTGATGCAGGAGTGGCAATAGTCCTCAACTTCAGCCTGCATGCAGGGCCAGTAGAACCATCCCTCACCAGGAGAAAAGTCCTCTTGGGCCCTAGGTGGCCAAGGTTGTCATGTAGGTGTCAGGGCTGGGCTCAGCCCTTCCTTCTCTGAGCTGGCCGCTCAGCTGTCGGCTAATTGCCAGCTCCCATTTCTCTCCACAGTTACCCAGCAAGTTGTCCAGCTCACTTGATCTCTGCCTTCACCTTTGTCAACATCACAGAGTCTTTCTCCTGTGTTCCTGTTGAAGACTTGCTAGGCTGACGTTCCTTCTGGCTCCTGATCTTGCTTGCTGTACTACTACGTTTATCTCTGGCTCTCTGACATTTGCTTGGCTGACTACCCGATCCGGTTACTGAACTTTGGCTTGTTTTGACTACGCTTACTCTGTTTACCTTATCATTATTAAAGAAGTGTGATTTAACTATACTTCTGTCTTGGTCTGATTCATGGTTTCTGATAGTAGGGCAGTTAATACTGTCTCCGTATGTTTTTCAGGTAGGAATAGCTGCCATTTTTCTTCAGAATCGTCAGAGGGGCCCCTTCGGTAGACCAACCCTCTGTGCACCTGAAACCGATCCCACTCTCGGTGCAGCAGATGGGTTTCCTTCGGGGAGTCAGTGAGGAGCAAGTCAGGGCATTGGCACTCCAAGGCCTTGAATGCCAAGCTACAGGGGGAGGGTCCTCTAACTGGTCCCTCCACAGGTCTTTGACAGCTTGGGCAGAC
Source organism: Lithobates clamitans (assembly GCA_037952925.1). Lineage (NCBI taxonomy): Eukaryota > Metazoa > Chordata > Amphibia > Anura > Ranidae > Lithobates > Lithobates clamitans. The sequence goes on from JBBGZY010002331.1 coordinate 597,751, forward strand.
CTTCAACCCATGACTTGGGCGACATTGCAATAACATCTGGGGACACCAACGGCTGACACTCCAACCTCTTCGGTCCTGGATCCTACTCCAGGTTGATGTTCTGCTCCTTGACATAAGGCTCCTACCCTTCAGGTGTCAGTTGGGCCTATTCTTCTGGAGGGTCTCTGGAACAATGGGGCTTTCTTAACAAAGCATCAGCGTCTTGTTTCCTGACCCCGGTCAATACTTCAGGCTGAAAATAAACCCTGATAGAGCAGCCAACCATTTGTGACCCGTGGCGTCCAACTTGGTGGTAGTGAGGATGTAGGTGAGAGCATTGTTGTCAGTCTTGATCACGAACTCCACTCCATACAGGTAATCCCTCAGCTTATCCACCCACTTCAAGGCCAGAAACTCAAGTTTGTGCATGGGATAGTTCTTCTCGGCGGGGGCCAAGTTCCGACTCATGTAGGCAACAGGCCTTAGATGGCAGTCATGTTCTTAATATAGCACCCCACCTAACCCATCTCAACTGGCGTCAAATTGTAGCTCGTATGGCCTGGTTGGATCTTCATAGGCCACGTCTGGAGCGGTTGTTAGGCTTCACTTCAACTGCCTAAAACCTCTTCACACTTCAGAGTCAATTGTTCCTTAATGGACTCTCTGGGTTTTCTGGGCCCTCCAGCTGGTCTGACAGGCTTCGCCAGATCAAGGTCAGCGTCTTAGCGAATCCCTTGACAAATCTTCTGTAATAAGAGCGGAATCCCAGAAATGATCTAAGCTCAGTCACGTTGGTAGGCCTCGGCTAGGAGGTCAGTGGCCACTTCATCAGCAGACACAATGTGACCGAGGTAGTTGACCGAGGGTTGATAAAACTGGCACTTTTCCAGAGACAACTTCAACCCCCTCACCATGGAGTCTCTTAAGGACCTTCTGCAGAAACCCTTCATGCTCTTCCAGGGTCTTGCTGAAAACGATGATGTCGTCTAAGTACACCAACACCTCGATCAGTTTCATGTCACCCACAGTCTTCTTCATTAGCCTTTGGAAGGTTGCTGGGGCACCAGACAGGCCTTGATGCATACGGTCAAATCCAAAGATCCCCTGCGGGGTAATGAAAATGGTCTTCTCCCGATCCTCAGGGTGCATGGGGATTTGGTAATACCCACTCTTCAAATCCAGCATGCTGAACCACTTCGCTCCTGACAGGCTCTGCAAGACATCTTCTATCCTTGGGGTGGTATATTGGTCGGGAATGGTCCTTAAGTTCAGCGTCCGGTAGTCAATACCCAGCCTCAGTGACCCATTCTTCTTCTGTACCACCACTATTGGGGAAGCGTATAGACTCTGGGACTCGGATGATACCTGCCCTCTTCAACTCTGCCAGTTGTTCATGCAGATCCTCCAAGTCCCCTAAAGGAATCCATCAAACTCTTTACCTGAACGGCTTATGCACTCGAAGAGATGGATCTGATATTGGGCACTTTTTGTACACCCCACATCAAATTCACTCTTGGAGAATGCAGCCTGCCATCTCAGGAGCTGAGTCTTGGCCCTTTCTTTCCATTCAGGCAAAAGGGGAGTATTTTTCAGATAGAGCTCCTCCACAGAGATACCATCCTTTGCTCCTCCCACCAAATCAGACGGCGGGACTGGGGTGGCCAGATTCACTTGTCCCAGCAACATCTGAGCCGGTATCTTCACTGGCGAGGTTTTTATGTTGTGGACACTAACCAAGATATTTCTGTGACTTCTTTGCAACCCTTTGGTTGAAACCACCTCGGGAATTATCTCCACTCCTATGTCTTCTCTCTGTCCGTCTGATTCAAGGACAATGAAAGGGCCTGCTTGCTTCCAATTTAGCTTTACAGATGCTCGTAAATAGGCCACTTTACCAGGCTGTAACACCTTCTCACACTGGTCCAAGTACCAGATCTTTCCCTTCTGTTTTCATACCAGGTGCTGGTAGGCTTGTCTCAGCATGGGGTGCAAACTTGTAGTTGAAGTGCCCGGCTCCAGAACAAGAGGTGTCAACAGCCTTCTGACAAGATCAGTATTGGTCTCTATGATGAGAGAACTCTTACTGGCCCCTGGTGGGTGAGGACAGACCACTGCCTGAGTTTCAAAAGTCTTGGCTTTCCCAGCCATGGAGGGATCGAAGGTCAGCTTGACCGGTAGATAGCCATCATAGGGGAAGTTCTGAGTCACAATGCCCCATATCTGCAGCTCTTCCAACTTCTGCAAAGGCAGGTGCTTGAGGTGCCTGTCATAGAAATCTCTGTAGAGAAAAGTCACTTAAGCTCCAGTATCCAGAAGGACCTTGGTGTAGACTCCATTTACTTGGATGGGAACAACAGGAGAAGGTCCCACCAGCTTGTCAGGGAGCATTTAGGAAGTGGTGGCCCTGGCCTGTTCGGTGGTTTGTATCCGCGCTCCTGTCTGCGAGGTTCTGATTGGGCTTAAATCTGTGCTAAGTTCTGGGAGTCTGGTGTGCATTGACTCTCTGACACCAGGCAGCATTTGTCAAAAGAAACAGGACACTGGGTTGTTTGGAGGCAACAATGGGGGGGCCCTCTGCAAGGGTTTGGACTTTCGCTGCTGTCTCTTCGTGTCATTGGTTTTGAGCCAGCTACCGTAGATGGGCACATGGTTGACTCCTTCACCAGAGCCCTCCGAAGTTTCCCTCTGGCTTCTGTGACTGTGCTTCAGGCTTGACTGGGCTTGGACACACCTGTCGATTAATGTCCCACATAATTTCAGCATACCTCGGTATGCTCAATGGCACTCCTCACTGGTACATGTGAAAATGCTCATCACTGCCTCCGATACAGACACTAGTATGGATATACGTGCATCGTTACCAAATATCCATAATATCCCTGTATTTATGGATAATCAAACATTAAAATCACTTGATGTTACCAGATCTAAAGAATATCAATTAGCCGGGTGATTTTTTTGGCCAGAAAATTTGATAAGAGGGGGTCAGCCCCCCTCATTAATCACTTAATAAGTCTCTAATTATGTGAGATCTAATCTCATCCTTATGTACTACCACCTAATATCCCTAAAGTTAAAACCACTTGATCTTACCGGATCTAACGAATATCTATTAGCCTAGATGATTTTTGGCCAGAAAATTGCATGTAGGGGGGCTAACCCGTCCACATGTACCACCTAATATCTCTATTTTGGTGGGGAATATCTCTTTTTTTTTTTGGAAAAAATTTTTATTGCGCACATATCATAATAAAATAATAAAGAGACAGTACAATGATTTAGGATTACAATTTCCAACCAGACATAAGTAAAAAAATTATATGTTCATCACAGTTTTTATCACAAATGAATAAATCCGTCTCTTTCTCTTTTCCTTTTTTCCAATATAATTGTGCATTTTCTATATAACAACAAAGAACCAGCAAAGAGAGGGGGGGGAGAAACCCCCCCCCCCCCCGCTCTAAGAGAGATAGAGAAAAAAAATAAGAAAAAGGAGAGGAGAACCTCCCGTAACAGTGAACCCAAACTCATTTCCCCCCTGAGATGTCCGCACTCGGTGCTTCCCAAACTAGTCAAGAAAAAAAACACATGTTCCAAACTCCGTAAGAGAAAAAGGGGAACCCACTCCCCCCTCCCCTCACCATTAGGGAATTGAGAACATAAAAACAGCAGCCCTTACTGTCTCCCATTCAATGGCTCTCCTTCATCCAATGTGTTTTTCGAATCCACCCATCTAAACCAAACCTTCCTAAATTTTTTGGGAGCTCCCCTAGCTTCATATGTCATTTTGTACATCAGGATATCCGCATTAACTATTTTTATCCACATTCCCAATGTCAGCTGTTCTTCATAAATCCAGCGTCTAGCAATAAGTTTCCGCACCCCGAAATATAGGATCCTAAGAAATAACTTAGTATATGTATTCATCTCTTCCTGGTCAAAGACCCCCAGGAGACAACGTAAAGGTGAGCAGATGTTGGGTAAGGCGAATTTATCGGAAATAAATTCAGTTACTTGCGACCACAGTGGCCTTACCTTCCTACACTCCCAAACCATATGTATGAAAGTTCCCTCTGTCTCCCTGCATTTATGACAGAGGGCTGTTTCTTTTCTTTGCATGTGGTATAGTCTGACAGGAGTATAATATTGTTGATGGAGGTATCTAAACTGAATCATTTTGTCTGTGGAGGAGATAACAGTCACCACATACGTATCTAGTACCTCCTGCCACTGCTCTTCCGACAACTCCGGGACAACCACTACCCATCGCTGCTTGGCTCTAGCTGTTATTGTCTTTATTCCTGGTCCCACCCCCCCATAATATCTAGAGATTCGCCCCGATGGTTCGGGGTCCATCACAGCCTTCTCCAAATCCGTATTCTGGACCAAAATTGTATCCCCCCCAAACTGCACTCTCGCTGCATGTGTCAACTGCATATATCGATACGCCCATGTTTTGGGTACATTAAACTGGACTCTCAATTGATCAAAGGTGGCCAGTCGATCGTTCTGACAAATCTGATGTAGGTATTTAATACCAAATTTTGCCCAGGTTTTTTGCCCATCTGGTATTTTCAAAAATTCCCCCAGGGACTCGTTGTACCATAGTGGACTATTCGGGGACATTGCCAATGGCGTGTCTTTTCGCCATTGGGAACATATGTGAAATACTTTCCCAGGAAGTGCCAGGACTGATCCTATCTTCCTTCCCGGAATGCCCTTTCTATAGAGTATATTCAGGAGTGTTTCCTGAGAGGTAGCCAATGCCGCCTCAAGCAAGGTAGTGGCATTGGGTTCCTGTGGGAACATTCTCCAGTGCAAGAAAACTAATTGGGAAGCCATAAAATATGAGCGCAAATCTGGAAGTGCCAACCCTCCCATTGTGACCAGAAGTTTTAGTATTGCCAGGGACACTCTAGGCGCTTTGGCCCCCCAGAGTAACCCCACAATAATTGTGTCAATCTGTTTAAATATCCGTAACGGCACAAAAACAGGGGAGTTCGAGAGAATGTAAAGAAACTTGGGCAGGAAAATCATTTTAAATAGATTTACCCTGCCCAACAAACTAAGCGGCAGGTTCCTCCATCTCTGTACCTTCTCTCGAAAATTTCCCACAATGGGTGACAGGTTATTTTCCAGATACCTAGAAATGGGAAGCTGGACCTCCACCCCCAAGTACCTGAAAGAGGTGGATAGTGGGATAGGACAATCCGAAGGAACCACCACTTCTTTATCAATAGGGAATAGAGAGGATTTCTTCCAATTTATACGGAAACCAGAGTAATCCCCGAAATCCCGTATCAACTGAAAGGCTGTCGAGAGTGAAGGTCCCGGGTCCTGCAGATATAGCAGCATGTCATCTGCATACAGAGACACTCTTTCCTCAAATTCCCCAATCCTCAGTCCAGTTAAAGCTGTGGTGGATCTCAATTTGACTGCCAGAGGCTCAATTGCCAGGGCAAATAGGAGGGGCGAAAGGGGACACCCCTGCCTAGTGCCCCGGAATATTGGGAAAGGGTCCGAGATAATGCCATTGATCCTTAGTCTAATCAAGGGATCCGTATATAAGAGCCTTACCCATGAAATAAAAATGGGGCCAAAGCCAAATGACTCCAGGAGGTGAAATAGATAAGGCCACTCCACAGAGTCAAATGCCTTCTTAGTGTCTAAAGAAGCCACCATTCTGGTCCCAGAGTTGTCGTGAGTTGTCTGGAGGTTTAAGAAGAGTCTTCTAATATTCATATGTGCACAGCGGCCCTGTATAAATCCTGTTTGATCTGCGTTGACCAGCTTCGTGATGACCGTTTGTAATCTACTTGCAAGAACTTTGGCCAGAATTTTTGTGTCAACGTTCATCAACGAAATCGGCCGGTAGGAGTCACACTCTCGGGGATCCTTCCCCCCTTTGGGGATCAGGACCACCAAGGCCTCTCGCATTGACGGAGGTAGTCTACCGTCCGACTTCGCCGCATCAAACACCTTTAGTAACCGAGGGGCTAATCCATATCGAAAGGTATAATACCACTCGGATGGGAGACCGTCCAACCCTGGGGATTTCCTTGGCGGAAAGGAGGCAATTGCCTTCTCCACCTCCTCCACCGTAATGTCAGTTTCCAATGTGTTTCTGTCTTCTAAGGTTAGCGTAGGGAGATCAATGTCATTTATATAAGTCAGTAAATCCGCTGTTCCCCGAGGAGTACAAGATTTGTATAATTCAGTATAGAATTGGACAAAGATTTTTAAAATTTCAGCCGAATCCACTATGTCCAGCCTACAATTATCATATATTGACTGAATATGTACCGGCACATAGTCCGGACGCGCCAAGTATGCCAGAAGCCTGCCATTCTTGTCGCCAAATTCAAATAAACGCCTGCGTTGGGCTAGGCAAAGTTTTGTGGTGCGTTCCGTAAGGAGCGTCTTGTACTCCCTGGTTCGCATGCGTGAAATCAGCAACCTCTCACTAGTGGGGTCCCTAGTATATTCTGCCTCTGCAGAAATCACCTCTGTTTCCTTACTCTGTATAGTGGAAGCTAGTTGCTTCTTAAACCCATGAACCTCCGCTATAAACACTCCCCTTAATGTGGCCTTAAAAGCCTCCCATTGAAGAGGAGGAGTCCCAAAACTACCATTTTCTACCCAGAACTGTTTAATGGCCTCGGAGCACTTAATTATTATATACTCCTCCTGAAGCCAACTCGCCTCCATCCTCCAGAGGCGTATACCCGGTTTCAGTCCTAAATTAAGTTCCAATAGCATCGGAGAGTGGTCAGATATTGCTCTGGGTAGGTAGGAGACCTTATTGACCATACTGATTCCCTCCCCCTCCGACAGGATAGCGTCTATTCTGGAAAGAGTTTTGTGCGTTTCCGAATAGCAGGAGTACTCCCGCGCCTCAGGATGATGGAACCGCCAGACATCTTTCAACCCATGAGTAGACATCCACCCTGCAAGGGGGTTTGGTGTATCAGCTTTACCCCCCAATCTATCCAAAGTTGGTATAGCCACAGAGTTAAAATCCCCCAAAAGAAATATTCTCCCTTCTGCCACCTCATAAGTAGCTTGCATCATGTCATCTAGATGGATTACTGAGAAAGGAGGAGGAACATAAACATTTACAATTGTTAGCAATGTATTCATCACCTTTAGCACCAGGATAACATATCGCCCCTTAATGTCAGTGCGAACAGCTTGTATAGTTATGGGGAGAGCTTTAGTTACCAACGTGGACACCCCCCTTGCATATGAGGAGTAGCTGGCATGATAAGCTCCAGCTATATGAGCCCTCTTAAGAGAAAGAAGCCTGGAGCCCTGAAGATGTGTTTCCTGGAATAATATTATATGGGGTTTGTACTTTTTAATGTAGTCAAATACTAGCGATCTTTTGAATTTTGCATTCAGGCCTCTGACATTCCAGGCCAAGATGTTAAGCTTTACCTCCATAGTGTAAGTGAGCTAGAAAAAATAAATAAAGAAATTTGGGGGTCCTTCTCCATCTGAAATAGAGGACACAGCGAAGACAGCAGGGCTCCAAACCTCTCCTCCCACAGATAGAAATCACAGTATGCATGACTAAATGCCCCGAGTGCAGACCATCCCAGACAAATGTAAACATCACTTCCCCAGTAAACAGTAAAAAACCTCCCCTCCCCCCCCTCCCCCCTCCCTGCACCCAGCCCCAACTTGCTAGGTACTTTTTTCCCATAACCTGAGTCAAAAAAATAGGCAGCAGAGATGCGACTTAAAACTGTCGCATAAAACCAGTTCCTTCACCGTAGCTCTTGAGCAAAAAAAACAGTTCCCTTTGGAAAAAAAAAATAAAAATAATACAAAAACACACTTTCCTGCTATCCGGATAGGAAAATCAACTCTGTTCGTGTCCAATATATCTTCCTTTAGAGCAGTTCACAGACTCATCATCAGACCAGAGGCACAAAGCAGCATCAAGTGGTTCAATAGCAGTAACAAAAGTTCTCCATGGTAGTATCTGCATATCAAGGGCTGCCTGAAGGGAGAACTGGTAGAATAGTTTTCCAGACAGATGAACCTTAATCAACTACAAGGCTTTCCTAGAAGGCTCAAACGCATCGTATGGAGAATAAAATTAAAAGACCGAGAAAAGAAAAAAAAAACCAGTATTCATCACATCAGTGGTAGGGTAATCCAGAAAGATAGTGAGAGATATCATCCCTAGCCCATCTTGCCTGTCACTCCCTGTTCTTTCCGGTGGGGTGGGGATCATGGTGAACGAGAGGCCGATTTACCCCTGCGATTTCCCCGTGTATCTAGCCATTCCGAAGCTTCAACGGGGTTTGTAAAAAAGTATGTTTTTCCATTTTCTACTACGCGCAGTTTGGCAGGATACAGCATACTGTAGATCAAGTTGAGGTCTCTCAATCTTTTCTTTACAGGTTGAAAAGAGGCCCTTTGCTTCTGTGTAGCCGCAGAGAAGTCAGGATAGACTGATATTCGATAGCCATCAAACGATAGTTCAGGGCCAGTCCTGGCCGCACGCAGTATATTCTCCCTGTCTCGAAAGTGGTGTACCTTCGCTATCATAGACCTGGGAGGGGCTCCTTTCGGTGGGGCTCGGCCTGGAACACGGTGCGCCCTTTCAATGGCGAATAGCTTCGTAAAAGTGCTAGGTTCCATGTGGTCAGTCAGCCAGTGTTCTAAGAATTCTTCAACTCGCCTTCCTTCCACCCCTTCAGGGAACCCCACTAATCTTATGTTGTTCCTTCTCATGCGGTCTTCCATGTCGGCCATCTTTAAAGTGTGCTCAGACAGGGTCTTTTTTGTCACCTGTGCAGCCGTATCTAACGGCCTGACAACATCTTCTAGAGAGGCAATGCGACGATCTGAAACTTGCGCTTTTTCCCTTAATTTCTGCATGTCATGTTTTAGAAAAGAAAACTCCATCTTGAGGCCTTCAAAATGATCAATCAGTTTAGTTTGGCAGCCCTGTATTGCATCCATAATCTGAGCCAGGGACGGTTCCTCCTCCCTCTCCACTTCCACTGCTGGTCTGCCCCTGACATCCTGCAGCCTGTCTAAGGATCTCCCCCTTCTCAGTGATCCACTTCTGTGGGGTTTAGGACTCACCCTAATCGGTGTGGAAGGCTGCTGTTGTGGGCTCCCCTCAGTCCTCTGCAGCGGTGGCCATTCTTCCTCCTCCTGTGAGCCGGCGCCATTTTGGGATCCCCAGGCATATCGCGCCAGTCTTTCTCCTGCCGTTTTGGGCCAGGGGGGGCCGTATTTAACCATCCCCGAAGGTTCCCGGGGGGTCCCTGCACACATCCCCTTAGAGTCTGCTAAGAATTGGGGTGCCTCTGCTCCAGGATCGGCTCAGGATCGGATGTCTGTGAACGGAGCTCAGAGCTTTCCCTCCTCACATGCCGCGCGCTGGCTCTGCCCCCCGGGGAATATCTCTTAAATGATGTGAGATCTAATGTTAAAACCACTTGATCTTACCGGATCTAATGAATATCTATTAGCCTGAATGATTTTTGGCCCGAAAACTTGGTAAGGGGGGGCCAGCCCCCCCTCATTAATCACTTAATAAGTCTGTAATTATGTGAGGTCTAACGTTAAAAACACTTGATCTTACCGGATCTAACGAATATCTATTATCCTGAATGATTTTTGGCCAGAAAATTTGATAAGGGGGGGCTAACCCGTCCATATGTACCACCTAATATCTCTATTTTGATGTGGAATATCTCTAAAATGATGTGAGATCTAATGTTAAAAACACTTGATCTTACTGGATCTAACGAATATCTATTAGCCTGAATGATTTTTGGCCCGAAAATTTGATAAGGGGGGGCTAACCCTTCCATATGTACCACCTAATATCTCTATTTTGATGTGGAATATCTCTGAAACGATGTGAGATCTAACGTTAAAAACACTTGATATTACCGGATCTAATGAATATCTATTAGCCTGAATGATTTTTGGCCCAAAAATTTGATAAGGGGGTCTAACCCGTCCATATGTACCACCTAATATCTCTATTTTGATGTGGAATATCTCTGAAACTATATGAGATCTAACGTTAAAACCACTTGATCTTATATGAGATCTAACGAATATCTATTAGCCTGAATGATTTTTGGCCCGAAAATTGCCCCCCCTCATTAATCACTTAATAAGTCTCTAATTATGTGAGATCTAACGTTAAAACCACTTGATCTAACTGGATCTAACAAATTGCTTCCAAAATAGCTAACTTTTTGGTCAATTTTTTGATAAGGGGGGGCTGATGACGGGTTAGCCCCCCCAGCAAATAACTGTTAATATCGCTTCTTCTGTGTGAGATCTAACGCAAACAACGGTTGATCTAACCTGATCTAACAAAGATCTAACAAACTGCATAAGATTTTTTCAAAAATTTTGATATGGGGGGGCTAACCCGGCAGAGGTTATAAAGTCTTGTAATTTTGATTCTAAATAAAGTGAGTTCATGTTAGCAACAAGCAAGTGTCGCCTTGTTTTGTGCTCAGAGAGGTTGGGATATCTGTATACAGACTGGGAGGAAGTGGTATATGACGGAAGCACTCAAGCGAAGTATGGGACGTTCCGTGACACTTTCTGTTTGTGGATTCCGTAGCGCAGTATCATTTTACATTTTTTCTATTATGGGGTATTGTTTGTAGAATATTGAAGAAAATAATGAATTTAATCCATTTGGAATAAGGCCCTAACATAACAAAATGTAGAAAAAGTGGTTTACGATTTTTGCTACCAGATTTTGCAGGATTGAACTAGTGAGAGACTGGTGGAATACATTCAGGTAGCGTTTAGCTTAGTTCATCAGGACAGATTTTCTTTTAAAGAAATACAGCCTCTGGTTGAGGTTTTTTTCTGAATTAGCTTTGCCTGCTACCTCTCATGGCCATGATGTTTCCCTTTCATATGCCTCAGGTTGAGTCTTTGGTGTGGTTGCTGGAAGATGATACAGCTTATTTCTTTGAATAATACTCAGCTTGTCCATTTTTGATGTGCTTTCCCTTGTCAGACAAGGGAACTGTAACTTTGTTCCGCCTCTTCTCCAAGTTTGGTCAGAGGTACTATCCCCAGTTTCAGTTGATTCATATCAATTCAGATCTACCTCTGGTGATCCACTGTCCACAGCCAAGCTTGCCTCTGGTGATCTGCTGCCAAGCCTGCCTCTGGTGATCTGCTGCCAAGCCTGCCTCTGGTGATCTGCTGCCAAGCCTGCCTCTGGTGATCTGCTGCCAAGCCTGCCTCTGGTGATCTGCTGTCAAGCCTGCCTCTGGTGATCTGCTGCCAAGCCTGCCTCTGGTGATCCGCTGCCAAGCCTGACTCTGGTGATCCGCTGTCAAGCCTGCCTCTGGTGATCTGCTGCCAAGCCTGCCTCTGGTGATCTGCTATCAAGCCTACTTCTGGTGATCTGCTGTCAAGCCTGCCTCTGGTGATCAGCTGCTAAGCCTGCCTCTGGTGATCTGCTGCCAAGCCTGCCTCTGGTGATCTGCTGCCAAGCCTGCCTCTGGTGATCTGCTGTCAAGCCTGCCTCTGGTGATCTGCTGTCAAGCCTGCCTCTGGTGATCTTCTGCCAAGCCTGCCTCTGGTGATCCGCTGCCAAGCCTGCCTCTGGTGATCTGCTGCCAAGCCTGACTCTGGTGATCCACTGTCAAGCCTGCCTCTGGTGATCCGCTGCCAAGCCTGCCTCTGGTGATCGGCTGCCAAGCCTGCCTCTGGTGATCTGCTGTCAAGCCTGCTTCTGGTGATCTGCTGCCAAGCCTGCCTCTGGTGATCTGCTGCCATTCCTGCCTCTGGTGATCTGCTGCCAAGCCTGCCTCTGGTGATCTGCTGCCAAGCCTGCCTCTGGTGATCTGCTGCTAAGCCTGCCTCTGGTGATCCGCTGTCAAGCCCGCCTCTGGTGATCCGCTTTCAAGCCTGCCTCTGGTGATCTGCTATCAAGCCTACTTCTGGTGATCTGCTGTCAAGCCTGCCTCTGGTGATCTGCTGCCAAGCCTGCCTCTGGTGATCTGCTGCCAAGCCTGCCTCTGGTGATCCGCTGCCAAGCCTGCCTCTGGTGATCCGCTGCCAAGCCTGCCTCTGGTGATCCGCTGTCAAGCCTGCCTCTGGTGATCCGCTGCCAAGCCTGCCTCTGGTGATCTGCTATCAAGCCTGCCTCTGGTGATCCGCTGCCAAGCCTGCCTCTGGTGATCTGCTATCAAGCCTGCTTCTGGTGATCTGCTGTCAAGCCTGCTTCTGGTGATCAGCTGTCAAGCCTGCTTCTGGTAATCTGCTGTCAAGCCTGCCTCTGGTGATCAGCTGTCAAGCCTGCCTCTGGTGATCAGCTGTCAAGCCTGCCTCTGGTGATCAGCTGCTAAGCCTGCCTCTGGTGATCTGCTGCCAAGCCTGCTTCTGGTGATCTGCTGCCAAGCCTGCCTCTGGTGATCCGCTGCCAAGCCTGCGTCTGGTGATCTGCTGCCAAGCCTGCCTCTGGTAATCCACTGCCAAGCCTGCCTCTGGTGATCCGCTGCCAAGCCTGCCTCTGGTGATCTGCTGTCAAGCCTGCTTCTGGTAATCTGCTGTCAAGCCTGCCTCTGGTGATCAGCTGCTAAGCCTGCCTCTGGTGATCCGCTGCCAAGCCTGACTCTGGTGATCCGCTGTCAAGCCTGCCTCTGGTGATCCGCTGCCAAGCCTGCCTCTGGTGATCTGCTATCAAGCCTACTTCTGGTGATCTGCTGTCAAGCCTGCCTCTGGTGATCAGCTGCTAAGCCTGCCTCTGGTGATCTGCTGCCAAGCCTGCCTCTGGTGATCTGCTGCCAAGCCTGCCTCTGGTGATCTGCTGTCAAGCCTGCCTCTGGTGATCTGCTGTCAAGCCTGCCTCTGGTGATCTTCTGCCAAGCCTGCCTCTGGTGATCCGCTGCCAAGCCTGCCTCTGGTGATCTGCTGCCAAGCCTGACTCTGGTGATCCACTGTCAAGCCTGCCTCTGGTGATCCGCTGCCAAGCCTGCCTCTGGTGATCGGCTGCCAAGCCTGCCTCTGGTGATCTGCTGTCAAGCCTGCTTCTGGTGATCTGCTGCCAAGCCTGCCTCTGGTGATCTGCTGCCATTCCTGCCTCTGGTGATCTGCTGCCAAGCCTGCCTCTGGTGATCTGCTGCCAAGCCTGCCTCTGGTGATCTGCTGCTAAGCCTGCCTCTGGTGATCCGCTGTCAAGCCCGCCTCTGGTGATCCGCTTTCAAGCCTGCCTCTGGTGATCTGCTATCAAGCCTACTTCTGGTGATCTGCTGTCAAGCCTGCCTCTGGTGATCTGCTGCCAAGCCTGCCTCTGGTGATCTGCTGCCAAGCCTGCCTCTGGTGATCCGCTGCCAAGCCTGCCTCTGGTGATCCGCTGCCAAGCCTGCCTCTAGTGATCCGCTGTCAAGCCTGCCTCTGGTGATCCACTGCCAAGCCTGCCTCTGGTGATCTGCTATCAAGCCTGCTTCTGGTGATCTGCTGTCAAGCCTGCTTCTGGTGATCAGCTGTCAAGCCTGCTTCTGGTAATCTGCTGTCAAGCCTGCCTCTGGTGATCAGCTGTCAAGCCTGCCTCTGGTGATCAGCTGTCAAGCCTGCCTCTGGTGATCAGCTGCTAAGCCTGCCTCTGGTGATCTGCTGCCAAGCCTGCTTCTGGTGATCTGCTGCCAAGCCTGCCTCTGGTGATCCGCTGCCAAGCCTGCGTCTGGTGATCTGCTGCCAAGCCTGCCTCTGGTAATCCACTGCCAAGCCTGCCTCTGGTGATCCGCTGCCAAGCCTGCCTCTGGTGATCTGCTGTCAAGCCTGCTTCTGGTAATCTGCTGTCAAGCCTGCCTCTGGTGATCAGCTGCTAAGCCTGTCTCTGGTGATCTGCTGGCAAGCCTGCCTCTGGTGATCTGCTGCCAAGCCTGCCTCTGGTGATCTGCTGTCAAGCCTGCCTCTGGTGATCTGCTGTCAAGCCTGCCTCTGGTGATCTGCTGCCAAGCCTGCCTCTGGTGATCCGCTGCCAAGCCTGCCTCTGGTGATCCGCTGCCAAGCCTGCCTCTGGTGATCCGCTGCCAACCTGCCTCTGGTGATCCGCTGCCAAGCCTGCCTCTGGTGATCTGCTGTCAAACCTGCTTCTGGTAATCTGCTGTCAAGCCTGCCTCTGGTGATCAGCTGCTAAGCCTGCCTCTGGTAATCAGCTGCTAAGCCTGTCTCTGGTGATCCACTGCAAGCCTTCCTCTAGTGATCTGCTGTCTTCTGCCAAGCTTGCATGTGATCTGTTGCCAGCTGCTTAACTAGCCTGTGATTATCTGCTGCCCCCTGCCCAGCTGGTCTTTGCTGATTCTCTAGCCACTGCTCAGCCAAACTTTGTTGATTTCTGGGTTGCTGCCCAGCTGGACAATGTAGATTCCCTACCTGCTGTCCAGCTGCTCTATATAAAGCTCCTCCTCTTCCTCCAGCCTGAGGAGGAGAAGCTCCTCCTCCCAAGCCTGAGGCCTCCTCCCCAGACCAGGGGGCACCCTTAAGGGCCACCGGTAGCCCCCTCAGCACTCCATCTCCATTTTCCACCCTACTTCTCTGTACTAATCATGTCTACCTATGAGGTGGCCTGCCCTTCTCCAGTCTTTTTGGTGATTGGTTGGGGAGCTCATAAATAGGCCAAGCAGCTCCTCCTAGTCTCCACCCACTATGTCCAGAACATTATCCGATGTTCCAGAGAACAGCACTAAACCAAAGTAACCCTGACCAAAATTACACATCTCAGGCTTGGCTCTCAGCAAAGTTAACATTTGCCTACACGAACAACTAATCCTATCTAGCACACTAGAGGGCGCTACAATAGTCCCAATAGTAGTGGTCTTCTATGGAAGGGCAGAGTTCCATTTGAACCTTGTCCTGACCTAGGCAGTATCAGTGTAATCCCAGGTACATTAGGGGACCTGCTTTGGGTAACCTATGCCTTGGTTAGACCTGAGTGCAGTTAAAATACAGAGCAGTTTCTAGCAATCTAGATGGGGAAGGTCCGGTTGTGATGGGACATCTTGGCATTAGGGTACCTGTATGGACCAAGGACTCTGGTGTTAAGCCTTCAGGTTACCTTCAGAATCCCAGTGCTGGGATGTAAGCTCCTAGTATTGCACCTCCACGGGGACCTGACTAGCAAGGAACCCAGCCAGCTTGGGGTACCCAGTCTGCTTCCAGACCCCTGCGGTGGGGCACGATGGAGCGCCCAGAGGCCACTCCTTAAGGGTGGGGAACTGTCAGGACCTGAATCACCTGTGGTGGCCCTGTGCTTCCCAGAGAGGATGGTTGTAGTTCTGATGTTCACCAGCTGGTATCTCTCAGCAGCCAGTCAATGTCTTGTACCTATACCCTGAACCCTGCTGCCTTGTTCCTACTGTCCTGATCCCAGTTTTGGTTCCCCTTCCTATATGTTCCCTGCACCTTTTTTTTTTTTTTTTTTGTGTTTCCCATTTTGTATATATTGTATATAGTTAGGTTGCTAGTTAGGCTTTCTGTTACTATGTTAGTATGTTAGTCTGGTATTTTGTCTCTGGGTTTTTGGTTCACTTATATCTTTACGTTTGCTGGTGTTTGGATGGATTTTGATTTCACTGTAATTAAATGCTCTGGTCACAGTTTCCTGTAGTATAGCTACACAAATTTGTCCTTTCCTGCTGTTGACTCCTGACAAGAACAGCACAGGGAATAGAACTTTACTAATATTGATGTAGCACCCTGGGATTTAGTCAGGGAGCTCCTCACAAATTTACTTGCCAAGAGTAGTTATCTTGGTCGATTGATAGAGATTTATTGATTTCTCCCTAAGTCTGACCTTGTTGCACTTTTCTCTTCTACTACTAGGTGGCTGGGTACTTGGTGGTACTAGATATGAGAAGGACAACTCAAGGTCAGGTTATGAGTATATGGGGTATCTCAGCCAATGGGCAGGGGTTTTGTTGTATCCCTTGGCCTGCTGGGAGAACCTATATATTCAGGTGAGGTCAGGTGATCTAGGTTCTGTGCCACCTGGCCAGCTGTCTGGGTGGACGTGTGTCGTACGCCCCGGGCTGCTAGGTTGGAGATTGGGCCTATCCCGGGGGCATCTGGCTGCCAGGCTGTGTGAGGGCCTCTCCAGAAATAAGAGGGCAGCACAGGGTTGGAATTGCAGCTTGCAGTCCAACCAAAAGTGACAGTTCTGCCGGCCGGAGAACCTGTCGTGGTCGGAGGTAGAGGGGAAGCTGTCGCCACTAAGGGGCCAATCGCCTTTACCAGGGACCACAGTGAATAACTGAAGCAAGTACCGGAACCATATTCTCACCGAACAGGCACAGTGGAGAATTGGGAAACTTCAGGCGGTGATCAAGTCAGGGATCCAAACTGCGGAGGAGGCGCTTGCAGAGCAGCCTTGTGAGTCAAGTCAAGGACCGAGACAGTAAGCAGGGGTGAAGCTTGAGAAGTATTTGGAGTGCCAAGCTAGGGACCCAGCAGAGAAGCGTGAGTGACGCTTGAGGGGATACCACCACAAACCTCAAAGGAGCTCAAGGGATTAAGAGTCAATGAATCAAAGGGGCTAGTGAGAGACCGGGAGCTCAGTGTTGAAGAATTACAAGAAGCAATTGTAGTGAAGCTGAAAGAACTGATACGTTTGAGTTAGGAACTATTAAAGACTATTACCATAGGAGACAGCATTCCTGCAAGTGCAAATGTGGCTTCTTGCTGGGGCCTTTCCCTGCACGACTGTTCTCTTATTGAAGTCTCAGAGTCTGCCAATTGAATTTGCAACTTCCTAATACAAAAAGGACTGTTAAGAGAACTAAAACCTCTTTTACATCCAAGAAGTATCTGGCGCCCAATAACTTGTCCATCTTGCACCCACCATGCCTCACAACCCACTACATATTGAAGGATGTCAGCTTTCTTTGGCCTGGAAAGTTCTCATTAGACTGGACAAAGCCAGAGACCTTGCTACATCGAGTTATACAACAAACACATCTGAAAGTGTACAATGCCTTTCAAAATTCTAATATAATTGAAGGTTATAAGTTCTTTATTTAAATGTCTTTTTATTAGAAAGTTTTCACAATTTATGATTAAGTAAAATGTAGTATGGTATTCAGGTAAAAAACAGACCCTTCAAGTCCAACATAAAGTCCAACATAAAAACACCTCATCTCCTCCGAAGAACATTGTGAGTGATAATTATATTACAAAGGAAAAAACATTCAGTAATGCAGAAATTTTTAACAGTTTGCTGGAGGATGAGGACTAGGGATGAGCTTCGTGTTCGAGTCGAACCCATGTTCGACTCGAACATCGGCTGTTCGACCGTCCGTCGAATTGCGAACGATATGGGCCGTTCGCGCCAAATTCGTGTGGCGCGTCACGGCCCATAATTCACTGCGGCATCGCAGTGCATTGCTGGCTGATGATTGGCCAAGCATGCACTATGACCCGCATGCTTGGCCAATCACAGCGCCGCCTGAACAGAGAGCCGTAATTGGCCAAAGCCAAGGAGGCTTTGGCCAATTATGGCTCAGGGGATTTAGTACACGCCCCACACTATATAAGGCCGCCTGCACGGCGGCCCTGTGTAGTGTGTGTTCCGGCGTTGAAAGAGATAGACAGAGAGACAGTGTTTGATTTGAGTTAGATAGATTAGGCAGAACAGTCAGTCAGTTAGCTGCACTTACAGTGTATTGTGTATATATATGCATCCCAGGTGTTGCATATATATATATACACTGTATTCAGTTTAGCTAGATCCGTTCCTGTTATCTTCTATCTAGACTATTTACATTCAGTGCAGTGTGTCCTGCTCACAGTGTTCAGCTAGATCCGTTCCTGCTATTTACATTCAGTACAGTGCTTCCTGCTCACAGTGTTCAGCTAGATCCGTTCCTGCTATTTACATTCAGTGCAGTGCGTGCTGCTCACAGTGTTCAGCTAGATCCGTTCCTGCTATTTACATTCAGTGCAGTGCGTGCTGCTCACAGTGTTCAGCTAGATCCGTTCCTGCTATTTACATTCAGTGCAGTGCGTCCTGCTCACAGTGTTCAGCTAGATCCGTTCCTGCTATTTACATTCAGTGCAGTGCGTCCTGCTCACAGTGTTCAGCTAGATCCGTTCCTGCTATTTACATTCAGTGCAGTGCGTGCTGCTCACAGTGTTCAGCTAGATCCGTTCCTGCTATTTACATTCAGTGCAGTGCGTCCTGCTCACAGTGTTCAGCTAGATCCGTTCCTGCTATTTACATTCAGTGCAGTGCGTGCTGCTCACAGTGTTCAGCTAGATCCGTTCCTGCTATATACATTTAGTGCAGTACGTCCTGCTCACAGTGTTCAGCTAGATCCGTTCCTGTTATCTTCCTACTGACAGGCAGGCTTGTCTGGTTACAGTATATAAAGCTACCTGAAGAAAATTACAGGTGTTCTATCCCAGCTTAGTGCAGCTACAGGCCATTAGTATGTCTGGAAGGCCAAGAAGGAGAGGCAGACAGTCACAAGCCAATAAGAGAGGGCAAGCAGGCTCTGTGTCTAGTGCTGGTCGTGGAGACGGTGCATCCTCATCAGCACGTGGCCATGGGACACGCTTGGCCTTTTTTTCGGCAGCTGGCCGTGTTGAGCCGCAACATGCGGAAGACTTGGTCGAGTGGATGACCAAGCCGTCCTCATCCTCCTCATCCTCTCTCACCCATGCCCAGGGTGCTTTGTCTGGCAAAGCAGCGGCCTCTTCCCTCAGCTCAATGTCATCAGTGACTCCTTCCCTAGCCCCACCATGTCCTCCTGAGGATTCCCTCGAACTGTTTGACCACAGTGTTGGGTACATGCTCCAGGAGGATGCCCAGCGTTTGGAAGGCTCTGATGATGATACTGAGCTCAATGAAGGCAGTAACATGAGCACGGACAGAGGGGGTGCCCAAGAAGGACAGCAATCTGGCAGTCATGCTCCCCCTGCTGCAGCATACTGCCAGGTTTGCTCCAGTGATGAGGAGGGAGGGGATGATGAGGTCACTGACTCAACGTGGGTGCCTGATAGGAGAGAGGAGGAGGAGGAGGAGGAGGAGGAGGAGGAGGAGGAGGTGGCACATCACCAACTAGGCAGGATGCCCTCCAGGGGCCAGCCTAAGGGCAGCACATTGACTGCATCACACCCCAAAGCTCCACATGTGCAGGGCGCTGCAGTCTCTGCGCGTTATTCAAAAAGTTCTTTGGTGTGGGCCTTTTTTGAGACGAGTGCATCAGATCGCACCGCTGCTATTTGCAATATATGTCTCAAGCGTATCTCGCGTGGCCAAAACATCTCCCGCTTGGGTACCACATGCTTGACCAGACATATGTTGACCTGCCATGCAGTTCGTTGGCAAGCGTATCTAAAAGACCCACACCAAAGAACAAAGACGATCTCTCCTTGCTCCTCATCAGCTGAGATTTCCAACCCCACTAGACCTTCAGTCCTCTCTGCGACCTGCAGTGAGAGGAATGAAGGTGTAGAATTAGGTGTGTCACAGCCAAGTACTTATGGGCAATCTGCTTTTGGTACACCGACGTCAGATTGTACCAGGCAAATTTCCCTGCCCCAGCTGCTGCACCGCCGAAAGAAGTTTGCTCCCAGCCATCCACATGCCCAGCGGTTGAATGCTAGCTTGGCAAAATTGCTAGCACTTCAACTGCTGCCTTTTCAGTTGGTAGACTCTGCCCCCTTCCGTGAGTTTGTGGAATGTGCGGTTCCTCAGTGGCAGGTACCCAAACGCCACTTTTTCTCACGGAAGGCGATTCCGGCTCTCTACCGGCATGTGGAAGGCAATGTCCATGCCTCGCTGGACAGGGCGGTCAGCGGTAAGGTGCATATTACCGCTGACTCATGGTCCAGCAGGCATGGACAGGGACGTTACTTAAGTTTCACGGCGCATTGGGTGACTCTGCTGGCAGCTGGGAAGGATGCAGGACAAGGTGCAGTAGTGTTGGAGGTTGTTCCGCCACCACGCCTCCAAAATGCTGATTGTGACACACCTCTCTCCTCCACCCCCTCCTCTTCTTCTTCCTCCATGGCCTCTTCCTCGGAACCAGCGGTGCTCCGTAGGCGTTCAAGGGGCTACGCAAGTACGCAGGCCAAAAGATGCCATGCGGTGCTTGAGCTGGTGTGCTTGGGGGACAGGAGCCACACTGGGGCAGAGGTTCTGTCAGCTCTGCAGGGGCAGGTTCAGAGGTGGTTGACGCCACGCCAACTTAAGGCAGGAATGGTGGTTTGCGACAATGGCACCAACCTCCTCTCTGCCCTCCGACAGGGACAACTGACCCATGTGCCCTGTTTGGCTCACGTCCTTAACTTGGTGGTGCAGCGGTTCTTGGGCAGGTACCCGGGCTTACAGGATGTCCTGAGGCAGGCCAGGAAAGTCTGTGTGCATTTCCGCCGGTCATATAATGCCAGTGCTCGGCTGACGGACCTCCAAAAGGAGTTTAACCTGCCCAAGAACCGCCTAATCTGTGACATGCCCACCAGGTGGAACTCGACGTTGGCCATGCTGCAGCGGCTGCACACGCAGCAGAGGGCCATCAATGAGTACCTGTGCGACTATGGCACCAGGACAGGGTCAGGGGACCTTGGTTTTTTTTCCCCACGCCAGTGGGCCATGATCAGGGATGCATGCACTGTCCTGTCACCATTCGAGGAGGCCACGAGGATGGTGAGCACTGACAGTGCATGCATCAGTGACACTGTCCCCCTTGTCCACCTGTTGGAGCACACGCTGCGTGGGATAATGGACAGGGCACTTGAGGCAGAACAGAGGCAGGAAGAGGAGGACTTCCTTAGCTCTCAAGGCCCCCTTTATCCAGACAGTGTTCCTGCGTGCCCGCCGATCACACAGGAAGAGGACGAGGAGGAGGAGGAGGAGGAGGAGGAAGATTGTGTCAGTATGGAGGTGGAGCCTGGCACTCAGCATCAGCAGTCTTTAAGGGATCAGTCCCAAGGAACACATGGACTTGTACGTGGCTGGGAGGAGGTGGCTGCGGACGTTGTTGTCCTTAGTGACCCAGAGGACTCCGGACCGAATGCCTCAGCAAACCTACGCTGCATGGCCTCCCTGATCCTGCAAAGCCTGCGTAAGGATCCTCGTATTCGTGGTATCAAGGAGAAGGACCAATACTGGCTGGCAACCCTCCTTGATCCACGTTACAAGGGTAAGGTTGCGGACCTTATCTTGCCATCGCAGAGGGAGCAGAGGATGAAACATCTTCGGGAGGCCTTGCAGAAAGGTCTGTGCAACGCGTTCCCAGAGACTGGGAGGTTACAAACTCCTGTTTCTGGACAACGTGTTGCTGAGGCTTCGGTCAGTCAAAGAAGGAGCGGTGGAGAAGGTGGCCGTCTGACCGATGCGTTCAGACAATTTTTTGGTCCGCAGCCCCAAGGTATGATCGGTTCCAGCAACCATCGCCAGCGTCTGTTTTACATGGTGCAGGAATACCTAGGGGCAAGATCAGACTTGGACACCTTTCCCACCGAAAATCCTCTGGGTTACTGGGTCTTGAGGATGGATCACTGGCCAGAGCTTGCACAGTATGCAATTGAGCTACTGGCCTGTCCTGCATCCAGCGTTCTTTCGGAACGCACATTCAGTGCTGCTGGAGGCGTGGTAACCGATCACAGGGTGCGTCTGTCCACCGACTCGGTCGATCGGCTGACCTTCATAAAAATGAATCAGTCTTGGATCACCACCAGCTACCAAGCACCTGATGCAGATGTAACCGAATAATTTTTTTTGAAATCTCAGATCCCTTCAAAGACTGCCTATGCTGATGCTGAGTGACTATCCCTGAGTAATTATCCTCTTCCTCCTCAATCATCACGCTGATAGCTTGTAAGAACATTTTTGGTTCTGGGCGCCACCACCAGTGCCTAAGGCACAATTTTTCAGCCCCTGTTTAACAGGGGCGTGTAATTACAATTTTTGATGTAATACTTTGCAGCAGGGCTCGTTCCTGCATTCCAACTAGAGTGTCTGTGAGGGGTTGCAGTGTTGTGGCACCAGCACCAGTGCCTAAGACCCAATTTTTCTGCCCCTGTCTAACAGGGGCGTGTAATTACAATTTTTGATGCAATACTTTGCAGCAGGGCTTGTTCCTGCATTCCAACTAGAGTGTCTGTGAGGGGTTGCAGTGTTGTGGCACCAGCACCAGTGCCTAAGACCCAATTTTTCAGCCCCTGTCTAACAGGGGCGTGTAATTACAATTTTTGATGCAATACTTTGCAGCAGGGCTTGTTCCTGCGTTTCAACTAGAGTGTCTGTGAGGGGTTGCAGTGTTGTGGCACCAGCACCAGTGCCTAAGACCCAATTTTTCAGCCCCTGTCTAACAGGGGCGTGTAATTACAATTTTTGATGCAATACTTTGCAGCTGGGCTTGTTCCTGCGTTTCAACTAGAGTGTCTGTGAGGGGTTGCAGTGTTGTGGCACCAGCACCAGTGCCTAAGGCCTAATTTTTCAGCTCCTGTTCAACAGGGGCATGTAATTACAATTCTTGATCTAATATTTCACAGCAGGGCCCTGTGAGGGCTTACAGTGTTTTGGCCACAGCAACACCTAAGGCCCAAATTTCTGCTGAGTATATAGGGCAGGACCCTACTTTCAAACATCTAACTTACAAACGACTCCTACTTGCAAACGGAAGGAGACAACAGGAAGTGAGATGAAATCTACCCCTAAGGAAGGGAAATTCTCTCCTGTAAGAGTTAATATGGGAAAACAATTTTTCCTTTCCACTGATGCTTTCCAATCCTTGTTCCACAAAAAAACCCAAATTTTCAAAAAACATTTTTCATTGGGACAAAAAAGTGAGGTGAAATCTTCTGAAGAGGAGGAAAGACGCAAAACAAATGTCACAGGGGTGATAACCCTTCCCTATGTTTTCCAAAAAGCTTAGAAAAGATTTTTTGGCTGGAGCTAAACACATTAAAAATGTTCAAAATTACAAACAGATTCTACTTAACAACAAACCTACAGTCCCTGTCTTGTTTGCACCGCCTGTATACTGCTGTTCAGAGTATATAGGGACCTTTCCTTATTTTAATTTGGGTGCGGGGTTCCCCTTAATATCCATACAAGACCCAAAGGGCCTGGTAATGGACTGGGGGGTACCCATGCCGTTTGTCTCACTGATTTTCATCCATATTGCCATGACCCGACATGACATTAAACCCGCAAGCAGTTTTAAATGAGATTTTTTCCTTTAAAAATGACATTTGGTGCAGGGACTGTTCTAAACATGGGAAACACGCGTCACTTTACAGGCATACTATAGACACCCCCCAGGTACGATATTTAAAGGAATATTTCACTTTTTTTTTTTTACTTTAAGCATCATTAAAATCACTGCTCCCGAAAAAACGGCCGTTTTTAAAAGTTTTTTTTGCATTGATACATGTCCCCTGGGGTAGGACCCGGGTCCCCAAACCCTTTTTAGGACAATACCATGCAAATTAGCCTTTAAAATGAGCACTTTTGATTTCGAACGTTCGAGTCCCATAGACGTCAATGGGGTTCTAACGTTCGTGCGAACTTGCGGTCCGTTCGCGGGTTCTGGTGCGAACCGAACCGGGGGGTGTTCGGCTCATCCCTAATGAGGACATAGGAGGACGCAATCAGTTCTGAAGAAGAGTCTTCCAGGCACAGGGCCAATGCCGTATGGTCAATGATGTAACGGCAGTGTCCTGGCTATATGCCAGGAAGAAGGGTTTAGACTACTTGGTGTTTAGGGCTGCAAACAGCAAGGACAAAGAATGAGAAAATCTGGGGGGGGGGGGGTGACTGTGTGCTGCCCCCCCCAAAAAAAAAATTACCACCAGCTGCCACTGATTTGCTGCAAGTGGTACAAAAGGCCGAATGAACCTACATTTACATATGGTAAATAGTAGTATGCGAGGCTTCGCATGTGATCCAAAGGTGCATCCACAGGGGCCCAACCAGTGAGGTCAAAGCCAGGTTGCCACAGGCAACCACATAAGCAGGAGGGAGAGGTGAAGGATTTGGAGGGAATCTGGAGACAACAACAAAAATATATCAAAAGTGACCTTGTAATAGTGATTGTAATGTAGGCAAGCGGTGCACATCTAGCAACTAAAATACAAGAAATGAAAAAGTCAGTAAACTCTCAAAGAGAGCAAGATAGTCTATTCCAAAAAGTAAAATGGGGTAGAAGGAGCCAACCTGTGCACTGCTGGAGGTGTAAAAGCATCCTTAATGAATCCAGACCCAGTCCCAAATGGAGAGTCACTGAATGGGGCTGGGATCTATATAAATGTGCAAAAATCAGCTCTCATTAGGTGCAGGTGATGAGACCTGCCTTCTGCTCATTGGGGGTGAGAACCCACAGAGCACCCACCCCTGACAGCCCCAGGGAGTGGGTTGGCACTGGCCTGTGTGGGCCCCTCGGGGGAATGGGAAGGAGAAAGACTGGGTCAGGCCGCTGTCAGGAAAGGGTTTACCTGCTGGTGGCACTGTGGCTCCCAGATCTTTAGGCTGCAGTTCCAGTGTCCACCAGCGCGTGTCTCTCAGCAGCCAGAAGATCTCATGTAATCAGTCATCACCTGATGCTGGTTGCAGGATGTGTATTTAAGCCCTGCCCATGCTCTTCATTCCTAATTGGTGTTCTGTCTCCATGTGCCCCTGACCTGCAGTCTTGTGTTCCTGCATTCTGCTTTCTGTTCCTGGACCCTGACCCTGCAGACTGAGCCCTTTCCACCTGCTTTCACCATCTTCTGTCACCCTCTCTCTGTCCTGTCTTGTTCCCAGCTCCCTCTGCTTGATCTCCTATGTATGACCCTGGCTCTGTTATGACTATGGTTTGTGTTCCCTACTTGCTGTATATACTTGGTTTGGCCAGTTGTTCATCATGTGCAGGGCCAGAATAACATAGGGGCTATTGGAGCTGCAGCACCAGGCCCCTACCATAAAATAAGCCCTGGCTGGCCAGACTCACAGTCACTGTTATTTAAGCCCGGCTTATGAGCTACAAGTGACAGCTCGCTGCTCAGTGGCATCAGGGGGGGGTGCACTGCCAGTGTACAGAGCGGGGATCTCCATGTCCCGCTTACCCGGCGCAGCCAAGTGACACACGAGGTCCCGCCTCCTCGACCGGCTGAGCCGTCCATCATAAGAGCTGACCTGGTCCAGGAGGCGAGACCTTGTGTGTCACTCAGCCGCGCCGGTGCCTGCTCTGTGTAAACTGGCTGTGGTGGCTCTCCTCTTCAGATGCCTGGGCACAACCAGCTGAGCCAGACAAGGCTGATGGGATGGGGCGGGGCACTGATGATGAGTCTGCATTAATGGGCACTGATGATGAGGCTGCATTCATGGGCACTGATGATGAGGCTGCATTCATGGGCACTGATGATGAGGCTGCATTCATGGGCACTAATGGGCACTGAAGATGAGGCTGCATTGATAGGCACTGATATAGAGGCTACATTCATGGGCACTGATAATGAGGCTGCGTTAATGGGCACTGATGGGCACTGATGATGAGGCTGAATTAATAGGCACTGGTGAGAAGGCTGCATTAATGGGCACTGATGGCCACTGATGATGAGGCTGCATTAATGGGCACTGATGATGAGGCTGAATTAATAGGCACTGATGAGAAGGCTGTATTAATGGGCACTGATGGCCACTGATGATGAGGCTGCATTTTTGGGCACTGATGGGCACTGATAATGAGACTGCATTAATGAGCACTGATAATGAGACTGCATTAATGAGCACTGATGGCCACTGATGATGAGGCTCAATTATTGGGTGCTGATGATGGGGCAGCATTAATGGGCACTGATTGGCACTGATGATGAGGCTGCATTGATAGGCACTGACAAAAAAGGCTGCATTAATGGGCACTGATGTGCACTGATGATGAGGCTGAATTAATGGGCACTGATGATGAGGCTGCATTAATGGGCACCGATTGGCACTGATGGGCACTGAAGATGAGGCTGCATTGATAGGCACTGATAAAGAGTCTGCATTTATGGGCACTGATAATGAGGCTGCATTAATGGGCACTGATGGGCACTGATGGGCACTGATGAGGAGGCTGCATTAATGGGCACTGATTGGCACTGATGGGCACTGATGATGCGGCTGCATTAATTGGCACTGATTGACACTGATAATGAGACTGCATTAATGAGCACTGATGATGAGGCTGCATTATTGGGCACTGATGGGCCACTGATGATGAGGCTCAATTAATGGGCACTGATGATGGGGCTGTATTAATGGGCACCGATGATTAGGCTGCATTAATGGGCATACCTGGGACTGCCACTGATAATCAGGACACTATTAATCAATGTGCTGATTATCAGTGTAGATGTCTATTGTATACAATCTGGTTATCAGCTCTCCTCTCCTCATGCTGTCAGCTTGAGGAAAGGAGTGCCGAAAACCAGCTTCTGTTTACATCTGTGATCAGCTGTGATTGGACACAGCTGATCACATAGTAAAGAGCCGCTAATTGGCTCTCTACCTCAATCTGTGATGAGCAGTGTCCTCTGGACACAAAGCGCGCCTTCCGTGCCCCATGCCGAGTGCGAAGTGGGTGTGATCATGGAAGGCCATCACACGACAGTCTCCCAGAACTAGCTGGCTGCGTTGTAGCCATCATTCAGCTATAGCACGGTCAGCAAGTGGTTAAAATATTTTTTTTAACTGACAGCATCTGCAGATTGAAGCAAATGAATTTTATCTACACTTAAATGAAACAATGTTACTTTGTATCAATGTTTATAAACAATGTTACTTTGTATATCTCTATCTCCTGTCTCATCAATGTTTATAAACAATGTTACTTTGTATCTCTCTATCTCCCGTCTGATCAATGTTTATAAACAATGTTACTTTGTATCTCTCTATCTCCCGTCTGATCAATGTTTATAAAAAATGTTACTTTGTATATCTCTATCTCCTGTCTCATCAATGTTTATAAACAATGTTACTTTGTATCTCTCTATCTCCCGTCTGATCAATGTTTATAAACAATGTTACTTTGTATCTCTCTATCTCCCGTCTGATCAATGTTTATAAAAAATGTTACTTTGTATATCTCTATCTCCTGTCTCATCAATGTTTATAAACAATGTTACTTTGTATCTCTCTATCTCCTGTCTGATCAATGTTTATAAACAATGTTACTTTGTATCTCTCTATCTCCTGTCTGATCAATGGAGAGAAGTTTTTTCTGAGCATCTGGGAAACATTTAGCATCACATCCCTTGTATAAGCAAAGCATATCAGAGAAGAATTTCGAGATTATAAAGGTGCACAAATACAACAAGTAAATAGAAAAATATACATTTATTTGAAAAATATTAAAAGCAATATGAGGACATTAAAATGTGAAAAATGATCATACAATACATAAACAGGTGCAAACTGACTCTCTACATGTTTCGCTATACCAATGGCTTCTTCAGGAGAATTAGTGATCATTTGTACAGTGCCTGATATTAAAGAGTCAAAAATAGAAAAAGATTTTTTTACAGAAAGACGAAAAATATAACAAATACAAAGTATACAACTATACGTTATTGAGTTTCATATCCTGGGTTGGTAAGAATTGAGCGACAACAAAACTTCAAATATATTACCTGTGTATTCAAAGAGTAAAGTTTAAAAGATTTTGAAGGCTCCAGAGTCATGGGGATGAATCAATTTGGATCAATTGGTGTAACCATAGAACCATAGAGAGAGACATATATGTATAAACAGATGCCCACTAATGGTCCATCTATGGGGAAAGACAAGGGGTAATCAATATCAAGGATAAAGATCCACTAATCCAAAAATAGGGCAAAAAAAGCCTACCTGAGGCTAAAAGTCTTGATGACAAATTCCAAAGATTTAGATAATTCCCATCATTCCCTTCTCGGATAGGTGGAGGAACCAGGCGGGGAATGGAGAGGATAAATAAAGAGGGCTTTTTCCTTAGAGCCACCTTTTAAATCAAGAACAAATACCTAAAACAACACCTTAATCTCCCATCAATCAAGGATAAGAGCCAATAACCATTACCTCCAAAGTAGATTAACCACTTCAATACCGGCACTTATACCCCCCTCCTGCCCAGACCAATTTTCAGCTTTCAGCGCTGTCGCACTTTGAATGACAATTGCGCGGTCATACAACTCTGTACTAAAACTACATTTTGGTGGTATTTGATCACCTCTGGCATTTTTTTTTTCTGCTAAACAAATAAAAAAAGGCCGAAAATTTTGAAAAAAAAATGTTTTTTTTGTTTCAGTTACAAAACTTTGTAAACAAGTAAGTTTTCTTCTTCACTGATGGGCACTGATGGGGCTGCACTGACAGGCACTGATAAGGCGGCACTGATGGGCACCAATGAGGTGGCATTGATGGGCACTGATAGGCGGCGCTGATGGGGCACTGATAGGCGGCACTGATGGGCACTGATAGGTGGCACTGATATGTGGTACAGATGGGCACTGATAGGCAGCATGGATGGGCACTGATAGGCGGCACGGATAGGCACGGATAGGTGGCACAGATGGGCACTGATAGGCAGCACGGATGGGCACTGATAGGTGGCACGGATGTGCATGGATGGGCACTGATAGGTGGCACTGATGTACTGTAATGTATTGTACTGATGGATGCCAATCAGTGCCAAACAAGAATGCCTGCCAATCAGTGATGCCCATTGTGGGAAATGATTGGCATCCATTGTGGGCACTGATTGGCATCCCTGGTGGTCAAGGGTGGCATACCTGGTGGTGGGCATCCCTGGTGGTCTGGTGGCATCCCTGGTGGTCCAGTGTGGGCATCCTCGGGGGGCTGCACTGATAATTAATCAGCACAGACCCCTCCAGTCAGAAGAGCAGCCGATCGGCTCTCCTCTACTCACGTCTGACAGATGCAAGTGAGGAAAAGCCGATCAATGGCTCTTCCTATTTTCCTATTTACATCGTGATCAGCCGTGATTGGACATCTCTGATGGAGACTCTTTACCTAGATCAGAGTTGCGGTGTGTCAGACTGACACACCGCAACAACGATCGCTGCAATGTGTGCCCCCGGGGGCGGGTGGCGACTTAATATCCTGAAGACGTCATATGACGTCTGGTCAGGGTCTTGAAACCACTTTGTCGCTGTCATTTTTCTATATGGCGGGCGACAAGTGGTTAATTACCTGCCATGGGGAAACCCCACAATATTTTCTCCCCCTGA
The DNA here is from genome assembly GCA_037952925.1 of Lithobates clamitans. NCBI lineage: Eukaryota > Metazoa > Chordata > Amphibia > Anura > Ranidae > Lithobates > Lithobates clamitans. Next base: position 626,938 of record JBBGZY010002331.1, read on the forward strand.
ACCATCAAAACTGACTGTGACTGGCATCCTTTTATATCCCCCTCCACCCCCTGTGGAGACAAATTGGCACCAAAAGGGGGGATGAGGATGCCTTATTGCACCAGTGCACATGCCAAGGACGCTCCGGAAATTACATCAAGGACGCACCGGAAATGATGTCAGAGCATCAAGAATGCACCAGAAATTACGTAGAAAACATCAAAAAACTGGAGCGTCAACAAAACACCAGACATCACACACCGGAAATGATGGCAAACGTTATAAATGCCGGGCGTCAAGGAAATACGATAAAAGTAAACAATGCCGACGTTGGCACCCTACTGGCGTCACACGTCCCACATAAAAATGTGCAGCCAGAGCCATGATGACACCAATGTCCAAAGGGAGGCCCGATCAAGGGAAATCTAAACTGCCGCCCTACACAACCATGCGCAAGATGATAAAAGCCACAGGAAGTGATGGAGATCACGGAATGGACAACTGGCAAATGGCGCCATCTAGTGGAGTCCAAGGAAGAGGACACCACAAAAAATGACGCCCTGGGCGTCCATATGGTCAACTAATCCAGATTCAATCCCTAATATATCAATTTAACAAAAAGATATCTGTATATTCAAATGTTTCAAAATAAGGGAGACATCAAAACTAATTATAGACAAAAACAACTCATTGGCCCAAAATTGACTTTAGATAGATCAGATCCTGATCTAAAGTAAATGACCTATACAAGTATGAGGCGCAATTCAAAGAAACTTGCCAATCCAGGTTACAGATTAGTTACAGACAAAATTGGAATTAAAAAAATTGTTTTTACTATACAAATATGATTGGCGAGAAATAAATTTCATAGATAATGGCTGAATTGAAGCACTTGCCTACCGGGCACTTACACTTTCCTGCCCAGGCCATTTTTTCAGCTTTCAACGCTGTCACACTTTGAATGACAATTGCGCGGTCATGCTACACTGTACACATATGACATTTTTATAATTTTCTTCACAAAAATAGAGATTTCTTTTGGTGGTATTTAATTACTGCTGGGTTTTTTTTACAAAAAAAAGACCAAAAAAATGTGAAAAATAATTAGTTTAAACTTAGTTTCTGTCAGTAACTTTTGTAATGAAGTAATTTTTCTCCTTCACTGATGTACTGATGGGCACTGATAGGCTGAACTAGTGGGCATTGATGAGGTGGCACTTATGGGCACTGATTAGGTGGCACTGATGAGGAGGCATTAATATGCCGCACTTAAGGGCACTGATATGTGGCACTGATGAGCACTGATAGGTGGCACTGATGGGCGCTGTTAGGTGGCACTGATGGGCACTAATAGGTGGCACTGATTGGCAGCACTGGTGGGCACTGATAGGCGGCACTGGTGGGTACTGATAGGCAGCATGGATAGGCGGTACAGATGGGCACTGATGGGCATTGATGGGTGGCACTGTTGAGCATTGGACAGCAGTGATGGGCACTGATGGGCAGCACTGATATGTGGCACTGATGAGCACTGGTAGGCGGCACTGATGGGCGCTGTTAGGTGGCACTGATGGGCACTAATAGGTGGCACTGATTGGCAGCACTGGTGGGCACTGATAGGCGGCACTGGTGGGTACTGATAGGCAGCATGGATAGGCGGTACAGATGGGCACTGATGGGCATTGATGGGTGGCACTGTTAGGCATTGGACAGCAGTGATGGGCACTGATGGGCAGCACTGGTAGGTGGGACTGATAACCAGCATGGACTGGCATCACTAATGGGCACTGATTGGTGGCCTTTGTGGGCAGTGGTGGGCACTGATTGCTGGCACTGGTGGGCACTCATCGCTGGCACTAATTTGTGGCAGTGGTGGCGCTATTGTAATCAGGGCACTGATGATCAGTGCCCTGATTACATGTGTAGATGTCTCCTGTGAGGAGATGCCTCTGTCAGTGTGACCCGAGGAGCGCCGATTACCAGCATCTCCATGTTTACATGTGACCGGCTGTGATTGGACATAGCTGATCACATGGTTAAAGAGCCGCAGACGTGGCTCTTTACAGAGATCGTGTTGCGCCGTGTCCTAGCAACACAGCGAGGCCGCAATCGCCATGCTGCACGCCCCTGAGAAGGCGTTCTGGGATGCCCTCATATGAACTCATCTCAGAACAAGAGCCGCCCCACCCCGCCGTCATTTGATGGTGGGCGGGCGACAAATAGTTAACCTATAGAAAAGGCTTAAAGCTGATGGATTCATTCAAACCTGGATGGACAGTGTCCACCAGGGAACGAATCCATTTGGTCTCACGGTGAAGGAGAATTTTATTCACATCTCCACCTCTTTCATGAGTAGGCACATACTCAAGAGCAAAGAATTTCATCTTTGATGCGTGGAAGGAGTGATATAGTCCTATGTGCCTACTGATTGGTGTCTCCATTTTCTTTTTTGTAACAAGGGAGACATGGTCCCTCATTCGGTAAAAGAAGGGCCTTTTGGTCTTTCCTATGTAGAATGCTTTAAATTCGCATTCCATGCAGTAGTCCACCCCTATCGACTTGCAGTTAGCATAGAAATTTGGTTTATAAGTATTGCCATTTGGGAGAGCTTGCTCCACAGAGTTCATCAGAAATCTGCAGAAGTTACATCTTCCGCAAGGAGCTGTGCCCCTACGAGATTGACCTACCGCTTTGGACATCAGGTGACTATGGACAAATTGGTCCTTCAAAGATCTGGACTTTCTGTAAGTAATCTGAGCATATGAATTCACATACTTAGATATCACCTCATCAGTGGCCAAAAGGTGCCGATATTTTTGAATGATGTGACAAACTTTATTGTGTTCCCCCCACATATCGTGTTATTAGCCGCACCTTATGATCCTCTTTTTTGGATTTCTTAGAGTGAATCAAATTGATTCTGTCTTTTAATTTTGCTCTATGGTAAGCTTTTTTCAAACAAGATTGGCTATAGCCTCTGTCAATAAGACGAGACTGTAAAGCCCTTGCTTCAGATTCAAAATCCTCACTACAGCTACAATTTCTTTTTTTAGTCTGAGATATTGACTGTGCGATATGCTCTGGTCTAGGGGTTTTGGATGGGAGCTCGCGGCATGTAAGATCGTATTACCAGCCAATGATTTTCTATACAAAGAAGAACCAATTGTGCCATCAGGGTTAACATAGACCGTGAAATCCAAAAAATGTATAATATTCTGTTCAAAAGTCATGGTAAACTTTAAATTGTAATGATTTATCTTTAATTTAATCAAAAAAGAAAAGAGTTCATTCCTGGTTCCTGTCCAGGTGATAAAAATATCGTCTATAAATCGGCGCCAAATAAGCACCTTCTCAAAAAAATCTTGAAATTCGTCAGAGGAAAAAAATCTCACTCTCCCACCCCCCCAGGTACAGATTGGCGTACAATGGGGCACATTTGGTCCCCATCGCCACACCCTGTACCTGGAGGTAGTGGGAACGATCAAAAATAAAGATGTTATTGGTCAAAACAAAGCGTAACAACTCCAAAACAAACATATTATATGAACTGGCCCGAGGGCCTCGCTCAGAGATGAATCCCTCCACAACTCGAACCCCCAAATCACGGGGAATCGAGTTGTAGAGGGCCCCTACATCAATAGCCACCAACCATGCTTCCTGGGGAACACAGACACCATTCAAGGATCTCAAGAGGTCCGCTGTGTCCTGAATATATGAACTCAAGGAATTGACATGGGGACGTAGGTAGTCATCTATTAGTTTACTGGCTGGCTCTGTTAACAGCCATTTCCAGATACAATTGGGCTCCCAGGCGGAGATTCTACATTTTTTTCTTTGGCAAAGCATATATTGTAGGCAATCTAGGGGTTTTTACTGTTAAAAATTCACAAGTTTTTTTATCAATCAGACTCTCGATGAATGCTCGAGAAATCAAGATTTGATATTTAGTTTTGGGCACAATTTACCTGAGCCAAGTGTATAGGTCTGTACCACTGGAAGTTCAGCAGAAGATCCATAACCATTGCTTTATATATTTCTATATTCATAACCACAATATTTCCCCCTTTATCAGAGGGTTTTACAATTAATTGATCCTTCTTTTTGAGGGAAGTTAAAGCTTTCTGCTGGGTTTAAATTGGATTGTCTGCTGAACCGTTTCCACTTAGTAGCTTGAATCTCTTTTTTTTTTTTTGCCCTATTTTTAGATTAGTGGATCTTTATCCTTGATATTGATTACCCCTTGTCTTTCCCCATAGATGGGCCATTAGTGGGCATCTGTTTATACATATATATCTCTCTCTATGGTTACATCAATTGTTTCATCCCTATGACTCTGGAGCCTTCAAAATCTTTTACAATTTACTTTATTTGTTGTCGCTCAATTCTTGCCAACCCAGGATATGAAACTCAATAACGTATAGTTGTATATTTTGTATTTGTTATATTTTTTGTCTTTCTCTAAAAAAATCTTTTTCTATTTTTGAGTGATCATTTGTACAGTGCCTGATATTAATTCTCCTGAAGAAGCCATTGGTATGGCGAAACATGTAGAAATTCAATCAGTTTCCACCTGTTTATGTATTGTATGATCATTTTTGACATTTTCATGTCCTCATATTGCTTTTAATGCTTTTCAAATAAGTGTATATTTTTCTGTTTTCTTGTTGTATTTTTGCACCTTTAAAATCTCAAAATTCTTCTCTGATATGCTTTCCTGTCTGATCAATATTTATAAAAAATGTTACTTTGTATCTCTCTATCTCCCGTCTGATCAATGCTTATAAACAATGTTACTTTGTATCTCTCTATCTCCCGTCTGATCAATGTTTATAAACAATGTTACTTTGTAGCTCTCTATCTCACGTCTGATCAATGTTTATAAACAATGTTACTTTGTATCTCTCTATCTCCCGTCTGATCAATGTTTATAAACAATGTTACTTTGTATCTTTCTATCTCCTGTCTGATCAATGTTTATAAACAATGTTACTTTGTATCTTTCTATCTCCCGTCTGATCAATGTTTATAAACAATGTTACTTTGTATCTCTCTATCTCCTGTCTGATCAATGTTTATAAACAATGTTACTTTGTATCTTTCTATCTCCCGTCTGATCAATGTTTATAAACAATGTTACTTTGTATCTCTCTATCTCCCGTCTGATCAATGTTTATAAACAATGTTACTTTGTATCTCTCTATCTTATGTCTGATCAATGTTTATAAACAATGTTACTTTGTATATCTCTATCTCCTGTCTCATCAATGTTTATAAACAATGTTACTTTGTATCTCTCTATCTCCCGTCTGATCAATGTTTATAAACAATGTTACTTTGTATCTCTCTATCTCCCGTCTGATCAATGTTTATAAAAAATGTTACTTTGTATATCTCTATCTCCTGTCTCATCAATGTTTATAAACAATGTTACTTTGTATCTCTCTATCTCCCGTCTGATCAATGTTTATAAACAATGTTACTTTGTATCTCTCTATCTCCCGTCTGATCAATGTTTATAAAAAATGTTACTTTGTATATCTCTATCTCCTGTCTCATCAATGTTTATAAACAATGTTACTTTGTATCTCTCTATCTCCTGTCTCATCAATGTTTATAAACAATGTTACTTTGTATCTCTCTATCTCCTGTCTGATCAATGTTTATAAACAATGTTACTTTGTATCTCTCTATCTCATATTTGATCAATGTTTATAAACAATGTCACTTTGTATCTCTCTATCTCCCGTCTGATTAATGTTTATAAACACTGTTACTTTGTATCTCTCTATCTCCCGTCTGATTAATGTTTATAAACAATGTTACTTTGTATCTCTCTATCTCCCGTCTGATTAATGTTTATAAACAATGTTACTTTGTATCTCTCTATCTCCTGTCTGATCAATGTTTATAAACAATGTTACTTTGTATCTCTGTATCTCCCGGCTGATCAATGTTTATAAACAATGTTACTTTGTATCGCTCTATCTCCTGTCTGATCAATGTTTATAAACAATGTTACTTTGTATCTCTCTTTCTATCTCCCATCTGATCAATTTTTTGGGGTATCTGCAGTTCCACCTTTCAACCACTAGATGTCCTCGGTGCTCTTCTTCCACTCTCCCTGACATACGGCTCATATATACAGATTGGGACATAAATAAAATATACTCTGTGATAAGAAATTATAAGGTTGGTTGGAAGTTTTTTGCACATCGGTTTGAGTCAGACTATATGAAGATGATGAGATTGAACCCTCAATGGAAGCCGCTCTTCTCAGGCAAAACAAATCAGCCAGCATGGTTTGCAGTTTGTATCGCTCGCTCTCCATACACAGACGCGGGTCACAACTCGCACCACGGATAGAAAAGTCATCAACAATAAAGGTGAATTTACATGACCTATTATAGTTCCATAGTAGATTATACCCCTGTGATTTGCAGCGGCAGGAATATGCAGATTCCTTCAGCTGGAATGAAGAGACGTGGAAAGTCAATCAGTGGTGTCACTAGGGTTGGTGTCACCTGGTGTGGTAAAACATGGTGTCACCCCCCCTCCCCCCCCAACTTCCTGGCCTTAAGACCAGCTCAGGGTGGGCGGCCCAGCTAATATATATATATATAGTAACATTAGTACCAAGACTTTTGTAACTACCTCAATACCGGGCACTTTCACCCCCTTCCTGCCCAGGCCATTTTTCAGCTTTCAGCGCTCTCGCACTTTTTCCCCGTACACAAATGTTCGAAGTCAGGCTGTTGGCGGAAAGTCCGACCCGTGTGTACGCTCCATTGAACATTTGCTAGCATGTTCTCCAATTTTCCGCCAACAAATGTCTGTTGTCGGATTTTCTGATCGTGTGTACACAAGTCCGTCAGACAAAAGTCCAAAGTACAAACACACACGCTCGGAATCACGCATCACTATTGAACGTCCTTTTTATCGGCTCGCTGTACGTCTTGTACGTTCCCACGTTCGTAATTGTTGGCCACCATTTGTGTGACTGTGTGATGGCAAGACAAGTTGGAGCCAACAACCTTCGAACAAAAATCCAGTTTTGTTGTCGGAAAGTCCGATCGTGTGTACGAGACATTTGAATGACAATTTCGCGGTCGTGTGACACTGTACCCATGTGACATTTTCATCATTTCTTTTACACAAATAGAACTTTGTTTTTGTTGATATTTAATCACCTCTGTGGGTTTATTTATGTTTTACTAAAAAAAAATGTAAAAAATATCAAACATTTTGAAAAAAAAAACATTTTTTGTCAGTAAATTTAGTAAATTTTTCTCCTTCACTGATGTGCGCTGATGAGGCAGCACTGATGGGCATTAATAGGTGGCACTTATGGGCACTGATAGGTGGCATTGATGGGTGGCACTGATGGGCATTGATAGGCACTGATTGGAACTTGTGGGCACTGATTGTTGGCACTTGTGAGCACTGATTGTTGGCACTGGTGGGCACTGATTGTTGGCACTTGTGAGCACTGATTGTTGGCACTGGAAGGCGCTGATTGTTGGCACTGGTGGGCACTGATTGTTGGCACTTGTGGGCACTGATTGTTGGCACTTGTGGGTACTGATTGCTGGCACTGGTGAGCACTGATTGTTGGCACTGGTGGGCACTGATTGTTGGCACTGGAAGGCGCTGATTGTTGGCACTGTTGGGCACTGATTGTTGGCACTTGTGGGCACTGATTGTTGGCACTTGTGGGCACTGATTGTTGGCACTGGTGGGCACTGATTGTTGGCACTAGTGGGCACTGATTGTTGGCACTGGTGGTGCTTTATTGTAATCAGTGCCCTGATTACATGTCTCGATGTCCCCTGTGAGGAGATGCCGCTGATCGACTCTCCTCGCCACACGCGCTCTGTCAGTGTGAGGCGAGGAGCACCGATTACCGCCATTTCCATGTTTACATGTGACCAGCTGTGATTAGACACAGCCAATCACATGGTTAAAAAGTAGCGGCCGCGGCTCTTTACAGAGATGGGGATGGCCATGTGTCCTAGCCCAGCTGTTCGGGTGCGCCTTCATATGACGCCCACCCAGAACGAGAGCCGCACTGTCCCTTCGTCATTTGACGTGGGCAGGTGGGAAGTGATTAAAGAGACTGACAGGAATAGCTACATGACCACAGACAGTTGCCACCACCCAAGATGGTTGGGAGGTGTACCTAAAGGGCAATTCATGCGCATCAGATGCAATTGTCAAAATGTAGAAGACTATGTGGAAAAGTCGAACACAATAGTCAATAGGTTTAAAGAAAAGGGCTATAATACAGATAGTTTAATATCCATCCAAATCTGGGGTCATTAAGCTCTCACATCTCACCTCGAGGCTGAGAAGCTTGAAATAAAAAAAATAAAAAGACGATCTCGGCTTCCCAGCCAAGGCGGCGGCATTTTTTTCAAATGCAAGAGGTGTGACGTCATAACATCGTGACCGGCCTCCGAACAACCATAGAGACTTCCGGTCCGCCAGAAATCTCTATCGTCAACATTCGGTGCCAGCGGTTCTCTTCTCCGACTCACCGAGGGCGGCGGGAGGGAGGACGTCCCCTCCCGCTGCCTGTAGGAACCATCAAGCAGCTTAGCAGCCGCTATGATTGTTCTTATAGTGTAGGGAATCACCGGATCTAAAAGACAATGTGTGTAGCTGCACCCGTCATTCAGATATCACCGCTCAAACCCAACAGAGGACCTTGGAAATTACCTGTAGTTTTAGTATTGACGACTAGAGGTCCCATGTGGGTATTAATGACTCCGCATTAAACATGTAATATAAACATATAATTGTTCACATAGTTTCCCATTTTTCTTGTTAAGAACAATATACATTATGAGGTAGTTTTCTGTGTGACGTTTTAATTAATAAGAGAGGATTGAATCGGATTGGATCATCTTGATTAGCGGTTGTATATATATATATATATATATATATATATATATACATATATATAGGAGGCGACATGTTCAGGCATGTGACCCCTGATAATGTCAGACGCACACTGACGAAACACATTGGGTGGGATCAAGCGTAACACATTACTTCTGCTTTTTTGGAATGCAGATGGAGCGCAAATACGGCGTTCCCCGTTTTTTACATGTTCAGCACATGCACACGTTGAAGTGTGCTTTTTTAATTACAGATACACAGTACACCTGGGCAGGGCTGGATTAACGTAGGGGCTATTGGAGCTGTAGCTCCAGGCCCTTACCATAATATTGGCCCAATATACTAGTCTAGACACAATTACCAGCCGCTACATTGCCTTGCAGATGCCAGACAGCTGCATTATAGTCCCAATACAGACAGTGAGCCGGCCGCTACATATACATACATTGCCTTTGTTGCAGAATGTTGCGCTGCGTAGCCTCTTCCGGCACGGTACCAGTGCACTCCTCCCCTTGAACACACACACTTCCCTTTCGGGTGGAGCTTGAGGTCCCGGCCAGCGAAATGTCATCCAGAGGTCAGCCGGGAGGCTCGATGAGAAAGGAGTGCGGGCAGCACCGCTGCGAGCAAGGAGGAGGAAGCAGTACTGACTGCACAACTGCAACTGCAAGTAAGCTCTGCATGGGGCCAGGGAAGTCAGGCAAATTATAAGTTGCTATGCTTTTGTGTACTGTACTGGCTGAAGTGGGATAAGTTTTGGGGGGGGGGGGCGGGGGGCTATCAGTGCAGCTCATCAGTGCCGCCTATCAATACCCATCAGTGCAGACCTCATCAGCGCCACCTATCAGTGCCCATCAGTGTTGCCTATCAGTGCAGCCTCATCAGTGCCCATCAGTGCCATCTGTCAGAGCCCCCTATCAGTGCACCCCATCAGTGCTGCCTATCAGTGCAGCCCATCAGTGCCATTTGTCAATGCTCCCTATCAGTGCTGCCTATCAGTGCCACCTATCAGCGCCCATCAGTAAAGCTTATCAGTGCCCCTATCAGTGCAGCCCATCAGTGCCGCATATTAGTGCTGCCTCATCAGTGCCACCTTATCAGTGCCCTTAAGTGGCGCATATCAGAGCCCATCAGTGCCCCCTTATCAGTGCCCATAAGTGCCGCCTATCAGTGCCCATTAGTGCTTTTCATCAGTGCTACCTATCAGTGCCAGTGCCACCTATCAATGCCCATCAGTGCAAGGCATCAGTGCCCATCAGTGCAACGCACCAGTGCCCCCTATCAGTGCTGCCTATCAGTGCTCATCAGTGCAGCTCATCAGTACCACCTATCAGTGCCCATCAGTGCAGCCTCATCAGTGCCACCTATCAGTGCAGCCTCATCAGTGCCATCAGTGCCCCTATCAGTGCAGCCCATCAGTTCCATCTGTCAATGCTCCCTATCAGTGCTGCCCATCAGTGCCATTTGTCAATGCCCCCTATCAGTGCTATAACAAACTAAGAAAAACATTTATTTTTTCAAAAAATGTCAGTCTTTTTTTGATGTTTAGCAAGAAATAAAAAAATCTCAGTGGTGTTTAAATACCATCAAAATAAAGAAGATATTTGTGTGAAAAAAATGATAAAAATGTCCTATGTGTACAGTGTTACATGACCGAGTAATTGTCATTCAAAGTGTGACAGCGCTGAAAGCTGAAATTCTGCCTGGGCAGGAAGAGGGGTGACAGTGCCCGGTGGGCAAATGGTTAAAGGAGGGGTCCACCTTTGGGAACATGTAACATATTCCCACTTCCCACTGCAGCGTCTCCCCTCTCCGCTGAATCTAGTGACAGCAAGCGGAGGATCTTCTCCCTGAACTCGCTGTCACTATTTTAAAGTGGGGTTCCACCCAAAAAGAAAAAAACTACATGAAAAATCCTAAAAAAAAATACAAAAAAAATTTGGATATATTTTTTTTTTACTCACCTCTAAATGCCTGTTGCTAGGTGGTCCCTCGTAGTCTGCCCCTTCATCTGCCTGGGCTGGTGACATCACTTCCGTCTCGGCACAAGAAGGGCTCCGCTCTGCTCCCTCCCTCCTGTCAATCATCTGGGACCCATTACAGGTCCCAGGTGACTGAGCGGCCAATCACTGCATGCGCAGTGGGTGCCAGGCTGTGAAGCCACAGCCCGGCGCTCACAGTTGCAATGCCGGCGCTGCCGAATGGAGGGGGAGACGAGCGGGGCTTCGATCCCCCGCATCGCTGGACCCTGGGACAGGTAAGTGTCCAATTAAAAGTCAGAAGCTGCAGTATTTGTAGCTGCTGACTTTTAATTTTTTTTTTTTTTTTTTTTGACTGGCCCTCCTCTTTAAGAAATATGTAGTGTAGTTCCTGTGCGCCACCACTTAGGTTAGAGGAAATAATTGGATATGAAGGAATGTTAATGTATGGGTGGTGGCGGTGGGCCGGGGGGGGGGGAGCTGCTCACGTCAAACCTGTGTCCCCACATGGAAATGATATCTTTTTAATAGGTGAATGCAGCACTCACTCCTGTATCAGTTCACGGTGTCATCCTACTGCTGGTAACTAATGAATTATCATACTGATGAAGTGCAAAACAAAAACAAAACTAATAATAAAATATTTTCCCCCTACTGGGTATTGTGCCCAATACAGCACCACATTGTAGAGCACAATACCCAGTAGGGGGGAAATATTTATTGTTTTTTTTTTGCACTTAATTTAATAAAACGACACAGAAAACAATTTTAAAAAAAAACACGGCTCCGCCCACATCTTTCATTTACAGGGTTCTGTAAATGGGAAACTACAAGTACGGACAGTCTTTGCAGCTGTCAGCTTGTAGTTCTCAATGAGCTATCAGGGTAATGTTGAGCACTTTAGGCAATTCATTGTCTTTTCTTGTCAGAGAGTATCTACCCGCCTGTATGAGGGAGACAGATACACCGACAAGTCTGCAGGAGTCCTGCATGGCACCTGTGATGTGCTGATGATGGGTGCAATGCTCTCCAGGCTACTAGTAAAAAAAAATCATAAATCATACATTTTTACTGCATAAAGATGTGCATTTATTTATTTATTTATTTTTCAAAATATTAACTTATCCTTTAACCCCCCCCCCCCCGCCACCAAAGAGTTAACCATTACAGCCACTTCACATGCCATTAATGCTGGGGGTTATTACGTAAGCTGGCACCATTGCTGGTGGTCATTGTTGCAGAAACTGACACTGATGCTGGGGGTTATTTATTGATGCTACCAACAGTCAGACACCAATGCACTGGGGTTTGTTTTTTTTGCATAAATTAGCACTGTTGCTGGTGGTTATTATGGAAACTGACATTTATCCTGGGGGGTTATTATTTTTAAAGTGGCACAGATGCTGGGGGGGATATACTTGCAGAAACTGGCACTAATGCTGGGGGTTATTATTGTGTAAATGGGCACTTATGCTGGCAGTTATTAGGGAAACTGCCATTTATGCTGGGGGTAATTATTTTTAAACTGGCACTGATGCTGGGGATTAATATGGCAGAAATTGGCACTGATGCTGGGGGTTAATATGGCAGAAACTGGCACTGATGCTGGGGGTTAATATGGCAGAAACTGGCACTGATGCTGGGGGTTAATATTGCAGAAACTGGCACTGGTGCTGGGGGTTAATATGGCAGAAACTGGCACTGGTGCTGAGGGTTAATATTGCAGAAACTGGCACTGATGCTGGGGGTTAATATTGCAGAAACTGGCACTGAAGCTGGGGGTTATCATTATTATTATTATTATACGAGATTTATATAGCGCCAACAGTTTACTCAGCGCTTTACAATGTATAAGGGGGACAACACAATTACAGTACAATACAAAAGGTACAGGAGGGCCCGGCTCGTAGAGCTTACATTCTAAAGGGAGGGGGTGGTGGTACAAAAGGTAATAGCTGCAAAGAATGATTTGATGGGGGTGGCTCAGGGACAGTTATGTGGGTGTGGAATAGGCTTCCCTGAATAAATGAGTTTTCAAGGATCTCCTAAAGGTGGACAGGGTAGGGGCTGATCGGAGGACATACTGGGGCAGGGAATTCCAGAGGATGGGAGAGGCTCTGGAGAAGTCCTGAAGGCGAGCATGGGAGGAGGTAATAAGGGAGCTAGAGAGCAGGAGGTCCTGGGAGGAGCGGAGGGGGCGATTTGGGCGATATCTGCAGATGAGGTTGGTGATGTAGATGGGGGCGATGTTGTGAATGGCCTTGTATGTTATGGTTAGCATTTTGAATTTTACACAGTGGGGGAGGGGAAGCCAGTGAAGGGATTGGCAGAGAGGAGCAGCAGTCACGGATCGATTGGTGAGGTGTATTAGTCTAGCAGCAGCATTCATAATAGACTGAAGGGGGGAGGAGCCTGCTTAAGGGTCGGCCATTAAGGAGAGAGTTGCAGTAGTCGAGGCAGGAAATAATCAAGGAGTGAATAAGTTGTTTTGTAGTGTCATTAGTCAGGAAGGGTGGAATTCTGGAGATGTTGCGGAGGTTAAGGCGGCAGGATTTAGCCAGTGATTGGATGTGGGGGCTGAAGGAGAGGTTAGAGTCAAGGATTACACCCAGGACTCTGGCATGTGTGGAGGGACCAATGGTTGTGTTGTTGATATTAATGGTGAAGTCACAGGAGGGAGGGGGACCGTGAAGGAGGAAATATAACAAGCTCAGTTTTAGAAAGATTAAGTTTGAGGAAGTGGTGTGACATCCATACCGATATGTCATTCAGCAAGTTTGAGATCCGTGAGGAGATAGTGGGGGTGAGTTGGGGAGTGGAGAGATAGATCTGTGAGGAGATAGTGGGGGTGAGTTGGGGAGTGGAGAGATAGATCTGTGTGTCATCGGCATAGAGATGGTATTGGAAGCCATGGGAGGTGATCAACTGGCCCAGGGAAGAGGTATAGAGTGAGAAAAGGAGAGGCCCAAGGACAGAGCCTTGGGGTACCCCAACAGAAAGAGGAAGGGGAGCGGAGGAGATGGAGTTGTAAGTGACGCTGAAAGTGCGCTGAGATAGGTAGGAGGAGAACCAGGATAATGCAGAATCACGGAGGCCAAGGGAGTGTAATTTGCTGAGGAGCAGCAGGTGGTCAACTGTGTCAAAGGCAGCAGAGAGGTCTAAAAGTATGAGTATGGAGTAGTGGCCATTGGTTTTAGCAGTTATTAGGTCATTGGTGATTTTTAGTAGTGCAGTTTCAGTCGAATGTTGTGGATGGAAGCCGGACTGTAGGGGGTCGAGAAGGTTGTTGTCCGTGAGGTAGCGACTCATTTGGTCATGAACAAGGCGTTCGATGAGCTTGGAGGCAAACGGGAGAAGGGAGATAGGTCTTAAGTTATTCAAACAGGTGGGGTCTAGTGAGGGTTTTTTGAGTATGGGGGTAACCAGTGCATGTTTGAACGGGGAAGGAAAGGTGCCGGAGGAGAGGTTGAAGATGTGGGTTAGGGAGTTATCATGGCAGAAACTGGCACTGATGCTGGGGGTTATTATGGTAATTAAAATATTGAATTTGCTCTAACAAATAAATTGTTCACGTTTTCATTTTATTTATTTCCATAAAAAGGCCCACTGAAATCCTCAGCACTGATGCTCTTAATCCGGCCCTGTGGCAGCTGGAGAGAGAGGACACACAGTGTGCAGCGGCAGCCATGCTGCCCAGGCAGAGATCAGATACAGTGACAGGCTCAGCAGCGGAGTAGTGAGAGAGGAGGAGGAAAACACAGGCCAGGCGCAGCCGCGGCGCCGGAGGTGTTCCGGTTGAAAAAAAACGCCAAAGGAAGCCAGGGCTTTTGCCACCCTTGGGATGGTGTCACCCCTCTGGCGGGTGTCACCCAGGGGCGGACTGCACCCCCATAGCGTTGCCAGTGCAGGTAATCACTGGCTGTGCAAATAGTCACTAATAGGGATGATCTGACATTTAGGGCTATCAGACGAACACCGGATCCTTTGCCTGTTCAGCCCCTTGTACAATGGAAGCTGAGCATCACATATAGAATGGTGTTTCCACTGCTTGTATACAGGACGGCTTCCTGCTGAGAATGGTTCCTAAAGGGGATCAGCGGGTGCTGCCATCCACTGCGTCCCTAGCAGCCGCCGCAGTCACCACCACACTGATTAAAGTGATTGTAAAGTCTTCTTTTGTTTTTTTCTATTAAAATAACAAACATGTTCTACTGACCTCCTCTGTACAGTTGGATTTGCACAGAGCAGCCCGGATCCTCCTCTTCTCAGGTCCCTCTTCTGTGCTCCTGGCCCCTCCCTCCTGCCGAGTGCCCCCCACAGGAAGCAGCTTGCCACTCAGACACGGCCCCCCCTCTCTCCTCATTGGCTAAGTGAGTTTGATTGATAACAGCAGGAGCCAATGGCGCCGCTGCTGTGTCTCAGCCAATGTGGAGGGAGAGTCCCAGATGGCCGAAGTGTTAGGGGGGCTGAGGGGGGAGGGGCACACAGAAGGCTTTTTATCTTAATGCATAGAACGCACCTTCTGCCTTTACAATCACTTTAAATGGCCATAAATGTGAAAAGTGGGCACTGCCCACTGTGCCCAGCTATGATCACTGAACATATTTGGCCAATGATGTCTTCCCTTCTACACCACATTCAATGAGCAGCGCCATCAGGCTTGGTGAGGTGCACTGGGACCCATCCCCCCATGTTGATAGAATGTGGCCTGGTATTGTTTAGAAGGGGGCTGCAGACTTGTCCCCCCCCCCCCCATACTGGCCAGCCAGGCTGTGTGCACACATTAAGGGTCTGCTATGGAGTTTTCAGGGGACCTCACACTGCCCCCCTCTAGAAGCTGCAGCTTGACATTGATGACCTTACATTGTAATATTAAGTTATAAGACATTCCTGAGATCTTCTGGAACATTCCGATCTTCTCCATCATTGAATGTCCGGAGTCAGCTCCCTCTATAGTGTCCTAATGGTTGGGTGCAGTACCTGACAGTGTCCAGATGGGGGAGACAGATGAGTGGTATAGAAGGAGAGGCTGGTGAAGTTTATATGGTGAGAGATTCAATGTAAGTTCATAATCATCACTACAGAAACAGAAAGTATCTAAATATATGTGATCCTTGTTTATATTGTTTTACCATTTCAGTATACAAAGATGTCCCAGAGGTGTGCAGCGTTTACATACTATAACAAGGAACACCCGTGTGTGTGAACACACTTCATTGTCCACATGTCAAAATGATAGCTGGAAGTAACATTGTTTATAAACATTGATCAGGCAGGAGATAGAGAGATACAAAGTAACATTGTTTATAAACATTGATCAGACAGGAGATAGTGAGATACAAAGTAACATTGTTTATAATCATTGATCAGACAGGAGATAGAGAGATACAAAGTAACATTGTTTATAAACATTGATCAGACAGGAGATAGAGAGATACAAAGTAACATTGTTTATAATCATTGATCAGACAGGAGATAGAGAGATACAAAGTAACATTGTTTATAATCATTGATCAGACGGGAGATAGAGAGATACAAAGTAACATTGTTTATAAACATTGATCAGACGGGAGATAGAGAGATACAAAGTAACATTGTTTATAAACATTGATCAGATGGGAGATAGAGAGTGTGACAGTATGATATGCTGTCACTGTGAAGTTGGTCATTTGGGGGACACAGGGGGGGACACAGGGGGGGTCACATCGGTTCAGGACTGCAGAGCATAGATGTGGACTGGACTGCTTTCTCAGCTTTCTCTGGGTTTTTGGTATTTCTGGATGGGGCTCTGTAGTTTGGAGATTCCATGGTGTCTTGGGTGGGACGGAATCTCCAACCCTGTGTCCAGGTTTTGTGGAGGACCAGCAGGGTGTGTACTCAGGTGAGCCCTTATAATGAAGGGTGTAGGAAGACCTCGGGGCTCCCAGTTGGAGACATCTTCATCCAAGGTAGACAGGAGGTCTCCAGGAGTCAGAGGCTGCAGGTGGCAGCGAGAGGACATATGTGTGTCTGCAAGAGACAGGTAATGGCCGGAGGACTAAGGCCAGAAAGAAGCTGTTGGCTTTGAAGAACCTATGGTCTGAGGACCGGCATAAAGCGCAGAGGTATTGCTAAATAGAAAGCCAGGTGGGCTAGTATTTTCGGTTCTGCATATCGAGAACCCCCTGTGTGGGAAACATTATGTGTTGGACTTTTACTTTGTTTTTTGCCTTTTCTAGTAAACATGGGCTGCCATGCCCTCAAATATACTTCCTATCTACTGTGAATCGGCTGAAAACGCCTCTACCGCTAGAGGTAATGGTCCCCCAGGTTACAAGAGATACAAAGTAACATTGTTTATAAACATTGATCAGATGGGTGATAGATACAGAGAAGTGAAGGAGGTTAAGCCTCACCCTCTTTTAAGCAAACCCTCTATGGGAGACGCAAAAACCTGTTGTCTTGTGCTACCCTGAGTTTGTGGCTTCTTTTAAAAAGGTATTTGACGTTCCCGCACGCTCCGCTTCTGCTGCCAAGTGCCTCATGTCCATCAAACAGAGTACGAGAACTGTTGCCGATTACGCCATTGAATTCCGTACTCTGGCAGCAGAGGTTGCTTGGAACAATGAGGCCCTCGTGGCTGCTTTTTCTCATGGTCTCTTGGATTCCATCAAGGATGAGATATCAGCCCGAGAAATACCCACTGAGCTGGAGAAGTTGATCACATTTGCCATCCTCAGTGACTCCAGACTCAGAGAAAGACTCTCTTTTAAGGAGCGCTTGTGGAAGCCTCCTGTATATTTGTCTCCAAGCTTTGCCGTCCCACCCGTGCCTCCCTCACCTCCCATGCCTCCTGGTACCGAGTCGGTCAGTGAAGATGATCCCATGCACTTGGGCTTCGCACGTCTCTCTCTCTCTCTGCGGATGAGAGAGCCCTTAGGAGGAGAGAGAGATTGTGCCTTTATTGTGGTCAGGCAGGTCACTTTTTGAAGTCTTGACCTACCCGTCCAGAGAACACCCGAACCTCGAGGTCCTGTCATGGACAGATCTTAGGTGGTGTTGTGTCGTCCCCAGTTATCCAGAAGGATAAGCCCCTGGTTTCGGTCACCCTTTCTTGGGCTAAGTCATCCGTTGAGATACAGGCTCTAATCGACTCTGGGGCTGCAGGCCTGTTCATTGATGCTGCCTTTGTATCGAAGCAATCCATTCCACTGCAGCTGCATGACACTCCAGTTGCCATTGAGGTTCTTGATGGGAGACCTCTACAGCCTGCCCATGTGACTCATGAGACGGTTCCATTGTCCATGGCCGTAGGGGCTCTTCACCATGAGATAATCCGATTCCAAGTTATTTCCTCACCTGCGGAGTGCAATTACGAGATTGGTGACAGAGAGCCTATTAGCGATCATTTTAGCCCTGAAAGAATGGAGACATCTCCTCGAAGGTACCACTGTGCCGGTTCTCATTCCTACTGACCATAAGAGTCTCACATTCTTGTCTGAGGCTAAACGCCTCTCTCCCAGAAGGGCAGAATGCGCTCTTTTTTCTTGTCAAGTTTTAATTACATTGTCTCATTCTTACCCGGTACTAAGAATGTAAAGGCTGACGTCTTGTCACGACAATTTTCCTCCACTTCCAAGTTGGAGTCGGTTCCGGTTCCTGTGATTCCTCCTGATCGTATTCTGGCTACGGTTCGCACCAGTCTCACTTCTCCTTTGGGTGACAACATTCTTGCTGGTCAGGTCCATGCTCCTCCTGAGAAACCTTGTGACCGCTGCTTTGTTCCAGAGAGTCACCGTACTGCCGTGCTCCAGACTTACCATTCCCCCAAGGCAGCTGGTCACCCTGGGAAGAATCAACTAGTTTGGGCCATTTCCCAACAATTCTGGTGGCCTAGTCTACCGCCTTCATAGCTGCCTGTTCCGTGTGTGCTCAGAGTAATGGCCTGTACACATGATCCGAACATTGTACGAAAACTGTCGTCCGAGGAAGAATCGTACGACTTTCGGATCGTGTGAACACTACTTTCGAGAGCCGATCACGACAGTTCATCCGATATTATTCGACCGGAAAAGCATGAAAACTTTCCTCTCATGATACCAGATCGTGCGATTTTCGTATAGTCAGTATAGTTGTCATCCAAAAATACAATACAAATACATTACAACACGTGACATCAATTCCGATTTTTTATTTTTTTTTTTGTTAATCTTACGAGAATTTTCGGGATTTTAGTTTCCTATTGAATTTCTACTTGTGACTATTAAGCGAAAAAAGTCGTACGATCTGTCGTACGATATTCGGATCATGTGTACGGGCCATAAGACTCCACGACACCGGTGTAGGTGTGAGAACTGAAATGTTTAATGGAAATGATCAATTGTGGGTGCAATACCTAAAAATGTCCACAAGGTGGAAGCAGAGTACTGAGATGAGAGAAGAGAGGCGGGAGGTTGGTGATGGTGTCATGTTGCAGGATGTAATAATGGAAGATGTCCACCAGGTGGAGGCAGAACACTGTGATGAGAGAAGAGAGGCGGGAGGTTGGTGATGGTGTCATGTTGCAGGATGTAATAATGGAAGATGTCCACCAGGTGGAGGCAGAGTACTGAGATGAGAGAAGAGAGGCGGGAGGTTGGTGATGGTGTCATGTTGCAGGATGTAATAATGGAAGATGTCCACCAGGTGGAGGCAGAGTACTGTGATGAGAGAAGAGAGGCGGGAGGTTGGTGATGGTGTCATGTTGCAGGATGTAATAATGGAAGATGTCCACCAGGTGGAGGCAGAGCACTGAGAAGAGAGAAGAGAGGCGGGAGGTTGGTGATGGTGTCATGTTGCAGGATGTAATAATGTAAGATGTCCACCAGGTGGAGGCAGAGCACTGTGATGGGGCAGAGGGCAGAGTCACCTCTAAGTTACTGTAAATCTCTGTCTGTGTTTATGAGGAAAGGAAATAACCCCCCCCCCCCTCCAGTGCAGTAATTAGTTCTGGAGAGATGATGGAAAACATCATAACTGTGTTATTACAGAACAATCCGCAGATAAAACTGCAGCACTGAGCCGCACACCGCTATACGGAGTCATATACCAGAGAGCAGTACAAAGTATTTCCACCCAACACAGCAATGCAGAGGAGTAAATAATATGCAGAGATCATGTAGTGTATGGGGTTATCTAAAGTCATATAATGTAGGGGTGTCACTATATATGGTATAATGTAGGGGTGTCACTATGTATGGTATAATGTAGGGGTGTCACTATGTGTGATATAATGTAGGGGTGTCACTATGTGTGATATAATGTAGGGGTGTCACTATATATATAATGTAGGGGTGTCACTATATATAATGTAGGGGTGTCACTATATGATATAATGTAGGGTTGTCACTATATATAATGTAGGGGTGTCACTATATATGATGTAGGGGTGTCACTATATATGATATAATGTAGGGGTGTCACTATGTGTGATATAATGTAGGGGTGTCACTATATATATAATGTAGGGGTGTCACTATGTATGATATAATGTAGGGGTGTCACTATATATGATATAATGTAGGGGTGTCACTATATATATATTGTAGGGGTGTCACTATGTATGATATAATGTAGGGGTGTCACTATGTATGATATAATGTAGGGGTGTCACTATATGTGATATAATGTAGGGGTGTCACTATGTGTGATATAATGTAGGGGTGTCACTATATGTGATATAATGTAGGGGTGTCACTATATATAATGTAGGGGTGTCACTATATATAATGTAGGGGTGTCACTATGTGTGATATAATGTAGGGGTGTCACTATATATAATGTAGGGGTGTCACTATATGTGATATAATGTAGGGGTGTCACTATATATAATGTAGGGGTGTCACTATGTGTGATATAATGTAGGGGTGTCACTATATATAATGGAGGGGAATCACTATGTATGGTATAATGTAGGGGTGTCACTATGTATGGTATAATGTAGGGGTGTCACTATGTATGATATAATGTAGGGGTGTCACTATATATAATGTAGGGGTGTCACTATATATAATGTAGGGGGGTCACTATGTATAATATAATGTAGGGGTGTCACTATATATAATGTAGGGGTGTCACTATATATAATGTAGGGGGGTCACTATGTATGATATAATGTAGAGGTGTCACTATATATAATGTAGGGGTGTCACTATATATGATATAATGTAGGGGTGTCACTATGTATGATGTATGGGTGCCACCCTATATATGATATAATGTCACAATGTGTGATGTAATGATGTTACAGTGGGATAGAATTTGGTAGTGTCACCATATATGACACAATGTATCGGTGTCACCGGGTGTGATGTATGGGGGGTGGTGTGGTGTTTGATGTGGTTGGGGGGTCTCTGTGACTCGGGGGGGGGGGGGATGGGCACACCTGGAATTATTCACACTCCATGCAGCACCTGGACAGCTTCAAAGAGCGGTTCACATTCCGTCCTCTGATCTCCACTACAAAGAGCAGACACCGAGGGAGTGACACCAACATATGACATCACAGAGGACGGTGTGTGTCCCCGACCCCCAATGTGTGCAGAGGGTCTGTGTATAGTGTGTGTGTGTGTATGTATACAGTATATATAGAGTGTATAGTGTATACAGTACTGTGCAAAACTCTTAGGCAGGGGTGATGCTGTAAATGAAAATGTCTTTCAGACATCGAAGTGTCAATAGTTTATTATTTATTAATTAACAAAATAACAAGTAAATGAAGAGAAATCCAACCCCCCCTCCCCCTTTGCCTTCTTCTGGGTAGACTTGCACACAGTTGGTGAAGGAACTCGTCAGGTAGATTGTTCTATGTCAGGTAGGTGGTTTTATGGCAGGTAGGATGTTCTATGGCAGGTAGGTGGTTCTATGGCAGGTAGGGATGAGCCAAACACCCCCCTGTTTGATTCGCACCAGAACATGCGAACAGGAAAAAAGTTTGTGCGAACACCGTTAAAGTCTATGGGACACGAACATGAATAATCAAAAGTGCTAATTTTAAAGGCTTATATGCAAGTTATTGTCATAAAAAGTGTTTGGGGACCCGGGTCCTGCCCCAGGGGACATGGATCAATGCAAAAAAAAGTTTTAAAAACGGCCGTTTTTTCAGGAGCAGTGATTTTAATAATGCTTAAAGTCAAACAATAAAAGTGTAATATCCCTTTAAATTTCGTACCTGGGGGGTG
Organism: Lithobates clamitans; assembly: GCA_037952925.1. Taxonomy (NCBI): domain Eukaryota; kingdom Metazoa; phylum Chordata; class Amphibia; order Anura; family Ranidae; genus Lithobates; species Lithobates clamitans. Next base: position 648,992 of record JBBGZY010002331.1, read on the forward strand.
TCTATAGTATGCCTGTAAAGGGGCGCATGTTTCCCGTGTTTAGAACAGTCTGAACAGCAAAATGACATTTCAAAGGAAAAACCCCATTTAAAACTACCCGCGGCTATTGCATTGCCGACAATACACATAGAAGTTCATTGATAAAAACGGCATGGGAATTCCCCACAGGGCAACCCCGAACCAAATTTAAAAAAAAAAAAATGAAGTGGGGGTCCCCCTAAATTCCATACCAGACCCTTCACGTCTGGTACGGATTTTAAGGGGAACCCCGCGCAAAAAAAAAAAAAAAAAAAACCGGCGTGGGGTCCCCCCAAGAATCCATACCAGACCCTTATCCGAGCACGCAACCTGGCAGGCCGCAGGAAAAGAGGGGGGGACGAGAGAGCACCCCATCCTGAACCGTACCAGGCCACATGCCCTCAACATTGGGAGGGTGCTTTGGGGTAGCCCCCCAAAACACCTTGACCCCATGTTGATGAGGACAAGGGTCTCATCCCCACAACCCTGGCCGGTGGTTGTGGGGGTCTGCGGGCGGGGGGCTTATCGGAGTGTGGAAGCCCCCTTTAACAAGGGGACCCCTAGATCCTAGCCCTCCCCCCTGTGTGAAATGGTAAGGGGGTACTTACCCCTACCATTTCACTAAAAAACTGTCAAAAATGTTAAATATGACAAGAGACAGTTATTGACAATTCCTTTATTTAAATGCTTCTTCTTTCTTCTATCTTCCTTCCTCTTCTTCTTCTTCTGGTTCAACTGGTTCTTCCTCCGGCCTTCTCGTCCAGCATCTCCTCCGCGGCGTCTTCTATCTTCTTCTCCTCGGGCCGCTCCACCCCCGTGGCATGAGGGGAGGCTCCTGCTCTTCTCTTTATCTTCTTCTCTTCTTCTTTTCTTCTCTTCTTCTCTTCTTCATCTTCTACTCCGGGTAGCTCCGCATCCATGCTGTGGCATGGAGGGAGGCTCCCGCTGTCTGACGGCGTCTCCTCGTCTGACGGTTCTTAAATAACGGGGGGCGGGGCCACCCGGTGACCCCGCCCCCCTCTGATGCACGGTGACTTGATGGGACTTTCCTGTGACGTCACAGGGAATGCCACAGGAAAGTCCCGTCATGTCCCGTGCGTCAGAGGGGGGCGGGGTCATCGGGAGGCCCCGCCCCCGTTATTTAAGAACCGTCAGACGAGGAGACGCCATCACACAGCGGGAGCCTCCCTCCATGCCAGCATGGATGCAGAGCGGCCCGGAGAAGAAGATGAAGAAGAGAAGAAGATGAAGAGAAGAGCGGGAGCTTCCCCCATGCCATGGGTGCGGAGCGGCCCGAGGAGAAGAAGATAGAAGACGCACGCAGAGGAGATGCTGGACGAGAACACCGGAGGAAGAACCAGAAGAACCAGAAGAAGATGAAGGTAGATAGAAGAAAGAAGAGGCATTTAAATAAAGGAGTTGTCAAAAACTGTCTCTTGTCGTTTTTAACATTTTTGACAGTTTTTTAGTGAAATGGTAGGGGTAAGTACCCCCTTACCATTTCACACAGGGGGGGATGGGATCTGGGGGTCCCCTTGTTAAAGGGGGCTTCCATATTTCGATAAGTCCCCCACCCGCAGACCCCCACAACCACCGGCCAGGGTTGTGGGGATGAGGCCCTTGTCCTCATCAACATGGGGACAAGGTGTTTTGGGGGGCTACCCCAAAAGCACCCTCCCAATGTTGAGGGCATGTCGCCTGGTACGGTTCAGGAGGGGGTGCTCTCTCGTCCCCCCTCTTTTCCTGCGGCCTGCCAGGTTGCGTGCTCGGATAAGGGTCTGGTATGGATTTTTGGGGGGACCCCACGCCGTCTTTGTTTTTTTTTTTTGGCGCGGGGTTCCCCTTAAAATCCATGCCAGACCTGAAGGGCCTGGTATGGAATTTAGGGGGACCCCCACGTCATTTTTTTTTTAAATTTTGGTTCGGGGTTCCCCTGTGGGGAATTCCAATGCCGTTTTTATCAATGAACTTCTATGTGTATTGTCGGACCTGCAATGCAATAGCCGCGAGTAGTTTTAAATGGGTTTTTTCCTTCGAAATGTCATTTTGCTGTCAGACTGTTCTAAACACAGGAAACATGCGCCCCTTTACAGGCATACTATAGACACCCCCCAGCTACGAAATTTAAAGGGATATTACACTTTTATTGTTTGACTTTAAGCATTATTAAAATCACTGCCCCATGAAAAAACGGCCGTTTTTAAAACTTTTTTTGCATTGATCCATGTCCCCTGGGGCAGGACCCGGGTCCCCAAACACTTTTTATGACAATAACTTACATATAAGCCTTTAAAATTAGCACTTTTGATTTCTCCCATAGACTTTTAAAGGGTGTTTCGCGGCATTCAAATTTGCCGCGAACACCCCAAATTGTTCGCTGTTCGGCGAACTTGCGAACAACCAATGTTCGAGTCGAACATGAGTTCGACTTGAACTCGAAGCTCATCCCTAATGGCAGGTAGGTTGTTCTATGTACATCTTGGAGAACTATGCATAGATCTTCTGTGGCTGCCTCCAATCCTTCTGTCTCTTCATGTCATCCCAGACAGACTCCATGATGGTGAGATCAGTGCTCTGTGGGGGCCAAATCATCACTTCCATGACTCCTTCTTAACACTGAAGATAGTTCTCCATGACATTGGCTGGATGTTTGGGGGGGAGGGGTTGTCCTGCTGTAGAATAAATTTGGGGCTTCCCTGATGGTATGGATGATGGAGAAGTATCTGTCTGTATATCTCAGCATTGAGGACGCCATTCGTCCTGACCAAATCTCCAACTACAGCAGGACAGTGTGATCAGGGTCCGGAATAATAGTTCTGTACAGGAAGTTGAAGGCAGTGCACACACGGTGAGATGTGATTGGAGGGTTACAATGTTTTCCTTCAGATTTTATTGGAATTTCCAGATCGATTGAATAATGAATAGACTAGACGAGGCCGAAGAAGTCCCATTAGAAGATCTGTGCGCTGTGATTCGATTGTTCCCAATCCTCTATTATTATGAGAGACTTTGAATGGTAGACACAATCCTAATCACCATCCGGCTGAGAATTGACGGTAAGGTGTGACCGGCGGCACCTGTGTGAGACGTCAGCGCTGGAAGCTGATTAACGCACAGCGGGTAATTGGGCGCAATGAGATTTCATGGTGAATGATCTGATTATGGAGGTTCTGGAAAATGCCTGAATGATGGAATATGACAGGAGGAGGCCGGCGGTGGGACGGGGGAGACATAGCGTGTAAATGCCATGCCCTCCAGGGAGACGTCCAGATGAGGAAATCAGAAAAAACGTTCTCACTGCTATCACCAGACAAAAACCTTCTGCTGGGATATTCCGGAAGGTTCTGTCCCCGGAGATCCCAGATCCAGACTGACACCAGACTGGAGGCCCCCAGAGATGGAGGACTGGCAGGCCACTTAGTGGGTTTGAGTAATGGATTATATATTATTTATTGACACTAACACACAATAGCTAAGATCCCAGAGGAGTCCCCGGTCAGACAGCGGGTCAGTGGATGGACTTGGCATTGTCATCTATAAACCTGAAATACGTACAGCGTGCAGAGTCATTGTGAGCAAGAAGTTCTCTGACCCGAGGCCGTACTGTGTGCAGAGCGAGGACCTCTCTGACCCGAGGCCGTACTGTGTGCAGTGAGGACCTCTCTGACCCGAGGCCGTACTGTGTGTAGAGCGAGGACCTCTCTGACCCGAGGCCGTACTGTGTGCAGAGCGAGGACCTCTCTGACCTGAGGCCGTACTGTGTGCAGAGTGAGGACCTCTCTGACCCAAGGCCGTACTGTGTGCAGTGAGGAGCTCTCTGACCTGAAGCCGTACTGTGTGCAGAGCGAGGACCTCTCTGACCCTAGGCCATACTGTGTGCAGAGCGAGGACCTCTCTGACCTGAGGCCGTACTGTGTGCAGAGTGAGGACCTCTCTGACCCGAGGCCGTACTGTGTGCAGTGAGGAGCTCTCTGACCAGAGGCCGTACTGTGTGCAGAGTGAGGACCTCTCTGACCCGAGGCCGTACTGTGTGCAGAGCGAGGACCCCTCTGACCTGAGGCCGTACTGTGTGCAGAGTGAGGACCTCTCTGACCCGAGGCCGTACTGTGCAGTGAGGAGCTCTCTGACCTGAGGCCATACTGTGTGCAGAGCGAGGACCTCTCTGACCCGAGGCCGTACTGTGTGCAGAGCGAGGACCTCTCTGACCTGAGGCCGTACTGTGTGCAGAGTGAGGACCTCTCTGACCCGAGGCCGTACTGTGTGCAGTGAGGAGCTCTCTGACCCGAGGCCGTACTGTGTGCAGAGTGAGGACCTCTCTGACCCGAGGCCGTACAGTGTGCAGAGCGAGGACCTCTCTGACCTGAGGCCGTACTGTGTGCAGAGTGAGGACCCCTCTGACCCGAGGCCGTACTGTGTGCAGTGAGGAGCTCTCTGACCTGAGGCCATACTGTGTGCAGAGCGAGGACCTCTCTGACCCGAGGCCGTACTGTGTGCAGAGCGAGGACCTCTCTGACCCGAGGCCGTACTGTGTGCAGTGAAGAGCTCTCTGACCTGAGGCCGTACTGTGTGCAGTGAGGAGCTCTCTGACCCGAGGCCGTACTGTGTGCAGTGAGGAGCTCTCTGACCCGAGGCCGTACTGTGTGCAGAGCGAGGACCTCCTCTGACCCGAGGCCGTACTGTGTGCAGAGCGAGGACCTCTCTGACCCGAGGCCGTACTGTGTGCAGTGAGGAGCTCTCTGACCCGAGGCCGTACTGTGTGCAGAGCGAGGACCTCCTCTGACTGAGCCCCGGGATGGGATTGCCAGTTATATCCCCTCAGACAGCGTAGTGTTAGCCCCTGGGATCAGACAATGATGTCATGTGACTCTTGCTGGATATAAACACTTCATCCTCACCTGTGAGCTCAGCCATCCCTCATACAATGTGAGTCACCTGAAGGAGACGCTGAACTCCAACCAACATCTGACAGCACAGACGTGTCCGGATCTGCACTGCTGAGCTCAGAACACTTACATCATCCCGACCTGTACTCATCCTGTCCTACACCTTCGTACCTCATTGTACCTTATCGTACCTCACCATACACCATCGTACCTCACCATACACCATCGTACCTCACCATACACCATCGTACCTCACCATACACCATCGTACCTCACCATACACCATCGTTCCTCATCATACACCATTGTACCTTATCATACCTCATCTTATCACATCGTACCTCATAATTCAGTGCCTTGAAAAAGTATTCGTACCCTTAAAATTTTCCACAGCCAAAAACGTAAATGCATTTTATTGGGATTTTATGTGATAGACCAACACAAAGTGTCACATAATTGTGAAGTGGAAGGAAAATGATAAATGATACAAATAAATATGTGAAAAGTGTGGGGGGGGGCATTTGTATTCAGCCCCCTTTACTCTGATACCCCTAACTAAAATCTAGTGCAACCAATTGCCTTCAGAAGTCACCTAATTAGTAAATAGAGTCCACCTGTGTGACATTTAATCTCAGTATAAATACAGCTGTTCTGTGAAGCCCTCAGAGGTTTGTTGGAGAACCTTAGTGAACAAACAGCATTATGAAGGCCAAGGAACACACCAGACAGGTCAGGGATAAAGTTGTGGAGAAGTATAAAGCAGGGTTAGGTTATAAAAAAATCTCCCAAGCTTTGAACATCTCACGGAGCTCTGTTCAATTCATCATCGGAAAATGGAAAGAGTATGGCACAACTGCAAACCTACCAAGACATGGCCGTCCACCTAAACTGACCGGCCGTGCAAGGAGAGCCTTCATCAGAGAAGAGCCAAGAGGTCCATGGTAACTCTGGAGGAGCTGCAGAGATCCACAGCTCAGGTGGGAGAATCTGTCCACAGGACAACTATTAGTCGTGTTCTCCACAAATCTGCCCTTTATGGAAGAGTGACAAGAAGAAAGACATTGGTGAAAGAAAGTCATAAGAAGTCCTGTTTGTAGTTTGTGAGAAGCCATGTGGAGGACACAGCAAACATGTGGAAGAAGGTGATCTGGTCAGAGGAGACCAAAATTCAACTTTATGGCCTAAAAGCAAAACGCTATGTGTGGGGAAAACTAACACCGCACATCACCCTGAACACACCATCCCCACCGTGAAACATGGTGGTGGCAGCATCATGTGGTGGGGATGGTTTTCTTCAGCAGGGACAGGGAAGCTGGTCAGAGTTGATGGGAAGATGGATGGAGACAAATACAGGACAATCTTAGAAGAAAACCTGTTAGAGTCTACAAAAGACTTGAGACTGGGGCGGAGGTTCACCTTCCAGCAGGACAACGACCCGAAACATCCAGCCAGAGCTACAATGGAATGGTTTAGATCAAAGCATATTCATGTGTTAGAATGGCCCAGTCACAGTCCAGACCTAAATCACATTGAGAATCTGTGGCAAGACTTGAAAATTGCTGTTCACAGACGCTCTCCATCCAATCTGACAGAGCTTGAGATATTTTACCAAGAAGAATGAGCAGAAATGTCCTCTCTAGATGTGCAAAGCTGGTAGAGACATCCCCAAAAAGACTTGTAGAGAAAGGGGGTTCTACAAAGTATTGACTCCGGGGGGAGCCATACAAATGCCCCTCCCCCACACTTTTCACATATTTATTTGTATCATTTATCATTTTCCTTCCACTTCACAATTATGTGACACTTTGTGTTGGTCTATCACATAAAATCCCAATAAAATACATTTATGTTTTTGGTTACATTCAAAAATGTGGGGTATGAATACTTTTTCCAGGCACTATACAACTTCGTATCTCATCACACTTCATAATATTAGGTTATACCCCATCATACAGTATTGTACCCCCAAAGTCACAGAACAGAGGAGGACAAACATGACACTGTGTCCGGAAACACAAACAAACATGATCACATGTGTGCAGGAAACTTCCCTGTGTACTGCTGTGTTATCCTATTCAGAGACACAATTCTCAGGTAACCCTCCAAACATCTCAACACATCACAACACGCATTCTGCAGAGATCACAGACAGAGATTCCGGCTCATGTACATTGCAATATGTATTCTGGCTGCCAAAGATGTCACCGTTATTTTCACATCCTGTGTACGGGAGTGTGATCCTGTGTACGGAGTGTGATCCTGTGTACGGAGTGTGATCCTGTGTACGGGAGTGTGATCCTGTGTACGGGAGTGTGATCCTGTGTACGGGAGTGTGATCCTGTGTACGGGAGTGTGATCCTGTGTACGGGAGTGTGATCCTGTGTACGGGAGTGTGATCCTGTGTACGGGAGTGTGATCCTGTGTACGGGAGTGTGATCCTGTGTACGGAGTGTGATCCTGTGTACCGGAGTGTGATCCTGTGTACGGGAGTGTGATCCTGTGTACGGGAGTGTGATCCTGTGTACGGGAGTGTGATCCTGTGTACATGTGTGTACCGGAGTGTGATCCTGTGTACGGGAGTGTGATCCTGTGTACGGGAGTGTGATCCTGTGTACGGGAGTGTGATCCTGTATACATGTGTGTACCGGAGTGTGATCCTGTGTACGGGAGTGTGATCCTGTGTACGGGAGTGTGATCCTGTGTACGGGAGTGTGATCCTGTGTACGGAGTGTGATCCTGTGTACCGGAGTGTGATCCTGTGTACGGGAGTGTGATCCTGTGTACGGGAGTGTGATCCTGTGTACGGGAGTGTGATCCTGTGTACGGGAGTGTGATCCTGTGTACCGGAGTGTGATCCTGTGTACGAGAGTGTGATCCTGTGTACGGGAATGTGATCCTGTGTACGGGAGTGTGATCCTGTGTACGGAGTGTGATCCTGTGTACGGAGTGTGATCCTGTGTACCGGAGTGTGATCCTGTGTATGGGAGTGTGATCCTGTGTACGGGAGTGTGATCCTGTGTACGGGAGTGTGATCCTGTGTACGGGAGTGTGATCCTGTGTACGGAGTGTGATCCTGTGTACGGAGTGTGATCCTGTGTACGGAGTGTGATCCTGTGTACGGGAGTGTGATCCTGTGTACGGGAGTGTGATCCTGTGTACGGAGTGTGATCCTGTGTACGAGAGTGTGATCCTGTGTACGAGAGTGTGATCCTGTGTACGGGAGTGTGATCCTGTGTACGGAGTGTGATCCTGTGTACGGAGTGTGATCCTGTGTACCGGAGTGTGATCCTGTGTACGGGAGTGTGATCCTGTGTACGGGAGTGTGATCCTGTGTACGGGAGTGTGATCCTGTGTACGGAGTGTGATCCTGTGTACGGGAGTGTGATCCTGTGTACGGAGTGTGATCCTGTGTACGGGAGTGTGATCCTGTGTACGGGAGTGTGATCCTGTGTACGGGAGTGTGATCCTGTGTACGGGAGTGTGATCCTGTGTACGGGAGTGTGATCCTGTGTACGGGAGTGTGATCCTGTGTACGGAGTGTGATCCTGTGTACCGGAGTGTGATCCTGTGTACGGGAGTGTGATCCTGTGTATGGGAGTGTGATCCTGTGTACGGGAGTGTGATCCTGTGTACGGGAGTGTGATCCTGTGTACGGGAGTGTGATCCTGTGTATGGGAGTGTGATCCTGTGTACGGGAGTGTGATCCTGTGTACGGAGTGTGATCCTGTGTACGGGAGTGTGATCCTGTGTACGGGAGTGTGATCCTGTGTACGGGAGTGTGATCCTGTGTACGGAGTGTGATCCTGTGTATGGGAGTGTGATCCTGTGTATGGGAGTGTGATCCTGTGTACGGGAGTGTGATCCTGTGTACACATGTACCGGAGTGTGATCCTGTGTACGGGAGTGTGATCCTGTGTACGGGAGTGTGATCCTGTGTACGGGAGTGTGATCCTGTGTACGGGAGTGTGATCCTGTGTACGGAGTGTGATCCTGTGTACGGAGTGTGATCCTGTGTACGGGAGTGTGATCCTGTGTACGGGAGTGTGATCCTGTGTACGGGAGTGTGATCCTGTGTACGGAGTGTGATCCTGTGTACGGGAGTGTGATCCTGTGTACGGAGTGTGATCCTGTGTACGGAGTGTGATCCTGTGTACGGGAGTGTGATCCTGTGTACGGGAGTGTGATCCTGTGTACGGGAGTGTGATCCTGTGTACGGGAGTGTGATCCTGTGTACGGGAGTGTGATCCTGTGTACGGGAGTGTGATCCTGTGTACGGGAGTGTGATCCTGTGTACGGAGTGTGATCCTGTGTACGGAGTGTGATCCTGTGTACGGGAGTGTGATCCTGTGTACGGGAGTGTGATCCTGTGTACCGGAGTGTGATCCTGTGTACGGGAGTGTGATCCTGTGTACCGGAGTGTGATCCTGTGTACGGGAGTGTGATCCTGTGTACACGTGTACCGGAGTGTGATCCTGTGTACGGGAGTGTGATCCTGTGTACGGGAGTGTGATCCTGTGTACGGGAGTGTGATCCTGTGTACACGTGTACCGGAGTGTGATCCTGTGTACCGGAGTGTGATCCTGTGTACGGGAGTGTGATCCTGTGTACGGGAGTGTGATCCTGTGTACATGTGTGATCCTGTGTTATGGTGTGTACTGTAGCGTGTTGTGGTGTGTACATGTGTACTGTAGCATGTTATGGGTTGTACATGTGTACCGTAGCGTGTTGTGGTGTGTACATGTGTACTGTAGTGTGTTATGGTGTGTACATTTGTACCAGAGCGTGTTATGGTGTACATGTGTGTACCGGAGTGTGATCCTGTGTACATGTGTGTACCGGAGTATGATCCTATGTACCAGAGTGTAATCCTGTGTACATGTGTGATCCTGTGTACATGTGTGTACTGGAGTGTGATCCTGTGTACATGTGTGTACCAGAGTGTGATCCTGTGTACCGGAGTGTGATCCTGTGTACATGTGTGTACCAGAGTATGATTCTCTGTACAGGTGTGTACCTGAGTTTGTCCTGTGTACATGTGTGTTATACTCGGTACGCGTGTATACTGGAGTGTGATCCTTTGTACCGCAGTGTGTTATGGTGTGTACATGTGTACTGTAGCGCATTATGGTGTGTACATGTGTACTGTAGTGTGTTATGGTGTGTACATGTGTACCGGAGCATGTTATGGTGTGTACTGTAGCGTGTTGTGTTGTGTACTGTAGTGTGTTATGGTGTGTACATTTGTACCGGAGTGTGATCCTGTGTACATTTGTACCGGAGTGTGATCCTGTGTACATGTGTGTACCAGAGTGTGATTCTATGTGTACCGGAGTGTGATTCTGTGTACATGTGTGTACCGGAGTGTGATTCTGTGTACATGTGTGTACCGGAGTGTGATCCTGTGTACATGTGTGTACCGGAGTGTGATCCTGTGTACATGTGTGTACCGGAGTGTGATCCTGTGTACATGTGTGTACCGGAGTGTGATCCTTTGTACATGTGTGTACCGGAGTGTGATCCTGTGTACATGTGTGTACCGGAGTGTGATCCTGTGTACGTGTGTACTGGAGTTTGATCCTGTGTACATGTGTGTACGTAGTGTGATTCTATGTGTACCGGAGCGTGATCCTGTGTATGTGTGTACCGGAGTGTGATCCTGTGTACATGTGTGTACCAGAGTGTGATCCTGTGTACATGTGTGTACCGGAGTGTGATCCTGTGTACATGTGTGTACCGGAGTGTGATCCTGTGTACGTGTGTGTACCGGAGTGTGATCCTGTGTATATGTATGTACTGGAGTGTGATCCTGTGTACATGTGTGTACCGGAGTGTGATCCTGTGTATATGTGTGTACTGGAGTGTGATCCTGTGTACATGTATGTACCGGAGTGTGATCCTGTGTACATGTATGTACCGGAGTGTGATCCTGTGTACATCTGTATACCGGAGTGTGATCCTGTGTACATGTGTGTACCGGAGTGTGATCCTGTGTACGTGTGTGCACCGGAGTGTGATCCTGTGTACATGTGTGTACCGGAGTGTGATCCTGTGTACATGTGTGTACCGGAGTGTGATCCTGTGTACCGGAGTGTGATCCTGTGTACATGTGTGTACCGGAGTGTGATCCTGTGTACCGGAGTGTAATCTTGTGTACATGTGTGATCCTGTGTACATGTGTGTACTGGAGTGTGATCCTGTGTACATGTGTGTACTGGAGTGTGATCCTGTGTGCATGTGTGTAGCAGAGTATGATTCTGTGTACACGTGTGTACCGTGAGTTTGTCCTGTGTACATGTGTGTTATACTCTGTACGCGTGTATACTGGAGTGTGATCCTGTGTACCGCAGTGTGTTATGGTGTGTACATGTGTACTGTAGTGTGTTCTGGTGTGTACATGTGTACCAGAGCGTGTTGTGGTGTGTACATGTGTACTGTAGCATATCATGGTGTGTACATGTGTACCATAGCGTGTTGTGGTGTGCTGTGTACATGTGTACTGTAGCGTGTTATGGTGTGTACATGTGTACCGGAGAGTGTTATTTTGTGTACATGTGTACCGGAGCTTGTTATGGTGTGTACCAGAGCGTGTTATGGTGTGTAGATGTGTACCGGAGCGTGTTATGGTTTGTACTTATGTCCCGGAAGCGTGTTATGGTGTGTACATGTGTACTGTAGCGTGTTATGGTGTGTACATGTGTACCGGAGCGTGTTATGGTGTGTACATTTGTACCGGAGCGTGTTATGGTGTGTACCGTAGCGTGTTGTGGTATGTACATGTGTACCGTGTTATGGTGTGTACTTATGTCCCGGAAGCGTGTTATGGTGTGTACCGTAGCGTGTTGTGGTGTGTACATGTGTACTGTAGCGTGTTGTGGTGTGTACATGTGTACTGTAGCGTGTTGTGGTGTGTACATGTGTACTGTAGTGTGTTATGGTGTGTACATTTGTACCGGAGCGTGTTATGGTGTGTACTGTAGCATGTTATGGTGTGTACATGTGTACCGGAGTGTGTTATGGTGTGTACTGTAGCATGTTATAGTGTGTACATGTGTACCGTAGCGTGTTATGGTGTGTACATGTGTACCAGAGCATGTTATTTTGTGTACATGTGTACCGTAGTGTGTTATGGTGTGTACATGTGTACCGGAGCGTGTTATTTTGTGTACATGTGTACCGGAGCTTGTTATGGTGTGTACCAGAGCGTGTTATGGTGTGTTGATGTGTACCGGATTGTGTTATGGTGTGTACATGTGTACCGGAGCGTGTTATGGTGTGTACATGTGTACTGTAGCGTGTTATGGTATGTACATTTGTACCGTAGCGTGTTATGGTGTGTACATGTGTACTGTAGCGTGTTATGGTATGTAGATTTGTACCGGAGCATGTTATGGTGTGTACATGTGTACTGTAGCGTGTTATGGTGTGTACATGTGTACTGTAGCGTGTTATGGTGTGTACATTTGTACCGGAGCGTGTTATGGTGTGTACATGTGTACTGTAGCGTGTTATGGTGTGTACATGTGTACTGTAGCGTGTTATGGTGTGTACATTTGTACCGGAGCGTGTTATGGTGTGTACATGTGTACTGTAGCGTGTTATGGTGTGTACATTTGTACCGGAGCGTGTTATGGTGTGTACATGTGTACCGGAGCGTGTTATGGTGTGTACATGTGTACTGGAGCGTGTTATGGTGTGTACATTTGTACCGGAGCGTGTTATGGTGTGTACATTTGTACCGGAGCATGTTATGGTGTGTACATGTGTACTGTAGCGTGTTATGGTGTGTACATGTGTACTGGAGCCTGTTATGGTGTGTACATTTGTACCGGAGCGTGTTATGGTGTGTACTGTAGCGTGTTATGGTGTGTACATGTGTACTGTAGCGTGTTATGGTGTGTACATGTGTACTGTAGCGTGTTATGGTGTGTACATGTGTACTGTAGCGTGTTATGGTGTGTACATGTGTACTGGAGCGTGTTATGGTGTGTACATGTGTACCGGAGCGTGTTATGGTGTGTACATGTGTACTGTAGCGTGTTATGGTGTGTACATGTGTACTGTAGCGTGTTATGGTGTGTACATGTGTACTGGAGCGTGTTATGGTGTGTACATGTGTACCGGAGCGTGTTATGGTGTGTACATGTGTACTGGAGCGTGTTATGGTGTGTACATGTGTACTGGAGCGTGTTATGGTGTGTATGTGCGCTCCCTGGAGGTTCATGTTGTCTACATACATGTTCCCCTCGGCACACTCCATTATTCATACATTCAGAGCTTCATAACATCAGGAAATCGGCTCGTGTTTTCATATTTAAATATTTCATTGTCAGAGGCGGGTTGGGGGTCCCGGGGAGGGGGAGGGGGATCTGTGCAGATCATGGAGGAGGGGAGATCACAGATTCTCTGTTCTCTTATTGAAACATCAGCCAGAGAGAAAGGGGGGAAGGGGCTGAAAAAGGGGGTGCAAGGAGAGCCCCATTATCTGCTTTATTCTATTCCCCGGAGAAGGAGGTGGGGGAGGTGAACTCACATAACATAAAAGATGGCAGTTAATGGGGAACACCACCCATAACCGACAATTGGGGGTCTGCTGGAGGCTGAAGCATTAAACCCCTCTGACAGCCCCCCAATCTCCTAGTGACCCTATTGGTGAGATCTCTGCTCTGGGGTGTATTGAATCCTGCTAGAGATGACGTCCGTTGTGCCAACAGACTCCTCCAATAACTGGATATTTAGTTGGGTTGACCCTCTAGAGATTGGAGGGGATCTGGTCCATTATGGAGTGCCGCTCTACTGGCCATGGTCAGAGGCAGGTGCAGGCTCTTAACTCCTCTCCTCACCATCCCAATGATTCCCACAATCCACTGGACTCATGGACACATCTGAGGGGGATAGATGTTCTTGTTTCCCACCCTCAGGGGCTCAGAGAGACCCCACCAGATGAGACAAAGGTGGCTGAGCATGTGATCTGCTGCCAGATGTACACTTCAACACTGTTAGTGCCATTGTAGGGGCAGCTGGGCAGGAACCCAATAGCATGCAACTTTTTATGGAACACCCAGCCAGTGTGGGGTGTATCTCCCCAATTGCTATCAGAGAAGCACACTTCAAGTGGGGTATCCCTCCACTCCAGCCACTCACCTGTGGGACTAGCCCTGAGATTCCTTCATCTGCTCACCTGTCTTACCAGCCCTGTGATTCCTTCATCTGCTCACCTGTGGGACTAGCCCTGAGATTCCTTTATCTGATCACCTGTGTTACCAGTCCTGAGATTCCTTCATCTGCTCACCTGTGTTACCAGCCCTGAGATTCCTTCATCTGCTCACCTGTGTGACCAGCCCTGAGATTCCTTTATCTGCTCACCTGTGTGACCAGCCCTGAGATTCCTTCATCTGCTCACCTATGTTACCAGCCCTGAGATTCCTTCATCTGCTCACCTGTGTGACCAGCCCTGAGATTCCTTCATCTGCTCACCTGTGTGACCAGCCCTGAGATTCCTTCATCTGCTCACCTATGTTACCAGCCCTGAGATTACTTCATCTGCTCACCTATGTTACCAGCCCTGAGATTCCTTCATCTGCTCACCTGTGTTACCAGCCCTGAGATTCCTTCATCTGCTCACCTATGTTACCAGCCCTGAGATTCCTGTATCTGCTCACCTATGTTACCAGTCCTGAGATTCCTTCATCTGCTCACCTGTGTTACCAGCCCTGAGATTCCTTCATCTGCTCACCTGTGTTACCAGCCCTGAGATTGCGTCATCTGCTCACCTGTGTTACCAGCCCTGAGATTCCTTCATCTGCTCACCTATGTTACCAGTCCTGAGATTCCTTCATCTGCTCACCTATGTTACCAGCCCTGAGATTCCATCATCTGCTCACCTGTTACTAGTCCTGAGATTCCTTCATCTGCTCACCTGTGTTACCAGTCCTGAGATTCCTTCATCTGCTCACCTATGTTATCAGTCCTGAGATTCCTTCATCTGCTCACCTATGTTGCCAGCCCTGAGATTCCTTCATCTGCTCACCTGTGTTACCAGCCCTGAGATTCCTTCATCTGCTCACCTGTGTTACCAGTCCTGAGATTCCTTCATCTGCTCACCTATGTTACCAGCCCTGAGATTCCTTCATCTGCTCACCTATGTTACCAGCCCTGAGATTCCTTCAGCTGCTCACCCATGTTACTAGCACTTAAGACTCCTCCAGTCATTCACTCATGTTATCATCCCTGAGACTCCTCCAGTCACTTACCTGTGTTACCGGCCTTGAGACTCCTCCAGTCACTTACCTGTGTTACCATGCCTGATAACCCTCCTGCAGTTTGCCTGTGTTTATAGGCCTGGCCTGGATTTCGCTGTGTCTTTTAATTCAGTTCTGGTTCAACTGCCACTTTATGCATTGACATACCTCCTTGGACCTAGTCTGCCTGGACAGTATGAGTATGGTCCCCTGCTGACTTGCCACCATCCACAGGCAAATTAACTCTTCAATAAGACACAGAAATTGAGATCTGTACAATTGGTGGGAGGGATATGTGCTGGGAGAGGGAATATGGCCTGGCAGGGGGCAAGATTTGTGCTGGGGGGCAATTTGGCCTGTTAGGGTGGCAACATTTGTGCTGGGAGGGGGGAATTTGACTTGGGGGGGGGGGGGGCAGGATAAGTGTTGGTAACTTGGCCTGGTGGGGCAAGATTTGTGCTGGGAGGAAGGAATTTGGCCTGGCATGGGGGGGGGGGACAAGATCTGTGCTTGGAAAAGGGGGGTTTAATTCAGCCAGGGGGCAATATTTGTGCTTGGAGGTGGCAATTTGGTCTGGTAGGAAGCAAGATTTGTGCTGGGAGAGGCATTTTGGGCCTGGAGGGTTTATTTGTGTTGGGATGGGTGTTGGCAGAACTTTACCCTCTGGGAAAAAGAAGCAGCCCCTAATGTATACACTCAGCAGGGTGCCCATGTCCCTCAGCTGATGGTGCCATTTATTCGATATCTAATGCAAATTAGACCTGGCACCGGTTTCTTAATGCTGCTTAAAGGATTTATCACAATATCGCTATATGTATAATGAGCAATGCTTCCAGCATCCCCGCTCAATTCCCATGACTGATGAATAGCGGGAACATTGCTTGTTCTAGTATGGCAGTACTGCAATAAATCCTTTACAGCACCATTCAAATAGATGTAAATCCTAAAGTACTGTCATCTACGTGTATCATATACTATTGTCATGTTGATAATAAAATTCTTGTTTTCACCTTTTTCCCTCCCATCTTTGCCACTTCATGTGTATATATACACTCCAGCGATGTCTGCAGGCTATTTCTCAGGGCAAGCTTCCTGGCCAGTCACAAGAGTAGACCATGTCCATGTAATGTGTGCTAAAAAGGTCACCTGTAGTCTCCATTAGAGGCCCATGTGACAGGGTGACAACGCAGGAGACAGGGACAGAGCGTTGTCACCCTATAGCAGGAAGTGACTAAAGAATGAGGATCACCGGGTATTATATTAATGAAAGCTGCAAATTTACAACTTAAAATGACTTTTTGAAACAAAATGACCATCCATGGTGCAGCTTCCATGAGATCTCACACGGAGAGGACGGTCAGGATTTGGTGGGATCTCCAATGTCGGATCTATAACCGCTCCGGCTTTCTGGAAGGAATTTATTGATTTAGGTAAAATGTTTCAGAGAACCTCACACTCGATTTCCCGGCAGCGGATGGAGAGGAAAATTCTGCATCACATTGTCACACGTTGCGGAAAATGTTCCCACACCAGCAATAGACGGGCATTGGGTGCCCCGGAGATGGCATGGGTCATCGATAACAGCCAATCAGGATTGTTTCTGAGCCCTGAGAACTGGCTGTGTTTACGGGACAGAGGAGATATTTCTTACCTCCGACTCCGCCATGAATCAGATCCACACCGGGGATGTTCTCTTTATGGCCTGAGCTTTGAGACCTCCAAATGCTACAAAATACAAATTATTAAAAAGACAAAACATATATAAGGCCCATCCTGCCATACTTACCAATATATGGTCTTGGGACACCTAACACCACCCACAGAATTTCATCCAGGCTCTTTCCAGGTGGGTCGAATCCAAATCACCCTAACCCTTATAACATAGTTGCCAACATTGCAAAAAAAAAAATGTGGGACACTTTTTTGGCTGTAGGCGGAGCCGTACAATAATTAGGGGGCGGGGCATTCATTTGTAGATGTGGTTTAGCCAAAAAATACAAGTGCGTGGCAAAAAATGGGCGTGGTTTACGTGAAATAGTGGGCGTGGCTTAAATGGGCGTGGCTCAAGAGGGTGTGGTTAGAGTCTGAGATGAATGAGGGATAGAGGGGGAGAGGGGGAGAGGGGGAGAGGGAAATGAAGGGACAGCAGCCCCAGATCCTACACAATAGAAATATGTGTATTCCAGAAAGTTTAACAATCAGCAGATAAAGATACTCCAAACACCTGGTGTTAGCGCTTCAATCATCCCGACACCATGGTTGTTATGGTGTCAGGATGATTGAAGCGCATTATTTCTATTATTACATTGTAATATAAAATTAAATCATTCAACTCACCATAATGCAGAATCAGTGGGAACCCTGAGCGTGTCACTAGCCACCAGATGCCATCAGGTGTCCCCAGCGGAGTCCTCCCTTACATCAGGCATTGCCAGCAGAGTCCCCCCTTACATCAGACATTGCCAGCAGAGTCCCCCCTTACATCAGACATTGCCAGCAGAGTCCCCCCTTACATCAGACATTGCAGCGGAGTCCCCCTTACATCAGACATTGCAGCGGAGTCCCCCTTACATCAGGACATTGCCAGCAAAGTCCCCCCTTACATCAGACATTGCCAGCAGAGTCCCTCCTTACATCAGACATTGCAGCGGAGTCCCCCTTATATCAGGACATTGCCAGCAAAGTCCCCCCTTACATCAGACATTGCCAGCAGAGTCCCCCCTTACATCAGACATTGCAGCGGAGTCCCCCCTTACATCAGACATTGCCAGCAGAGTCCCCCCTTACATCAGACATTGCAGCGGAGTCCCCCCTTACATCAGACATTGCAGCGGAGTCCCCCCTTACATCAGACATTACAGCGGAGTCCCCCCTTACATCAGACATTACAGCGGAGTCCCCCCTTACATCAGACATTGCAGCGGAGTCCCCCCTTACATCAGACATTGCCAGCAAAGCCCCCCTTACATCAGACATTGCAGCGGAGGGGAGGGAGAATTTTTTTTTCCCCCCTCAAACAGAAGCTGGGAGCACTTTGACTTACCGAGTGACACACTAGCTCCCCCCACGTGGCGCCGACTGTTCCCTGGTGGTCCCGGCCTCAGGCTCCCCCGGACCTTTCACGTTCTCCTCCTTGGTGCTGTGTAAACAGGAGGAGGCAAACTTCTTCCTCCTCCGAGTGAGAGTCCTGGCACTGACACAGCAGCAGTCAGCGTGACACAGCGGTGCGCACCTCCTCCCCCATCCATCCATGTGCTCCGACTGCAAAGTAGCCACGCCCCTGCTTGCCATACTTGGCAAATCAAGGCAGGCAGAAGGAACAGATGTCCTCCTTGTCCAATAGAGGACAAGGAGGACAAAATGAGGCAGGGTGGAGGATACCGAGGCTGCGGCGATGCTAATTAACCCTTTTATTGACCAAAAACATTTACGATCCTCCAGGACAAGCAAGGAAATTCGGGACAAATCCCAGGAAATAAAAAAATCGGGACGAGGCTCCCGAATTCGTGCATGTCCCGGGAAATTCGGGACTATTGGCAAGTATGTTATAGGTTGGACTCACCCAGACCCCACCTTTAAATAAGTGGGACTGCCCACTTGCATCTTGATCCTTCTTGAGTTACTGAGAATGTGCAGTAAATTAATTAAGGTTAATTCTGTGATCCCAGGACATGGCCCAGGACAGGGGGGCAAGAGGCGACACCATCCCAGCAAATTTAGGACAGTTGTCATGTATGCTGATCTTTGTGATTTAATCAAAACTTGCCTCAAGTTTCATCATGTGTGGACACCTTGGTTAAAATTGGTGCAATAGAAAATATAAAGCAAAGCCAGGTGGTTATTAAGGACTCGTCTTAGTGAGCATCATTTTTTTTTCTACATTTAAAACATTTCTTTATGTGCAGCATGTCTTACTAAGGTGCACATAAACTAAAAGTCAAAGCATGTCAAACACGGCATTTTCCATATCAACGCTGCATTTGACAAGAACGACCATCAACAGGAGTCCATTAAAGAGCTGAGCACATGGTGATCACATGACATTGATATACACGTGTCAGGACTGAGATCTGAACCCACAACATTTGCTGCATCCAGCAGTAGCCCTCCTTGCTGAGCCAACTGAGATACCAGACAGCATCCCATCTGAACACTGAGATCATCTTACCTTGTTTTTGGTGAACCTTCAGCTCTTTGCTCCTTCCATGAACTTCCTGATTTAAGCCATGAATCTGCACTTCCTGTTTGCCAGATTATTGTACCCTCTCCAGCAGATATCTTGCTCCTTTTCATACCTGCACCTATCCTCATCTTCACTACCACTCATTACTGACCTTTGGCTTGTTCCTCAACTGCACTTCCCCATGATCCCAACCTGCAAGCACTTGTTACTGACCTTTGGCTTGTTTTCTGACTATGCTTCTGCTTGAAACATACCCAATTATATTTTTATATATACACATACACACACACACACACACACTTCTGGACCCAACTTGCTCACCTCCTGGTGGGGCAATCCTGAGGACTGCAACCTGGGACTCAAGCCCCATACACAATATCAGGTTTTCTGCTGAGTTTTTCCTTCAGATTTACCAAAACCATATGAGGTCAAACCTTAGTATTTTCAATGTGTATGCAAACAGGCTGGCCCTTGCACTGCATGGTTTTGGTAAATCTGAAGGAAAAACTATGCAGAAAATCTGATAGTGTGTATGGGGCTTAACACACAGCAAAACCCATCTTCTCCATCAGGAGTTCTGGAGAATAGCGATTAGTGCTCAGACCCCCGCACCTCAGATGAGCCCGCATTATCTGCCAGGGTAACCACCTTGTCTACTTATCCTGCTGGTCAGTGGGAGGCGCTCTACTGCTATAGTTACTGGTCTTCAAGCCTGACCCTAACAATATGAGTATCACATGACTTTGTAAATAAATTTGGTGATCCTATGGCTTGTGGCAGACAGCGGCCACCTACCACTGTAATTGGAAGCGCACTTCATATACACCTAAAAATACTTCCCTTAAAATTAAACAAAAACCCAGTTGAAATAATAAAAAAAAAAACATCTGTATGAAAGGAAGAGAAGATTTTTTTCCTGTACTATTCTCTCTATATAATATCCAATCTAATATATACCTTTATAGACAACTAAACCGCATCTGCTCTAAAGAGTGGCAACATAGCCGCAAAATGCGTCAAGCAATTAGATGCCTCTCATACTATTTTTATACATTATCTATAATATGCTCGTTTGGACCAATTTTTATC
This sequence comes from Lithobates clamitans, assembly GCA_037952925.1. Classification (NCBI taxonomy): domain Eukaryota; kingdom Metazoa; phylum Chordata; class Amphibia; order Anura; family Ranidae; genus Lithobates; species Lithobates clamitans. The sequence goes on from JBBGZY010002331.1 coordinate 669,403, forward strand.
ATGCTATTACTGTGGAGACACGCAACAATGAGTCTGGTGTTTTCATTATTTTACCACTCTGATTATATTATGCTGCTATGCCATTATGTTACTTTGCTACTATGTTATGGAATGAATGTTTCCTTGCTTTACTATATTATATTGTATGTATGCTGGTATTATGCAAGATATATGGTCACAAATCTGGTTTACCCACCAGACGTCATCATTAGTATTATGTTGTGTTGCCTCCCTGGCTGCATGCTTCACATAAAGTCCCAAACCTTTTTTCTCATATATCCATTTGTATGAAAGGGTTGGGTTCCCCAACATCTACCATCATGTTCTCAGCTAATGAGGGAGCTTTTTTTGGCACAAGAACAGGTCCAGGACAACAGAGAAGCTTCATCACCCTCCAGAGATAGTTAAAGACCATTACATCTTTAAAGCTGAAGTCAGTTGAGAGATGCTAACAGGTAGACTTTCCATTATAGAAGAGACCATGCATGTCACTTCTGCCATAAATGCTGCTCCCTGCCTGACGGCGGTGTACATTCTTGGGCGATGTAACTCCCATGCACTTAGGAAAGAGTTATGTCACCCCAGCCCAACCAATCAAGACGGCCGAAGACTCAAAACCTGGAAGGTGGCCAGGTAAAGATCAAAGCACTGGTGAAGGAGGGGAGCTTTGAGGACACAGCATTGGAGAGGATCGCTGTGCTAGGTATGTCTCCCATAATGTACAGGTATGCTCTGCATTTCTCTACATTATGACAAAAGATCCTGGGGGCCCCAACATTACATAATTCCACTTTAAAAAAAACACCAAAAGCTACCTTAAAGCCTGACTAGGTTGCGTGTTATTTTGGATAGTTTGGGCCAAGCTGGCCAACACAAACTATTTCCATAACTTAGCAATGTGACTGCCATCATCACTGTACAAGTTGTATGTAGCATTAGATACATACAATATACAGCAGTGTGATCTGACAGAGGTATGGGGACAAGAGATTACAATGGGCACAAGAGAATCTTTAAGAACAGCTAAAAATTTAGCAGCGCCCTCTGATCCCATGCAAACAGTCACAGGTATCCTAAAGACCTCAGTAATGAGGTCTCCATGGAATGTTCATCCAACCTCAGCTTCCAAGACATTCTTCTGCACAACAGACTCCTCTGAAGATGCTCCAACACAGGCATCAATCTTCCAGATTGTCTAGGCCCCAACTCAGGCCGGCTTAGATCCCTTGGGCTTAACCTCCGGTCCCCAGCTGGGAACAGACCCCAAGATAAAAAAAACCTCATGATGGAACCCTCACCAGGGGGGAAAGACAAAGACTTTTCATCTTGAAATTTTCTCCAGGCAAAGGCCTGGGATGGAAGACCCTTTCTAGAAGGTTCCTCCAATTATTATCTTCTCCCCTCAGCTCACACCACTGGGAGAAACCTCTCAGTAATTGGCGAACGGTGACCATATATTATACAATTTTCTTGCACAGATGGATTTACCAAAACCATATAAAATGAGGTCAAACCTAAACATTTTGTATTAAATCAGGCAGGCCCCCCGCACTACATAGTTATAGGTAAATCTAAAGGAAATCGAATAAGAAAACTGGAGTCAACAGCACCAGGCAGATATAATCAATGCCCGAAGCTTAGAAGAAACCTACGAGCACAGAACATAAAAAACAAAAACTATAAACAAAGCTTGTCACAGGGTAGTCGCAAAACACTAGATTTATTGAGGTGCGCTCCAGCTCAAGACAGGGACCGTACACTGGTATAGGGGTCACTTGGGGATCACACCACCTCCTGCTAACGATGATTTCAGCACAATGATCTGCGAGAGGAAGCCACATTGAGGTGTGTAGTTATGTTTTATATGTGACATTATTTTAACCATTCATTTTCAGCTACCACCACTTCCCTCCAGGCCAGAGATGGATCAGAAACCACTTCTAAGAATTGACTTTTACATGGTGCGCAAATCAATAATATCCTGTACGTGCCGCAAATTCAGCTGATCTGAGCAATAAAAACTTCAGGGAAAACATTTTTTGTTCAATAAATATAGAAAAATCTTTTAAGTGTTACATAAAATATACACTTGTATAAAATAAATAAATAATAGAAGATAATAACTATATATCAGTGCCCATGTCGCTGATCTTCTCTCTTGCAGAGTTACATTAGCTGAAGCAGAATGGAAGATGGACGGGGATACAGGAGGGAGTAAAAACAACTGAGCAGATTTACTGAAAAACAATAGCACACCTAAGTGGAAGTAGCCCGTCTCCATTCTAAGAGACGCCCTAAGTGACAGCAAGCAGGAGGTCCTGATGCAGCACAGGAAGGTAGCTGCCCCAGGTTCAGTGACTGTTAGATACCGGTGTCTGTGGCCACTCTCTGAACTCATGGAAGGCGACTTACCTTAGGGCAGTGGTTCTCAACTCCAGTCCTCAGGACCCACTAACAGGCCAGAATTTAAGTATTACCTTGGGGAGATGCAGACTGGAATACTGCAATCACTGAGCAGCAATTGATATCACCTGTGATGTATTTCAGTTATCTTGCAAACCTGGCCTGTTGGTGGGTCCCAAGGACAGGAGTTGAGAACCACTGCCTTAGGGCAAAGCCAACGTGTTTGAAAGGTAACACCCTCTTTGTCAAGCCTGCTTATGGTGACACAGAGATTTATAGACCAGAGAGATATCGAATGGAGCAACCCCATACCACTACAGGGCTACAGCATACCATTAATAGTGGTATTGTGCTGCTCAACTTAGCATCTCTCTCATCTGTGTCGCCTATTATGTGCAGGCTTGACAAAGAGGGCGTTACCTTTGAAATGTGCTGCCTTTGCCCTATGATCTTCCATAAATTCAAAGAGCAGCTGCATATGGCGACTACCTGATGTCACTGAAGTGGGTCACCAAGGCTTAGCAGCTACCTTACTGTGCTACATCAGGACCTCCAAGCTGTGGTTACACCATGCCTCAGAGGACGTCACGTAGGATGGAGACAGGCTACTTCTATACAAGTCCGCTATTGTCTTTGCGTCAATAAATCTGCTCAGTTATTAATTCCTTCTTGCGTCCTTGTCTATCTTCTATTCTGCTTCAATTTAATCTCCTTGATTCCGAGTAAGATGCGGCAAGATACTCACACTATGGAGCATAAAAGCTCCTCAACTCGGTTTATTACCATCATATATTTGCTCATTTATGTGTGCTGTTACTTGTTATTCTTTTTGTTATGTTGCCTGAAGAACTGAAGAATCTTTACATGGAGGTGAGTCAGATGGCCTCAGCATGTGCCTCCTGCTGGCCACTATGTCACTAGTGTCCTCCTGCAGAGCTGTGCCCCCTACGTCACTAGTGTCCTCCTGCAGAGCTGTGCCCCCTACGTCACTAGTGTTCTCCTGCAGAGCTGTGCCCCCTACGTCACTAGTGTCCCCCTGCAGAGCTGTGCCCCCTACGTCACTAGTGTCCCCCTGCAGAGCTGTGCCCCCTACGTCACTAGTGTCCCCCTGCAGAGCTGTGCCCCTACGTCACTAGTGTCCTCCTGCAGAGCTGTGCCCCCTACGTCACTAGTGTCCCCCTGCAGAGCTGTGCCCCCTACGTCACTAGTGTCCTCCTGCAGAGCTGTGCCCCTACGTCATTTGGGTCCTCCTGCAGAGCTGAGTTCCCACGTCACTAGTGTTCTCCTGCAGAGCTGTGCCCCCTACGTCACTAGTGTCCTCCTGTAGAGCTGTGCCCCCTATGTCACTAGTGTCCTCCTGTAGAGCTGTGCCCCCTACGTCACTAGTGTCTTGCAGAGCTGTGCCCCCTACGTCACTAGTGTCCTCCTGCAGAGCTGTGTCCCCTACGTCACTAGTGTTCTCCTGCAGAGCTGTGCCCCCTACGTCACTAGTGTTCTCCTGCAGAGCTGTGCCCCCTACGTCACTAGTGTCCTCCTTCAGAGCCGAGTTCCTATGTCACTTGTGTTCCCCCTGTGGAGCTATGCCCCTATGTCACTAGTGTCCTCCTGCAGAGCTGTGCCCCCTACGTCACTAGCGTCCTCCTGCAGAGCCGAGTTCCCATGTCACTAGTGCCCTCCTGCAGAGCTGTGCCCCCTACGTCACTAGTGTCCTCCTGCAGAGCTGTGCCCCCTACGTCTCACTAGTGTCGTCCTGTAAAGCTGTGCCCCCTATGTCACTAGTGTCCTCTTGCAGAGCTGTGCCCCCTACGTCACTAGTGTCCTCCTGCAGAGCTGTGCCCCCTACGTCACTAGTGTCCTCCTGCAGAGCTGTGCCCCCTACGTCACTAGTGTCCGCCTGCAGAGCTGTGCCCCCTACGTCACTAGTGTCCCCCTGCAGAGCTGTGCCCCTACGTCACTAGTGTCCCCCTGCAGAGCTGTACCCCCATGTCACTAGTGTCCCCCTGCAGAGCTGTGCCCCTACGTCACTAGTGTCCCCCTGCAGAGCTGAGTTCCCATGCCACTAGTGTCCTCCTGCAGAGCTGTGCCCCCTACGTCACTAGTGTTCTCCTGCAGAGCTGTGCCCACACGTCACTAGTGTCCTCCTGCAGAGCTGTGCCCCCTATGTCACTAGTGTCCTCCTGTAGAGCTGTGCCCCCTACGTCACTAGTGTCCTCCTGCAGAGCTGTGCCCCCTACGTCACTAGTGTCCTCCTGTAGAGCTGTGCCCCCTACGTCACTAGTGTCCTCCTGTAGAGCTGTGCCCCCTATGTCACTAGTGTCCTCCTGTAGAGCTGTGCCCCCTACGTCACTAGTGTTCTCCTGCAGAGCTGTGCCCCCTACGTCACTAGTGTCCTCCTGTAGAGCTGTGCCCCCTATGTCACTAGTGTCCTCCTGTAGAGCTGTGCCCCCTACGTCACTAGTGCTCTCCTGTAGAGCTGTGCCCCCTATGTCACTAGTGTCCTCCTGTAGAGCTGTGCCCCCTATGTCACTAGTGTCCTCCTGTAGAGCTGTGCCCACACGTTACTAGTGCCCTCCTGTAGAGCTGTGCCCCTATATCACTAGTGTCCTCCTGCAGAGCTGTGGTCCCTACGTCACTAGTGTCCTCCTGCAGAGCCGAGTTCCTACGTCACTAGTGTCCTCCTGCAGAGCTGTGCCCCCTACGTCACTAGTGTCCTCCTGCAAAGCTGTGCCCCCTACGTCCCTAGTGTCCTCCTGCAGAGCCGAGTTCCTACGTCACTAGTGTCCTCCTGCAGAGCCGAGTTCCTACGTCACTAGTGTCCTCCTGCAGAGCTGTGCTCCCTACGTCCCTAGTGTCCTCCTGCAGAGCCGAGTTCCTACGTCACTAGTGTCCTCCTGCAGAGCCGAGTTCCTACGTCACTAGTGTCTTCCTGCAGAGCTGTGCTCCCTACGTCCCTAGTGTCCTCCTGCAGAGCCGAGTTCCTACGTCACTAGTGTCCTCCTGCAGAGCCGAGTTCCTACGTCCCTAGTGTCCTCCTGCAGAGCCGAGTTCCCATGTCACTAGTGCCCTCCTGCAGAGCTGTGCCCACACGTCACTAGTGTCCTCCTGCAGAGCTGTGGTCCCTACGTCACTAGTGTCCTCCTGCAGAGCTGTGGTCCCTACGTCACTAGTGTCCTCCTGCAGAGCTGTGGTCCCTACGTCACTAGTGTCCTCCTGCAGAGCTGTGGTCCCTACGTCACTAGTGTCCTCCTGCAGAGCTGTGGTCCCTACGTCACTAGTGTCCTCCTGCAGAGCTGTGGTCCCTACGTCACTAGTGTCCTCCTGCAGAGCTGTGGTCCCTACGTCACTAGTGTCCTCCTGCAGAACTGAGTTCTCATGTCACTAGTGCCCTCCTGCAGAGCTGTGCCCACACGTCACTAGTGTCCTCCTGCAGAGCTGAGTTCCTACGTCACTAGTGTCCTCCTGCAGAGCTGTGGTCCCTACGTCACTAGTGTCCTCCTGCAGAGCTGAGTTCCTACGTCACTAGTGTCCCCCTGCAGAGCTGTGGTCCCTACGTCACTAGTGTCCTCCTGCAGAGCTGAGTTCCTATGTCACTAGTGTCCTCCTGCAGAGCTAGTTCCCACGTCACTAGTGTCCTCCTGCAGAGCTGAGTTCCCATGTCACTAGTGTCCTCCTGCAGAGCTGAGTTCTCATGTCACTAGTGTCCTCCTGCAGAGCTGAGTTCTCATGTCACTAGTGTTCCCCTGTAGAGCTTTAATGACCTTGTGGGAGGAACCACAGCAGTATTCTACAGCTGCCAAAAGATACGAAAATCTTTTCCTTTCTTGCAACCATGGCAACAGTACAGTCTACAACTTCTCCGGGAACTTATAGCATCCCCCGGCTCCTGAGATATAACAAAGCAATAATGTATTGTGAAAGATCCATCAAAAAGAGTTTATCGATTGAACGTTCTAATATTGAGACCCCCTCCCCCCACTACAATCCCCATCGGAATAAAGACACCCGAACAAGCAGGAAACAGACACAAAACTTTACTGTTCTCAAATGAAGGTCATAAAAAAAAACATCGTCAGTGCAATATACCACAAAATGAAGGTGGGGGGTGATGGCTACATGCCCCCCCCCCCCGGTGCTCACCAACATTGGGGCTCCGACTCTCCGCTCACCAACATTGGGGCTCCGACTCTCCGCTCACCAACATTGGGGCCCCAACTCTCCGCTCACCAACATTGGGGCCCCAACTCTCCGCTCACCAACATTGGGGCTCTGACTCTCCGCTCACCTGTAACCAACCAGAACTCCACTCTGGCATGTGATGGGGGGAGGGGGAGAAGTGCACGCACTGTAGTAAGCGGCACCGGTGAGTTATGGCAGCTCAGCTATACAAGGCCCCCCCTTCCCCAGTTTGTGGTGTGTGGCGATGGCCCAGCGTTATGTACAATCCCCGTCTTATCCAATAGCAGAACTGAAATGTATCCATATATAAAAAGGAAGACTCTTCGTGGGCGGGGCTCGCTGTATGGGGGGGAGGGAAGAAGTGCGCATAGAAAATTTCTGTAAAAACGGTGCAAATCAAATGTTTTGTAGAGAACCTGGAAGAAAAACGGGCAAAGACTCGGGATACGGACCCTCCGGATACAAGATGGCCGTCCACCGTAGGAAGACCGGGCGGATTTCAGAAAGAAGGTGGAGTCAGCGAAACCCCCCGAAACTCTTCCATTAAAACACTTTCACTCTTGGAGTGCATTATAGACTGGACCCCCCCACCCCGCCCCCACCCCGGTCAAGGATGGTGGTCACCACCTGAAATCCAGCAGTTACCCACAATCCCACAGTGCAACAAATAAAAACATACAGTAAATATCACGGGATAAAAACAAGATTTACATATATAAAAAAAAAAAAAAAAACGATCCACAGGCAGAAGGATTCACAGGAAGAGCTGCTATACAGACACAGCGTCAGCAACACCTGGCTGTCCTAGCGCGGGCCCCCCCAAGGGCCACACCAAACATCCCTCGCCTGGGGTGAAGTGCGCTTTCAAAGTCAATACAATCTCCTGCTGCTCGAGGGAACCGCCCACCCATCCCCTCCCCCCTGTCCAATCAGATGAGGGCTCCCAGCAAGATGAGTCCCGGGGCGTCCAACAGAGTACACACATGGCGACGAAACGCGTAAAGGAGGAAGCTCAGAGAGAAGCCACCACAGTCCCACAGTCCTTTGTGCCCCTCTTTCTGTAAAGCGCACAGACAGGATTTTTGGCTCTCGCCAACAAGGAAGGTTTTTTTTTTTTCAGTGCACAGCACAAAATATCCCCCAACGTCCTCTGTGGTTCACCACCCCCCAAATGAGTTCGGCCCCTCCTGGAGAGCACAGAGTACGGGGCAGAGTTCCTCTTTAGTCAATGGTGCCCGGGTGGATGCTGAGGACGGGTGGCTCCAGGCAGGTGGGCGAGTAGTTGAGGTGCGGCTCTTTGATCCACAGGAGGGGCACGCCGTTCTTCCCCTCCCCCGTCTTGCTGGAGGGCCGGCTCCGGAAGCGCACCAGAAGGATGGTGATGATGAGGATCCCGAAGATGGGGAAGGGGTAGAAGAAGACCAGGTAGAAGAGGGCGTCATTGGAGCAGATGACAGACTGAAGGTCAGACTCTGCGGGGGAGGGAACACACAGTCAGGCATCTTATTCTGATTGGTTGTGGATACACTTTATGTCTGATATTACTGGGACTCTGCGGGGTCACATTAAAAACTTTACAATTCATTCAGCTTTCCTTTGTACAGCTTGAATAATATATATATATATATACATACATTATATATATACACATACATTATATATATATATATATATATATATATATATATATATATATATATATATATATATATATATATATATATATATATATATATATACACACATACATACATACATATACACACACATACGAAAAATATAATATAGTTATATACACACACACACACATTAGAAATCTATAGTTAAAAATATAATTACAAACATTGTAAAAAATTTTGTACTTTTTTTTTTATTGTTTTCCTATTAATATTATATTTAACAGGATATTTTTTAAATGTTATTTATGTTGGAGTTAATGATATTATAATAATTTTATTCTATTTACTATAAAATAAATTATATATTCAAGTAAAAATAAATAAGTGTGTGTATATGAAATAATTATATTAGAGTATATATATATATATATATATATATATATATATATATATATATATATATATATATATATATATATATATATATATATATATATATATATATACACACACAGATAAAGATATTATAATATACACACATACAAACAAAATACACACACTTATTTATTGTCACTTGATTATATAATTTATTTTATATTAAAAAGAAAATAATTAAAATTATTATATCACTAACTACAACATTAAATAACATTTAAAAAATATCCTGTCAAATATAACATTAACAACAATTTAACAAATAAACAAATATTTTTACAATGTTTATAATTATATTTTTTATTATAATTATAGATTTCTAATGTATATTTATCATGCATAATATCGAATATAAGGCTTAAAAAATGTAATTTTATGTATTTACATTACAAAAAAATAAAATAAAAATAAAATTGTTATCACTATAGTAATGTAAATACATAGAACAATTTAAAAATAGAAAAATACTCACATTAAATTAATAAAATAATGATCATATTTTACTATATGTACTTATATTAAATGTATGCTAAATATACAGTAGAAATATATATTTATATAGAGAAAAATAAAGAATATAATAATATGATGATAATATTTTATTAAGGGGTTGATTTTGCACTCTCCAGTTTTAGTAAATCAAACCCAAAATATCATCATAATAAAATATCATCATAATAAAATATCATCATGGCCAAAGCTTAATTGAACAGGCTGAAGGTAGAAGCTGATTGGCTGCCATGCACAGCTGCACCAGGTTCTGCACTCTCCAGTTTTAGTAAATCCCCCCCCATAGGGGTTTAGAATGATTATTATAGTTTTTTTATTAAATAATAAAATTTAATACTTTTATTATATAGTTATAATGTATATTTAACACAAATAAAAAGATTATTATTAATATTATTATAAAATAAAGAGAAATGTGGTGGTTGGACTGGTTTTCCGGGATAAGGACTGGTGATCTGCAATATATGACATTTTTCCTCTTGGATATGATACGTTGTGTGTAGAATTTGAATGTGGTGCTGCTCAGACTTGTGCATTTTAATTCAAAATGTAGGAAAGAAAGTCTCCATCAGACCCGCTGAGCAAACAAATTTCCACAGGACCAGCTGTATCCAATCACAAAGCAGACCCGACAGCCTCAGCACCATCACCCCCACCGCCCCACTGAGATAGAGAGGAGCCCTCTGACCCGTGTCTGATGTTCTCCTCAATCACACACAGGAGACAACGCCCCGGCTACACAAACCTCATACAAAGCTGGAGATTACTCTGCTTATAGGTTTCCCTCCCTGGTGCAGCTTCTAATGCACATGGTGAGCAGCTCACAGTCTGCAGTTAAAATCGGTAGAAGTTATTTCAGTCCAGGAGCCTATACAGGGCCAGGGGGGCTCTTGAGAGAAGTACTCAGGTAGGGTGCTGAATCATGGTACTGCCCTCTGGCTATAAAACGTAGCCGGGGTGTGGGATTACTAGACCATCTGAACAGAATTACAACTCACCTGACCCATAATTTACACTATATATTCATTCCCACCACAAACTCGCTCATCCATGTCTTTATGGACCTTCCTTTGTGCTCTGGTGGGCAGTCATGTTGGAACAGGAAGGGGCCGTCCCCAAACTGTTCCCACAAAGTTGGGGGCATGAAATTGTCCAAAATGTCTTGGTGTGCTGACGCCTTAAGAGTTCCCTTCACTGGAACTAAGGGGCCAAGCCCAACCCCTGAAAAACAACCCCCCACACCATAATCCCCCCTCCCCCCACACCATAATCCCCCCTCCACAAAATGATTGTGGCCAGTGCACAAAGCGAGGTCCATAAAGACACGGATGAGCCAGTCTGGGGTGGAGGAACTTGACTGGCCTTCAGAGTCCTGACCTCAACCCCGATATAGAAGACCTTTGGGATGAATTATAGCCGAGACTGCGAGCCAGGCCTTCTTGTCCAACATCAGTGCCTGACCTCACAGATGCTCTTCTGGAAGAATGGTCAAACATTCCCATAGACACTCTTAAACCTTGTGGACGGTCTTCCCAGAAGAGTTGAAGGTGTTATAGCTGCAAAGGGTGGTCCAACTCAATATTGAACCCTACGGACTAAGACTGGGATGCCATGTAAGGTCATGTGCGTGTAAAGGCGTCCCAATACTTTTGTTATATCTATATCTCTCTCCATCTGTTTGGCCAGAGTTGAGATTTATCCCCCCCCACCCCCTCTCCATGGCCCCATCATACCTTTTCCCTTCACAGTGACCGATCCAATCAGAGCTTCATCCTGAGCCAGTAGATACCAGTCACCGCGAGCTCCCATCATCCACTCCTGTACAGAGCAGGAGAAGTTCCCAGAATCCCCTGCTGTGACCCGAGGAACGCGCAGCTTGAAGGCGGTTTTGGACAGTTGGATCTGCTGTAGTCGGCCCTCCCAGCGTGGACTGAGCGTGCTCCACACCCCGGAGCGGTCCGTACTTAGGATGGTCTCCAGCTCCGCGCTCCGGCTTCCACCATGGAAGGACCAGGATACGGCCAGCTGGGACTCGGGCCGGGAGCGGGAGAGGATGGCGCAGTCCAGGGCGACGTGCTCACCGTCCATCACCGACATGTTCTGAGGATTGACGTCCAGGCGAAGAGCGGCTTCTGCAGACAGAAGAGAAGATAAGAACTTCATCAGAACCACAAAACCTCAAAGATGGTTCTATGGTTCCCCAAACTAATCCCTGAACTCAACCATGACCCATACTTCATTCTCACCAACCACTGCTGATATTTTAATAAACCTCATCCACCATCATGGTGATCAAAGGCACTTTATAAAATTCCACACCATTGGTAGTCAGTGGTATTTAACCACCCCCCTTGTACATAAAGATTATAGAAAAACCTTTCCTCATTATTAGAATATATTGTGTGGTTTGTATTTCCATCATCAGCCTCATTCAGGAAGAGATACGAAGTCACATCCTCTTTTGTGGTTTCTCTTTCTAGAACCGACTTTCGGGTTATGATTCCAATACAGTATTTCAGATTTTCTTAGAGTTTACTGAAACTTCCCCATCGCCCCTTTCATATCCCCCCATCCTTCCTCCACTCGGCTCCCAGAGGCCCCTTCATGTTTGAGTCCATCATTTACTGGAGAGATTTCCTCAGGTCCACTTCCACCGCTGAACACTCTTCTCTTCTAGTTATCCCCACCTTTCCTGAACACTCTCCTCAACTTGGTTCTCCTCCTTTCCTGAACACTCTCCTCAACTTGGTTCTCCTCCTTTCCTGAACACTCTCCTCAACTTGGTTCTCCTCCTTTCCTGAACACTCTCCTCAACTTGGTTCTCCTCCTTTCCTGAACACTCTTCTCTCCTAGTTATCCCTACCTTTCCTGAACACTCTCCTCAACTTGGTTCTCCTCCTTTCCTGAACACTCTCCTCAACTTGGTTCTCCTCCTTTCCTGAACACTCTCCTCAACTTGGTTCTCCACCTTTCCTGAACACTCTCCTCAACTTGGTTCTCCACCTTTCCTGAACACTCTTCTCTCCTCTATACATTCTTCTCTCCTTTCTATCCTGAAGACTCTTCTTTCCTTGGTCCCTCTCCTTTCCGGAACACTCGTCTCTCCTCCATATCCCCTCCTTTCCTGAACACTCAGGGATAAAGGGGTCCCCCCTAGAGCCAACACTGACAGCCCCCCCACCCATTGCAGCTGCCACTCCTGGTGTCTGAACTGCAGCTCCCCGTTTCAGATCTGAGCAAAGGAAGATTTCTTGATCAGCTCCTTGGGTCTCGGTCACATGACAAAGCCAAGGAAGGGCTTCCCCGCACTCTGAGGCCGTGGTCACATATGTGCGGTTTTTACCGAATCCAAATTTGCATGACAAGGAAGAGTGAACGGCGGGTCACACAGGTCCGGGGCGGCCACCAAGGTGCAGATCTGTGCTAGGGGTGAGCTGTACTAAGGTAGGGGGGAAATATGTACTGGGGGTGGGCTGTACTAAGGAGGGGGGGGATCTTTACTATGGGTCAGCTGTACTAAGGAGGAATAGATCTGTGCTGGGGGTGAGCTGGACTAAGGGGGGGGGGGGCATCTTTACTGGGGGTCAGCTGTACTAAAAGGTAGGGGGGGGGGGGGAATATGTACTGGGGGTGGGCTGTACTAGGGAAGGGGGACCTTTACTGGGGGTCAGCGGTACTAGGGAGGAATAGATCTGTGCTGCGGGTGAGCTGTACTAAAAAGAAGGGGAGATATGTGCTGGGGGTCAGCTGTACTAAGGGGATCTTTATTGGGGGTCAGCTGTATTAATGGGGGGGATCTTTACTGGGGGTGAGCTGTACTAAGGGTACTAAGGAGGGGCAGATCTGTGCTTGGAGTGAGCTATACTAAGGGGGGGATCTTTACCGGGGGTGAGCTGTAATAAGGGTACTAAGGAGGGGCAGATCTGTGCTGGGGGTGAGCTGTACTAAGGGGGGGGGGATTCTACTGGGGGTGATCTGTACTAAGAAGGGAGAGATCTATGCTGGGGGGGGAGCTGTACTAAGGTGGGGCAGATCTGTACTAAGAAGGGAGAGATCTGTGCTGGGGGGAGCTGTACTGGAGCGGAAGATGTACGAGAAAAATGATCTACAACCCTGAAGGAGCCTACGGGAGTCTTGTGAAAGAAGGATGAGGAAATACTCAGAGATAGTGAGGATGAGAAAATAGGAAGTACTGGATAGATGGGAAATCTCGAAGGTTCTAGAAAGAAGAGGAAGTGAATACATTATCTTTTCCCTTACTACAAATCACTCAGGAAGAACAATCAGTAACTGTTACAATGTAACATTGTAGTGTAATTTTGCTCACCAACTAGAAGCTGTAATCAATGGCAATATATTTTGGCAGCAATTAATCTCTGCTACAATATTTCTGGTGAGACGTGTCCTGTATGTAAAGCTGTTTTTTAGCCTCTCAGCCCCTATAGAACATCCACCTCTGCGCCCCATATAATGATCCCGCCCCCTCGCAGTCCACCATGTAAACTCACCAGGTCGTCGCACACTGACGTAGGTGGCGGCTGAGCGGTCCTCGGCTCTCTTGTACCATTGGCGCCCCGGATCCTGCAGCCATTCCTGTACACGGCAGCTGTAGGCCCCACTGTCTTGCTCCTCGGCGGTATGGAGGGTGAGGGTGTAGAGTCCCGGAGTCGACTGGGATAGGAAGAGACGGCTGGGCAGGTCGGGGTTCCCCCTATCCTCCTCCTCAGGGGGCGGCAGAGTGATGGCTTCAGTGAATAACCTAGCCAGAGTTCTCCTCTCCGATTCTCCTGCCCGCCACACCAGCCACTCCAGGGACAGGCGGGACTCCGGCAGGGTGCGGTTTAGTACCTGGCACGTCACTGTGAAGCTGTTGCCCTCCAAGATGGTTAAATTACGAGGAAGTTGATCCAACTGGAGGTTCAGGTCTGAGGAAGGAAAAAAAAAAAAAAAAAGTCATCATGGGGCCCTTCTTAAGGCAGAACTCTGATTCTAAGTCAAAGCTTGGTCCCCCCCTCTACATCACCCAATATTTTTACCGTTCTATTGACTTCTCATCCGTCCCTCTGCCCTCCAACCCCGCCAGGTGGCCCTCAGCCCTCCAACCCCGCCAGGCGGCCCTCAGCCCTCCAACCCCGCCAGGCGGCCCTCAGCCCTCCAACCCCGCCAGGCGGCCCTCAGCCCTCCAACCCCGCCAGGCGGCCCTCAGCCCTCCAACCCCGCCAGGCGGCCCTCAGCCCTCCAACCCCGCCAGGCGGCCCTCAGCCCTCCAACCCCGCCAGGTGGCCCTCAGCCCTCCAACCCCGCCAGGCGGCCCTCAGCCCTCCAACCCCGCCAGGCGGCCCTCTGCCCGCCAGGCCGTCCCTCTGCCCGCCAACCCCGCCAGGCCGTCCCTCTGCCCGCCAACCCCGCCAGGCCGTCCCTCTGCCCGCCAACCCCGCCAGGCCGTCCCTCTGCCCGCCAACCCCGCCAGGCCGTCCCTCTGACCTCCAACCCCGCCAGGCCGTCCCTCTGACCTCCAACCCCGCCAGGCCGTCCCTCTGACCTCCAACCCCGCCAGGCCGTCCCTCTGCCCTCCAACCCCGCCAGGCCGTCCCTCTGCCCTCCAACCCGCCAGGCCGTCCCTCTGCCCTCCACCCCGCCAGGCCGTCCCTCTGCCCTCCACCCCGCCAGGCCGTCCCTCTGCCCTCCACCCCACCAGGCCGTCCCTCTGCCCTCCACCCCGCCAGGGGTCCCTGGTCTCACCAAGGCTGACTGTGTATGGACATTCTACAGCAAGTGCGAGAAGAATGGATATTAAACCGATTTATCAAACTCTGAAAAGTAAACCAGCTGAAATATCAAACCTCTTTTTTTCCCCCTTTCTTTTGCTCAACCCCCATGTATTACCAGAAAACCAATTATTCAAATTGGTACACAGTAAAGGGTACTGCCAATACTGCATTCAGAGACCACCCATGTATTATGATTTTTGGATCATTTTTACATGGAAATGCTTTAAAATATATTTTTTTGTAGTAAAAATGCAGCTTTCTGTCCTCCTGCTCCAGTTCTCTATGCTGGTAGAGCCGAGTAAACCCCTCATCACAGGCCCATCCCCCTCATCACAGGCCCACCCCACCCCTCAGAAAAAGTGTCCATACACAGATCTGTATAGCCAGGAAAAACATGGGGCGTGTCTGACCCTGCTACCGATTGCTGATCACCAATTGTGCTCGGTCAATCCCCGATGCCTATTGGACTGTGCAGTCATCTAGACTCCGGGCACAACTGCTGGAACAGGAGAATGGAGGCAGGATTGTAAAAATGGAGGAGGTTTAATAAGATAATACAATGTATCCGATTGTAGATCTGGGATTTCTGATGCAGCAACATATGATCGTTCCCTGCCGGCCCCAGCCTTGGAAGTTACAAACCTCGACCAGAAAATGTACTTATAAATTAGAAAAGTATGGTGATCTTCTATAAAAAAAGGGAGGACACCATCATCCCAAAACTGCCAATAATTAGAAACGGAAGCCCAGGGCTGCCTCAAACATGCCCCCGCCAAAAATGGACTCTTGGTGCCCAAGGATTTGACAATGGTTCAAAATATATAACAACAATTTATTGGTATAAAAACATTAAAAAAAAAACAATCAAATCAATGGTTACAGCCATGCATCGTTGTTTCTTAATGCAAAGAATGGTAGATTGTCTCCAATAGATGTTGGGGATACCGGATAGAGTAGATCTTGACATAGACCTCTACATGTTTCATTTCTTATGGCCGATTTGTTAGAAGACTTCTTCTATGATCTATCAGAGGACAACGATTGACTCCTCCCAAGGCTGGCCATACATGGGTCGAATTTCGAAAGAATTTTCTTTCGAAAATCTTATCTAAGAATTTTCGTTCGTATTTCGCACCATTCGTGGGGCTGCAGCAACAGCCGATTTTCGTGCGGCCATCAAATTTTAGTAAATCGGACATGTTGGAAATTTTTCTAAAAACGAACGATTTTCTAATCAATAATGGGAGAATCGTGCAAGAAATTTAAAATCGAAAAAGAAATTTGCATGTGCAAGAAAAGTAAATTCCCAGAAAGAAAAGAAGATTCCCAGCCACGAAAATTCTTTTCTGTAGCAACATGGAGGTGAAATTGAAGGCTTGGTTGGTCAAATTTTCGAAATCAATGGTGGCGCCATCGGATCACAAAAAAACGCACAAATTTTCTGATTTTCAAAAGAAAATTCTTTCAAAATTCGACCCGTGTATGGCCAGCCTAAGGAAGCGGTCCTTACCGCGAAACATCTAGAGGACTAGGTCAAGATCTACTATATCCGGTATCCTCACCATCTATTGGGGACAATCCACCATTCTTCGATTAAGAAACAACGATGCACTAATGTAACCATTGATTTGATTTATATTTTTTGATGACGTATGAGGTCTTTTAAAGTGTTTCTATACCAATAAATTGTTCTTATTTTTTATTTAATTTTCTTTTATCCATTTTCAAATCCTTGGGCACCAAGAGAGCCCATTTTCCATTCTTTGCCAGGGGCATGTTTGGGGCAGCCCTGGGCTTCCCCTTCTAATTACAGAACATTTACTTGGAAATGGTTTTATTTTGGCCGATCCAACAGCAGCAAAGTCCTGTGTAGAACGATCCCGCTTGTAGCTGCAATTTTACAGCCTCCAGATTAGAAAGGATCAGGACGGTGAGAATCCCCCAGAATCCCGCACTCCACATACAACTGTACTTTGTCCGGGAGACGCACAGATAAGATACGGCGCTGTGACGTCACTCCTGTTAACCCTTAGAGGGTTCTGCAAGAAGACTGGGTGCGAAAAGAAAGAACGCCTTTATTGCACCGGATTTTTTGTGTTTATCCCCACTCAGGCAGTGAATGGAGGAGGGTCTCTATGTCCAATTATAATAATTAAATCTATCATACTTCTACATATCAGCTCCTACATATTCCTGTGTCACAAACATCTAACGGAGGGGGGGGGGTAATAAAAGATAAGAAAGTGTCAGACGATTCTGATTCAACTTTGCCTCAACTGAAGCAGCCAATCAGCTTTTATATTTTCCTTTTCTAAGCCGTGTGGAAAACTTGAAAGGTAGAAGCCGATTGATTGCTATGTGCAACAGCATCAGAACTTGTCTCAGACACTTTTCATTAATCTGTATATATAAAAAAAATGTTATATATATATATATATATATATATATATATATATATATATATATATATATATATATACACACATACATACATATACATACATACATATACATACATATATATATATATATATATATATACACACACACACACGTGCCACAAAGCAAAATATGAATGGTAAATAACATAATAAAAGCCAAAAATAAACCACGCACACAGCTAAAATCAGATCTTACATGTTCTTGAACCAACACAGTATCCAAACAGCAAACCGCGTCTCCGTACAATAGAGAAAATAAATGCACAACAAAAATAAATAAAAATATGAATGAATACTACAAAATGTAAAGCGCCGCGTAAACTGTTGGCACTATAAAAAGTCTTGTATAATAATAATAGTAATAAAATGTTGGACAGCACCTCAAAAAAAAAATACAAAATAAAGTCAACCAAGAAACAAAATACACAAAAAAAAAAAGTCAAAAACATGAATAAAAACTAAATCTCATAACACCCCACTAATTAAAAAAAATAAATAATAATGCGTGTAATAAATGATACAAAATATACAAAAAAAAAAGTTACAAAGTAAAACTAAAAAGAGTATCCATTTCCAAAACACACGTTTGGACACTTTAGTTTTACTTTGTAACGTTACGGAGGTTTGTTAAGTATATTTTTTTATCTATTATTACACACTTGATTGAATTGATTTTTTTTTATTAATTTCAGGGCGTTATCGGACATTTGTATTATTCATTCTCATTTTGGCTTTTTTGTTTTCTCAATTATACAGGGACACGGTTTGTTGTGCGCAGTGTTGTTTTTGATTTAATATTGGTTTAGGTTTCTTTAGCACAAGAATATATAAGAACAGATGTACAGTTGTGTGAAAAAGTATTTGCCCCTTCCTGATTTTTTTTTTTTTTTTGCGCATATATCTCACACTTAAATGATTCAGATCATCAAACAAAATTTTATTACACAAAGATAACCCGAGTAAATCCAAGATGCGGTTTTTAAATTATTTCATTTATTAAGGGAAAAAATCTGTTCAAACCTGCCTGGCCCTATGTGAAAAAGTAATTGCTCCCTCCCACCTGAATCATGAATGAACTGTGATTAACCACAATTTTTTTGGAAAGCAGAGTTAAATTTCACTTGCCACACGCAGGTCCGATTACTGCCAGACCTGTTGAATCAAGAAATCTCTTAATAGAAGCTGTCTGACAAAGTGAAGCTAACAGACCACAAAAAGCCACACATCATGCCACCATCTAAAAAAATTCAAGAACAGATTAGAAACAATGTCCATGTATCGGTCTAGAAAGGGTTTCATTTCTAAGGCTTTGGAACTCCAGTAAACCACGGGGAGAGCCATTATCCACAAATGGAGATAACTTGGAACAGTGGTGAACCTTCCCAGGAGTGGTCGGCCTACAAAAATGACTCCAAGAGCACAATGAGGACTCATCCAGGAGGTCAAAAAAAAAAACCCAGAACATCTAAAGACCTGCAGGCCTTACTTGCCTCAGATAAGGTCAGTGTTCATGGATTCACCAATAAAAAGAGACCGGGCAAAAATGGCGTCCATGGGAGAGTTCTAAGGCCAAAGCCACTGCTGACCAAAAAGAACACAAAGGCTCATCTCACATTTACCAAACAACATCTTGATTATCCCCAAGACTTTTAGGCAAATATTCTGTGGACTGACGAGACAAAAATGTAACTTTCTGGAAGGTGTGCGTCCCGTTACATCTGGCATAAAACTAACACAGCATTTCATAACAAGAGCATCATCCCAACAGTCAGACATGGTGGTGGTAGGGGGATGGTCTGGTGGGATGGTCAGCTTCAGGACCTGGACGACTTACCATCATTGATGGAACCATGAATTCTGAGCTCTACCAGAAAATCCTGAAGGAAAATGTTCAGTCATCAGTTCCTGACCTCAAGCTCAAGTGCACTTGGGTTCTGCAGCAGGACAATGATTCGAAACACAACAGCGAGTCCACCTCCAAATGGTTCAAACAAAGCAAAATTTAGGTTTTGGAGTGGCCTAGTCAAAGCCCGGACTTCAATCCGATTGAGATGCTGTATGAGGACCTTACAAGGGCCGTTCATGCTGGAAAACCCTCCAATGTGACTGAATTAAAACAATTCTGCAGAGAAGAGTGCGCCAAAATTGCTTCACAGGCGCCAAGGGTGGCACAACCAGTTATTAGTTTTAGGGGGCAATTACTTTTTCACATAAAGCCAGACAGGTTTGGAAAGCTTGTTAATAAATGAAACCATCATTTAAAAACTGCATTTTGTGTTTACTCGGGTTATCTTTGTGTAATAATAAAATTTTTTGATGATCTGAATCATTTAAGTGTGACAAATATGCAAAAAAAAAAAAAGTTAAAAAAAAAAAGTTAAAAAAAAAAAAAAAAAAAAAAACAGAAAAAGGGGGAACATACTTTTTCGCACAACTGTATATTTTATCATTTTATCTTGATAATAGGGTGAGATTTTAAAAATCACAAAACGTTCTAATTTCTGTAAAGATATTTTAAAATTGGTTTGTGTGTCATTGACCCTCCTTGCACCGCAAAGATCAGGAAAAGGGCTTCTCGCTCTTCTAAACATAGAGAAATGTGATGAGTGCAGGACTGAAATGTTCATCATTAGTGGATATATTACAGGAGCTGAATCTCTCCCCTCTATCTCTTCCTCCTCTACCCCTCATCTTCCGATTTGTGGCAGATTTTTACTTGAAAATGCCTTCAAAATGTATTTTTCTCAGTAAAAAGGCTGCTTTATGTTGTCCTCCTGCAGGGCTCTATGCTTGCAGAGCAGAGTAACAGCCACACCCCCTCATCATAATTTCATCATATATCATAGCCACGCCCCTCATCCAAATTGAGACAAGTAGCAGTTGCTCAAATCTGTAAGTGGTCCCTGTATTCTCCGATGTGCTACATTGTTGAATATTGGAATACCCTAACACCCCCCCTCCATGCACACACATGTGCAGTGTATATGTGTTAAGTCTCACCCTTTCCGCTGCTGCATATATGTGTTACTTGGTCAGCAAGGGGAAAAAAGGGGTAAAATATTGCCCAAGGCCTGATCTGGATACTATATATTGGGAATCACTGCTCCCCTGTGTTGGGATGGAGGACATCCACCTTGGTGTGTCCCGAGACTCTGCAGCAGGTACGAGGTTATTTGGTCACCCACCAGGTTTCCAAAGTTGTACCAAATACTGTATAAGCATAAATATAGCGCTAAATAAGCTACACAAGTGTTTCAGTCTGCACTGGATCACCATCATGGGTTGCCATGGCGTGGGAAGGCTCGCCACCACTATACCAACCAATGACGCTCTAGCGCCGGGACTCACAGCGCCACTCATTGCTATAGTAATAGCAGCCGCCTCGCCCACACCATGGTAAGCATGGCTCCGATCCAGGGCACATGGAAGGCAGGGCTGTCCCTAGAATTCAGAAGATGACAGAAGTCCACCACCTACAGAGCTCCTCCACCTCCCACCCTCTGCTGCTTGTGATGAACCCAACCAGGATAGAGGCTTTTGGAGGGGAGTGCAGGGTAGCCTCGTGCCTCCTGACCATGGGCTCTGGCTTTTGAGGGGGGCTCTATTCTTGGGAGGTGTGTGCCTAGGAGGAGGTGTGTCCCTTGGAGTGGTCTAGCTGCAGATTGCGGTGGTCGCCCCGAAACAGACAGACTCAGGGAATCTAGGCTCGGGATACATATTTGGATCCTTCGTGCCCCAACCAGCAATGACTGCTTTAGACTGGGAGATACAGAGCAGATATTATAATCAGCTCAAACCAACCTGATGCTGGGGGCCTCCAGCTATAGTCTGCTTATTAAAGCGTTGTGTGTAAATTGTTAAGTATGTCTCTCCCGTTGGGTGCCACCTAGATGTGCATTTCCATGGTTAATTGGGTCATTTATTGTTTCTGTCTGTCTGTGTGTTTAATATTGTGACCACTGTACCTGGTTATGGAACCATTGTGGGATGTTATGTGTTTATAATAATGTGTAATGTACTTTGTGTATTCAGGGTTGTGGGCTGAGTGCCAAACAGTCTGGGCACCTAGGTTTAAGTGACCAGTTGTTTAATGTTTATGTTGGCTGTTCCTTGGCTATGTTAATGTGAGGGGGGAGGGACAAGGGGCCGACTCCAACGTAAAAGGGGAGGAGAGAGAGACAAGGGGCCGACTCCAACGTAAAAGGGGAGGAGAGAGAGAGAGAGACAAGGGGCCGACTCCAACGTAAAAGGGGAGGAGAGAGAGAGAGAGAGACAAGGGGCCGACTCCAACGTAAAAGGGGAGGAGAGAGAGAGAGAGAGAGAGAGAGACAAGGGGCCGACTCCAAGGTAAAAGGGGAGGAGAGAGAGAGAGACAAGGGGCCGACTCCAAGGTAAAAGGGGAGGAGAGAGAGAGAGACAAGGGGCCGACTCCAACGTAAAAGGGGAGCAGAGAGAGAGACAAGGGGCCGACTCCAACGTAAAAGGGGAGCAGAGAGAGAGACAAGGGGCCGACTCCAACGTAAAAGGGGAGCAGAGAGAGAGACAAGGGGCCGACTCCAACGTAAAAGGGCAGCAGAGAGAGAGACAAGGGGCCGACTCCAACGTAAAAGGGGAGGAGAGAGAGACAAGGGGCCGACTCCAACGTAAAAGGGGAGGAGAGAGAGACAAGGGGCCGACTCCAACGTAAAAGGGGAGGAGAGAGAGACAAGGGGCCGACTCCAACGTAAAAGGGGAGCAGAGAGAGAGACAAGGGGCCGACTCCAACGTAAAAGGGGAGCAGAGAGAGAGACAAGGGGCCGACTCCAACGTAAAAGGGGAGCAGAGAGAGAGACAAGGGGCCGACTCCAACGTAAAAGGGGAGCAGAGAGAGAGACAAGGGGCTGACGCCAACGTAAAGGGGAGGAGAGAGAGACAAGGGGCCGACTCCAACGTAAAGGGGAGGAGAGAGAGACAAGGGGCCGACTCCAACGTAAAGGGGAGGAGAGAGAGACAAGGGGCCGACTCCAACGTAAAGGGGAGGAGAGAGAGACAAGGGGCCGACTCCAACGTAAAAGGGGAGGAGAGAGAGAGAGAGACAAGGGGCCGACTCCAACGTAAAAGGGGAGGAGAGAGAGACAAGGGGCCGACTCCAACGTAAAAGGGGAGGAGAGAGAGACAAGGGGCCAACTCCAACGTAAAAGGGGAGCAGAGAGAGAGACAAGGGGCCGACTCCAACGTAAAAGGGGAGCAGAGAGAGAGACAAGGGGCCGACTCCAACGTAAAAGGGGAGAGACAAGGGGCCGACTCCAACGTGAAGGGGGGAAGGGAGAGAAGGGGCCGACTCCAACGTGAAGGGGGGAAGGGAGAGAAGGGGCCGACTCCAACGTGAAGGGGGGAAGGGAGAGAAGGGGCCGACTCCAACGTGAAGGGGGGAAGGGAGAGAAGGGGCCGACTCCAACGTGAAGGGGGGAAGGGAGAGAAGGGGCCGACTCCAACGTGAAGGGGGGAAGGGAGAGAAGGGGCCGACTCCAACGTGAAGGGGGGAAGGGAGAGAAGGGGCCGACTCCAACGTGAAGGGGGGAAGGGAGAGAAGGGGCCGACTCCAACGTGAAGGGGGGAAGGGAGAGAAGGGGCCGACTCCAACGTGAAGGGGGGAAGGGAGAGAAGGGGCCGACTCCAACGTGAAGGGGGGAAGGGAGAGAAGGGGCCGACTCCAACGTGAAGGGGGGAAGGGAGAGAAGGGGCCGACTCCAACGTGAAGGGGGGAAGGGAGAGAAGGGGCCGACTCCAACGTGAAGGGGGGAAGGGAGAGAAGGGGCCGACTCCAACGTGAAGGGGGGAAGGGAGAGAAGGGGCCGACTCCAACGTGAAGGGGGGAAGGGAGAGAAGGGGCCGACTCCAACGTGAAGGGGGGAAGGGAGAGAAGGGGCCGACTCCAACGTGAAGGGGGGAAGGGAGAGAAGGGGCCGACTCCAACGTGAAGGGGGGAAGGGAGAGAAGGGGCCGACTCCAACGTGAAGGGGGGAAGGGAGAGAAGGGGCCGACTCCAACGTGAAGGGGGGAAGGGAGAGAAGGGGCCGACTCCAACGTGAAGGGGGGAAGGGAGAGAAGGGGCCGACTCCAACGTGAAGGGGGGAAGGGAGAGAAGGGGCCGACTCCAACGTGAAGGGGGGAAGGGAGAGAAGGGGCCGACTCCAACGTGAAGGGGGGGGAAGGGAGAGAAGGGGCCGACTCCAACGTGAAGGGGGGAAGGGAGAGAAGGGGCCGACTCCAACGTGAAGGGGGGAAGGGAGAGAAGGGGCCGACTCCAACGTGAAGGGGGGGAAGGGAGAGAAGGGACCGACTCCAACATGAAGGGGGGGAAGGGAGAGAAGGGGCCGACTCCAACATGAAGGGGGGAAGGGAGAGAAGGGGCCGACTCCAACGTGAAGGGGGGGAAGTGAGAGAAGGGGCCGACTCCAACGTGAAGGGGGGGGAAGGGAGAGAAGGGGCCGACTCCAGCGTGAAGGGGGGGGGGGAGGGGTCAACTTAAACGTAAAGGGGGGTGCTTCCAATGTAAAATGAGGGGGGGTGGCCATTTCAATGTGAAGGGGGAACCTCTGATGTGATGTTTAGTTCATTGAGGTGGTTGTTTTCATCCCAGATTAGTTTATGTTTTTTGCATACTATACATAGAGCGCTGCGACAGAAAAAAGGTTAAGAGATGTTGAGCTTCACAACTAATAACACTTCAATAAAAGCCAGGACCAGCACACCTTACTACTCCGAATAAAATGAAGTCTCTGGGATGAACCGTCCGATACTCCGATTGCTTCCATAGACACCACCGCCATCATTATTAGAGGACAATACGTTGCGGCCATTTCTCGCACACAGATCCATCATCCGAATGCAAATATTTACACAGCGATCAACGCACAACTTCTGAGAGGGGCGACGGTCCGCTCCGTATGGAAATCAGAGGAGACCTTTCTATGTACACCGATCGCTGGCAACTCATCTTATGGAAATGTCCCGTGTCAGTTATTCTAAAGACTCAACAATGACTATTGTTCCCCCCGACTGATCCCAGCTGCTCGTGTTTACTCAACGTCTCCTACTGCGCTACATACACAATCTTACCAGCTGGACGTCCGCTCAGAGCCTATCATCCCCCACATATCAGCTTCATAGTACATTTATTTACAGTAGCTGCACCACAGGAACTTACACTCTAATGACATCTAACATTTATATAGCTCTGACATATACTGCAGTGCTGTACAGAGATCAGTGAACCCGTTACATCAGTCTCTGTACCGGAGGAGCTTACACTCTGTCCCCTCCCCCACAGTCACACACTATTATTATTATATATTTATATAGCTCTGACATATACCGCAGTGCTGTACAGAGATCACTGAGCCAATCACATCAGTCTCTGCACCAGAAGAGCTCACATTGTAGTATGCAATGGTAATATCATCCCTGGTGGGATCTGAACCCATGACTCCAGTACTGAGATGCCTCTGGGCTGCCTGATGTCTGGTGTTGGGTTTACATTCTCTCCTCTCGGGGGAAATGATTCTCTATCAGGCAATCGGCATTATTTTTTTATTGCACAGCTCCAATTTGCATCTTTTTCACCATCTCTTCCCCCTTGTTTGCACTTCAAAAGGAGCTCTGCCTTGTAAATCTATCGTTTCTTCTGCAGTTCATCTGTAATCAGCCCGACAAAGCGGCTCTGCGCCTTCAACGCTCGCTGTGATCTCACTACAATCAGCCATTAAAGTCACCTAAAGTCAAATATTCACCCTCTCCCGGGTTTTTAAATGCTAATAAGATTCAGAAGACTCCGAATCCCTGCAAAGCCGGTCACACGACGAGTGCCACGGGTACAGGTCACACGACGAGTGCCAAGGGTACAGGTCACACGACGAGTGCCAAGGGTACAGGTCACACGACGAGTGCCAAGGGTACAGGTCACACGACGAGTGCCAAGGGTACAGGTCACACGACGAGTGCCAAGGGTACAGGTCACACGACGAGTGCCAAGGGTACAGGTCACACGACGAGTGCCAAGGGTACAGGTCACACGACGAGTGCCAAGGGTACAGGTCACACGACGAGTGCCATGGTACAGGTCACACGACGAGTGCCATGGTACAGGTCACACGACGAGTGCCATGGTACAGGTCACACGACGAGTGCCAAGGTACAGGTCACACGACGAGTGCCAAGGTACAGGTCACACGACGAGTGCCAAGGTACAGGTCACACGACGAGTGCCAAGGTACAGGTCACACGACGAGTGCAAGGTACAGGTCACAAGTTACAGGTCACACGACGAGTGCCAAGGTACAGGTCACACGACGAGTGCCATGGTACAGGTCACACGACGAGTGCCATGGTACAGGTCACATGGTCTCTACTATTAATCTTCAGGGATTGGCCATCAATAGCCAGTCACATGACAAATGCTAAAGGTATGGGTCACATGGGCTCTACTCACATTAGCAATCTTTAGGTCTGGTTTCAATGTCTAATCACGTCAAGTGCCAATGGTCTCCACCCTTAATAGGAATCTTCAGGGACTGGCATCAACAGTCAGTGATATGAAAAGTGCCAAGGTATGGGTCATGTGGTCTCTATTCTTAGTAAGAATTATCAGGATTGGCATCGATAGCCAGTCATATGATCTCTATGCACACTTAGACTCTTCGAGGACTGGCACCAACTGCCACTCACATAAGTGCCAAGGTATAGGTAACATGACTTCTACTCATACTAAGAATCTTAAGGGACTGGAATCGGCAGGCACTCACATGACAAGTGCCAAGACATGGGTCACATGGTCTCTACCCTTACTAAGATTAAGGGACTGGCACCAAACAGCCAATCAAATGACAAGTGCCAAGGTATAGGTCCAATGGTCTCCAAGAATATTCAGGGACTGGCTTCAGCAGCCAATCACATAACAAGTGCCAAGGTGCAGGTCATGGTTCCTACTCATACTAAAAGTCTTCAGGGATTGGCCATCAATAGCCAGTCACATCACAAGTGCCAAGGTACGGGTCACATGGTTTCTACCAAGAATCTTAAGGAGATGGTTTCAGCAGCCAATCACATGACAAGTGCCAAGGTGCAGGTCACACGGTCTCTATGTATGCCAATAACCTTCAGAAATGGGCATCAACAGCCGGTGACATGGCAAGGTAAAGGTCACATGGTCTCTACTTCTCATACTAAATCTTCAAAGATTGGCCATCAATAGCCAGTCACATGACAAATGCCAAGGTATGGGTCACATGGTCTCTACTCATATTAATCTTCAGGATTGGTTTCAATGGCCAATCACGTCAAGTGCCAATGGTCTCCACCCATAATAAGAATCTTCAGGGTTTGGCCAAGGTACAGGTTACCTGGTCTCTGCCCTAAAAAGAATCTTCAGGTACTGGCATCAACAGTAAGTGACACGACAAGTGCCAAGGTATGGGTCCCATGGTCTCTACCCCAACTAAAAATCTTCAGGGATTGGCCATCATTACCCAGTCACATGACAATTGCCAAGGTAGAAGTCACATGGTCTCTATGCATACTAAGAATCTATGGGGACTGGCACCAACTGCCACTCACATAAGTGCCAAGGTACATGTCACATGACCTCCACTCATACTAAGAATCTTAAGGGATTGGCATTGGCCCCAATCACATGGCAAGTGCCAAGGTACGGGTCACAAGATCTCCACTACTCATATAAAGAAGTTACAGAGATTGGCCATCAATCGTCAATCACATGAAAAGTGCCAAGGTACAGGTCACATGACTTCTACTCATACTAAGAATCTATGGGGACGGGCGTCCAACTGCCACTCACATAAGTGCCAAGGTACAGGTCACATGACCTCCACTCATACTAAAGACTCTTAAGGGATTGGCATTGGCCCCAATCACATGACAAGTGCCAAGGTACGGGTCACAAAGTCTCTACCCTTACTAAAAATCTTCAGGGATTGGCCATCATTAGCCAAACACATGACAAGTGCCAAGGTACGGGTCACGTGATCTCCAGTACTCATACGAAGAATGACTATTGATGGTCAATCCCTGAACAATCACATGGCAAGTGCCAAGGTAGAGGTCACATGACTTCTACATATACTAAGAATCTTCAGGGATTTGCATCAGCCAATCATATGACAAGTGCCAAGGTACGGGTCACATGGTCTCTAAGCATACTAAACATTTTCAGGGGACCGGCGTCAAGAAACTGTTCAGGCGAAGCGTCTGAGTGGGCAGCTGGGATTCATCGGTGGGGAGGGGGTAGCTCTACAATATGCGGTCACTTCAGACTTTGTTGGTTTTGATGTTTTTTGGCTTGCAGCAGTCAGACCTTGTGATGGGAAAACACGGCTGGAGATTCCCCCCCAAGCAATTTCCCAGCATCTTATCAGTCTGTGTGATGTCAGTGCGGGCTCCTGGCCCCGGGCCCAGACCTGTCTCTTCTGCAAACATTGTAAATCAAAAGGGTCCCTCAACAAGGTTTCTAACTAAAGATCTTTTTACGGACACACAAGATCACATCGGGTGACTCTGGATGTCTAGGGAAGGGGGAGGGGTACGCCGAAGATTGAATCTGTCTGGGAAGTATCCAAGCAATTACTTGCACAGATCCATCCCGGCCAATCCGGAGGACCGGTCATGCAGGATATACAGTGCGTCTGGAAAGTATTCAGAGCGCATTATATTTTGTTATGTTGCAGCCTTATTCCAAAATGGGTTAAATTCATTATTTTCCTCAATATTCTACAGACACTCCCCCATAATGACAACGTGAAAAATCCCATGTACATAAGTATCGCAGGCTCCTCCCATGTACATAAGGATCGCAGGCTCCTCCCATGTACACAAGTATCGCAGGCTCCTCCCATGTACACAAGTATCACAGGCTCCTCCCATGTACACAAGTATCAAAGTCTTTGCCATGACACTCAAAATTGAGTTCAGGTGCCTCCTGTTTCCACTGATCATCCTTGATTGGAGCCCACCTGTGGTAAATTCAGGTGATTGGACATGATTTGGAAAGGCACACACCTGTCTATAGAAGGTCCCACAGGTAACAGTGCATTTCAGAGCTCAAACCAAGCCATGAAGTCCAAGGAATTGTCTGTAGACCTCCGAGACAGGATTGTATGGAGGCAAAGATCGGAGGAAGACTACAGAAAAAAATATTCGGCAGCATTGAAGGTCCCAATGAGCACAGTGGCCTCCATCATCCATAAATGGAAAAACCACCAGGACTCTTCCTAGAGCGGGCCGTCTGGCCAAACTGAGCGATTGGGGGAAAAGGGCCTTAGGTCAGGGAGGTGACCAAGAACCGATGGTCACTCTGACAGAGCTCCAGCGTTCTCTGTGGAGAGAGGAGAACCTTCCAGAAGAACAACCATCTCTGCAGCACTTCATCAATCAGGCCTGTATGGTAGAATAGCCAGACGGAAGCCACTCCTCAGTAAAAAGGCACAGGATAGTCCACATGGAGTTTGCCAAAAGCACCTGAATGACTCTCAGACCATGAGAAACAAAATTCTCTGGTCTGATGAAACAAAGATTGAACTCTTTGGTCTGAATGGCAAGCATCATGTCTGGAGGAAACCAGCCACCGCTCATCACCTGGCCAATACCATCCCTACTGTGAAGCATAGTGGTGGCATCATGCTGGGATGATGTTTTTTCAGCGGCAAGAACGGGAAAACTAGTCAGGATCGAAGGAAAGATGAATGCAGCAATGTACAGAGACATCCTGGATGAAAACCTGCTCCAGAGCGCTCTGGACCTCAGACTGGGGCGAAGGTTCATCTTCCAAAAGGACAACCACCCTAAGCACACAGCCAAGATAACAAAGGAGTGGCTACCGGACAACTCTGTGAATGTCCTTGAGTGGCCCAGCCAGAGCCCGGACTTGAACCCGACTGAACATCTCTGGAGAGATCTGAAAATGGCTGTACAGACGCTCCTCATCCAACACTGATGGAGCTTGAGAGGTCCTACAAAGAAGAATGGGAGAAACTGCCAAAATAGGTGTGCCAAGCTTGTAGCATCATACTCAACAAGACTGGAGGATGTAATTGGTGCCAAAGGTGCTTCTCCAAAGTATTGAGCAAAGGCTGTGCTACTTGTGTTGCGTGGGAGGAGCCTGTGCTACTTGTGTTGCGTGGGAGGAGCCTGTGCTACTTGTGTTGCGTGGGAGGAGCCTGTGCTACTTGTGTTGCGTGGGAGGAGCCTGTGCTACTTGTGTTGCGTGGGAGGAGCCTGTGCTACTTGTGTTGCGTGGGAGGAGCCTGTGCTACTTGTGTTGCGTGGGAGGAGCCTGTGCTACTTGTGTTGCGTGGGAGGAGCCTGTGCTACTTGTGTTGCGTGGGAGGAGCCTGTGCTACTTGTGTTGCGTGGGAGGAGCCTGTGCTACTTCTGTACGTGGGAGGAGCCTGTGCTACTTCTGTACGTGGGAGGAGCCTGTGATACTTCTGTACGTGGGAGGAGCCTGTGATACTTCTGTACATGGGAGGAGCCTGTGATACTTCTGTACATGGGAGGAGCCTGTGATACTTCTGTACATGGGAGGAGCCTGTGATACTTTGTACATGGGACTTTTGCTTTTTTTTTTTTTTTAATACATTTGTAAAGATTTCAAAACAAACTTCTTTCACATCGTCATTCTGAGGGATTGTTTTTAGAATTTTGAGGAAAATAATCCATTTAATCCATTTTGGAATAAGGCTGTAACATAACAAAATGTGGAAAAAGTGAAGCGCTGTGAATACTTTCCGAATGCACTGTACCAACATACAAAAAAAGTTTAGCCACCTTTTAAAGTGTATAATATGTAGAGCCCAAGAAAGGGTTTTCTACGTTTGGGATGGAGCGGGAGAGGTGTAGAAGCCCTGTTGGGTTTTCAATGCTATATGAGATTTTCCATCACTTCCTGTCCTCCTGAGAACATTTTACCAGATAAGAAGTAAGGCACGAAGATGTTCTAACCAATCAAACCAAGACACAGGAAAGACATCCATCTGTAGGGGAGGATGACAGCTGGGATGGGAGCTTCTCCTGCCTCCGCTCTCCAGATGCCTCTCTTCCTCTTCCGGTGATACCAGGACAAGAGAGTTGCCATTTTGGCATCTTTGCCTTGGGTGCCACCGGACCTTATCCCGGCACCGATTCAACTGACTCCACTAAATAAATGTGGATTTTACCATCTCTATCCCCAATGGAGAATTATCTCCTCACCTCCTAGGAGAGAATTCCCACAGAGGGGGTAGAAACACCAGTAAATACCCAACCAGGGGCTCCAACTCTTTCTCATGCTATCCAAAAAAGAAGGGTGGTTTTGACTGGGTGAAGCCAAAGCAGACTGAAATCCATTATTCTCAGTGAGTGCCACTGATTTACAAACAAAATGCAAACAAAAAAAAAAAGGTCCCCAATCTATATAAACCACCCCAAAATTTGAGCCTCTTCCACTCTCCCAGACCCCTCCCCTGACAACAGGCCACTCCCCCTCTCCCCAAGCCCCTCCTCTCACCAGGCATCCTGACAACGAGTTCCGTCATTCCAGAGGCGTCCTTGGCCAGCTGGTACCAGGCCTGATTGGGGTCCAGTACCCATTCCTCCACATGGCAGTAGTAGCTCCCACTGTCCTCTATTCGGGCCCCCAGCAGGGTCAGGGTGTACTGCCCAGGGGACAGCACCTCCAGCTGCAGCCGGTCCTTCAGAGCCGCCTCCTCTGCATATGTTCCGTATTCCATTCCAACTCCACTTCGCACGATCAGCTTTCCATCAGCACCGGGAGGACGGTGAGCGAACCACAACACCGAGAAACGGGAGTCCGGGTTGGTCTGGGAGCGCACAGAACACGTCAGAGACACGTAGAGCCCTCAACCACACCGAGCGTCCGCTTCACTTTACCGATCTGCAGGCGGGACACTGAGAATTGGGGAAGAAGGAGAAAATGAGGAGGAGGGAGAGGCAAGGAAAGGGAGAGGGAGAAGGAGGGAGAAGGAGGAGGCAAGGAAAGGGAAAGGGAGAGGGAGAGGCAAGGAAAGGGAGAGGGAGAGGGAGAGGCAAGGAAAGGGAGAGGGAGAAGGAGGGAGAAGGAGGAGGCAAGGAAAGGGAAAGGGAGAGGGAGAGGCAAGGAAAGGGAGAGGGAGAGGGAGAGGCAAGGAAAGGGAGAGGGAGAGGGAGAGGCAAGGAAAGGGAGAGGGAGAGGGAGAGGCAAGGAAAGGGAGAGGGAAAGGGAGAGGCAAGGAAAGGGAGAGGGAAAGGGAGAGGCAAGGAAAGGGAGAGGGAAAGGGAGAGGCAAGGAAAGGGAGAGGGAAAGGGAGAGGCAAGGAAAGGGAGAGGGAAAGGGAGAGGCAAGGAAAGGGAGAGGGAAAGGGAGAGGCAAGGAAAGGGAGAGGGAAAGGGAGAGGCAAGGAAAGGAGAGGGAAAGGGAGAGGCAAGGAAAGGGAGAGGGAAAGGGAGAGGCAAGGAAAGGGAGAGGGAAAGGGAGAGGGAAAGGGAGAGGCAAGGAAAGGGAGAGGGAAAGGGAGAGGCAAGGAAAGGGAGAGGGAAAGGGAGAGGCAAGGAAAGGGAGAGGGAAAGGGAGAGGCAAGGAAAGGGAGAGGGAAAGGGAGAGGCAAGGAAAGGGAGAGGGAAAGGGAGAGGCAAGGAAAGGGAGAGGGGAAAGGGAGAGGCAAGGAAAGGGAGGGAAAGGGAGAGGCAAGGAAAGGGGGAGGGAAAGGGAGAGGCAAGGAAAGGGAGAGGGAAAGGGAGAGGCAAGGAAAGGGAGAGGGAAAGGGAGAGGCAAGGAAAGGGAGAGGGAAAGGGAGAGGCAAGGAAAGGGAGAGGGAAAGGGAGAGGCAAGGAAAGGGAGAGGGAAAGGGAGAGGCAAGGAAAGGGAGAGGGAAAGGGAGAGGCAAGGAAAGGGAGAGGGAAAGGGAGAGGCAAGGAAAGGGAGAGGGAGAGGCAAGGAGGAAGAGGGAGAAGGAGGAAGGTGAGGCAAGGAGGGAGAGGGAGAAGGAGGAAGGTGAGGCAAGGAGGGAGAGGGAGAAGGAGGGAAAGGGAGAGGGAGAAGGAGGGAAAGGGAGAGGGAGAAGGAGGGAAAGGGAGAGGGAGAAGGAGGGAAAGGGAGAGGGAGAAGGAGGGAAAGGGAGAGGGAGAAGGAGGGAAAGGGAGAGGGAGAAGGAGGGAAAGGGAGAGGGAGAAGGAGGGAAAGGGAGAGGGGCAAGGAGGGAAAGGGAGAGGGGCAAGGAGGGAAAGGGAGAGGGGCAAGGAGGGAAAGGGAGAGGGGCAAGGAGGGAAAGGGAGAGGGGATAGGAGGGAAAGGGAGAGGGGATAGGAGGGAAAGGGAGAGGCAAGGAGGGAAAGGGAGAGGCAAGGAGGGAAAGGGAGAGGCAAGGAGGGAAAGGGTGAGGCAAGGAGGGAGAAGGAGAAGGAGAAGGAGGAGGGAGAGGGAGAAGGAGGAGGGAGAAGGAGGAGGGAGAAGGAGGAGGGAGAGGGAGGAGGGAGAGGGAGGAGGAAGAGAGGCAAGGAGGGAGAGGGAGAAGAAGAAGGGAGAGGCAAGGAGGAAGAGGGAGAGGCAAGAAGGAGAGGGAGAAGGAGAAGGAGAAGAAGGAGGAGGGAGAAGGAGAAGAAGGAGGAGGGAGAAGGAGAAGGAGGAGGGAGAAGGAGAAGAAGGAGGAGGGAGAAGGAGGAGGAGGAGGAGGAGGGGGGAGAAGGAGGAGGGAGAAGGAGGAGGAGGAGGGAGGAGGAGGAGGAGGAGGAGGAGGAGAGGGAGAAGGAGGAGGAGGGAGAGGGAGAAGAAGGAGGAGGGAGAAGGAGGAGGGAGAAGGAGGAGGAGGAGGAGGAGGAGGAGGAGGAGGAGGAGGAGGAGGAGGAGGAGGAGGAGGAGGGAGGAGGAGGAGGGAGAAGGAGGAGGAGGAGGAGGGAGAAGGAGGAGGAGGGAGAAGGAGAAGAAGCATAAGGAGAGAAGGAGCATGACAGAGAAAAGGGGGAAGAGAAAAATGGAGAGAGAAAGATAGGGGGATGGGGTCAGAGATACGGGAGAGAAATATACAATCAATAACAGTCATCAATATACACATTAACAGAACATTATCTACTCAGTGCGTGTTTTCCACTTCACTACATGTGGCATCACAGATTTGGAGTCTCACATGGGCGTCATTCTATTGTACTCTATTTTAGATATAGATGTAAATAAAACAAGTCAAACATAATTCTTCTAACTCCATGTTAAAAAACACCTTACTGTATAATATACACTATATTCCCAAAAGTATTGGGACGCTGCCTTTACACACACATTAACTTTAATTGCATCCCAGTCTTAGTCCGGAGGGTTCAATATGGAGTTGGCCCTTTGCAGCTGTAACAGCTTCACCTCTTCTGGGAAGGACGTCCACAAGTTTAGGAGGGTGTCTATGGGAATGTTTGACCATTCTTCCAGAAGAACATTTGTGAGGTCAGGTACTGATGTTGGACGAGAAGATCTGGCTTGGAGTCTCTGCTCTAATTCATCCCAAAGGTGTTCTATGGGGTTGAGGTCAGGACTCTGAAGGCCAGTCAGGTTCCTCCACCCCAAACTCGCTCATCCATGTCTTTATGGACCTTGCTTTGTGCAATGGCCCAAACCATTTGGTGGAGGGGGGATTATGGTGTGGGGGGGGGGGGAGGGGATTATGATGTGGAGGGGAGATTATGGTGTGGGGGGGAGGGGGGATTATGGTGGGGGGTTGTTTTTCAGGGGTTGGGTTTGGCCCCTTGGTTCCAGTGAAGGGAACTATTAAGGCGTCAGCATACCAAGACATTTTGGACAATTTCATGCTCCCAACTTTGTGGGAGGAGTTTGGGGACGGCCCCTTCCTGTTCCAACATGACTGCCCACCAGTGCACAAAGCAAGATCCATAAAGACATGGATGAGGGAGTTTGGGGTGGAGGAACTTGTGTGGCTTGCACAGAGTCCTGACCTCAACCTGATAGAATACCTTTGGGATGAATTAGAGTGGAGACTGTGAGCCAAACCTTCTCATCCAACATCAGTGCCTGACCTCACAAACGCTCTTCTGGAAGAATGGATAACCATTCCCATAGACATCCTCCTAAACCTTGTCCACAGAAGAGTTGAAGCTGTTATAGCTGCAAAGGGCGGAGCCAACTCAATATTGAACCCTCCGGACTAAGACTGGGATGTCATTAAAGTTCATGTAAAAGCAGGTGTCCCAATACTTTTGGTAATATGGTGTCTGTATGTTGGGGGGGGGACAGACATATTGGCTCACGCACGCTGTGCTCCATGCTCAGTAACGCCTCACAGCGGTTGTTCTTTATTATTTCTATCACTTTAATTCTGTCTGACTGAAGACAATACACCCCCCATGGGGCTGATTGGGTTTATCACAACAGTTATTCGATTGCTGACAGCTATGAGGTAATCCTTCGAATTCACATGTATGGAAATATAAAGCAGCAAATATGTATCAATGTAGAAAAGTGAGGGGCGCGGCCTGGCAATGTGCGGTGACCGCCCCCCCCCGGCAGAGTTCCCCTTTAAGGAGACGGATACAATGTTGCAGGTTATGAGATGTTTCTCCAGCTGCAGATCATTCTGTAATAATGGCAGACACTGATCTGGCAGATCCCCGTCTGGTTTATCTCTCCACTAATTACAGCCCCCATTCGGCACGGTGACCCCCGTTATTACTCCAGGGATCTCAGCGTCTTCTCTTCTCAGACGCCCACGCTCTGCTTAATATTCCAGGTTCCTCCTCGCTCCCCGGTGCCCCAATTCTCCTCTTCTGGTACCCACAGACTCCCCACACCTCCTTTCCAAGCAACCGTTACTAAGGAGATGTCGGTTCCCATTGGAAACCATATGCACACAGCAGCGAGAGTGGGTGTCTAAGACGCAAGGCATCGAAACCAAGCGAGGGAGACAGGAAAGGGGGGGGTGGGGAGGGGCCACAAGTCAATGACATTTTATGTAAATGAGGCTTGCTGGGACCAGAATGCACCGGGAGGTTAATGCACAAATGCCGCCAAAAGACACGAAGTGCCCCCGAGAAAGGGAACCCTCGTGGGCCGCCGGCGGCACCGCGTCCTCTCTCCTCACTCCAAAAGGCATGAATAAATAAAATAGACGAAGCAATGTATCCAGAAAACGTGTGATTACAAGAAAATGCATTTAGGATGCACCGCAGACGGGATATCACACCGCCGCAACCAGCGCGGCACAGACATCAACCTTCCAAAGGGGGTGTCTGGATATCCGATCCGACGCCTCCGCCCCAAAACGTTTCCGCTCACTTTGTTACTTTACACAACTTTGTTACCAGACTAATTATTTCCAGAGAAGTTATGAATGGTCTTATCAATTCCTGATACTTAATGAAAGAGCCCTCTTTATTGAAAGAGCGCCATCCTCTGCCACCCTAGGAAATGCCACCCGGCCCCCTATGTATACCTACGTATGTACCGTATATACTGGAGTATAAGATGAGTTTTTCGGCACTTTGTTTGTACTGAAAACACCCCCCTCGGCTTATACTCGAGTCAACCACTTTTCTGCAGCCGAGAACGACATTTTACCAAACCGACTTTGGGGCCCTCTGGGCCACTTGGCGCTAGGAACCCTGAATTTGTTGTGCAAACCCAGTGGAACTAGCACTACAACATATCCTAGCACCAAGTGGCCCCAAGATACGGGGGCCCCAAAGTCGGTTCGGAAAACCTCATTCTCTGCTGCAGAAAAGTGCCTGACATTTTCCGAACCGAATTTGGGGCCCCGTATCCCAGGGCCACTTGGTACTAAAAACCCCAGATTTGGATATGTTGTAGTGCTAGTTCCACTGGGTTTGCACACCAGATTTGGGGTTCCTAGCACTAAGTGGCCCCGAGATACGGGGCCCCAAATTCAGTCAACTGTGTCCATCTGCAGCAATGTCATTTCGGAACCCTTTGGGTCCAGAGACCCTACATTTTGGCTGCAGCTCAGGGGGCATCTAGGAACCCTTAACTACCGAGTTTGAAGTTCAGGGGACCTATGGATGTAAATGGGCACAGTGAGGCTGCAAATGGGCACAGTGAGGCTACAAATGGGCACAGTGAGGCTACAAATGGGCATTGTTGACCATCGTTTTCCACTTACAGTAGCTGTGCATTTCTCACCCTCGTCTTATACTCGGGTCACTAAGTTTTCCCATTTTTTTGTAGTAAAATTAGGTGCCTTGGCTTATATTCGGGTATGTTCTTTTTATTACATTACAATATACATATTATATTTCTTTGTAACACATTTTATATATATATATATATATATATATATATATATACACACATACATATATATACACATACATATATATATATATATACATATATATATACACATACATATATATATATATATACATACACATATATATATATACATACACATACATACACATATATATATATATATATATATATATATATATATATATATATATATATATATATATATATATATATATATATATATATATATATATATATATATATATATATATATATATATATATATATATATATATATATATATATATATATATATATACACACACACACATACACACACACACACACATACACATATATTATATATATACATATACATACACACACATAAATAATTTTATCATGAGTAACAATATATATTGTAATGTTGCAAAGAAATATATATGTATATACAGTATATTGTAATGTAATAAAAAGAACATACATAAATACGTATACATAGGAGGCTGGGGTGGCATTTCCTAGGGTGGCAGAGGATGGAGTCCTCTCAATAAAATGGGTTCTTTAATGAAGTGGGCACTTCTGTAACAATATAGAATTTCCTGAATATAAAACATATAGAAAGATTCCGTTTCCTGCGTCTGGCATTTGCAGAGGGTACAATGCAGATCTTTCTTCTATCAGGAATTGATAAGACCATCCATAACTTCTCTGGAAATATTAGTCTGGTAAAGTAACAAAGTGAGTGGAAACGTTTTGGGGCGGAGGCGTCGGATCGGATATTCAGACACCTCCTTGGAAGGTAATAAAAAGAATATGCAGAAATACACACTACATTCATAATATGTTTACATGGGGGGGGGCTGGGTGGCATTTGCTAGGGTGGCAGAGGTTGGAGTTTTTTTTCAATAAAGCGGGTTCTTTAATTAAGTGGGCACTTCCGCTCTGCACTTCTGAAACAATATAGCATTTCCTTTCCTAAAAGGAAACATATATTAAGATTATGTTTTGTATATGGAAAACGTA
Source organism: Lithobates clamitans (assembly GCA_037952925.1). Taxonomy (NCBI): domain Eukaryota; kingdom Metazoa; phylum Chordata; class Amphibia; order Anura; family Ranidae; genus Lithobates; species Lithobates clamitans. The sequence continues at coordinate 707,054 of JBBGZY010002331.1, forward strand.
TATTGTCTGATACCTAAAGTTGTTCGCAAAAAGCGCGAGAATCCCAGTGAGATCGCAACCAAATCCCAACAATGACCCCTCTCTACAGAAATTATTATTAAAGAGCCGGAGACCAGAAAAATCTAATACTGCAGTCTAAGATGTTAATATTCCTGAGATAAAAAGGGACACTCTTCCCCTCCCCCCCCCCGAGCACGTTCTCCAACCCCCTGTGGCAAATTTATTTTCTATAGCGTTTTATGTATCATTACATTTTTTTTTATAAAAAAACAAAAAACAAAATTATATATATCTCATGAGTATTGGAACTTTTTATATCATACTTGTATTCTGTGTACAATTTCTGTCTCCAAACTTACGATTTTGTTTTCTATCACTGAATAACGAACATAAATGTAATAAATGGATTCTCCAATGGCAGCACCGATCTGAGCTAATGTGAACTGGGTTGCTATGGGTTACTGACACAGGAATACTCTATGCCGGGTATAGGGGGGGAGGGGGGGGCAGGTAACCCAATTCTGGAGTATCAGAAGTGCTGATGAAGAGCACAGAGCCCCCCCACTGCTCACAGCGCTGACATTCTACAGATTGGGGGGGGGGGGAGCCTATAGTACGGTGTAATAAACACAAATGGCTCTTCTGGGCATACAGCAACAATTATTACTCTGCGAACACTGCAGCGGGGGCATCCACAGGGAGACACTAATGGCTTCCAGTTTACGAGCTGCAGGAGGAGGAGGGGAGAGAGAGAGAGAGAAGACACAGAGATGTGAGGAAAGAGACATCAGATACACTGGACTACAAAGAGATCCAATGAGGGGCTAAAATAAGGAACAGAAACATAAATGGGGGGCGGGGACAGAGAAGTGGTCGTATAAAAAAAGTGCAGCACAGTGATAGAAAAAAAAAAAGGAATAGAAGGCAAGGAGGGGACCAGAGATGATCAGCCAAGAGAGGAGAGCTTGACCGGCCAAGAGAGATGAGGAAACGAGGGTAGAAGAGGAAACGAGGGTAGAAGAGGAAGCGAGGGTAGAAGAGGAAAAGTGGGAGGACCAGCTAGGAGAGAAGAGAAAAGGAGGACGGGCCAAGAGAGAAAAGGAGGACGGGCCAAGAGAGAAAAGGAGGACGGGCCAAGAGAGAAAAGGAGGACGGGCCAAGAGAGAAAAGGAGGACGGGCCAAGAGAGAAAAGGAGAAAAAGAGGAGCGGCCAGGAGAGAAAAGGAGAAAAGAGGAGCGGCCAGGAGAGAAAAGAG